>CM055117.1:800697063-801297063 GCA_029206835.1 Rana muscosa | reverse complement strand
AGACATATAAAAACAATTGCCCACTAATTTAAAAGGCGGTGGACCCCTGGACTATAATGTTCAACTGTACATTAACCACTTAAGCCCTGGACCATTTGCCTGGCCAAAGACCAGGCCACTTTTTGCTATTCGGCACTGCATTGCTTTAACTGACAATTGCGCGGACGTGGGACGTGTCTCCCAAACAAAATTGACGTCCTTTTTTTCCCCACAAATAGAGCTTTCTTTTGGTGGTATTTGATCACCTCTGTGGTTTTAATTTTTTGCGCTATAAACAAAAAAAGAGCGACAATTTTGAAAAAAATGCAATATTTTTTACTTTTTGCTATAATAAATATTCCCCAAAAATATATAAAAAAATAATTTTTTTCCTCAGTTTAGGCCGATACGTATTCTTCTACATATTTTTGGTAAAAAAATCGCAATAAGCGTTTTTTTATTGGTTTGCGAAAAAGTTATAGCGTCTACAAAATAGGGGATAGTTTTATGGCATTTTTATTAATAATTTTTTTTTTTACTAGTAATGGCTGCGATCAGCGATTTTTATCGTGACTGTGACATCATTGGCGGACACTTTTGACACCATTTTGGGACCATTGTCATTTTTACAGCGATCAGCGTTATAAAAATGCACTGATTACTGTAAAAATTACACTGGCAGTGAAGGGGTTAACCTGTAGGGGGCGCTGAAGGGGTTATATGTGATCTAGGGAGTGATTCTAACTGTTAGGGGGCGTGGCTTGCCGTGACAAGTCACTGATCGCTGTTCCCAATGACAGGGAACAGACGATCAGTGACATGTCACTAGGAAGAACGGGGAGATGTTGTGTTTACACTGACATCTCCCCATTCTTCAGCTCCGTGACATGATCGTGGGACACCGTCGGACATCGAGTCCGCGGGTCCCGTGGGCATGGTCACGGAGCTCGCTGTATTTAAAGGGGATATATATGTACGCCCATTTGCGCAGCCGTACCATTCTGCCGACGTATAAGTTTGTGCGGCAGTCGGCAAGTGGTTAAGCGCATCTTTGGGCTCCATGTCTTTCAGCTACCCACCCTTCCTCTTTCTGTGCACAGCAATCTCCACAATCAAATCCTTCTCTATCTTCCCCCCAGAGCATAGTAAGGCTGACCATGCATAATTGAATTCTCTTGTACAATTTTCCTTTAAATTTACCAAAACCATATAATATGAGGTCAGACCTAAACACTTTCAATTTGTATGCAACAATGCAGGCCCTTGCACCTCATAGTTGAAGGTAAATCTAAGGGAAATTGAATAAGAATATTGTTAAATGTATGTCCAGCTTAATCCTTGATTTTATATCCAGTGACATATCACAGCGGTTCCTATGTCACCTATTTGTGTATTTAGGGTGAGCTTCAGAACTCCATTTATAATGACCCTTTAGCCCACGCACAGCATGTCCAAGCATGCTATGAGCAGACCTGCCAGGGTGGTGGATGGTACTGTATGTAGTGACCTATGTGTTCCATACTGTCCCACTGTGAATGGAAGATCCCTCATTCACCCTGCACTCATTGATGTGTAAGAAGTAGATTTTGTGGAAGACTTACAGCAGTATAGCCTGGAGGCATGATAGTGCACCCCACTATTCTCCTATGTTCCACCAGCTCCCGCTCTCGGATCATGCCACCCCACTGTAAGAATATAACTATTGAATACATGTTTTAAACACACAATATAAAGCAGCGCTTTTGTCATCCCAACATCATCTGAATACATATAGTCATTACATTTTTGTTTCTGAAAAAGTCAGCAACAACAAATCATAATATTTAAGACCTTCCATGAACGTGTTTTCTGTTCTGAGAATCTTTTCAGCTAACCGCACTCTGCTTTCTTGGCAACTAGACACTGAGCTGAAAAGAAAAGTACAGGTGAGCTTGGTGGGTGAAATAAGGCTGCCCACTGATTGAGAAAGCTCTGACGTGATTACAAAATAACTACAGGAGGAGCATTCGGGGACTGGTCACCCTGCTACAGAAAGGTGTTAGTTCCACTGACCTGAAAATGGGGGCTGATATTCTCTAGGGGAAGAGAACAAAGAAGTAAAAAAAGGGTTTTACAAATAGTACAGATTGAATAAATAAAATATTTATTATTATTTATTGCCTGGAGATAGACTTTGCACTATTACATTGCATTAGAAAGAAAAATGATCATGAGGGAGCTTTTAAGAAGGCTGACAAAATACAGGAGAGATCAGAAAAAGAAAAAAAAAAGAAGGAACGAGCCTCATGAAATGTGTAGGACAGGCATTACATGTTGAAATCTGATGAGAAATGTACAGGCATGATGAAAGGGAAAACATGAGTCATGTGGCCTTTGATAAGCCTTTGATAAAACAAGCAATCATGCTATAAACGATCCATGTAATTTCATGGTAGCAAGACATAGTTTACTGTAAATGTAAAGGGGCAGACCAGCACTTAACAGATAAAATATTTTTCTTTTAACTTACGATACAATGTAAGTGACACAACTAAGCATATGGCAGCAGGTTACTCTCCTCTTTCTTGTCTCTCTGTTTTACTGACCTGTTGACCATTAACAGTGCCAAAAATGACTGACGGATAAAAGGGATGTGACCATTATTAAATATTTCACTATTAAAATTGAGTGTGGTTGACTTACTAAAGGGTATTTTCTCTTTGCCAGGAAATGTTCCCTTAGTGAGTTTGGTAAAAATGTACTTGTTAAATAATACCAAAGAAAATAAAAGAAAAATGTTTATGTTTATAGAGCACTAGTGCTAGATTCAGTTTTTAAGCAACAATGCTTTTTATTGATTCATACATACTATAAAACAAGACACATTGTAAATAATGAATTAAAGGAGAAGTACAGCCAAAGCTCGTTTGGCTGTACTTCTCATGTTGATCACAGGAGTGCAGAACAAACTGCATTCTGGGCTGAAACGGGGCTGAAGCCCACTGTTGGCTGAAATCACTGAGGCGGTTTAGGAAAGATCACGACCATGTGGTCGGGATCTGCCCACATTCCTGGACCGGCACCCAGCCCCTCAGCGAGCCGCTGAGAGCCTGAGCCAGCTGCTCCCATCCCCTCCACAGACCAGCGCTCCAGTGAGAGAGAAGGGGGGAGAGCAGACCATGGCGACTGACAGCCACCAGCTCTCTGCTCAGGGAGTGCTAAGAATTAAGCGATTTGGCTGTGTTTGGTCACATGGTTCTCAGCCTTAGAGCCGATGGGGGACAGATGCAGTATCAGACAAATGCTGCATCCACCTAGGTAAATATAATTTTAAAATAAAAAAACATTTCCATACTTCTCTTTTAAGCTACACTGAAATTTTGCACAAATGCAGGCATGCTTTACTTGGACAACATTATACAGAATATAATAGTAAAAACATATCACTATAGAAAGAACATATCAAGGTAATAAATAAAAATAAATGTGCTAGGAAGAAAAAAGGGGGATGGGTGGTAAAAAATACCATTTGTAAATTGGCCTTGTACCAAGTCTTTCTCCAGCACTAACTTATATCTACTGATCTGGCAAAGAACAACCAGATTTGGAAGATTTAAATGTGCAACAATCTCCATGGGTAATTAATCATACTTGATAAAAGAACAGAACTAAGAAGAAATAGACAGGTCATCTTTGATATATTATCCTTGTTTTAGAAACACAGAACTACCTATTGTATTTTTTTACATAGTCTTAGGATCTAAAAATTGGGAGAATTGTTCTGTACTTGTGCACAGGTGGTAGTTTGTTTGCTTAGCACAAGCTTGAGAAAAAGCTAACACTATCTTTGTGTACGCTTCACCAGTCTTCAGGCACTTCCTTTTCTTTATAATGCAAGGTGGCATTTTGTTCCTGGTATATGTCCCCATTCATTCTATCTTCCTCTTGCATAACTGAAAGCAGTTCTGGAAAAAAAAAATTCAGTGCCTTTTTTGAACTTTGGCAACCTGAGAATGCTTTCAGTAAAAGAAAAGCTGTGCGCTTAAAAGTTACACAAATCAGTGTTTCTTCAGCTGCATGCAGATCTGCCTTTTCAGTGACAATTATACAAGGAGGTCAATGCAGAAGTCTGATATAAAGATACGTGGGAGCGTGGTGCACAGAACATAGCATAGGTATTTATTTTCCTTCTTCTCCTATTAAGAGTTTATTTTTAATCATTAATGACTCTTTGTGCTAATGGCATACGGCACATGGTTTTCTTCTAAAATTACCACTCGCTAAGTCAATTTAAACAGAATTTGTCAGGTAAACAATAAAGATGTTAGGAGGTCATTATACTTTTTCAATCATCTATAATGAGGACATTTTCAGCGTTTTCCTATTAAGTAAATAGAATTACTTTAACAAGCTGAAATCTTTGTGTGTGACTAAAGTGGCACATTTAAAGCCTCTAACTATAAAAGTTAAAGATTTCACAATTTTATTTGTAAGTGAATGAAATAAGAAACTTTTGTGTTTTTTTTGGGTGATAATCGGTTTTGAATATTTGTCTTTGTTTTGACGTAAAATGATAACACAAAGGGACACACAAAGGAAATGCATTGGCCTGTTACTAAAAGCTTTTAAGGGAAGCACTTTTCATTGCCAGGTGTGTTTGCGTCATACTACAAGACTAAAATGACCTTATCCTACAAGGTTCCCAGAACAACCAGACTCAAGTCAGTAATTGATTAATACACTTTTGGAAAAAAGGTCATCAATGTGTATAATTTTCTTTGGTGCTTTTAAGATTTATAATTTTTTTTTTTTTTTTTTTAGCTTGTTTTGAAAAGCTATTTGTCTATGTTCAGCAATATGTTTAAACAGTCTTGAGCTGGGCACATGCCAGTTACATTTTCCTTGCATATGATTTGCAAGATCAGAAACATTGACCAACATTTTCCAACAGCTAGAGTCTACTTGAGTGGATAAACATTAAATGGATTGAATTGGTAGACTCTTTCTTTCATTTATTGGCGAATTGTATTATGTAATATGTATTGGCAAATTGGAAAGAAAATCTAACTGATGTGTGGTCAGCTTTAGTCTACACATAGACATGAAATCATGTAGAACACTAAACAGACTACAGGTGACCTGATTCTCCATCAAACTTTCATCTCTCATTCAGGCTTCCTTTCACTCTCACCTCTCTGTATCATGCACTCCCTACTTTTCCTTCTCACAGTTGCATCCTCTCTCCTTAAATTCTCTCTCCTTCACCCATCTTCTCCACACAACAGCTTGTATATATCCCCCTCACTCCTGTCCTCACCTTATTACTGCAGGTATCAGCTCCTGCTAATTCTGAACCCATATACCAATAAAACCTGCAGGACACTGGGACATGTCCCCCCCACATAAGTCACACTCCCATATCACCTCTCTCACCCTTCTGCTTCTCCTAACTTCTGGAGATATTTCCCCAAATCCTGGACCGCCATCAATTACCTTCGGCCAACATACCCAGCACCGTCCATCCTCTGATAGCAGCCGCAATCCACACAATCTCATTTCTATTCCTCTTCAGCCTAGAACCAGCCTCCCTTTCTCCTGTGCCCTTTGGAATGCCTGCTCTGTTTGTAACAAACTCACCACCGTTCATGACCTATTTATCACATACTCCCTGAACCTACTTGCAATTACTGAGACCTGGATTCAAGAATCTGTCCTTCCTTCTCCTGCTGCTCTCTCTTATGGTGGCCTCCAGTGGACTCACTCTCCCAGGCTTAGTGGACGGAAAGTAGGTGGTGTTGGAATCCTCCTATCCCCTCAAAGCACTTTTCAGGTTCTTCATCCACCCCCCTCTCTGTCCCTCTCCTCATTTGAAGCTCACTGTATTCGTTTATTTTCTCCAGTTTCATTGAGAATTGCTGTGATCTATCTGCCTCCTGGACCAGTATCAAGCTTCCTTGATGACTTCTCTGCCTGGCTACCCTACTTTCTCTCTTCTGAAATTCCAATAATCATTCTTGGTGACTTCAACATCCCTGTTAATCGTAACACTCCCGCAAATTCTAAACTGCTAAGCCTAACCTCCTCTTTTGACCTAAAACAATGGACACATGCTTCTACTCACTCTGTTGGCAACTGCCTTGACCTCATATTCTCCTACCTATGCACTCCGCACAACCTCTCCAATATTCCTTTTCCTCTCTCTGATCACCACCTTATTAGTTTCACTCTCTCCCTGTCTGCCACCTCCTTGCCTTCCAACTACAAAACTATTACCTGTAGAAACCTTTGCCATCTTAACCCTTCTCTTCTTTTTTCTGCTACAGATTGTCTCTACGACAAAATATCATCCTTGTCCTGCCCCAACTTGGCCACTTCTGTCTACAACAGTTCACTGTCATCCACCCTGGATACCTTCGCCCCCCTCACTACACAAAGAATCAGGCCCCGACCGCTACAACCCTGGCAGACAGACAATACCAGAATCCTCAAAAAACGTAGCCGCGCTCTTGAGCGTCTGTGGCATAAGACTAAGTCACAGCAAGATTTCAGCCAATATAAATCTGCCCTCCAAAAATAACATTCCTGCCTCCACACTGCCAAACAGACCTACTTTATTACTCTCATTAACACCCTCTCACGAAGTCCCCATCAACTCTTTTCTACCTTCACCACTCTACTTCATCCTCCATTACCTCCACCCACTAACTTACCCACTGACCAGGAGATTTCTAACCACTTCAAAAATAAGATTGAGAAAATTTGTCTCGAGATCTCAGCTCTACAGATATCGCCCTCACTTTTCACTCCTTGTCCTCCTGTACTATCAATACTTCCCTCTTTTAACCCAGCTACTATAGCAGAAGTCGCTAAACTTTTTTCTAACACCCACCAAACCTCCTGCCCCCTGGACCCTGTTCCTTCTCAAATACTACGATCACCATCTGACTCTATCCTACACTCTTTAACTCATATCTTCAACCTCTCACTCTCTACTGGCATCTTCCCCAACCATTTAAAACATGCACTAGTCACTCCCATACCAAAAAAGGCCTCACTAGACCCCACCAATCTTAACAACCTAAGACCCATCTCTTTACTTCCTTTTGCCTCCAAACTCCTTGAACGTTTAGTTTACAACTGACTGAGCGATCACCTCCTTGAGAATAACCTTCTTGATTCCCTTCAGTCTGGATTTCGCCAACAGCCCTCCACAGAAACTGCCCTCCTAAAACTCACAAACGACTTACTAACAGCGAAAACCAACGGTCATTATTCCATACTCTTACTCTTGGACCTTTCCGCTGCCCTTGATACAGTTGACCAACCCCTCCTCCTCAAAAAACTCAATTTGCTTGGTCTCCATAGCTGCTCTCTCCGTTGGTTCAAATATTGTTGCAAAGTACGATTGATAGGTGCAGCGGAGTCAGTTCAGATCAGACATTGTGTAGTAACAGGAACTGGCTTCTTTATTGGAACCACACTAGCAAAGATGTCACTTCACATTGTAAGAAGAATCACAGACAGGAAAAAGGAACCAACAAGTACATCACAGTATACAGGAAATACAACACATCATAGAGAAATACATAGCATAGCATATCACTGAGCATTAGCGACATCTTGTGTCCTTTTTCTAAACTGCAGTCAAATACAGTAAGCTAAGCTGAAAGTTTGTTGTATCTCCAACACCCCTTCTCAACAACTAAGGCTTAGTCTGTTAAACCCATCTTGGCTTGCCTGCGCTGCAGCAACGTATTCTGCTTCAGTAGACGACAGTGAAACAGAGAGTTGCTTTTTACTAGTCCAACTGATGGCACCTCCTGACAGAAAAAATAAGTAGCCACTGGTAGATTTTCTGTCACTGGTGTCTCCTGCCCAGTCAGCATCCACATATCCTGTTAAGGTGCTTTCATCACTTGGTGGTAACTTTAGCTTGTAGTGCGAAGTCCCTTTAAGATAGCAAATGATTCGCTTTACAGCATTCCAGTCCTTTTGACTTGGCATCGAAACCTTTCTGCATAGGATTCCGCCAGTTGCTGCAATTTCCGGCCTTGTAGCGGTGGTAAGGTATAGCAATTTCCCTATTGCTTTCCTTTATTGAGTATTAGTAGGTAATGAGTTATCTTGACAATTCATCTCCTTTAGGTAGTTGGTTTCCATGGGAAATTTTACTGGTTTGGCGTCTTCCATTCCAAATGTTTCAATTATTTCTTGTATTTTGTGTCTTTGGTTCAGAAGAAAGCTGCCATCTTCCTTTCTCTCGATCTGGATGCCGAGGTAATTCTTTATGTTGCCAAGATCTTTGGTGTCAAAGTGCTGATTTAGTTTTTCCAGTATTTCTGCCTTATCCCCTTCTTGCTCAAAGCAAATCAGGATATCATCCACATAGATAAGCATATAGACCCATCTGTTTGCCAATTTCTTTGTGTATAAGCAGGGGGTCTGCTTTACTCCTTTGAAAGTTTTGATGTGTAAGCACTTCATTTATTTTTATATTCCACGCTCTGGCTGCTTGCTTTAGACCATATATACTCCTGTGAAGTTTGCACACTAGGTCTGACCTTTGTTCATCTTTGAATCCTGGCGGTTGTTCCATGTAAATTTCTTCTGTTAAATCGCCATGTAGAAACACGGTGTTCACATCAAAATGTTTCACTTGCATTTTCCTTGTGACGGCTACTGTCAGTAAAGTCCGTACTGTAGTGTGCTTGACTACTGGTGCAAACGTCTCATCATAGTCCTCTCCATATTTTTGAGAATAGCCCTTGGCTACTAGTCTTGCTTTGTACCGTTCAACTGTGCCATCTGCATTGTATTTCACTTTAAAAGTCCATTTACAGCCTATGGCTTTCCTTCCGGGTGGTAGTTCTGTAAGTGTCCATGTTTTAGTGTCATGCATGGATTTTATCTCTTCCTCAGCAGCCTTTATCCATTTAGTTGCTTCTTGTTCTGAAAGTTGAGATATGTCTTCCCAGTTTGCAGGTTCGTTGATACTGGCAGTACTTGCTTTGTATGAGAGACATATAGGTGGTTTACCTTTGTTTTCTCTTGTTGAACGTCTCGTTTTTGTGTCTGAGCCTTCTTGTGTCTGCTCTTCAGTACTGGTTGAATCTACACTCACTTCAACTGTTTGTTCGGAAGTTAAAGAGATGGGCTGGTCAATGTCAGTTTTCTCTTCTATTCTTACTTCTACTGTTGTCGTTACATTGTCTCTTAAATCTTCAACAAAAGTTATGCTGTTGCTAATGGTAACCTTGTCTGTTTTGGGATTTAGGATTCTGTAACCCTTGACATTGTCACTGTATCCAACAAAGATACCTTCAAACGCTCTGTTTTGGAGTTTAGTGTGTTTTTCTCCAGGTATGTAGATGAATGCTTTGCATCCAAAAACTCTTAGGTGTTTTACACTTGGCTTCTCATTGTGCCATAGTTCATATGGGGTTTTCTCCACTGTTCTGGAAAAAAGTCTGTCCTGCAAATATGTAGCTGTCATAGCTGCCTCACCCCAGTATTTTTGTGGTAGTCCAGAGTCTGTCAGCATACATCTGATCATTTCAGTCAGAGTTCTATTCTTTCTTTCAGCTACTCCATTTTGTTCTGGTGTATACGGGACTGTCTTTTGATGTTCTATTCCATTCTGTTTTAAGTACTCTTGTATCTTACCTCCTGTGAATTCACCTCCATTATCGCTCCGAAGTATGAGAGGCTTCCTCTGAAACTTGTTACTTGTCTTTATTATATAGTCTTTTAATTTGTCAAAAACTTCACTCTTGTGTTGCATTAGGTAGGTGACTGTGTATCTTGAATAGTCGTCTATGAAAGTCACTATGTACCTGTTGCTTCCAGGTGTTGGTGGGTTTAGGGGACCACACACGTCACTGTGAACTAAGTCAAGTGGTCTTGAAGCTCTCTTCTGACTGACTTTGGGAAGTGTTGCTCTTGTAGCTTTGGATTTAATGCAACATTCACATGTAACGGTAATTGGACAAGGGGATACTATCAGATCCCTTGTCAGCTTCCTCCTCTGTAGTTCCTGTATGCATTCTGGGTGTCTGTGACCTAGACGTCTGTGCCATATATGTATACAGTCATTGTGCTTGTGTGTACATAGTCTCACCTTTTCCTTCACTTTGTCGAGGTGATATAGATGATCATCCAGCTTGGCACTTGCTATTGTCTGTTTGCCGTTTAGAATGGAACACTTGTCACCTTGGAATTTTACAGTGAGTCCTCTGGCTGTTAGACGCTTCACAGATAAGAGTCCTCCTTCTAGATTAGGAACATAAAGCACATCTTTCACTGGTATGGCTAAATTGTGTCCTGCATCATCAGGGCATACAAGGGTTCCATGCCCATATCCTTCTGCATGTATTTTGCTTCCATCTGCAAGATAAATAGTTTCTTTGTTGCTCAGATCAAGTTCTGTGAAGAAACTTCTATCACTCGTCATGTGACTGGTTGCCCCCGAATCGATGAACCAGCCTTGGCATTTATTGTTGCCTGTCGCTTTAAATGTGGCATTCCAGTTACCTTCCCTTGGATCATTGATTGTGGTTTTGACCTTTTGTTTAGTATAAGAGGGACGCTGTCTCATTTGCTCTGCTTTCCATATAGTACAGTCTTTCTTTATGTGTCCCTGTTTGTGGCATCTGAAACACACTCTGGTCTCTTTCCTGTGTAATCTTGCGTCTGTAGCTTTAAGAGCAGTGCTGGTGTCGGTTTCTGTGGAGTCATGCACTAATTCCTTTCTTCTCTGATACTCATCTATGAGCCTGGTTTTTACAAATGCTAGCGTCAGATCTGTCTCAGGTCGTGTCTCCAGTGCATTGATTAGTGCAGTATATGTATCGGGCAAACTGCATAACAACATGGCTGCAATGTGGTATATTCTCCCCGATCGATCTGAGTTGCGCAATCACTTCCAGCATTGCGTTTATATGCTCCTGCATGTCCTGTTCTCTGCCAAGTCTCATTTTGTAAAGTTTCCGCAGCAGAAAGAGCTTGCTGTTTAAACTGGATCTTTCATGCAGTCTTTTCAGTACATCCCACGTGCCTTTCGCTGTGTCCTCATTGCGTATATGAATGAGCTGATCATCCTCCACTAGTAGGCTTATGGTGGCCCGTGCCTGTCTGTTTTTCTTGTAACAGTCCTGATTATTATCCTGTGGCCTCTCTGTAGTGGTAACCTCCCACAAGTCATCTTTGGATAATAGCATTTCCAATTTAAACTTCCATAGCTGATAATTGTCATTGTTCAGCTTGGCCACTGAGAGTTTAAGCTCAGAGTTTCCGGCCATTTTATCCCTCCTTTATATATAAACTTGTCTATAGGAGATGTCGCTGGAAAGCTTCCTTATGTCGATCTCCGCATCAGCCACACTGTCTTCCGTTCGAGGCTTTGTTCTGCCTGGGCCGCACCTGGTCATAAGTCTTTATCCGGATACTGGGCCCATAACCTGTTGCAAAGTACGATTGATAGGTGCAGCGGAGTCAGTTCAGATCAGACATTGTGTAGTAACAGGAACTGGCTTCTTTATTGGAACATAACCACACTAGCAAAGATGTCACTTCACATTGTAAGAAGAATCACAGACAGGAAAAAGGAACCAACAAGTACATCACAGTATACAGGAAATACAACACATCATAGAGAAATACATAGCATAGCATATCACTGAGCATTAGCGACATCTTGTGTCCTTTTTCTAAACTGCAGTCAAATACAGTAAGCTAAGCTGAAAGTTTGTTGTATCTCCAACAAATATTACCTATCTCACCGCACCTTCAGTGTTACTTACAACTCCACTTCCTCCTCTCCAACTCCTCTTACCGTTAGGGTCCCCCAAGGTTCTGTCCTTGGACCTCCGCTATTCTCGATCTACACATCCTCTCTGGGTCAGCTGATAGACTCCTATGGCTTCCACTACCATTTATATGCTGACGACACCCAAATCTATCTCTCTGCCCCTCAGCTCACCCCATCAATCTCCTCACGCATCACTGATTTACTAACAGACATATCAGCCTGGATGTCAAACCACTTCCTCAAACTGAATCTATCTAAAACTAAGCTCCTAATATTTCCTCCCCCACGTGCCCCTTCCCCTGACTTCTCTCTCAAGGTCAATGGCACATCTATCAGTCCATCGAGCATATTTGCCAGCACACCAAGGATCGTCCAATTACGTCCAAAAAAGTTTTATTGCAAAATCACATCACAAGAGTGCAACGTTTTGGAGTCGCGCAGGACCCCTTTGTCAGGCATCTTTCACATGCCTGACGAAGGGATCCTGCGCGACTCCAAAACGTTGCACTCTTGTGATGTGATTTTGCAATACATTTTTTTGGATGTAATTGGATGATCCTTGGTGTGCTGGCGAATATGTTTGATTGCTTGATGTTTCCAGGACCAAGCTGGTAATCGTTGCAGCACCCACCATTTTATAAGAGCCACTGTACCGGGAACGTGTGCGATTGGAATATCGATCAGACATCTATCAGTCCGTCCCCACATGCCAGGGTGCTAGGGGTAACCTTAAACTCTGAACTGTCCTTTCAGGCCCACATCCAATCCCTGTCCAAATCATGTCGCCTTAGCCTCCGCAACATTTCCAGAAAATGCCCCTTTTTAACTAATGACACCACCAAGCTTCTAATTCACTCCCTGGTCATCTCTCGCCTGTACTATGCATTTTTCATGCCTTTTTTTTTTTTTATGTATGCACACATACTGTATGTGTATACATATTTTTATTCCCCCTGATAATAATTCCCCCGTTTTTAACTTCCTCCATGTCTGGTGTACTATGCGTTTTTCATGCCTTTTTTATGTATGCATATCTTTATTCCCCCTGATAATAATTCCCCTGTTTTAACTGTAATTCATATGGATTTTAATATTGTCAAAAATAGATTATGTTGAATATTTATGTCATACATCATTTTTTCCCCAACAAAAAATTAGTATGCAGACTGAGCAAAAAGTAGTATGCAGATTCTGTCCTATTATGCTGTCCAGCAATGGTCCTCCTTCTACTGTTATTTTTATTTTAATTTTTATTTCTATTTGTGTGTGTAAATAGTGTATAGTCATTTGCAGCGTTCTGCTGCTAAAACACTGTGGTGCTTTTTATTCGATTGCTGTCCACAAGTCCCACCCCCATTACAACACATAGACTATAAGAAGTCTAGCCCTTATGGAACCATCGTCACTGGCTGAAGAAGGAACCACCCGCCTCTATGACACACTTCCTGTCCACTTCCTGTTTGTGTTCCATGCTGGTTTCTGTCTCGCTTCCTCTGACGCCATCCCCAGGCTCCAGCGTTACTGTGTCCTCTGAACATTCACAGCAGAAATTCGCTGTTATCTCGTGGACTTCCCTGGAAGCTTTACCATCACAGACTGGGACTGCCCTGCTACTGGAACATCTCCTGGACGCACTTACCTGCTACATGCCCTTTTTAATCCACTATCTTGTAAGTGTTTTTAACCCTTTTAGGGGATATTAAAAGTTTTATACTTCTGCACTTAGAGGCGCGTTGTTTGTTTTTCTGTTTTCATCTCTCGCCTCGACTACTGCAACTCCCTCCTCATTGGATTACCTTTACATAGACTATCCCCCCTTCAGTCCATCATGAATGACGCTGCAAGACTCATCCACCTTACCAACCATTCAGTGTCCTCCACCCCTCTCCCAATCCCTCCACTGGCTCCCACTCACCCAACAAATAAAATTCAAAGTACTAACAATAATTTACAAAGCCATCCACAACTCAGCCCCCAGCTACATCACTAACCTAGTCCCAAAATACCAACCAAGCCGCTCTCTTCGGTCCTCCCAAGACTTCCTGCTCTCTAGCTCCCTTGTTACCTCCTCCCATGCTCGCCTACAGGATTTCTCCAGAGCTTCTCCCATCCTTTGGAACTCCCTACCCCAGTCTGTCCGACTGTCCCCTAATCTATCCATATTTAGACGATCCCTGAAAACTCTTCTCTTTAAAGAAGCCTATCCTGCTTCTAAGTAACACTGTTTTACTTCCTCCATCAGCTCATCCCCCACAGCTATTACCATTTGTATCAATTGACCCTCCCTTTTTAGATTGTAAGCTCTAATGAGCAGGACCCTCTGATTCCTCTTGTACCCAATTGTAATGTAACTGTAATGTCTGCCTTTATTTTGTTAACCCCTTAACTGTTGCCGCTATATAAAACCTGTATAATAATAATAATAATAATGTATTCATTAATACCTTTATGTCAACTGCTGTTGCCATTTAAAATGGGCTCTGACACTCAAGGCTGGTAGGAGGGTGGTAGGCTCCCAATTTTTGCTCTGTGATTGGCTGCACTGGGCTGAGCTGTGCTTACTGTATATCATCCCACCACTGACAGCTCAATCACAATTTTTAGCGTGCCAACGTCATGTGCCCCAGAACGACACAGCGCAACATATATGCGGTGGCTAGGTGTTAAGGCCCACTCACTCAGCTGCCGCATATATGAATGCGATAATTGTAAATGGGTTAACAGCGCTTGAATTAATAAAAGCAAACAGGCTATTCACCTTGCAAGGGAGTTTCCTGTTAGCTCAGTGAATTCTGGTAAAAAAATTACTTTGCAAATAATACCCAATCATATGCAAGGAAACCAAAAGAAAACTGTTTTTTTTTTTTGTTTCTAAGCTTCCCTTGCAAAGCAAATAGTCTATTTGCCAATTGTTAAGGATCTTATTTTATAGAAAGATCCTTATAACTTCATACTTTAGCAAAAAAAGAATTATAAATACACTTTTTAATACTGCAACAACATCAGATAACATTGAAATGATCCTGCAAGGTTCAGGAAATGCAGATGCATATTAGGAATGATTATTCAATTATCTTGAGCTATAAAACAGACATGCAAAGAGACAGTTTGTCCTACAGAAAATGTCACAGTTTAAAATGTATTCACTTTGCAAGTGCGGTTGCTTCAGAGCTTAGTAAATGAGGTGAAAATCTGCTGACTTCTAGCATCCACTCATGTGCAAGCAAAAATCCCTCACGTGTGATTTGGTATTCTTTGCTAAGTGACACTTCCCTCATTTACTAAGCTGTGGAGCTACTACACTTGCAAAGTGCATTTGTGATTGGATGACAGAAATCAGCAAAGCTTCCCTCATTTCAGATCTTCCCCTCAGATCTACAGCGACTGCACTTCCAAGTGCACTTGTAGTGCACAGTGGATTGCCTTCAGTAAATCAACCCCATTCTCCTGCTGAAATATGATTATTATATTATTGTTATTAATTATACAGGATTTATATAGTGCAGCACTTTACAACAGTAGGGCAGACAGTAGTTACAATACAAGTCAATACAGGAGGGATCAGAGGGCCCTGCTCATTAGCGCTTACAATCTAGAAGGGAGGGTCAAGTGATATGAAAGGATAACAACTGTGGGGGATGAGCTGATGAAGAAAATAAAAGAACAGTTGTTAAGTGGAGGCAGGGTAGGCTTCTCCAAAGAGAAAAGTTTTCAGGGATCGCCTAAAAGTAGATAGATTTGGAAATAGTCTGACAGAATGGGGTAGGGTATTCCAGAGGATGGGAGAGGCTCGGGAGAAGTCCTGGAGGCGAATATGAGAGGAGGTGATGAGGGAGCTATAGAGCAGGAGGTCTTGGGAGGAACAAAGAGGATGATTAGGTTGGTATTTTAAGACTAGGCTAGTGATGTAGCTGGGGGCAGTAATACCGCAAAACACATTAACGAGTGTATGTGCTTTAGCATGTTGTGGTGCCAATCATTTTTTTAACAGCACCCCAACACCCTAAGTTCACACAGCTCCAACACATTAGCCGCACTGCTAAAAATGGTGTATGTACATGCTTTATTGCATTGTCAGCTTATTCATTTGACTGCAATGCATGCTAAAATGAGAAAAAAAATGCATGCATGTACATTAACACAAAGCACCAAGGATGCCAAGATCTGAATAGGTTCTCAAATCTTTTCATGTTCTTGAGACTAACAAATGCACTAAAATCTGCCATTTCTTCAGACCACAGTCTAATGTCTACTGCAACTTTAAGGGAATCCTTCATAGAACTAAATACCTTTCATAGGAGCTTCAGATGGAAGCTTGGGGTTCACATTTTGTAAACCCCCAATCCATACCTTCAAGGAATTGATGGTGCTTGTAGTAAAGCTGAAGAGCTTTATTTCACTGGTATGTTATCAGAGAACAGCAACTTTAATTCTCAAAATTTTAGCTTTTCAAAAGAGTCTCCTTATAATACAATCCCAAAAGTATGTTTTTTGGAATTTACAAGGTAGGTATTTGTGCTAGATAAATATTAGAAAAGGCATTTTTGAGGCTACTATCCTATTACTCTTCTTACTTTGGATCTATATACTTCTATACTAACTAGCCCTGGACAGACCATTTATTGATCTCTTTATTTTTTTTGCAAAAAAATTGTACAGATAGAATTCAATTACTGGTTTTAATAGACTGATCTATATGCTCTTCAACATACGCATATTTTCACAGATGGATTTGTAAAGCTTTCCTAGCATAGTATGGGATTTAGATTCCAGTAATGCTAAAATAATATAAGCCTTAAAATATAAAAGAATAAGGAAAATGAGGAAAAACCCAGAAAAGGCTCAGTCAAAATTCTAAAGCACTTTGTCAGTGACCTAGTTGTTGGCCTTAGACCTGGTTCACACAGGGGCGACTCCGGACGTGACTTCTGGTCGCCCCGAGTTGCCCCAAGTCGTGCTATTTTTAAAACTAATTGAAGTGAATGGAGATGTTTTAATGCACACGACTGCAGTCGCTCCGACTTCAAAAAAGGTTCCTGTACTACTTCAATCAGACTTCTAGGCAACCTGTAGGCAACTTGTACCATTGATTTCAATGGAAGTCGCTTAAAAGTCTGATCAGTGTTAATTTTGAAGGCAACTTTACAGGAAGAAAACATACATTTCTCAGGCAAACCCCTCCCTCCCCCTCCCTCCCACAGAGCTGATTCTTGTTTTATTGGCCACTGGAATGTCTCCTGTCCTGGAGGCAACTTCAGTCGTGTTGTAAATCTCCACTTAGTCGCTCTGTGATTCATGCTCAAGTCGTGTCTGAGTCGTGTTGAAGTCTGAAGTCGTGTTGCCCCTGTGTGAACCGGCTCTTAGGCTACATGTACGCAGCTTTGTGTATTTTCCATGGAATTTACTTAAAGTACCATTCATCTTTATAAACTTCACAGAAAATAAAGCAAGCAAAGTTATTTAATGCACCATATCTGCAACACAACAAAATGCAAAGGTTAAAAAGCATCCTTAGGTACAGCAGTAGTTGTTGTTCGGCATAATATAAATGCCTAGTGCAGCAAGGTGAGGAGAGAAAATAGTAAAGCTTGAAGGCACACACATTTCCCATTTATCTTTAGTTATGCGTACCTCTTTCTTTGACCTCTTTGTGAGTAAATCGAAATACAAGGTAAATCTAAAAACAAGGGAAATGATTGCTTAGCACTCTGGATTTGTGGGAGGAAGTTTCAATCTGCCAATTGATAAGTTCTCTGGATGATTCTGCTGCTGAACATACCCTTCCACTGAAACAGTAGTTTTTAATTTTCTTCTGTCATCCCCTTAGTGATGAACTGTATGCATGACCCCCCCCCCCTTTGCCTAAGAGCTAGCTGTTAGCTAGCTACCTAGTGCTGCTGCCTGCCTTTAAGGGTGGGCCCATTTGTCTTGCCTTCTTGTAAGTCTTGTTCACCCTTTGCCACTGCCTGTCCTGCTGCACCACATTTAAAGCCTTACACCCTGTTACACCCTATGCTCATATCCTAAGGTTTCAGCACAAAGGAACTGTTGTTAGCCTAATTATGTTCATTATATCCATTTCCAGGTAGATCTAGGCAGCCAGGGCTGAAACTGCTGTCTTCATCATGAAGCTCCTAGTAGACCATTGAAGTTCAGTCTCCATTATTCTGATACTGCTGTACTGCCCTCTGAACACTGGTACCCCCCTTGTGGCTCTGTGATGGAGTATGGGGTTGATTTACTAAAACTGGAGAGTGCAAAATCTGGTGCAGCTCAGCATAGAAACCAATCAGCTTTTAGTTTTTTTTTTTGTCCAAGTTTAAGTGAACAAGCTGATTGGCTACTGTGCAGAGCTGCACCAGATTTTGCACTCTCCAGTTTTAGTAAATCAACACCTATATGTTCCTTTGCTATCTCCTCCTTCGCTTCTGAGGGATTCTTTCACTCCCATACATGGTTTACTTCCCACACTCATATCCTTAACCACTTAAGGAAAGAGCCTCTTTTTGAGATTTGGTGTTTACAAGTTAAAAATTATTTTTTTTTGCTAGAAAATTACTTAGAACCCCCAAACATTATATAATTTTTTTTCTAAAACCCTAGAGAATAAAATGGCGGTCGTTGTAATACTTTCTGTCATACACTGTATTTGCGCAGTGGTCTTACAAGCCCAATTTTTTTTATATTGTGGAAGATGATATTACGCTAAGTAAATTGATACCCAACATGTCACGCTTCAAAATTGTGCCCGCTCGTGGAATGGTGACAAACATTTACCCTTAAAAATCTCCATAGGCGATATTTAAAAAATTCTACAGGTTGCATGTTTTGAGTTACAGAGGAGATCTAGGGCTAGAATTATTGCTCTTGTTCTAACGATCGCAGTGATACCTCATATGTGTCGTTTGAATACCGTTTTCATATGCGGCCGCTACTCACATATGCGTTCGTTTCTGGACGCGAGCTTGGCGGGACGGGGCGCGTTAAAAAAAAAAAAAAAATCTTATTTATTTGACTTTTTATTCTTTATTTTTACACTGTTCTTTTAAAAAAAAAATGTGTCGCTTTTATTCCTATTACAAGGAATGTAAAGATCCCTTGTAATAGAAAAAAAGCATGACAGGACCTCTTAAATATGAGATCTGGGGTCAAAAAGACCTCAGATGTCATATTTACACTGTATAATAAAATGTGCAATCAGCGTAAAAATATATATAAACCCCCCAAAGAATGCAAGCTGAACACTAAAAGACTTTCACAAAAATCTGTAACAAATGATATAAAATACAAAAAGTGCAGCGCAATAAAATACAGTCCAATAAGCTGGTGAGTTACTAGTCCCAGAAGATAAGATGACTCCACCGATGAAGATCAACAGTATCAAATGAATGGTGACAGACCCTCCACCTCCAATCTATGTTCTACGCTCACCTCAGAGCATGGACCCCTGAGCTAACAGGTAGTCATGCATGCAGGTCCCACACAACAGGTAGGCAGCAGATATAAGTCAGTTTAAATCAACCATATATAGAAAAGAGGGGAGATCTAAGTGCTTACCCACTTCGGATAGCTGCAACCAGCGATGCTTTGTGGCAAGTGGAAGTGGAAGGAAAATTATAAATGGTTTCAATTTTTTTTTACAAATAAATATCTGAAAAGTGTGGTGTGCATTTGTATTCAGCCCCCCTGAGTCAATACTTTGTAGAACCACCTTCCGCTGTAATTACAGCTGCAAGTCTTTTTGGGGATGTCTCTACCAGCTTTGCACATCTAGAAAGTGACATTTTTGCCCATTCTTTGCAAAATAGCTCAAGCTCTGACAAATTGGATGGAGAGCATCTGTTAACAGCAATTTTCCAGTCTTGCCACAGATTCTTAATTGGATTAAGGTCTGGACTTTGACTGGGCCATTCTAACACATGAATATGCTTTGATCTAAACCATTCCATTGTAGCTCTGGCTGTATGATTAGGGTCGTTGTCTTGCTGGAAGGTGAACATCCGCCCCAATCTCAAGTCTTTTGCATACTCTAACATGTTTTCTGCAAAGATTGCCTTGTATTTGGCTCCATCCATCTTCCCATCAACTCTGACCAGATTCCCTGTTCCTGCTGAAGAAAAGCATCCCCACAACATGGTGCTACTACCACCTTATTTCATGATGGGGAAGGTGTGTTGAGGGTGATGTACAGTTAATTTCCTGCCATGCATAACGTTTTGCTTTTAGACCAAAAAGTTCAATTTTGGTCTCATCCAACAAGAGCACCTTCTTCCACATGTTTGCTGTGTCCCCCACTTGGCTTCTTGCGAACTGCAAAGGAGACTTCTTATGGCTTTTTTTCAACAATGGCTTTCTTCTTGCCACTCTTCCATAAAGGCCAGATTTGTAGAGTGCACAATTAATAGTTGTCCTGTGGACAGATTCTCCCACCTGAGCTGTGGATCTCTGCAGCTCCTCCAGGTTCTCTCACCTGAGGTGTGGATCTCTGCAGGGCCTCTTGGCTGCTTCTCTGATTAATTCTCTCCTTGCCCGGCCTGTCAGTTTAGGTGGACGGCCATGTCTAGGTAGGTTTGCAGTTGTGCCATTTTCAGATGATGGATTGAACATTGCTCTGTGAGATGTTCAAAGCTTGGGATATTTTTTTTTTAACTTACCATGCTTTAAACTTCTCCACAACTTTATCCCTGACCTGTCTGGTGTGTGCCTTTGCCTTCATGATGCTGTTTGTTCACTAAGGTTCTCTAATAAACCTCTGAGGGCTTCACAGAACAGCTGTTTTTACATTGAGATTAAATTACACACAGATGGTCTCTGTTTACTAATTAGGTGACTTCTGAAGGCAATTGGTCCCACTACATTTTAGTTAGGGGTATCAATGGGGCTGAATACAAATGCACGCCACAGTTTTCATTTATCATTTTCCTTCCACTTCACAATTATGTGCCACTTTGTGTTGGTTTATCACATAAAATCCCACTAAAATACATTTAAGTTTTTGGTTGTAACATGACGAAATGTGGAAAATTTCAAGGGGTACGAATACTTTTTCAGACACTGTATATTTGCAGTTGTTGTGTGACTAAAAGCTTCTGTTTTTTGATGAAAATTGTAAGACAGTGTAATTTTTTTTGCTGGCTAGATGGTACATGTGCTGGGGGATTTCGTTTTTTCTGTATAAATCCCTTCCATGTGCACCTTACTCTAAAACCTAGTTATAATATGGGGCACTTACTAATATTGTTTGGCTTGCTGGATAGGGTGCAGGGACACATTGGATGTTTTCAGCTGCCATTGTGCTCTATTGGGCTTCTGGTGTGTTCCTGTGCCTTTAAAGCGTTGTTCCGACAAAAAATAAATAAATAAAAGTCAGCAGCTACAAATACTGCAGTTGCTGACTTTTAATATATGGACACTTACTTGACCAGGGCGCCCGCGATGTCGGCAGCCGAAGGTGATCTGTCCGTCGGCTCTCGGATGCTGCCGCTGCCATTTCGGTAGGGGAATCAGGAAGTGAAGCCTTGCGGCTTCACTTCCTGGTTCCCTACTGTGCATGCGCGAGTCACGCTGCGCATCCTCACTGGTCCCTGCTGTCTTCTGGGACCTGTGTGTTTCCCAGAAGACAGCGGGGGGGGGGATAGAGTAGGCCGCGGACGTGGCATCGGTCACCGTGACCACCGCGATGATCTATGCCAGGAAGTGGGAGCAAATACCTGTATTACACAGGTATCTGCTCCCTTCTCCCCCCTGAAAGTTGCCAAATATGACACCGGAGGGCGGGGGGGGGGATTCCAAAAAGTATAAGTTCCATTTTCGGGTGGAACTCCACTTTAAGGAGGAATGGACTGCTTCCAGGTATACCTGTCCATTCATTGTTATATATGCTCCAACATGGAAACTCTCCTAGGCTAGAGTTAGGATTGCACTATACCGAGCATCCTAGACGAGGCAGTGTAGCTTCTACATATATTTGCAAATGTGTTGCAACTAAAACCTCTGTTTTGAACCCAAATTGTTACACAATGTAATTTTTTTTGCTGGCTAGCTGGTAAGTTTACTGGGCAGTTTATTTTGTTTTGTTGGCTCTGTGCAAAGCCTTCCCATGTGCACCTAAAGCCCCATACACACAGTCTGACTTTTTGCCAACAAACTTCATTTTGAGCAAGTTTGACAAAAAATCCGACCGTGTGTGCGCTCCATCGAACAAACTTTTTTGGTTTTCATCGGACAAAAGTTCGGTCTGCAAACGGACAAACTTTTGGCCAACAAAAGTCCGATGGAGCAAAGTCTGACCGTGTGTACAGAAAACCATCGGACTTTTGTCCGATGGACAAAACAAATAATGTTAAAATCAACCAACAATAGCAGAAGTTGACCAAAGGGTGGCGGTAAAGAGCAGAAAATAGCAGAAAAACCACGTGATGTTGGAAAAAGTTTTGGGAAAGTTTGCAGGAAAGTCCTGTGGTGTGTATGCTATGTGGTGTGTATCGTATATTATATGAATCATAATGGTGGTATGATGCACTTACTGCGATAGAGCATACATCATTTTGTTGTGAAAATCAATGTATCTTAAATATTATTTGCCATATGTTTTGCTCATACTCTCACCAGATCTCAGTGCCTGCTGAATAATCAGCACCATTCGATTGCTGTTGGTTATTTTATTAGTCAACTGTGTTTTATTTTGCTAGCTAACTGTTTTTGGTTCAGAAGTGTGAGTGACGGGTTGATTTAGTTATTAATTCACTTCCTGTGTCACTCCCACATCAAGAGGTATTTAAATGTAGTGATGGGCGTCGGAACTTCAGCCTCCGTTCCCAGTAGAATCCTTTTACGGGGAAACATGTAGGGTGGAGCCACAAGTCTCTGACACCATCACGTTCCAGCCAGCTGGTGCTAACCGTGGCTGTTTTTGAAAATTTGTCTCTGTTCCATGAATGTCAGTGTTTTATGAAGCCTGTGCAATAAATACGTTTTTTATGAAGAAATACTGCACCATGAGGATCTTTTCTTCTTCCTTCTCTTTGGTAATTGACTGCTGACTTCTGGATGCTGATCTCCACTTGCTGTATGTGGAAAACGTGAGTTATATAAAACACAATACTCACCTTACGGCAAGTGAAAGATTTTTGAAGTGCCCGCAGTCTGTGGGATTCAGCGCCAAAGTGACCGCCTCCGGATTTCCCAATCGATCCATGTGTGGTGAACACCGAAAACAGATCGAGTGAAGGCAGGTCGGCCTAGTCCTGAGCCCAATATCATCTTATATCTGGTAAGCAAGCCATTTACTTACTATTGGATGTGAAGCTTAAACTATCAACCTGTCTGAGTATTACGCCTTCCGCCGCATAGGAATTCCTTCACGGCAACAATCCTATATATGTCATCTTTGGACTAGGCTCCCATAGATATTACATCATATGGACTTTTATCAATTGAGAGTTTTATGTCATAAGTTTTATTTTTATTTTGATCAATTTATCTTTTTCCATTTATATATGTTTGTTTCACTTATATTCCAGCATTGAGATATCGGTTGGGATATCGGTTGGAATTTCACATTGTTTCAGAGATTCACTGTTATCATTCACATTGGGTTGCACTTTTTTGATTTATTTTTTCCATATGCTATGGGTGTGCCCGGCCAACTCCGGTCAGACAAAAATCCACGGAAAAGTCTGATGGAAGTCCGACTGTGTGTACGAGGCTTTACTCCTAAACCTAGTTATAAATTAGGGTGGTTGCCATTTTTGTTTAGTTGTACAACAGAAAACTGCTCCTACTTTAATAGGTTATGGCAACAATCAGTTTTCAATCATGACTTCGGTTGTAAGATGTTCCCTGTAGCTGTTCCCAGAATCTGTGTTTGATGAATGTAATGACTTGTAATGGTACAGTCTCTACTGTACATTTAACAGTCAGCAAGCGATTATTTTTCTGAACACTAGGAATGAATGAAATGTGAGTTTCAAACAGTTTTGCCCATTTTTCCCAAAGTTCTAACTGAACTTTTCTGCGAATCCCAATAAGTCTAAGGGGTAAATTATTAAATTTTGCCCATTTGTAAGGTTAACAAGCAATATATTGTCAAATAAAAGGCACAAGAAGCCAGGTACACCTTGCATGCATCAATGGCAAAAATAAAAATAAAATAATAAAAGTGAATTATATTTTGATAAATGAACTAGCAACATAGTTTGGTATTACTAAGAATGATAATGGAGTTTGTTCCTTTTAAAAAGGCCAGTTTTTATAAGTGCCCACCCTGTGGGTATATACAGAAGTAAAAGGTAGGCCAGCAGAGTAATGTGTTTGCAACTTGGCTTTCAGATAGAATAATCACCTACTACTACAGAAAACCACATGCATTTTTGCTCTAAGTGAAAAGGGTAAACAATTTTGGTGTCACACAAAATGATAGCTTTGAACAATGCGGTCTGGAAATCTCTTTTTTAGAAGTTTGACAAATGCATTGGCACAGCTTCTACTATCATGAGTTTGAGACGCTATAAAAGGAAATGCCACAGGTACTTTCAGTCAACAAGTGTCAGCTTTACTACCAAGTAACTGCAGACAATTATTCAAAATGATTATGCTGTACCAATAATCCAGACACTTCCACACCCTGTGAAAACAGGTTATTGAATCTAATTGCTGAACGCCTAAGTAGTTTAAAAGAGAATGGTCCTATTCATTTAGTTAGCTTTGAGCAAGGCTTTATTTTCTATTGTATCTTGTTTGTTGAAAGGTTTAATTATGCAAATAGAATTTCAAATTTTTGTGTAAAAGTGGGCATGCATAGCATGATATATTTCATCCTTTGGAATAAAAAAAAATCCACTCTCCATATGACTGCTTACAATCAGTGCAGCAAATCACACACTTTCCTTCTCCCACTAAACATCTTTTCATGATAATGTTTTCCAAACAGAATAATGTGCCAATTTTTAATTTTTGTGTTAAAGTAGGTTTGCATAGGATCCATACGCAAGGTTAAGACTCTGTATGGTCTTGGCCACCATGCTGCAGCTCAGTTTCAGGGTCTTGGCAAACTTCTTATAGCCTAGGCCACCTTTGTTTAGAGCAAAAATTCTTTTTTTCAGATCCTCAGAGTTCTTTGCCATGAGGTGCCATGTTGAACTTCCAGTGAGAGCGATAATACCGGAGAGCGATAATACCAAATTTAACACACCTGCTCCCCATTCACACCTGAGACCTTGCAACACTAACGAGTCGCATGACACCGGGGAGGGAAAATGGCTAATTTGGCCCAATTTGGACATTTTCACTTAGGGGTGTACTCACTTTTGTTGCCAGCAGTTTAGACATTATTGGCTGTGTGTTGAGTTATTTTGAGGGGACAGCAAATTTACACTGTTCTACAAGCTGTACACTCACTACTTTACATTGTAGCAAAGTGTCATTTCTTCAGTGTTGTCACACGAAAAGATATAATAAAATAAAATAAAAAAATGTGAGGGGTGTACTCACTTTTGTGAGATACTGTATTTAGAAACTTAATTGTGGGAAGGGGGAGGGCCTGACGTGTGCTTTTAAAAGAAAATCTCAGTCAGTGAAAACTGCTGATTCCATATGTTTAAAATATTCCCTAAATTATATGTAGTCTAAATTCTCAAAATACAGTTTTGCCTTTCTAAATAAAAAAAATGATTTTGCTTTACCGATGTATCCTTCATGATTGCAAATGTTGGATTGCTTGAATATTTATCATGCACCTGGTGTCATGCCAATGAAATGTATAGCTTATACTAACCGTTATCTGTGTATGCTGCATGAATCCTTATTTTATTTTGTGTGAATTTATATAGGAGAATAAACCAAACCAAGAAAACATATATGGAAACTGAAGTAAGTTTAGGCAGATAATGATATATTACAGTATAGTCAGTATGTGATTGTACCTTTTATGGATATATTGCAGACTTTCCAGTCATACTCAGAAACCCATCATCGTCCCAGGCTCTGATGGGAATGATAGCGTATTCAGTATGTCAATCAAACATTTAATATTTCCCCAGAAATTATATACTGTATTCGATCATGTGGATTTTTCCATAATCAACTTAAATTATGCAAATTATGTATTGCACTTACTGGTAGATACAGGCAAACATGCTGCAGTGACAACAATCTAAGTGGACCTATATACATTTTGACAAAGGTATACGAACTATGCATATAATGTTTGAAACCTGCTACAATGTTACAGTTTATAACCCTAACCAACATTACACTAACATTTTCTTGGATTTGCAAACTATCTGCTCCGTACACTTTCCCATGTTACCACCTCCCTTTCTTTCATCCAAGACTTCTCTTGTGCCTTCCATCTTACTGGAATTATCTCCCTTATTCCAAATGTGTGTCTTCTAATATTTCTTTAATTAAGTGCTTCTTGTTTTTTATATCTCTTCTAGGAAGCCCATCATATTCCCTAGTCGTCAGTAGACTTTAGTCACATTCTATTCCATTGCGTTCACAGTTCCATCCATTATTTCATTTCCTTTGCTTACTTTTTTGGTGTGTACAGTGGAACCTCGGTTTAAGAGTAATTTGATTTGCGAGTAACTTTTAAAAAAAATTCTGACTCGGTTTGCGAGTGTTGTCTTGCAAGATAAGCAGAATTCAACCTAATAGGGCCTGCAGTACCGCATTTCGCCTGACCTGCGGGGGCGCCGGAGCCGAGCAGAGCCAAACAGCAGTGATCGCAGCCGATCACTGCCGTTTGGCAATGCTCGGAAAGACACAGAAATACTCTGTTTCCGAGCCTTTCCAACGTTTGCCGAGGTCAGCCTATGTGTCCTCGGGCCTTTCTGGCCGTTTCTGAGGATCTCCGGCGCCCCCCCACCTCTGGCCGGATGCGGTATAGCATCCCATTGAAGTCAATGCGGAACAAATTATTTTCGTTTCCATTGACTTCAATGGGAAAACTCACTTTGATATGCGAGTACTTTGGATTACGAGCATAGTCCTGGAACGGATTATGCTTGTAATCCGAGGTTCTATTGTACTGCTAATTCATGGTCTGAATAATGTTTCTGATTCACTTAGAAATGTTACAGAGCTGTTGAGTGTTTGTTTTTTTCTAGCACAAATTCTTATGATCACTTTATCACTGCTTTTGAGGTTGATTCTTAACTGCGTAGGACATCTTTTTTATTATATGTGGCTGGTCATTTACAGTATATGGCTTATACTATTCTAATATATTTTTCTGGCTTTTATGTGATGCCTCTTATCTCCCATTACTGTATATCCTACTATAAAAATAATATGCAAAAAATATTTTCAAGAGATTTGGTATCTTTCAAAGCTCTGGCAAGGAACTTCCCACTCTTGTCACCATGTTCATAAAAACATGCATTTCCTAAAGTAAAGGGCGCATTTGGATTGTCTATCTATTATATTTTGTAGGGCCAATCTCACTTCCAGTAAGGGCTCTTTCACACGGGGCGGATCAGTCATGATCCGCCCCGTGAACCTCCGCTTGCTCAGCGGGGATCGCTCCGTTGATCCCCGCTGAGCCAGCGGATGACTGGGCGGTCCCCGCACACTGTGCAGGGACCACCCTGTCAGAGCGCCGCTCTCCCCTATGGGGGATCGGATGATGACGGACCGTAGAGTCCGTTGTCATCTGATCCGCTCCGCCGACGGAAGGAAAAATAGGGTTTTCCTCCGTCACACTTTGGCGGAGCGGATGTCAGCGGACATGTCTCCGCTGACATCCGTGCCTCCATAGGGCTACATGGAGCATCCGTGCAGGTCCGCCTAAAAAAACTGACAGGCGGACCTGAACGGACCCTCCGTGTGAAAGGGGCCTAACTCTGTTACAGATAGGGTGGAAAGAGAAATTTTATGTAATGACTCTAATGTTGCGATCTTAACAGAAAGATTGAATATTGCTTTTTCTATTTCTCTTTTACATCTAGAACCCCACTTGATTAGTTCTCCTCTTATCACACATTTGTGTGCTTCCCAAATGGTTAATGGTGCACGTGTTAGGAGAGGATTATGTCTTAATCGCCTCAACTGACTTGAAGACATCAGGGTCAGTAATCAAAGAAGGGTTCAGTCTCCAGGTACAAAGTCTGATCTGTCTATCTTTCAGATTAAGTGATAGGGAAACTTTGACCATCTTTGTATACCTAGTCAGATTTTCAATATATGGAATCTAAAAAAAAAAACGAATAAAAGTTAAACTGTTAAAAATAAATAACTAAAATAATATGTAAAATAATGTCCCTATATTACATTCAATGAACATCAGCAAGTTTATTTAATGTCAGTATAAAGCACAATGATTGTGTGTGTGCGCAATACTTTATTTTGATAACCATTACCTACTAATTATATATATATATATATATATATATATATATATATATATATATATATATATATATATATTATTTATTTATTTTTCCTGTGTAACATGGGTAGTCTCATGTACAACGTAACAATGAGAAGTAAATTGCTCAGGTTGTCCTATACAGCACTTAGCAAGTGAGTACTGATTTGGGGGAAATAAGCAAATGTATTGGGACAATAGAACACCTTTGCGATGAATTACAAAGGTGTTCTATCGGGTTGAGGTCAGGACTCTGTGCAGGACAGTCAAGTTCCTCCACCCAAAACTCGCTCATCCAAGTCTTTATGGACCTTGTTTTGTGCACAGTCATGTTGGAACAGGAAGGGGCCATCCTCAAACTGTTTCCACAAAGTTGGGAGTATGAAATTGTCCAAAATATCTTGGTATGCTGACGCCTTAAGAGTTCCATTCACTGGAACTAAGGGGCCAAGCCCAACCCCTTAAAAACAACCCCACACCATAATCCCCCCTCCACCAAATGATTTGGACCAGTACACAAAGCAAGGTCAATAAAGAGTGAGTTTGAGATGGAGGAACTTGACGTGGCAGGTGACGTGGCATGTGATGTGGCAGGTGGACAATCCACAACTTGTGGCAGGTGACGTGGCCAGGTGACATGGCAAGTGGACAATCCACAACTTGTGGCAGGTAACGTGGCCAGCTAACATGGCAGGTGACGTGGCAGGTGGACAATCCACAAATTGTGGCAGGTGGCGTGGCAGGTGACGTGGCATGTGATGTGGCAGGTGGACAATCCACAACTTGTGGCAGGTGACGTGGCCAGGTGACATGGCAAGTGGACAATCCACAACTTGTGGCAGGTAACGTGGCCAGGTGACGTGGCAGGTGACGTGGCAGGTGGACAATCCACAAATTGTGGCAGGTGACGTGGCATGTGATGTGGCAGGTGGACAATCCACAACTTGTGACAGGTAACGTGGCAAGTGGACAATCCACAACTTGTGGCAGGTAACGTGGCCAGGTGACGTGGCCAGGTGACATGGCAGGTGACGTGGCAGGTGGACAATCCGCAAATTGTGGCAGGTGACGTGGCCAGGTGATGTGGCCAGGTGACGTGGCAGGTGACGTGGCAAGTGGACAATCCACAACTTGTGGCAGGTGACGTGGCAGGTGGACAATCCACAAATTGTGGCATGTGACGTGGCCAGGTGATGTGGCAGGTGACGTGGCAAGTGGACAATCCACAACTTGTGGCAGGTGATGGGGCCAGGTGATGTGGCCAGGTGACGTGGCAGGTGGACAATCCACAAATTGTGGCAGGTGATGTGGCAGGTGACAAGGCAAGTGGACAATGCACAACTTGTGGCAGGTGACGTGGCCAGGTGACGTGGCAAGTGAACATTCCACAACTTGTGGCAGGTGACATGGCCAGGTGACGTGGCCAGGTGATCTGGCAAGTGGACAATCCACAGCTTGTGGCAGATGATGTGGCAAGTGATACGCTAAATATAAGTACACTGCTGCTCTCTCAGCTGCTGGTCTCCCAAAATGGCTGAAATGGTTAAATAATACTGTTTTTTGAGCTTAGGGAGGGTCTTATGATGGTTCTTAACTAAACGCCTATAGACGCAAACGCGGTAAAACGTGGTAAAACGCAGCTAAAATCGCGGCAAAACGGGCGTTTTTAAACGCCGGTTTTAGCCTTTAAAAACGTGTGATCAGCAGAGTTTGCACCGGCGTCTCGTGTGCATGGGGCCTTGGTTGTTAAAAAACAATATATTTATGGATGTTTTTTAAAACCCTCCTAAAATGTTTTATAGACATATTCTGGACATACAATAGTCTCAACACCTCTTGCATATGCAACTTGCGTCATTCAGAGATTACAACAATCCAAAAATGCCTTGAAGGGTCTTAACCTCCCTGGCGGTTTTATGATTATTTCTGATTTTAGGTGCTGAAAGCTGTGCAATTATTTTGCATGGAAATTTGGCGTTTTAGATTGTAGGCCTGCAATTCTTAGGAATAACTCACTTAAATCTGTCCAAACAAGAGTCTAGTAGACATCTCGGGTATGATAAAGTTTGAAACACAAAATCATAAATTATAATATAATAAATAACTATAAATAATTATAACAAATAATAATGTAATTATAATAAAAATTATTCAATAATGTAATCAAATCAAAAACCCTGAAATTTGCTCAGTTGCAGAATTGTCGCTGTCATTACTTTCAGTATATTATGACGAATTTCCCCACAAATCGCTATCGCTCAATTCTGCAAGTGATTCTAATTTATTATCGCTGTTTTCTAGCTGGTCTAAAACCACTTTTGACGTAAACTGACACTTTTTGGTTGCTATGGACAATCTCCAGTTTCCAGGCAGAAAGAACAGTTTTTATATTATAAAACTGCATGCAGGGCACTGGACAAACCACTAGGGAAGAGGGTGTGTAATTATTTGATACAGTACTGTAATCTGTAAGATTACAGTATACTGTATGTATTGTATGTTTTTACTTTTTTTAATTTGGCGCCGTTCTCCGTCCCCGTGCATCGCAACGCTCGCAGGGAACGGAGCTCGACACTGTGAATCGAGTGAGACACGGCTCGCAGACACAGCGGAGAGACATCGCAGGATCCAGGGGACAAGGTAAGTAACTTTCCCTGGATCCTGCGATGCAGCTCGGGGTTACCGCTTTTGATATGAAAAATTCACCCCAAGCCTGACTCGGGAATACTGTCAGGGAGGTTAATGTGTTTTATGAACTAAATTCACTTCACAGTGATAACAAAGTCCAGCAGAATATTCCCTGATTACATGTGTGGAATTGTTTAGTTCACTTATATATACCCTTTCCTAGGGACAGGGGTTCAAAAAACAAAATTTGACATCAACTTCATAAAGGAACCTATCCATTCTCCATGTTTGCAGAAACCAATGCAAAATATGAGCACTTCAGCAATATACAACTCACTGGTGCATTTTTAAGCAATGAAAAAAACTCACAGCACTTAGAATTTTCCAGAGTGACATGTAGCATGTCCAGCACAGTGGCTAAGTGCTTAGCACTTCCGCCTAGCAGCACTTGGGTCGTCGGTTTTAATCCCAACCATGACACCACCTGCCTGGAGTTTGCATGTTCTCCCTGAGCGTGTGTGGGTTTCCTCCCACACTCCAAAGACATACTGGTAGGTTAATTAGCTCCTGCCTAAATTGGCCACTAATATGTGTGTAGCGGGTGGTTACATTTAGGGGAGGCATCTGAGTGAAAAATGGCTCAGATGCAGCAATTGTTAGGGTTCATGGACCAATTTAAGCCAGTGGAGGATGCAAGGGTGTCCAGTTCCCTGCGGCCTGTAGGTGGCGCTGTCCCCATAGGCCCGGGGTTGAACCACCATTGCAAGTCTGTACCCTTTTTGTCCTCTCGCAGCAGTAGTACAGCGGGGCGGGGAACCTGCTGTGCATGCTGGGAGAGGGGATAAAAGGGGCGGACCTCTTCCATTCGGGGTCCACGCCCAGGCACCTTCAGCCTGGGTGTGAGTGCTGGTGGTCTCCGGGCGCCCTCGGCCCGGGCATGGAGCTGCGATTCCACCCCAGACACCTTTAGTCTGGGGTGAAGTACTCTCTGGAGGCCTGGGGCCCAGTACCTTCGACTGGGTCCCGCGAGGGATGGAGGATTCCTAGGGTGTCCTCCGGTATTGGATACCCGAATCTCGGGCGAGGTTGACCAGAGAAGTGACCTTCCCGGAGATCCAACGCAGCATTGGCTGGTGACGGTGGAGGCCTCTGGTGACCGTCCAGATGGATGACTCCCCTGACAGGGGCCGCATCTCAAGAAGGTAGTCCACGTTCTCATGGTCGGTGGCAGCGACCCAACTGAAACCCAGGTCGGTGGCAGAGACCTCAAATTATATTTCACCCAGTCAGTGGCAGCGACCACCCTCACGGTCGGTGGCAGCGACCGTGCGCCAAGCCTGTTTGCGCATACCGAAACAGGAGAGTAAAAAGTTCATGTTTGTGCCTGGACCTTCCTCACCACCTTGTCTGTTCGTTGTCTAACCAGTCTGCTCTCAAAGGACTATTTATTGCTCTAAAAGAATAAATAAGTGTTGGACTTTCTATGGTGTGGAACTTGGCTTTCTGGGAGTTAAAGGATCATCCTCAAAGGGAGCTTTGGCTCTGGACAGGGGCACAGACCCGAAGGTTATTGGGTATAACTCACACCTCTACACACTGGAGGATGTGAGTTGGTGGTGCGTCACACTCTCCTCCCTGGTCCCCTAGACGAGAGCCATTGACATTGAAAGAGAAGGAGGGAGTGAGAGGTAAGGTCGCTACATGTGTATGTATGAATGTGAGTTAGAGACCTTAGATTGTAAGCTCCTTGAGGGACTGATGTGAATGTACAATATATGTGTAAAGTGCTACGTAAATGGACAGTGCTATATAAGTACCCGTAATAAATAAATAAATAAATAGTGTTGGCTGGTAGAAGCTATAATGTTATCCTTACTGCTTAAACACCATGGCCTTCTCTACTGTTTTTTTTTTTTTTTTAGAGCTGTTGTAATAAATGCTGCATTTTTGAAAGTTTGACAATTGACCCCAAATATCTCTAAGATCAAATTTCAATATAGGTCATGCAGCTTTGTACTTTGATAGGGTATTTTCATTAATGTTTTCTAAATAGGATTGCTGTAGTAATTAATGTAGCCCTGTAAAGTGTGATTGAACATGCTCACATTAATTGTGTAGATACGTTCAAGTGGTGAATGTGTGCCTTAGGTGGGTGCTTGTAATAACATATTACATTTCAGTCTCAGGAGTTCATAATAGCAATTTCACTTACACGCTGCCAGTTTTTTTAAAATTCTGCACACCTTTCAATTTCTAGCATGTTTAAAAAAAATGAGAACAGATGTATCATTGTAACAAAGCAATGCCTACACATAGCTTTGACATTAACACATCTCAGCATCTAACAGTAGAACACGTGTCTAAAGGGTCTGGATAAAAAAAAAAATTGGGCTACCTTGAGCTCACTAATTGGATGGTTAAAGTCCTATGATCACTTTACAGGAATGATAAGTGAAGCAAGGTCATATATTTGAACGTATCTTAAAAGAATGCAGTTTGTACTTAATTAGGAACTTGGCTCCGTCTGGTGCCCCTTTTGCATGATGTTATTGCGGTTTGTTTGGTGCAATAATATCAAGGACAAAGCATGATGGGCATTGTAGTACAGGAGACAGAGACTCTATTGCCGTAGGTTGGATTAAAGACTACCATACCCACAATGCCACTGTGCTACGTGAAAGCAGCACACCACCGCACAGCCTGTTGGGGGAACTGATTTAAGGCGAGGGCGGGGCCTCAGCTCGCTCTCTTGGGACACCGTCTTCAACAGGCAAGAGGCCTGCTGTGAGCGCGCCTAGGCCGGAGAAGCCTGGGCCTAAAGTCACCACGAGGAAGAATCGGAGGGATCCGTGTGTACAGCCTAGCTGACCGAGACAGAGAGGGACCGGTCTACACTTCACGGCATCCGGAGTCACCTACTCACTGTCACCTTGTGAACAGCGTCGCGGAAGGCTCGAGGCCTCAAGTTACGGAGAGACTGAGCCGAGTAGAAGTTCCTGATGGAGTGTACCGGTGAGGCAAGGTCAGGCCTCATCTAGTGAGAGGGCACTTGCCTATTGACATAGTTGACTGGGTCATAAGAAAGTGGTGTCCATAGTTCCACGTACACTTGCTGGCATCTGCAGTGCCACAAGTGTGGATGCGTTACACCTGAGTGTGATACAGTGTTGAAGAGAACTAGTGTTAGTTCTACCACTACCTCAACTGCATCAAGTGATTATTATTTCTATTCATCTCTTATTGGAATACAAATAGATAAGTGCACCAACGAAGCTAGCAGAAGACTATCAGACATTTTAAAGGAACAGTCAGCAGCTTGGCTTACTGAAGTTCTGCACGGGTCACACACCAGTTGAGCTGTCCACTAGGAGGAACCATATAGTTTATGAACTCATGTGTCGATATGACTGCTTGTATTACTGTTACTGTTTTGCTGGTTTAGTGAGTTGTGTGGGACTTGGTGGAGAGGTATCCCAATGCAGGCATCATTGTATTGGGAGATTCCTCCACCATATACTCACTCAAGTCTGACCCCAGGTCGTGTTAATTAATTGGGTCTTTTGCACCACAAAATCTTGAATTTTGTTATACCACATTGACTTGCATAGGGATCTGTGTCTGATCAAGGGTAATCTGTGTAACCACTGTTCCACTTCTTTGCTAGGTAAACATCTTACTTTTGGTTAAGCTACATCCCGTGTGGGAGTCTGTTGCAGCTGTGAGGCAGGTGACCAGCACCAAGGTAACAATATTTAAATATATATTCATTACTGTATGGTATTATTGTGGTTCCCTACTGCCATTGGGTTCCACACTCACATTATTGTCCAGTTGTGCCAAGGGAGGGTTTGAGCCAAACTTCTGGGGGTTGATAGGCAGATCGTAGACCCAAAACTAAACAGCAGCTCCTATGGGGGTAGTGCTACATAAACATTTTATATGTTTCATCATACAATAAAATACATAGCACAAAGAAGTACATTGGGTAATTTAAACAGCTTCCAAATATTTAATTGGCATCAGATGCATGATTTGGCAGAACTACTAAATGAGACTAGATCCCAAGTGTAATGTGAACCCAGAGATAGCATGGCTTCCTTGGACCCCACTATACTGCTATATTTGAGTTCCCCTGTACTGTGCTAGCTCACTCTTTTGCTTTTCATCTTTGAAAAGTGAGGCCAGTGAACTTGCCACCAGCTAGGCAGAGAATGTTTACGATACTATGAACAGCCTATTCATTTTTATGTTTTTCACAATCTGTTTATAAACAAATTTTAACAATCTGGAATGTGCTACAATTTGCTTTTGGCATGTGCATTCTGAAGATCTCAGTTTAAAAATCCTTTAAAGGGGTTGTAAAGGTACATGTTTTTTCACCTTAATGCATCCTATGCATTAAGGTGAAAAAACATTCGACAATGCCGCCCCCCCCCCCGAGCCCCCGTTTTACTTACCTGGCCCCTCGAAAGTCCCGCGCTTGCTCCCGTCATCCTCCGAGTTCCTGAGCCCGGCTGTTGATTGGCTACACTGGATGGATTGAAAGCAGCGCAGCCATTGGCTGGCTATGCTGTCAATCACATCCAATGACGTGGTACGCCGGGGAGCGGGGCAGAGTGATACAGTCGGCGGCTATGGCCGCCGCTGTATCACGGGAGCGCGCCGGCAGTAACTCCACACCATGCGAGCTCGCTCGCATTATGGTGTGGAGTCCTTGCGGGGAGGAGCTGAAACAGCCGCCGAGGGACCCCAGAAGACCAGGATCGGGGCCACTGTGTGCAAAACGAGCTGCACAGTGGAGGTAAGTATAACATGTTTGTTGTTTTTGTTTTTTTTAAAACGGGAACCTTTAGTGTTCCTTTAATGTCCTTGTTAGCTAAAGCACAACTTTACAAAGGTAGGAAATGTAAATACTCTTAGGCTCCAAGAGTGGAGGTTGATGGTGGTTTTTCGTTATTCATACCATGGCAATTCAAATAATATTGCTACCTAAGTGTTTTGTTTTGTTATTAATAGGGCTCCTAAATTATTCCTAGTGTTCTCTGACCCAGAAAATCATCTTTCCTACCGTCTTCAGCAATGTATTATCATGTGTAGCACCCTCCTAGATAGGTGCTAGGATTAGACAGATAGATTTAGTGTCGGTTCACTGTCTTTGACTAGTTAAGCCTGCACAGTGTTCTCAGATGCTGCTAGTCTGTCTATTTCCTCTGCTGTCCACAAAAGCTGTGAGAACTTTCTGGATCATGGGTGTGGAGCTATGCAGATGGCAGCATGCATATTTATACAGCCCTGGCCAATCCCAGGGAGCTGAGCCCTAAAGGCATTCTGTGAGACTGTATATATTTTCTGAGCACACTGAGCTCTGGGTTTTTTTCCTGGAGAGGATCAGTCCAGCCTGGAGGGCTTGCTGCCACGTGCTTGCTGTTTATGAGGCCTTTGCTGGGTGATCTGAGGGCCTGGATGCTGAAGCTACTGAGAGCTGCCTGAGGGGCTGTCTGCTGAAGATCCAGGCTGGTATCACTGGAAACAAGTGTCTCTTGGAAGTTGGAAGGAGGAAACCAACTTTCCTGGACATTTTGTGAGTACAGACTGCTGAGAGGTCTTAGAGACTTTTGGGCTTCTGCCACCTCTCTTGTGCTAGAGAGTCGGCTATGTGTTTGCTAAAGGGGACATCAGCTGGTGTCCCGAAGAGCTTAATTGATCTAATTCCTTGTGAAGGGACAATGCTTTTATTGCTCTAAAGAAAAAAGCCTGCTTCTAACTGCTTTTGTTACAAGCCAAGTCCACATTTGCCATATGCAAGAACTTTTGCTTCAGCTCTACATTTAACTGCCTCTACCCCAAGTCAAGTCCACAATTTGCTATATGCAAGGACTTCTGCTTCAGCTGTACATAGTTTCTGTTTTTGGAGTATCCCACTCAATTTCTTCAACCCTATCCAAGTTCTCCAAAAAAAAAAAAAACAGCCCTAAACTGATTATTGAGGAAAAGTGTGACTGAGATTGTGTGCCTGGTTGCAGGGCAATCCACTGGGAAAGAACCTGGACACATTTCCAGAGGCTCCTACAGGAGTAAGCACTACACATGGCTGAAGTGAATGGACACCACTTACTTCAAAATGTAGAAATGGTTGCCATTTTAGGTAGTGTGAAGTAGGAAAAGGATTTATCAGATTACTGCTCTTAACCACTAATTTGCCTTTGCCTGGATTATCAATACAGCAATTCACATTATTTCACAAATTTGGAGTATACATAGCTACCAAGTTGCTGCAGTGTAGTGTTCTCATCTTTACCTTACATAGGTTATAGGGCTAGGCATTCTGTAATTAAGACTAATATGCTAGTCATCAGAGTGCCAGTCATTTTTCACATTGTCAGGCTAATTTGTTGTATGTGTTGATTTAAAAAATAACTCCACTTTTGTTGAGAAAGAAACATTCCCCTCTGGGTGATCTATTTACATTAGAAGGATTTTAACAAAGTTTGTTCCAAATTCCTACCTTTTTGTTCTGAAAAAATCCATGTATATTTGTCTTTATCCACATGGAAAGTGAATCTAATGGGAGTGGTTTCATAATCATCAATCAGCTACTGCACTTGCAAGGCTTTAATGAGCCAAATTGCAGTCTGCATCCTTTTAGATGTGATTTCCTATTGGGAGTATCTCACCAAAAATGAAATTTTTGTTACAGGGGATGCCTGAAATCTGACTTGTATCTAGGTGTAGACTTCTGGAAAAATCAGTGAGCCCATCACACAAGCAGGAAATTACGTTTCTGGGGGGCGTACTGTACATTTCTGCACATTCTGTGTACAGAACACCTCCAGGTAGCCATATTTTTTTCCTACGAAAACGGCGTTACCCTTTAAGTCTACATTTAGTAGAAAAAGGCAAGTAAACACAAAGAATATTAAATGACTTGCTTATTATCAGTGTAACCTTTCCCTTGTACTGCTATCTCCTGGTTTAGTAGAAATTTTCCAATCTGCAGATATTGGAAGCATATTTAATTTTGATTCTCACTGCTCTTGAATCCTTGTATTTACTATACATCAGTTACAATATTTTATTATTTCTTAGTTCAGAATATTTACCCACATCTTATTGGAAGGCACTTCTATTGATTAACCTAATGTTTGTTTAGATGTTGACTGTACCTGTCCACCAAATGGTACTCTAAGACTAGGAATTTATATTTTAGGTTATTTGTAAATAAAACTGGATTTAATTACATCAACCCTACATGGGGCATTATAATTTTATCCCTGGGTTAAATCGTGATATAGTACCTTCATAGTAGAAATACAGTAGATGAGGTCCCCAGTGTGGATAATATTATTTATGATCTTATGATTATTATTTATGATCTTAAAGCGCAGTTCCACGCAGAAACTCAGCTTTAATTTTTAATGATTATTGAATATTATTGATTTATGAAATTATTATTTTAATCACAGGACATTTGCTAAAGATATGTGATTAATCCAGAGATCAATTTTAAAGTAGCAATTCATAATCCTCAAAGGACATCTTGATAAAAAAAAAAAAAATCATACCATAATTTTCCATCTCACTTTCGAATCATCCATATTATGAAAACATACTTATTTCTTATTTTATGTATGGTAGTAATGCATATATATGGTACCACTGTTCTTGTCATAATATAGTTCTTTTAGATAGTATGATATCCTATGTATATCTAACTTGAAATGTGTTTTAATGCTTTATAGTTTTTTTTTTTTTTTTTATTTCAATGTTGTCCATGAGATCTAAAATAGTTTTGTGTTATTCAGAAATGGTTTATAGTTTAAATAGTGAATTCAAGTCTATTCACCCTGATTTGACACCTTTCTGGATTCTTTATTTTTATTAGTAGAGAAGACTCCCATTAGTTGTGTACTGTAACGGCACCGGGGTGCCGTTACATGTGCCAATTCTGTTTGTTATGCCTTGTACACACGACCGGACTGTCCATCGGAATAAAGTCAGACGGATTGTTCAACGGAGTTCTGACGGAATTCCGCTCAAGCTGTCTTGCATACACACGGTCACACAAAAGTCCGTCTGTCAAAAACGCGGTGACGTACAACACGTACAACGGCAGTATAAAACGGAAGTTCCATTCCAACGGCGCCACCCTTTGGGCTGCTTTTGCTGATCTTCGTGTTAATAAAAGTTTGTTGAGAGACGATTCAAGCTTTTCAGTCTTCGTGCTTTCAGATCGTTTTTCTGCGGTTCAGTTTGTGCTTGTGGGTTTGTATCTGTCTTTCAGGGCATGTAGTCAGGTCGTATCTGTTTTCAGTGTGCTCTTGTCCGCTCGTTTCTGATTTTCAGGTCGTTCTCCATAGGACTTTCTGTTCTTAAATGCATTCTGTTTAGTTCTTTCTGACCAGCCGACCATTTTCTAGCTATGTTGCGTGCACGTACTCATCGTAGAGTTCGTGCTGCGTATGGGCTTGGTTTTGGGGTTCATGCTTGGACCAATGCTCAGTCCATGAACAGGGTGAGGAGGAGTTAGTGGACGAAGAATTGGTTGCTCCAGCTGGACCAATTCTGTCATATGCCTTTGCTGTGGGAGATCCAGGAGAAAAATCCTGATGATTTCAGGAATTATCTCCGGATGACGGACTCCGTTTTTCACCATCTGTTGGCTTTGCTGTCCCCCTATATCACGAGGCAGGACACTGTCATGCGACAAGCCATCACCGCCGAGCAGAGGCTAGTTGCCACGTTACGATACCTGGTGACTGGGAGAAGCCTGCAGGATGTCAAGTTCACGAAAGGCATCTCCCCCAGGCTCTGGGGATCATTATCCCAGAAACCTGTTCTGCCATAATTCAAGTGCTGCAGAAGGACTATGTGAAGGTAAGTTTTATCCTTTAACATCACACTCTATATATTTAATGTTTGCTAATGTATTGTATTTCTTTCATCCTTCCCTAATTACCATGATTGTAATATGCTGTGAATGTCCCCTTTGTCCCCATGCATGCTGTAAGCTTTTAATGCTCCTTTCTTTCTCGTACATCACGGGACACAGAGCGACATAGTCATTACTAATGGGTTATATAGATACCGTCAGGTGCTGGCACTGGCAACTTCCAAAACCGGAAGTACCCTCCCCTATATAAGCCCCTCCCATCCGGGAGCACCTCAGTTTTTTGCCAGTGTCTAAGGTGTTGGCCAAGAAGAAACATGTGTTTTTCACTGAGCTTGCGTACAGGTTCTTTTGGGCCTCAGTAAGCTATTCCGGATCCGACCAAAAAAGCTTCATAGCTAAACGGTCGGTACCCGGGCCTTGCAGAGAAGAGCAAGGTTTTGCCTGTAATGCTTCTCTTAGGAGAGCTGTACCCTGGGATCCAGAGCTCTGGTCATACCCACGACCAAGATGTTTTCTGTGCAGGGTGCTATACAGGTCCAGGGGAGTGGAATCCTTGGGAACCCGGTCCCTGAAGGTTTGATTACAATGCCTGCCGTGATAGGTGAAGTTTGGGCTTCTGTGGACCAAACAAAGTCCTGCGGCGAGGAAAAGGTAAGTGGGGGCCCTCAGGAACTTGGTTCTATTGAGGGACCCCCAAGCCTATTTTGTCTTTCTGCCTGTTACCTAAGGTATTCCCGCTAATATTCTGTGTATGCCTGTTACTACTGAGAAAATGTAAAAATTTTAATAGTAGGCAAGAAAAAAAAAAAATGTAAGACCGCGGTACCTGTGTTAGACACTAGAGGCCGCTATGGTTCTTTTTCTTGTAATGTGGATTTTTTTCTTCCAGAATCAAATCCAGGCAGTTGGTATGTTCTCTGCTGGGAAGCTGTCTCCTCTGCCCTGTTGCTGCGCTCATCCATCCCCGGGCCCTGCGGCAAAGGGGGCCCTGGCTCCCATCTAGCTCCTTATTGTTTTTAAAAAAAGGGCGCCGAAGGCGCACGTGCCCGCGCGCTGTGCGCGTGCACGCGCCTCTATTCATAGAGGCGATCTGAAAAAAGGGGCGGAGCGGGTGGATGACGCTCAGGTGTGCGCCGCGGCGCTACTGCGCATGTGCGGGCGTCCAGCGTGTTTTAAAGCACATTATAGCTGGCTATTGAATGCACAGACAGAGCTAGCAACAGATAAAGGCACACAGAGGCGGTTGATGCAGGCATCCCCTAGAAAGGCACTTTAGTAGACACCAACTGTGATATAGCAGCAATTGTGCTAGACTATTCTCAGTAAAAGTGGTGTATTACGGCTGGAATACCTCAGCTTTAGGCTTAAGAATATGCCGTCCAGAAGCTCTGGAACTGAATCTTCCAGGAAGCGAAGGGGGTCTCATTGGGCTCTGAGGTGGGCATGCTTCTGCTGCACCAGTCTCCCCTGAAGTTCAGAGGTAAGTGACCATAGAGACCCCGCAGGGGTACTTGGTACTGTGGCTGTCCTCAGTCACCTGCTCCTGTGTATGTAACAGAGGAGGTTTTTTCCTCAGCTCTGGGAGGATTAGAGAGAGATTGTCAACATTGATCGCTGCCTCCCTGTCAGGGAAAGCACGCCGATCTCCACCTCCTCCTTCAGAGTGCCTGTTAGCAGAGCAACAGTCCCATACAGGGATCGACCTGCCTGAAGGGGATCAGGATGAGGTTGATTCTGTTATAGAGGAATCAACAGTGGAGGAACCTTTCTCAGCAGCTCAAGCTGAAAGATTATGGGTTCAGTCTCTGACTAACATGGTCCGATCGGCATTAAAAATGCACCTTGCGGAACCATCAACCACTACTGTATCCTCGTTGGGGTCGCTAGAAGCCCCCAGACTGTCTGTTCTTTTCCACTTCACCCTTTTACTGAAAGGGCTTATTTACCAGGATTGGGAACGTCCTGAGAAAATATTATTCCCCCAAGAGATTTCCGGTGGTCTATCCCATGGAGGATAAGTTCATCAAAAAAAAAAAAAAATGGAAGGTCCCTACAGTGGACGCAGCCATCTCTTGTATGTATAAATCACTGACATGTCCAGTGGATAATGTCCAAATGTTCAAGAACCCAATAGATAAAAGATTGGAGTCCTTATGAAAGTCTGCTTCTTTCTACAGCAAGCTTGGTGACACAACCAGCAGTAGCAGCTATTGGGGTCTGCTAAGCAGTGAAGGATCAGTTAAAACAGGTCTTGAGGGACTTGACAGATCAGCAGGCCTTGCCCTAGCTGATCTACCTAGAGCCTTAGGCTTTGCGGTTGACGCCATAAAGGATTCAGTCCATCAGGCCTCCCGCCTTACGCTGTCTAGAGTACATATGCGTAGGCTTCTATGGCTCAAAAACTGGTCTGCTGAAGCTCCCTGTAAGGAATGGCTGGTTAGCGTCCCATTTCATGGTGAACGCTTATTCAGGGAAAACCTGGACAAATATATCCAGAAAATTTCCAGCGGTAAAAATACGCTCTTGCCGGTTAAAAACAGAGTTAGAGGTCCCTCTTTAAGAGGCCTGCTTCTCCAGTCCCTGGGGCATCGGCTGTGTAACAGTTCCGACGGCCTCCTCGGTCAATTCCCGGGGGTAAAAAACAGGGACAATAGCAGGGTAATGAGAAACCCTGGGTCAGGGGAGGTACAAAACCTCCCCCAAAGTTAAATTCATTGAAGGGTTGCCCCCACTCAGTCGGGTGGGGGGAGGACTCCAGTTGTTCACAAGAGACCTGGCGGGACGCGATCAAGACAGATAGGTGCTCTCCGCAGTATGTTGAGGATACAGATTGGAGTTAAGAGACTCTCCTCCTTCCCATTTTTGAGGTCAAACGTGCCAAGGGATCCCCGGAAGAGAGAGTCCCTCCTGTTGGCACTAGAACAACTATTGCTCCAAGGAGTAATTATGGAGGTTCCCCTGGAAGAATGAGGGTTCGGGTTTTACTCAAACCTCTCTACAGTCCCGAAGCAAACGCGGACGGGAGGCCCATATTAATTCTAAAAGGGCTATACAAATTCCTGTATATCAGGACTTTCCGATGAAGTCGATCCGATCGGTGGCCACTGCCCTACAAGGGGAGGATTGGTTAGCCGCGATCGACATCAAAGATGCTTATCTGCACATTCCCATCTTTCCAGTCTACCAAAAGTTTCTACGCTTTGCAGTAGAAGGGCGCCATTTTCAGTTCAGAGCCTTACCCTTCGGTTTGGCCACAGCACCACGAGTGTTTACAAAAATTCTGGCCCTTTATTGGCCAATCTGAGAACACAAGGTGTAATGATAATGGCATATCTAGATGACTTGTTGCTGATAGACCACTCAGTGAAAAAACTAGACGTGGTCGTTCACAAGACAATCAAGTATCTGGAATCTCACGGTTGGATTATCAACCGAGAAAAGTCAGCCCTAAAAACCAGTCAAAAGTCTGGAATACTTGGGGCTAAGGTTGGATTCAGGCCAGAGAAAAATATTCTTGCCTCGAGGAAAGGTGTTGTCTTTGAAAGATTTGATCCACTTAGTGGGTACAAAAAAGACAGCCGTCCATACGCCTGTGCATGAGGCTGCTGGGAAAAATGGTGGCATCATTCGAAGCAGTACCCTACGGTCAATTCCATTCAAGGAATTTGCAGGGGGCCATACTGTCAGCCTGGAACAAAAAAGTTCAGGCCCTAGACTTACAATGTCCTTGTCCCCTTCCGTTCGCAAGAGCCTCCGTTAGTGGTTGGTTCCCCAGAATCTGGAAAAAGGGAAATCCTTCAGTCTGATTTCTTGGAAGGTGGTCACTACAGATGCCAGCCTTATAGGCTGGGGAGCAGTACTGGAGCAATAGTCTCTCCAGGGCAGATGGTCGGATGCAGAAAAGGCCCTGCCCATCAATCTCTTAGAGATACGAGCAGCCCGGTATGCCCTTGTAGCATGGACATCCAAACTCCAAGGGTCCCCTGTCAGAATTCAATCAGACAATGCCACAGCAGTGGCATATATCAATCATCAGGGGGGCACCAGGAGTCGTGCAGCCCAAAGGGAAGTAAATTACATCCTGAAATGGGCAGAAAAATATGTCCCAGCCATATCTGCGGTATTCATTCCAGGAGCGGAGAATTGGAAGGCGGACTTTCTAAGTCGCCAGCAATTAGGCCCAGAGGAAGGGTCCCTTCACCCCGAGGTTTTCTGGACAATATGTCAGCGGTGGGGAACATCGGATGTAGATCTTCTAGCATCCAGATTCAACGCAAAGGGGGACAGGTTTGTCTCTCGGACAAGGGATCCCCTAGCTTGCGGCTCGGATGCCCTAGTGTTCCCTTGGGATCAGTTCAAGCTGATATATGCATTCACACCGCCACAATGGTTACCTCGATTACTCCGCAGAATCAGGGTAGAAAAGAAACCAGTGATTCCGGTGGCTCCAGCGTGGCCCCGAAGAGCGTGGTACGCGGAGATTGTAAAATTTCAGTGGGGAGTCCTTGGACTCTCCCACGTCGTCCGGACCTGCTTTCGCAAGGACCGATATACCACCCTTCTTTACCAGCCCTAGGTTTGACGGCCTGGCTATGGAAGCCCACATTCTAAAAAAGAGAGGGCTCTCTAATCCTGTGGTATCTACCATGATCAATGCCAGGAAGCCGGTATCCAGGCAGATCTAATATAGAATCTGGAAGGCGTACATCGCGTGGTGTGAGGCCAAGAAATGGCATCCACATAAGTACGTAATAGGTAGGATTCTGGACTTCCTACAATGGGCTGTAGATAGGAAGCTTGCCTTGAGTACTATCAAGGGTCAGATTTCGGCCTTGTCAATATTTTTTCAAAGGCCCTTGGCTTCGCATTCACTAGTCAAAGCCTTTATACAAGGAGTGATGCGTATTAGTCCTCCGGTTAATATTCCCATATGTCCATGGGATCTAAACTTGGTTCTGTCGGTTCTACAGAAACAACCATTTGAACCATTACAGCATATTTCTTTGGTGCTTCTCACCAGGAAATTGATTTTTCTAGTAGCCATTTGTTCGGCTAAAAGAGTGTCGGAATTAGCAGCTATGTCCTGTAAGGAGCCATATCTGGTTATCCATAAGGATAGAGTAGTGTTACGTCCTCATCCAGCCTTTCTTCCTAGGGTGGTATCGAGGTTTCATTTGAACCAAGATGTGGTTCTTCCTTCTTTTTTCCCCAAACCTACTTCGGTAGAGGAAAAGTTATTGCATTCTTTGGATGTAGTAAGAGCAGTTAAAGCTTATCTAAAGGCCACTGCTCAGATTCGCAGAACGGATACTTTGGTTATTCTGCCGGAAGGCCCCAGAAAGGGTCAGGCAGCGTCAAAATCTACTTTAGCCAAGTGGATTCGACAGGTCATAATACAAGCCTATGGCTTGAGAAGGAGACCGCCTCCGTTCAAAGTTAGAGCGCACTCCACGAGAGCAGTTGGAACTTCATGGGCAGTGCATCACCAGGCCTCCCTGGCTCAAATCTGTAAGGCCGCAACATGGTCTTCAGTACACACGTTTACTAGGTTCTACCAGGTGGACGTTAGAAGTCAGGAGGATGTCGCCTTTGGGCGCAGTGTGTTGCAGGCCGCAAAAGATCCTCATGTCTGATAGCGCTCAGCTTATATATGGTGTATCCCCCCCCCTCATTGGGCATTGCTTTAGGACATTCCATTAGTAATGACTATGTCGCTCTGTGTCCCGTGATGTACGAGAAAGAAAATAGGATTTTTATAACAGCTTACCTGTAAAATCCTTTTCTTGGAGTACATCACGGGACACAGAGCTCCCGCCCCTCTTTGGGGACACTTATTGCTTTGCTACAAAACTGAGGTGCTCCCGGATGGGAGGGGCTTATATAGGGGAGGGTACTTCCGGTTTTGGAAGTTGCCAGTGCCAGCACCTGACGGTATCTATATAACCCATTAGTAATGACTATGTCGCTCTGTGTCCCGTGATGTACTCCAAGAAAAGGATTTTACAGGTAAGCTGTTATAAAAATCCTATTTTTTGCATATTTCCCTTCATGCTATCCTTGGTCCATACACAGCTAGCCTAGTTACTTAATAATGTATTTTGTCAGCTCCATTGTAGTGCTTTACCCTAAACACCCCCTAAAATGTCTCCAAATGCTTTAGTTCTCATTAAATTCAGGCAGAGTGGTAGAGGCTTTTTTAGGAGGGCCCAAACTCAGCTAGAACCCCCCCCCCCCCCTAAAATGTCTCCAAATGCTTTAGTTCTCATTAAATTAAGGCAGAGTGGTAGAGGCTTTTTTAGGCGGGCCCAAACTCAGCAAGAACCCCCCCCCCCCTAAAAAAAATTCAATGGGCCATCAGAGGGGGTGAGGAATTTGATAAGTGGACCTTATATTTTTTGCTTAAAATACTCCTTAAAATAAATGTTATACCGATGTTGGCCAAGAATGTTTTTGTATAATCTGCTTGCAATTTTATGTGCAAAATTACTAATAATATTTTTTCTTGTTTAACTCCACAGTTTCCTTCAATGCCACAGGAATGGCAGACTGTGGCCTCACATTTTGCCCGGCCGTGGGACTTTCCCAACTGTAGAGGGTCTATAGATGGGAAGCACATCCGAATAGTGCCACCACCCCATTTGGGGTCTTACTATTATAATTATAAAGGTTTTAATAATATAGTGTTGCTGGCAGTGGTGTCGGTACAGTATGAATTCCTCTATGTGGACGTGGGGAAGAATGGCCGCATGTCACATGGTGGAGTCTTCTCCCGGACGGAGTTTGCCCAACGTCTCCAGACTGATGACCTAACATTGCCACGTGATGAAGACAATGTAGAAGGACTCCCCTTCGTATTTCTCGCTAATGAAGCATTTGGTCTGGGCAATCACCTGATGAGGCCATTCCCCCAGAGGACCCTCACCCCGGAGAGGAGGGTTTTTAACTACCGGCTGGCCAGAGCCCGAAGAGTTGCTGAGAATGCCTTTGGGATAATGGCCAGCTGGTCCTGCCTGTTTCTGACATCAATACACATGGCGGAGTATAAACTCAGCCACATCGTGTTGGCATGCTGCATCTTGCACAATTTTTTAAGGCGAAATGCCCCAAATTATCTTGCCTCAGTTGGGTCCTCAGTTGGGTCTGAGGCTGGACTTCCTGCTCAACCCCTGTCGGGCCTGGATACTGGCCGTCCTGGCTTCCCCCCAAAGCGCCCATGAAGTTCAGGACAAATATGTGGAATATTTTATAGGTAGGGGGGCCATTGCTATGCCAGACTATGTTTAAAGTTTTTTTTAATAAAACACTAAAAAATTATCAGCTAAATTCTTGAATTGTATTTATTGCTTGTGTTTCTTTTAGCTGTCTCCTAGGTTCTCCTAGTGCACTTGTAGTGCCAAGTGTATTTTCCTTTAGTAAACACCCAAAATTACGCCCAAAAATGGTATTGAGTGTTGAAAGAAGAAGACACACATAGTTGAGTACAAAAGCTTTTACTCCTTGCACATTCAAGTAAATATACATTTATTTTATTTTTAGTATAACATTTTTACAAAAACGCATAAACGTGCATGTTTAAAAACGTAAAACATAGTCAACTCTGGAATTTACAAAGTTCAACATGTAAAAATTGAAGGCAAGATCAGACATTCAATTGTTTAAAATGTTTTCATCTTGCCTTCATAAGATGGGGTGATGTCACCCCTGTAAAAGCCTAATTTTGAAGATGCACAAATGGTGTGGCAAAATATGGATTTGCACCCTGATCCCATGCCTAATGTCAACATGTGCTATCTGCCATCATGGGGGATCAATAGACGTGTTTTGGGGGTGCAACCCCTTCTTCTCACCTACTTCAGTTGGAAGGAAGGGGTTGCACCCACAAAACACGTACATTGATATCCCCTGATGGCAGATAGCACATGTTGATACACTGTGTGCATCTTCAAAATTTGGCTTTTACTATCTCAAAAATGTTTATAACGGTACAAAAAAAAAAAAAAATGCATTTTTTTTGGGCGATTTTAGATCCTCCCTAGAACATCTATCATGTTCTTGAGTTTTTGCTCCACCTGCTTTGTTTTTTGTTTTATAATGTCCAAGTCTCTACTGCAGACCATGATGTCCTGGATCATTAATTGGGCACTATGACTGTCGAAAGGTCTAGGTTGTTGGTCCACAAGCAGCACATCACCTAAAAGGCAAAAATACACCATGTATTATAAATATGCAGGCATACATCTATTACCATAATCTGTGGTGTCAGACACTGACCTGTTGTGGTGCCAATTTCGAGCACCTCTTGCGGTTGGGGGTCTCCCGGAGGTGTGGGGTTCCTGGGCTCCTGTCTTTCTAATCTTTTAACCCCTATAAGAATCAAACAAAAGGTATACTTTAGCACACAGATATTTGAGGCCAGAAAGAGGAATCTGAAACATTGTTTGGAAGTGTGGTACAATTGTCTGTTTTGGCAGAGTTCCAAGCTGAAGACCAGATTTTTTCCATTACCAAAGCTGGAATATTTTTGCTTTTTGGGCCAAATTTCACACATGGAGACACCACTGTATCCACTGGAGCACATGTGTGGGACACCCTAAAAAGGTTGTTCTGGTAGCCCATACTAGTGCTCCTGAGTCCAGATGTGTAAACAGATGCTGAGTGTCCTCTCCTTAATTATTATTTTTATTATTATTATACAGGATTTATATAGCGCCAAAAGTTTACGCAGCGCTTTACAATATAAAAGGGAGACAATACAGTTACAATACAATAAAATACAAGAGGATTAAGAGGGCCCTGCTCAGAAGAGCTCACAATCTAATAGGGTGAGGCAGGTGGTACAAAAGGTTGTAACTGTGGGGAATGAACTGATGGAAGTGGTAAAAGATTAGTTGGAGACATGATAGGCTTCCCTGAAGAGGTGAGTTTTCAGTGATCGCCTGAAGGTAGCAAGGGTAGGGGATAGCCGGACAGGTTGAGGTAGTGAGTTCCAGAGGATGAAAGAGACTCTGGAGAAATCCTGGATACAAGCATGGGAGGAGGAGACGAGAGAGCTTGACAGTAGGAGGTCTTGAGAAGAGCGGAGAGGACGGTTTGGGATATGTTTGGAGACAAGATTGGTGATGTAGCTCAGGGCAGAGTTGTGGATGGCTTTGTAGGTTGTGGTTAATATTTTGAATTTAATTCGCTGGGTGATCGGGAGCCAGTGTAGGGATTGGAGGAGAGGTTTGGCAGACACTGAGCGGTTGGTAAGGTGGATAAGTCTGGCAGCAGCATTCATGATAGACTGAAGAGTCTATGGAGAGGCAGGCCAATAAGAAGGGAGTTGCAATAGTCAGGGCGAGAGATAACAAGGGAGTGAGTGAGGAGTTTGGTGGTTTCATTTGTTAAAAAGGGGCGAATTTTAGAGATGTTACGGAGGTGAATTCTACAAACTTTTGACAACGATTGGACTTGAGGCTGAAATGACAAGTCAGAGTCTAGGATTACACCTAGTACCCTGGCGTGAGGGGAGGGACTGATGGTTGCATTGTTGATTTTGATGGAAAAGTCATGAAGGGGGGCACGAGCAGGGGGGAATATTAGTAACTCAGTTTTAGAGAGATTTCGTTTAAGGAAGTGGTGTGACATCCATGCTGAGATGTCAGTTAGTAAGTTAGTAATGGGAGAGAAGACTGAAGGAGTGAGGTGAGGAGTAGACAGATTTGGGTGTCATCGGCATATAGGTGGTATTGAAAGCCATGGGCGGTTATCAAGTGACCAAGGGAGGAGGTGTAGATAGAGAAGAGAAGTGGTCCAAGAACAGAGCCTTGGGGCACCCCCACAGAATGGGGCAATGGAGAGGAGGAGACAGAGTTGTAGGTAACACTGAAGGAGCGCTGTGATAGATAGGCAGAGAACCAGGATAGAGCAGAATCTTGGAGGCCAAGGGAATGGAGTTTATTGAGAAGGAGTGGGTGGTCAACGTTATCAAAGGCTGCAGAGAGGTCAAGTAGAAGGAGTATGGAGTACTGGCTGTTGCTTTTAGCAGTTAGTAAATCGTTAGTGATTTTTAGTAAGGCAGTTTCCGTGGAGTGCTGCGAGCGAAAGCCAGACTGTAAGGGGTCAAGAAGATTATTTTCACTGAGGTAGGAGCCAAGACGGTTGTAGACTAGGCGTTCTAGAAATTTGGAGGTGAATGGGAGCATTGAGATGGGCCTTAAGTTGTTCAGGTTGGTGGGGTCCAGTGAGAGCTTTTTAAGTATGGGAGTGATCTGTGCATGCTTTAGAGGGGAGGGGAAGGTGCCACTAGAGAGTGAGAGATTGAAGATGTGAGTGAGGGAGCATAGGATAGAAGAAGAGGGTGACCGTAGTAGTTGTGAGGGAACAGGGTCCAAGGGACAATTGGTTAGGTGGGCATCTGAGAAAAGTTTTGTAACCTCTTCAATAGTAGCCAATTCAAAAGAGGAGAGTGTTGAAAGTGCTGTTAGGCAAGTTATGTTGGGTGGTGAAGATGTACGGACAGTGGAGGTGTCCTCACGAATTGCATCAATCTTGTCTTTGAAGTGATTGGCAATCTCTTGGGCAGTGAGTGAGTTAGTGGGTAGAGGGGGTGGGGGACAAAGCAGAGAGTTAAAGGTTGAGAAGAGCCGATGGGGACTGGATGACAAGGTATTAATAAGAGAGACAAAGTAGGCTTGTTTGGCAGCATGGAGGCAGGAATTGTATTTTAGAAGGGCAGATTTATATAGGGTGAAGTCCTGCAGGCATTTGGTTTTACGCCACAGTCGTTCAAGAGCACGGCAATGTCTCTTGAGATTTCTAGTGTTGTCAGTTTGCCAGGGTTGTAACGGTCAGGGCCTAATTCTGCATGTGGTTAGAGGAGCAAGTGTATCTAGTGATGATGAGAGTGAACTGTTGTAGACAGAGGTTGCCAGGTCAGGACAGGACAGGGGAGAGATTATGTCATATAGGTGGTCAGTAGCAGAATAGAGAAGAGAAGGGTTAAAGTTGCGAAGGTTCCTACAAGTAATTGTTTGCTGCTTGGAAGGATGGTTGGTTGGAGGCAAGGATACAGTGAAACTGATGAGATTGTGATCAGAGAGAGGAAAGGGGGCGTTGGTGAGGTTGCCAGGATTGCAGAGATGGGAGAATACAAGGTCAAGGGTATTACCATTGGAGTGAGTGGAAGTATGTGTCCATTGGGTAAGGTCAAAAGAAGAGGTTAAGTTGAGAAGTTTAGCTGTAGTTGGGCTGTTAACATTGACAGGAATGTTAAAGTCACCAAGAATGATAGTGGGTATTTCAGAGGAGAGAAAGTAGGGTAGCCAGGCAGCGAAGTCATCAAGAAAGCGCAATACTGGTCCAGGAGGCCGATAAATTGCTGCATTTCTCAGAGAAATAGGAGAAAACAGACGGATACAGTGCATCTCGAAAGAAGAGAGGGATAGGAAGTACTTGGAAGGTTCTTTTTGGGGATAGAAGAAATCCAACTCCACCTCCTTTCTGTCCGTTAGGTCTGGGGGGAGTGAGTCCAATGGAGGCCCTGTATGGAATAGGGCAGCAGGAGAAGCGGAGTCCAAATTTTGAAGCCAGGTTTCGATTATGGCGAGTATGTTAAAGCCATGAGAGATGAAGAGGTCATGTACTGATGTTAGCTTGTTACAGATGGAACAGGCGTTCCAAAGGGTGCATGAGATGGGTGGGCTGCTTTGAGGAAGCAGGGGGATAGAAATTAAACTGAGTGGATTGCGGTGGTTGCCAGAGGAGGGGTATTGGACATGTGGCTTGCAGTTGGAAAATGGTGGACCAGGATTAGGAGAAATATCACCTGAGACTAGGAGAAGGAGGAGGGTGATGAAGGCACGGTGGGAGTGGGATGTGCATAAGGGCACGTGTCTAATGGCCCTGGTGTTTATGTCAGCATGTGGGTGCAGCAAATGCAGGAGATGATGGGTGCAGTAGTAGGGAGAGGGTAGGAGTGAGGCTGATATGTGCATGCTGCAGGGTAGAGAGGAGGGGTAGAGAGATATTTTGAGGATAGAAGAAGCAGATGTGAGAAGGAAGAGAAGGAGCATGATATTTGATAGAGAGTGGCTTCATATTAAATGTCAAATGCTGGCTTTCTTGTAGTCTCAAGCCTCGTACACACGACCGATTTTCTCGTCCAAAACAGTCAAGAAAAGTGCCGCAAGAGTTTTTTTGTCTAGAAAAACGTTTGTGTGTATGGTTTTACGACGAGAAACTTGCCGAGAATCTCGACGAGAAAATAGAGAACCTGCTCTCTATTTACTCGTCAGGATTCCAGATTTCCTCGTCGTGTTTCTCGTCGGCCTGTTTTGTGACGAGAAAATGGTTCGTGTGTATGCTTTTACGACTCTTCCAAAAGCGCGCATGCTCACAAGCAACTATGAGACGGGAGCGCATCTTCTGGTAAAACAAGCCTTCAGAATGGAGAGAGCACATTCGTCACGCTCATAAATATTTCATCGTTTAAATGTTCTGCATTGAAATCTTCGTTAGAATGTTACATTAATCAAAACGAGTGACCTTCTTTTGCTGCTGATATTCACACAGAGTTGTGCCTTATTTTTAACCTTTTTCATGCTGCTCTTTATAAGATTTATGTGTATTATATCGTGCAAGTTTTTAGGAATAATTTAAATGGTTAGATTTTTCAAAATGATGTTAATTCTAATTTCTCAATGTTTTGATAGCGATCTCCCATTTAATTTTGGAATCTATATTATTTAAATTTCCCACCATGTTTTTGTGCTAATCATATTTAGTTATTCTTTTGGGGGGGTGATATCTGTGCCTTTTATTGTCAGTCAAATGTATCTGCTTACTCCAAAGCTTGATTTTGTTTATTTAAAAATACACATAGTCAAGTATGAACTTAAACAAAAATCACAAGAAAAGGCAGGTGATCCATTGAGACCCATAAATGCCATACCCATGCCTCCATCCCTGGTACATTGAAAATGAAAAGAGAAAATGGGCTGTGGGACTTTAAATGAGGCATGGATGGGCGTAGGAAAAAGTCTAGGATATCAAGAATGAGTAGACATCACTGTCCCGTTGGGGAATAGTCTGTAGCCATATATACATGCTGCATGGTCAGTCTAAAGAATGGAGATCAAGGCATGGATATAAATATAAAAATGTATTGTATCATGGTAAAAGTACACATGGATCATGCAAACAAAGGCATAGTATAAATAGGGGTTATCACAAAAACATGATCAAAATTCACTGTTGAGACATGGCTGAAGCAAGTAATGACAGTTAAATGGACATACAGAAACAGTGAAAATGATTATCCGGTTAAAAAGTCAAGAATACACTTAATAGATTCATAGTTGGGCAAGCTTTACTTGACATGCCAGAGCATGGACTCATGGATGGGCATGGGGAAAAGGGTCTAAGATATCAAAAATTGGTAAACATCACTGTCCCGTTGGGGAGTGGTCTGTAGCCAGGTATACATGCTGCATAGTCAGTCTAAAGAATGGAGATCTGTATCATGGTAAAAGTACACATAGATCATGCAAACAAAGGCATAATGTAAATAGAAGTTATCACATAGACATAATCGCAATTCATTGTTGAGACATGGCTGGAGCAAGTAGTGACAGTTAAATGGACATACAGAAACAGTGAAATTAATTATCCAATTGAAATGTCAAGAATACACTTTGTAGATTCGTAGTTGGGCAGGCTTTACTTGGCATCCCTGAGCATGGACTCGACGCGTTTCTTGGCGTTTAAAGCCAGTCATCAGGAGTGGGGTGCATGTCATTTGACTACAAGGGGAGATGGATAGACAGATCAAATAAAGTCTTGAAAAAATTATGTCATATTTGAAACAGAATAAGGTAGTCTGATACGTTACCAATGGCAAAACCCGGAATGGGGTTGTCCCAAGCATTTGAAATATGGCGAAGAATGGTGGTCCTGGATACAGTGTCTCACCCGGGGCTGAGGCGGGGAAGGCCCCCCAATAAACACTTCAACGGCCACTCGATCAAGAGGAGAGTCAAAGAGAAGATGGCATGGGACATCCATCAAGGAGAAACCCGGACAGCCACGGCACAGCACCAAACTGACGGAGAGGCACAGACAGGGTGCAAGGGCAGAATGCTGGTGAAGGGATGGAGAAATGAAAATGAGCAATGAGTGAAAAAGAAGGTTGAATGGTTTGAGAACCAAAATTAGAATGTGATTGGGGGAAGGGAGGGGAAGGAAAAACAAAAAACAAAAAACAAAAAGGGAGCAAAGGAAGAGGGGAGTGAATATGTAAATGATGTGCTGGTGGATGCCTGATGGGAATAATGTGTAATGGGTACTGGGAGAAATTGAACAAAAAAGGGGGTTAATGATATAACATGACTGAAAGGGTTAACAGCCAAAGTTGGCAAATCAACTGAGTGTTGGTGTAAATAAATCTGGTTTGAAAAAAAGCCAAACCAGATCCCCAAAAATGCTAAATAGCGATGAAATTAAATGTATGTTTGAAGCAGTGTGAGCAGAGTGCAAGGCAAAATGTAAAAAAGCAGGTAAAAAGAGTATATATGTAAGGAATACTATGTGAATCCTGAAATAAGGATTGGAAATTACCTTGAAGTGTAGAGAAAGAGAGAAACTGGAACCTCTCATCAGATGGATGTCTGTGAAGTGAAGCTCCCCAGGTGGCTACCGGATAAATGTCCACAGTAAGGGGCGTATCTCCGCCAGCATCATGTGACGCATGAGCCAGGTGTGGGGATGGAAAGAGCCACGCCCGAGATGCAAATGATCTCGGAGGGGTCCCTCCCATCCCCCTGGGTCATGCGAGATGGAAAAAACTATGATGAAAACGCAGGCGTCCCTATGGGTGCCGTGCGTGCAACATACTGACATGATGCCGATGCGCCAAGGATAATGCCCCGCCCCCCCCGCCAAGGAAGGCAGGTGGGGAGGGGGAACTGGGCGCATCGCAACCCCGGGCGGAAGAGACCAAAGAACAGGGACCCACCAATGCTTGGGTTGGGTGAGCCATGGGGATGGATACATCATTGAAAATCACGATTAGGACTGTTGTAATCAAAACAGGGGGATAAACAATAATGGCCTGTTGTCAAATGAAGTCTGGGGAAGGATATCAATGGTCAAAGTTGGGTAAAAAGGATGCCAACATATAAGTAGTCTCAGAGAATTAATCACTGAGCAAATAAGAAAAGGAAATAGGGCTCAATAGGTCACCAAAGGGGAATGGGTGTCTTCCACCCGGTAATTTGTCAAGAAAAGGCAGGTGATCCATTGAGACCCATAAATGCCATACCCATGCCTCCATCCCTGGTACATTGAAAATGAAAAGAGAAAATGGGCTGTGGGACTTTAAATGAGGCATGGATGGGCGTAGGAAAAAGTCTAGGATATCAAGAATGAGTAGACATCACTGTCCCGTTGGGGAATAGTCTGTAGCCATATATACATGCTGCATGGTCAGTCTAAAGAATGGAGATCAAGGCATGGATATAAATATAAAAATGTATTGTATCATGGTAAAAGTACACATGGATCATGCAAACAAAGGCATAGTATAAATAGGGGTTATCACAAAAACATGATCAAAATTCACTGTTGAGACATGGCTGAAGCAAGTAATGACAGTTAAATGGACATACAGAAACAGTGAAAATGATTATCCGGTTAAAAAGTCAAGAATACACTTAATAGATTCATAGTTGGGCAAGCTTTACTTGACATGCCAGAGCATGGACTCATGGATGGGCATGGGGAAAAGGGTCTAAGATATCAAAAATTGGTAAACATCACTGTCCCGTTGGGGAGTGGTCTGTAGCCAGGTATACATGCTGCATAGTCAGTCTAAAGAATGGAGATCTGTATCATGGTAAAAGTACACATAGATCATGCAAACAAAGGCATAATGTAAATAGAAGTTATCACATAGACATAATCGCAATTCATTGTTGAGACATGGCTGGAGCAAGTAGTGACAGTTAAATGGACATACAGAAACAGTGAAATTAATTATCCAATTGAAATGTCAAGAATACACTTTGTAGATTCGTAGTTGGGCAGGCTTTACTTGGCATCCCTGAGCATGGACTCGACGCGTTTCTTGGCGTTTAAAGCCAGTCATCAGGAGTGGGGTGCATGTCATTTGACTACAAGGGGAGATGGATAGACAGATCAAATAAAGTCTTGAAAAAATTATGTCATATTTGAAACAGAATAAGGTAGTCTGATACGTTACCAATGGCAAAACCCGGAATGGGGTTGTCCCAAGCATTTGAAATATGGCGTAGAATGGTGGTCCTGGATACAGTGTCTCACCCGGGGCTGAGGCGGGGAAGGCCCCCCAATAAACACTTCAACGGCCACTCGATCAAGAGGAGAGTCAAAGAGAAGATGGCATGGGACATCCATCAAGGAGAAACCCGGACAGCCACGGCACAGCACCAAACTGACGGAGAGGCACAGACAGGGTGCAAGGGCAGAATGCTGGTGAAGGGATGGAGAAATGAAAATGAGCAATGAGTGAAAAAGAAGGTTGAATGGTTTGAGAACCAAAATTAGAATGTGATTGGGGGAAGGGAGGGGAAGGAAAAACAAAAAACAAAAAACAAAAAGGGAGCAAAGGAAGAGGGGAGTGAATATGTAAATGATGTGCTGGTGGATGCCTGATGGGAATAATGTGTAATGGGTACTGGGAGAAATTGAACAAAAAAGGGGGTTAATGATATAACATGACTGAAAGGGTTAACAGCCAAAGTTGGCAAATCAACTGAGTGTTGGTGTAAATAAATCTGGTTTGAAAAAAAGCCAAACCAGATCCCCAAAAATGCTAAATAGCGATGAAATTAAATGTATGTTTGAAGCAGTGTGAGCAGAGTGCAAGGCAAAATGTAAAAAAGCAGGTAAAAAGAGTATATATGTAAGGAATACTATGTGAATCCTGAAATAAGGATTGGAAATTACCTTGAAGTGTAGAGAAAGAGAGAAACTGGAACCTCTCATCAGATGGATGTCTGTGAAGTGAAGCTCCCCAGGTGGCTACCGGATAAATGTCCACAGTAAGGGGCGTATCTCCGCCAGCATCATGTGACGCATGAGCCAGGTGTGGGGATGGAAAGAGCCACGCCCGAGATGCAAATGATCTCGGAGGGGTCCCTCCCATCCCCCTGGGTCATGCGAGATGGAAAAAACTATGATGAAAACGCAGGCGTCCCTATGGGTGCCGTGCGTGCAACATACTGACATGATGCCGATGCGCCAAGGATAATGCCCCGCCCCCCCGCCAAACGCGTCGAGTCCATGCTCAGGGATGCCAAGTAAAGCCTGCCCAACTACGAATCTACAAAGTGTATTCTTGACATTTCAATTGGATAATTAATTTCACTGTTTCTGTATGTCCATTTAACTGTCACTACTTGCTCCAGCCATGTCTCAACAATGAATTGCGATTATGTCTATGTGATAACTTCTATTTACATTATGCCTTTGTTTGCATGATCTATGTGTACTTTTACCATGATACAGATCTCCATTCTTTAGACTGACTATGCAGCATGTATACCTGGCTACAGACCACTCCCCAACGGGACAGTGATGTTTACCAATTTTTGATATCTTAGACCCTTTTCCCCATGCCCATCCATGAGTCCATGCTCTGGCATGTCAAGTAAAGCTTGCCCAACTATGAATCTATTAAGTGTATTCTTGACTTTTTAACCGGATAATCATTTTCACTGTTTCTGTATGTCCATTTAACTGTCATTACTTGCTTCAGCCATGTCTCAACAGTGAATTTTGATCATGTTTTTGTGATAACCCCTATTTATACTATGCCTTTGTTTGCATGATCCATGTGTACTTTTACCATGATACAATACATTTTTATATTTATATCCATGCCTTGATCTCCATTCTTTAGACTGACCATGCAGCATGTATATATGGCTACAGACTATTCCCCAACGGGACAGTGATGTCTACTCATTCTTGATATCCTAGACTTTTTCCTACGCCCATCCATGCCTCATTTAAAGTCCCACAGCCCATTTTCTCTTTTCATTTTCAATGTACCAGGGATGGAGGCATGGGTATGGCATTTATGGGTCTCAATGGATCACCTGCCTTTTCTTGACAAATTACCGGGTGGAAGACACCCATTCCCCTTTGGTGACCTATTGAGCCCTATTTCCTTTTCTTATTTGCTCAGTGATTAATTCTCTGAGACTACTTATATGTTGGCATCCTTTTTACCCAACTTTGACCATTGATATCCTTCCCCAGACTTCATTTGACAACAGGCCATTATTGTTTATCCCCCTGTTTTGATTACAACAGTCCTAATCGTGATTTTCAATGATGTATCCATCCCCATGGCTCACCCAACCCAAGCATTGGTGGGTCCCTGTTCTTTGGTCTCTTCCGCCCGGGGTTGCGATGCGCCCAGTTCCCCCTCCCCACCTGCCTTCCTTGGCGGGGGGGCGGGGCATTATCCTTGGCGCATCGGCATCATGTCAGTATGTTGCACGCACGGCACCCATAGGGACGCCTGCGTTTTCATCATAGTTTTTTCCATCTCGCATGACCCAGGGGGATGGGAGGGACCCCTCCGAGATCATTTGCATCTCGGGCGTGGCTCTTTCCATCCCCACACCTGGCTCATGCGTCACATGATGCTGGCGGAGATACGCCCCTTACTGTGGACATTTATCCGGTAGCCACCTGGGGAGCTTCACTTCACAGACATCCATCTGATGAGAGGTTCCAGTTTCTCTCTTTCTCTACACTTCAAGGTAATTTCCAATCCTTATTTCAGGATTCACATAGTATTCCTTACATATATACTCTTTTTACCTGCTTTTTTACATTTTGCCTTGCACTCTGCTCACACTGCTTCAAACATACATTTAATTTCATCGCTATTTATGTAAATGCATAAATCCTTGCTTTAAATTTACCACTACATCAGCTTGACTATTTACCACACAATTAAGTGCAGAATAATGTCTACAGATCCTGATTTTACTTGTGGAATACAAAATAATGTATGTTTCTCATCCTGACATATTTGGGAAACATTAATTTTATCCCAATACATTTTCAGTTAATACTATACCTGGCTCCAGATGAACAAATCAGGATCATCCAGGATGGCTGCCTCCTCTTGCTCCAGAGAAGGCTCAGGTTGGCTGCAGGGAAGTCTGGGGGGAAGAGTGGAGAGTGATGGCCTTGTCTCAATGTGGTCATCCAGGAAGGACATCCTGTTGTAGTACCACAAAATCGGGACATAAACATCATCTGCTGCTGCTCCTGACCTCTGAGAAGCCAGCACCTTAGAGCGTTCAGTCCTGTAGGTACCTCTCAAGCTCCCAATTTTAGTGTCCACTTGTTTTGCTGTGGCTGTGGGCACCTTGGTATGCACAAATGGGAGCAGCTTCTCCAGCGCTGCTTTTCTCACCCCTTTTTTTTTATGGATGGGGTTTTTCGTCTCCCACAGAGCCGGCGGCTCCCTTACCCGGTCAATAAATTCCGCCAGGAACTCTTTGTCGCTAATAAAGACATTCATATTGTATCTGCAAGTAAAATAAATTATATTAAAATAATGTGAGGCAAACAGTCTAACCTCCTTCACATTCTAGTCACCATATATATCCTCCAACAATTTCAAGACAGTATAGACCAACAATTTTTACAAGTCACAAAATCACATACCTTCGTTCGCACGTCCGTCACTTGAACTCCTCTCTCCGCACACCGAACGTACTATAGTCACATGTGTGTTTGCTATATACACACCACGCATGCGTCAAAATTCTAACACGTCGCTCCGCACACGTCGCCCGCCCATGACGTTCTAACTTACATCTTTTCCCCGCCCCTTCTCTTTCGGCGCGCAGACAGATATGGCGGAGTTACAGCAGGTGTCTGATAATTCCGCAACTAGCGAGGAGACAAGCCCGGAGACCGAGGACACGTCACGATCAAGGAGGAGATTCAAGGCATCGAATATGTCTTTGGCGGAGATGGTGGACATCTTGGTCAAGGCTGATTATGATGCCAAGCATGGGCCGTATAGCAAACCAAATAGAAGGAAGGCCAAAATCCTCACTAAAGTTGTGAAGAGTCTGAGGGCGAAGTTCGGGGTGAAACGCTCAAATGAGCAGCTCAGAAAGAGGTGGTCAGACCTCAAACTGAGGGAGCCAGACCAGTTGAGGAGCATAAAGAGGATGCTCGCTAAAAGTAAGTAAAATGACGACGTTTCTGCTATTAATATTTTTAGAAACTGACATGTTTTTTTTTTTATCATATTGGACTCCCTTCCAAAATGTAATATTTTGAACTAGGTTGGGCACAGTAATCGTTCGTTACGTTACCGACACTTCGTTCGGCCACTATCCGTGGTTTTGGCTTATTTAAGAGCCACAAAAGTAATTAGACATCTGCCATTTTTGATCAAGTATTGTGGATAATTTTTTAGTCTAGATGATGTGTTTGTAAAGAGAATGAAATGCAAACTTTTATCAGTGTAAAGGAGAGGACACTCAGCAGCTGCTTCCACATCTGTACTTTGGAGCACTATAGTGTGGGCCAACAGACCCGCCTTTTTTGGGTGTCCCACACAGGTGCATCAGAGTTTTTTGTGGTGCCTCCATGTCCAAAAAATTACATCCAAATGTAAATACTAAACATATTTGGGGTCATAAATAATGCATTCTTCTTTAAATTCCGCACAAACACACACTTGTACCCCACTTCCAAACAATTTATCTTTTTTTAATTTTAACAAGGAGATTTACAGTGTGATAAATAGACCTTTGGTTTTATTCTCATAGGGGAGAGAAGACTGGGAGGAGGACACTCCAGGGAGCACATGCACCCCACAACTTCCAAACAACACCAAACTCCCAAAGACCCACAACCGAAAGATGTGCAGGAAGTTGAGGTGGAGGAAGGAGAAGTGCAGGAAGGAGAGGTGGATGACGTTGTGGATCTGGTCACCACAACAGGTCAGTATCTGTCACCACAGCTTAAGGTAAGCGAGGTAGGCCTGCAGAGTTTTATTATTATTTTTTTTTGGTTTTTAGGGGATGTAAATGTTGTGAAGGATAGCACACGGTTCTCTGCTGACAGTGCCCTCCGCCTCATCCAGCAAGTGATGGAATGTAGCACGGAACTGGACCTAATTAAACAAAGAATCCATGTGATGGAACAAACATTTAAAGACATTCTCAATGTTTTGGGGAGAATTCAATAAGCCATCCAAACACATTTGTTTTTACATGTTTGTTTTTATATTTTTTTCAAATTTTTGGAGTAACAAACCAGCCAAAAATTGAATATGCACACAGTGTGTGAACATGTGCTATCTGCCATCAGGGGATATCCATGTACGTCTTTTGTGGGTGCAACCCCTTCCTCGTATCAAAAGTCGGTGAACTGAGGAAGGGGATGCACCCCCAAAACACGTCCATTGATCACCCCTGATGGCAGATAGCACATGTTGACAATAGGGATCAGGATTGTAAACTTCCTATATTAAAAATTTTTTAAATGTGTGCATATTCAATTTTTGGCTGGGCAAGGGGTGGCAGGACCCCATATTAGGACGGGCACATAGAGACATAGTTTGTGTAAGTGAATGTCTCCGATTGCTCAGAGGTATCCAATGTTGTAATTTTTGAAATGCAAGTGATATTTTTGTATTTTCATAAGCCAAATATTGCCGGGTTGTGGCCAGGCCAACCCCAAAGTAAAAAAAAAGAAAAAAAATGAAGAGAATGTGCACAGAGTAAAATATTTGACCACAAACAACGTGTAGCTTCTTTTTATAATACCCTCTAAGCTTATTTGGTTCTTTTGTAAGGTTACATAGTGAAATGGTTGTTATTTACTAAAGTAAAATACACTTGCCACTACAAATGCACAAAGACAAACTAGGAGACAGGAAAGAACAAATAATTAAAGGTTTAAACAAGATTTTTATTGGGATACTTAGACATAGGCTGGCATAGGAATTGCCCCCCTACCCGTGAAATACTCCATGTATTTGTCCCGAACCACACGGGCATTTTGGGGGGCAAGCCAAGACGGGCAGATTCCAGGCCCGGAAGGGGATTTGCAGGGGAAAGTCCAGCCTCTGGCAAAACTGAGGCCATATAGGAATTTGATTTTTGGCTCAGAAAGTTGTGTAGCACACAGCAGCATAAACTACATAGTTTATTTTGTAGTCCGCCAAGTGGATGGAAGTCATAAAAAGGCGGAACCGGCTGGCCATTATGCCGAAGGCATTTTCAACGACTCTTCGGGCCCTGGCCAGCCGGTAATTGAACACCCTCTTCTCTGGGGTCAGGGTCCTCTGAGGAAATGGCCTCATAAGATGCCGTCCGAGTCCGAAGGCTTCATCAGCCAAGAAAACAAAGGGGAGTCCTTCAATATTCCCTGCATCCGGTGGCAATGCAAAGTCGTCACTCTGGAGACGGAGGGCAAACTCCGTCTGGATGAAGGATCCCCCATCGGACATCCGGCCATTCTTCCCTACATCAACATAGAGGAATTCATACCGTGCTGACACCACCGCCATCAGCACAATGCTATGAAACCCCTTGTAGTTGTAGTAGTAGGACCCAGAACGGGGTGGCGGCACGATGCGGACGTGCTTCCCGTCTATGGCACCACTGCAGTTGGGGAAGTCCCACCGCGTGGCAAACTCCGATGCCACAGTCTGCCATTCCTGTGGCGTGGAAGGAAGCTGTGGAGTGAAACAAGATGAAATAATATTAGAAAAACAAAGGCATACATTACAAGGAAATTCTATCCCAAAAAATTAGAGACCAACATCAATCTAATTATACGTTTATTAAGGTGTGTAAAAAAAGTATAATGGAAGGCTCATGTATCATATTCATCACCCCCTCTGATGGGCCATTACTAAATTATTTTGGGGGGGGGGAGATGTGTTTGGCCACAGGATAGCATTGCAGTGGCGGTGCGTCCAGAGTGGGCGCTGGAGCACTGTCCCCTCTCTCCTGTGCCCATCACTCAGAACAATACATAGGTTTATGCGTTGCATGAACCTATGTATTGTCTATGCCGCACACTATTCAGGTGGATGGCCTCTTGTAAAGCGACCGACATATGAATCATTGCGGCATTTAGGGGGTTAAAATTGCAGAGCAGAAACAGGTATTAAAATAGTCTTGCAAATTACAACCTGAGGGATGTAATTGGCTTCCTCAAAGAAAAATCGGGGACGCAAGGAGGGGGGCATTCCTTGTGTAAACACTGACAGGCTGCTCTGCCAATCATGTTCACCAAGTCTGTTTAATGGTAACATGATTGGCTGATGCAACATGAAGGGAAGGAGAAGACATCAAGGACAGAAGAGGGATGGCGCTGACCACAAGAAGGTAAGTGCAGGGCTGGGGGGAAACTGGCTGCATTAGAGGGGACTAAATGGCTGCATTTGAGGGAACAAAATGGCTGCATTGGAGGGGACAACTGGGGGCGTTTATTAGGCAACAGAGCAAAAAAGGAGGAAGTTTATTTCCTAAATTGGGGTTTGAACCCCCCAAGATTTGGAGCAACAGGCGCCCCTGCTGGAAAAGTTAGTGAAGGGAAATATTTCGGGAGGAGAAAAAAGGGGCAATCTAAAGCTTCCAACATGCATGGGGACAAAGGGGACATTCTCAGCATATTACAATCATGGTAATTAGGGAAGGATGAAAGAAATACAATACATTAGCATACATGTAATACCTAAAATGTGATGTTAAGGGAGCAAACTTACCCTAATATAGTCCTCCTGCAGGACTTGGATGATGGCAGAACAGGTGTCTGGGATTATGAGGCCCAGAGCCTGGGGGGAGATGCCTGTGGTGAACTTCAAGTCCTGAAGACTTCTCCCTGTCGCCAGGTAACGCAACGTGGCGATGAGCCTCTGCTCAGCACTGATGGCTTCCCGCATAACGGTGTCCTTCCTGGTAATATAGGGGGACACCAAAGCCAACAGTTCCTGAAAAACGGGGTCAGACATCCTCAGAAAATTCCTGTAGTCCTCAGGATTATTCTCGACGATCTCCCGCAGCAGAGGCATGTGGCAGAATTGGTCCCGCTGGAGCAACCAATTCTTGGTCCATGAACTCCTCCTCACACCATTCATGGACTGGTCTTGGTCCAAAACAAGCAGACCAACACCAAGCGCACGCACAGCACGATCTCGACGACGAGAACGTCCAGGCGACATGGCTAGGAAACGGTCATCTAATCAGAACGTACAGAACAGAACGCACTTTAGAACAGCAAGGCCTATGAATAACGAACTGAAAATCAGAAACGAACAGGCAATAACGCACTGTAAAACAGATACGACCTGCCTAGACGCCCTGAAAGTCAAGATACGAACCCACAAGCACAAACTGAACGGCAGAAAACGATCTGAAAAGTACGAAGACTGAAAAACGCGAATCGTCTCTTCCCAAACTTTTACTTCACACGCGGTAACACGAGATCAGCAAAAGCAGCCCAAGGGGTGGCGCCAAGAAAAAAGATCTTCCCCTTTATAGTGCCGTCGTACGTGCTGGACGTGAGCGCAGAGAACAATGAGGAAATTGGGAAATGACAGTGTGTACGCATAGAAAGCTTGACGAGAAAATCGACAAGCTTAACAAGAATCTCGTCGAAAAAAACGACGTGTTTTTTACGACGAGAAAATCGGTCGTGTGTACGAGGCCTCAGAGTGGAGCAGAGTTCTTGTTGTATCTTCATCCAGCTTTAGTTACCCTGCTTTCGTTAAACTGCGGCGGTGAAACTGCGCATCACTCATGACAGAGCCACTCAGGAAAGAGCCATAGTGTCTGCGCCTTGCCCATAGACTGCTTTAAATTTATAGGGAGACTGAGCAGGCATGCATATCTCAATTGGTCATTATGGGGTCAGATTTGAGACACCTGAATATGGAAGAGGAGATGGGCAATAACAGACCAGCTACAGACACAGGCTAGGGTCGTAAAGCTAATTACCCCTCTTGATTAGGGATGACCTGAACACCCCCCCCCCGTTCGGTTCGCACCAGAACCTTCGAACGGACCGAACGTTCGCACAAACTTTAGAACCCTATTAAATACAATGGACGCGAACGTTCGAAATCTAAAGTGCTAATTATAACGCCTAATATGCATGTTATTGTCTTAAAAAGGGTTTGGGGACCCAGGTCCTGCCCGAGGGGACCCAGGTCCTGCCCGAGCTTCTGCTTGCAAGTGTTGATTTATTTTTATTTTTTGTCCTTTATTTGATACGTTTATCAGTTTTAAAAATACTTCCCCCCCCACTCCTTTCTCTGACACTTTTTAAACAGCTTTTTTTCTTTCTGCTAATTAAGGGGAGTGGTTAATTGTTCACAGGTGAGTATATAAGTGTCTGTACAAACTCCCTTAGGAGTATTCTTCAAATATATTAATAGTAAAAAGGTCAAGTCTGAGCATGTAGGCCCTTTACAAAATAATCTAGAGTGGGTGACTGGGGACAAAGAGAAGGCTAATTTATTAAATACTTTCTTCAGCTCTGTGTATACAATGGAGCATGGGGGAGTTCATGTCCATAATGGGGGTGGCTCAAAAGTGATATGGTCCAGAAATATTTAGACAGAATAAAGGTGGATAAAGCACCTGGACCAGATGGCATACACCCACGGATCCTAAAAGAATTGAGCTCTGTAATTTCAAAGCCATTGTATCTAATTTTTAGGGACTCATTAATGACAGGAATAGTACCACTGGATTGGCGCAGGGCCAATGTGGTGCCTATATTTAAAAAGGGAACAAAGTCTTTACCAAGTAACTATAGACCTGTTAGTTTAACTTCCATAGTTGGGAAGATACTGGAGAGATTAATAAAAGACCACATAGATGAGTTCTTGCTGGAAAAAAACTATTTAAGCAACAGACAGCATGGATTCATGAAAGACAGAAGTTGTCAGACAAACCTGATTTCTTTTTATGAAGAGGTAAGTAAAACCTTGGACAGAGGCGTGGCTGTGGACGTGGTATACTTGGATTTTGCAAAAACGTTCGATACAGTTCCCCACACACGGCTCATGTGTAAGGTAAAGTCTACAGGATTGGAAATATCAGTTTGTAAATGGATAGAAAACTGGCTAAAAGACAGAATTCAGAGAGTAGTAGTTAATGATTCTTACTCTGAATGGTCTAAGGTTATCAGTGGTGTACCCCAAGGTTCAGTGCTGGGACCCTTACTTTTTAATATCTTTATAAATGATATTGGGTCTGAGATCAAAAGTAACATTTCTGTCTTTGCAGATGACACCAAGCTATGCAGTGGAATAACGTCCTTACAAGATGTCTCCAATTTACAAGCCGACCTCGATGCCCTGTCTAATTGGGCGACTATGTGGCAGATGAGGTTTAATGTTGATAAATGTAAAGTTATGCACTTGGGGGCTAAGAATATGAATGCATCATACATACTAGGGGGAATACAACTGGGGGGATCCGTAGTGGAGAAGGATCTGGGGGTTTTGGTAGATCATAAGCTCAATAATGGCATGCAATGCCAAGCTGTGGTTTCCAAAGCGAGCAAAGTCCTTTCTTGTATTAAGAGAGGTATGGACTCCAGAGAGAGAGAGACATCATTTTGCCCCTGTACAAATCATTAGTAAGGCCTCATCTGGAATACGCAGTTCAGTTTTGGGCACCAGTTCTCAAAAAGCATATCGGGGAACTGGAGAAAGTGCAGAGAAGGGCAACCAAACTGATAAGAGGCATGGAGGAGCTCAGCTATGAGGAGAGATTAGAGGAACTGAATTTATTCACTCTTGAGAAGAGGAGAATAAGGGGGGATATGATTAACATGTACAAATATATAAGGGGTCCATATAGTGAACTTGGTGATGAGTTATTCACTTTACGGTCAACACAGAGAACAAGGGGGCACTCTTTACATCTAGAAGAAAAAAGATTTCATCTCCAAATGCGGAAAGGTTTCTTCACAGTAAGAGCTGTGAAAATGTGGAACAGACTCCCTGCAGAGGTGGTTCTGGCCAGCTCAGTAGATTGCTTTAAGAAAGGCCTGGATACTTTCCTAAATGTACATAATATAACTGAGTACTAACAGTTCTAGGTAAAGTTGATCCAGGGTAAATCCGATTGCCTCTCGGGGGATCAGGAAGGATTTTTTCCCCTGCTGTAGCAAATTGGATCATGCTCTGCTGGGGTTTTTTGCCTTCCTCTGGATCAACTGTGGGTATAGAATTGGGTATATGGATTGCACGATATTTTTTTATTTTATTTTAGTTATTTTTTTATGGTTGAACTGGATGGACTTTGTCTTTTTTCAACCTGACTAACTATGTAACTATGTAACTATGTATCAATGTAAAAATAATCGTTTTAAAACTGTCGTTTTTTCGGGAGTAGTGATTTTAATGATGCATAAAGTGAAAAAAAAAAAAAGGGAAATATTCCTTTAAATATCGTACCTGGGGGGTGTCTAAAGTATGCCTGTGAAGTGCCACGTGTTTCTCGTGTTTAGAACTGTCCCTGCACAAAATGACATTTCTAAAGGAAAAAAAGCCATTTTAAAACTGCTTGCGGCTTTAATGTAATGTTTGGTCCCGGCAATATGGATGAAAATCATTGAGAAAAATGGCATGGCTACCCCATCAGCCACCTCTACCCCAGCCCATTACCAGCCCCTTTTGGGTCTTGTATGGATATTAACGGGAACCCCGCACCAAATAAAAAAAGGCCCTATATACTCTGAACAGCAGTATACAGGCGGTGCAAAAAAGACACGGACTGTAGGTTTGTTCTTAAGTACAATCCTTTTGTAATTTGGAACAGGTACATTTTTTAAGTGTAGCTCCAGCCAAAAAAATCTATTTTTAAACTTTTTGGAGAACATAGGGAAGGGTTATCACTCCTGTAACATTTGATTTGCTGTCTGTGCACCTGTTCAGAACATTTCACCTCACTTTCCGTCCCAATGACAAATGTTTTTGGAAAATTTGTTTTTTTTTATTGAAACAAGGATTGGTGATAAAGCATCAGTGGAGAGGAGACACCTTTTTCACATATTAACTCTTACAGGAGAGAATTTCCCTTCCTAGGGGTAGATTTCCTCTCACTTCTTGTTGTCTCCTTCCGTTTCAAGTAGGAGTCGTTTGTAAGTTGGATGTTTGAAAGTAGGGGCCTGCCATATATAGTCTGCAGAAATTTGGCCCTTAGGTGTTGGTGTTGCCACAACACTGTAAGCCCTCACAGTTACTCTTGGTGCGCGCTGGAACGCCCTGCTGTCAACTATTATATCTGGAATTGTATTTGCATGCCACTGTTGAACAGTTGTAGGAAAAATTGGGCCTTTGGTGGTGGTGCTGGTGCCACAACACTGTAAGCCCTCACAGTTACTCTTGGTGGGTGCAGGAATGGGCCCTGCTGTGAATTATTAGATCAAGAATTGTAATTGCATGCCCCTGTTGAACAGGGAACAGGGGCTGAAAAATTGGGCCTTAGGCACTGGTGCTGGTGCCACAACACTGCAACCCCTCACAGATAGTGTACTTAGAGCGCAGCAATGAGCCCTGTTGCAAAGTATTGCATCAAAAATTTAGGCTTTAGGTGAATGCTATGCAAAGCACACAGTAGTACACTGAGTGAAACACTGACTGTCTGCAGCTAGCACAATCACCGGCCTGCCTGTCACAGTATAGAGAATAACTGTATCCAGGTGAGCTTTAGGTGATCGCTATGCAAAGGACACAGTAGTACACTAAGGCCCCTTTCACACTGGGGCGGTTTGCAGGCGCTATTGTGCCTAAACAGCGGCTGCTGTCTCTCCAATGTGAAAGCCCGAGGGAATTCACACTGGAGTGGTGCGCTAACAGGACGTGAAAAAAAGTCCTGCTAGCCGCATCTTTGGAGTGGTGAGAGGAGCGGTGTGTTTACCGCTCCTACACCGCTCCTTCCCTTTGAAAGCAATGGGAAACCGCGGTAATTCCGCCGGCAATGCGCCCTCGGGCTTTCACATTGGAGAGACAGCAGTCGCTGTTTAGGCTCGGTTTGCAGGCGCTATTTTTAGCACAATAGCGCCTGCAAACCGCTTCAGTGTGAAAGGGGCCTGACTGTCTGCAGCTAGCACAATCACCTGCCTGCCTGTCACAGTATAGAGACTAACAGGAACGGATCTATCTAAACTCAATACAGTGTATAAATATAGATACACAACACCTAGGATGCATATATATCCTCTACACACTGTAACAGCAGCTAACTGACTCGCCTGCCTGCTCTATCTAACTCAATATAAATGACACTGTCTATCTCTCTGAAACTGCCTCTTTCACAAACGCCAACACACTACACAAGGCCGACTTCCATGCGGCCTTAAATAGTGTGGGGCGTGTACTAAACCCCCTGAGCCATAATTGGCCAAAGCCACCCTGGCTTTGGCCAATTATGGCTCTCCGTTTTTTCCGCGCTGTGATTGGCCAAGCATGCGGGTCATAGTGCATGCTTGGCCAATCATCAGCCAGCAATGCACTGCAATGCCGCAGTGAATTATGGGCCGTGTCGCGCAACACAAATTTAACACGAACGGACCGTAAAGTTCGTTCTTCGTCGAATGATCGAACGGCCGATGTTCGAGTCGAACGTGTGTTCGACACGAACGCGAAGCTCATCCCTACTCTTGATCACTCAAGCCCTATAGGGTTGAGAATTAATCACCAGTAATGTTGCTATTGGGAGAGTGTTTGTTAGCATTAAATATAGAACTTTAAAGATATGGCAGCAGAAGGCATTTACCAAAAGTTATGCAGTATTATTCACAATGATCAGCAAACAAGCATGTACAGATGGATAGAAGGCATTTACCAAAAGTTATGCAGTAATGTCACAATGATCAGCAGACAAGCATGTACAGATAGATATAATCCACTGAATCCAGTTATAGCATTTACATCTAGTTACAAACACATCTAGACAACAATGTAATAAAATTATTTTCCTACAAATAGGCATGTCCAAATGTACTTAACCCTGTATCTGCCCAAAACATCGTATTATTAGTGAGCGAACGAACAAGGTTTACAACGAACGATTAATGTGCCCACGAACATGAAAGTTGCCATGTTAAACTGTACAACAGTAAAGAAAAGCACATGGAGCAACATGCAAGTAATAATAATCATAGTAACACATGTGTGTCATAACTACGTTCTGTATGCGGAGGAGGGAGGAACGGAAGCGACGAACGTTCTAACGAAGGTAAAATTTAAACTTGTGACATCAGTGGTCTATACTGCTTTCTAGATTGTGGACTATATTGGGCTAAGATTCTGACAGTTTAGGCTGACATAGTGTTTTTGTCTTGTGTTTTGTCTTGCAGCAAATATGAATATGAATATATTTAAAAACCCTGAATTCCCGATGGCATTCATTGACAGGTACAGGGAGATGAACAGTTTGTCTGAGGTAAAACACCACTTATATTATAACAAACCAGCTAGGCGGGCAACGCTGGAGAAACTTCTTGAATTTGTGCAGACATGGCTCCCCACGGCAGACATTGATTATTTGGACGCGAAAATTGGGATCTTGAGAAACATGCATAAGAGGGAGCACAATAAGATCCAGAAATCCACCAGATCAGGAGCAGCAGCAGACAAAGTGTATGTACCCAAACTGTGGTACTACAACAGACTGCACTTTCTGGCCAACCAACTTGAAGGCAAGGAATCCCTTTCTACCCTTCCTTCCAGACTTCCCTCCACCCTTCCCTAGAGGCGGCTCTCTAATTAGGCAAATTAGGCGGTTGCCTAAGGCCTCACGCTCACAGGGGCCTCGTGGTCGCCTAATTTTCCTGTGATTAATACTAATGTCAGCGTCATCGGATCTCTCTATTATCCCTCTCTCTTTATCACCTCCTCCTTTCTCCCCCCTCTTGCATTGAATATGTCTGATGGGTGAGGAGGGTGCCCTGGAAGTGGTGCTGATAACCTGTGTGCTAGATCCGTGCATTTTCTGCAGCCATTTTTCTTGCTTGAATTATTTTTCCCATTATGGGCGTGAGTGGGGCCTCATGTCTAAGTTTTGCCTAAGGCCTCACAAAGCCTAGAGCCGCCTCTGCCCTTCCCTGCAGTATTCCCTCCACCACCCCAGCTGAGGCTTCAGACAACCAACCACCTGACATCCTGGAAGAACCGGATGCGCACGCCTGGAGCCAGGTATAGTATTTGTATTTTTATACATATTTATTGTCCTATTATTATTAATGATGTTAACTATAGATGTTATTATTGATTACAAAGTAATGATTAAACAAAAAGTGATTTACATATCAAGAGACAGTAGTGGCCAAAAATGATTGGGACAAGATTGAAAAATGCTGGGCTCAGAATGATAGTCCTTTCTATTTATTAACATTCAATTTGCAACAGTTATGAGATGAAAATTGTGTGTGATTGTTGAACCAATAAGTAAAACTATGTCCCTTTTTTATACACAGGGTGAGCTCTGCCAGGATGAGGGGCTTGAAAGTGGCAGGCAGGAGGAGGCCGGGCCCAATGTCAGCCAGGAGGAGGCCGGGCCCAATGTCAGCCAGGCCCAGTGGCAGGCAGGAGGTGGCCAGGCCCAGTGGCAGGCAGGAGGTGGCCAGGCCCAGTGGCCACACCCAATCCCAGTTGCCTCCCCTCCGCATTAGAAAGAAAAGGCCCAGGAAGGGGAACATGATGGAGGAGGCAGCACTTAACCTCATTAGAAATGCTAGTGATCTAATCAATGCCCCCCCCCCCCCCCGACGCTGAATAGGCCCATGGCTGCTATGTAGCCACAAGATTAAATCAATTGGAGCAGGGCCAACGCATCCTCTATGAGGAACTTATTTCTGAGGCCCTTCAGAAGGGGTTTAGGGGCCAGCTGACTGAAACCAGCCAAATCATTGATGTCGCCCATCCTCCTCCTCCTCCTCCTCCTCCTGCCACAAGTCCACCACCAGAGCCACAGCCTACAAGGAAGCGTGGATTGAAGGCTGCAGAGAAGGCTGCAGGGAAGCGTGGAGGGAAGGCTTCAAGGAAGTCTAGAAAGTGATTACCTGCCTGCAGTCTGGTCTGAGAGAAGATGCAGGCTGTTGTAGTACCATAGACTGGGGACATATATGTCATCTGCTGCTGTTCCTGATCTCTGGGAGTTCTGGACCAGATTGTGCTCCCTATTGTATGGACTCCTCAAGATCCCAATTTTCGTTTCCACGGACTTGATGTCTGCCCTGGGGTCCAAAGGCTTCGCAAATTCCACAAGTTTCTCCAGCGTTAACGTCCCCTTTTTTTTTTTTTTAACCCAGAACAAATGGATATTTTTTGTGTTTTTCTTAAAAAGGACATTTTGGTGTTGAGTAGGCAGGTACATTTCAAAAATACAATGTCAAATTAACAAGGGACACCAACACCAACCTCCTTGAGGTAAAAAAAAATACAAGATAATAATGGTATTGTGGTAACTTGACAAAAAAATGTAACAAAAAAATGGAGATATTCATTAAACAAAAAAATAAACATGAAAATCTTCATTAATAGAGTTGAGCGGACACCTGCATGTTCGGGTTCGACGGGTTCGGCCGAACTTCGGAAAAAAGTTCGGGTTCGGGACCGAACTTTAACCCGAACCCGGACCCGAACCCCATTGAAGTCAATGGGGACCCGGACTTCTAAGGACTAAAAAGGCTCTAAAAAAGTAATGGAAATGGCTAGAGGGCTGCAAATGGCAGCAAAATGTTGTTAAGAGCATGGCAAGTGCTCTGCAAACAAATGTGGATAGGGAAATAACTTAAAATAACATTTAAAAAAAAAAAAAAATATGCTGGAGGAAGTCATTAAGAACCTCAGAAACTCAACGGCACGATGCCACACATATGGTGGGAATGCCCCAGAATACGCCCTTTCTGGAATAAATTATTCAATTTAATGGATAAGCTAGTGGGAAAATAAAATACTTTGAAATAAAAATGTAGCGGGGTGCTAAGTTTAAGGGAAGTGTTTGAGTGGTAAATAGGCTCAAACACCCTAATTCTGTAGGATTCATGGACCATTTTGTCCTCGGGGGACAGTATTGGTGTGCAGTTCCCTGCGGCCTACAGGTGGCGCTGCCATGGTAGGCTAGGGTTGAACCGCCGATACAGTGCTGTGCCTTTTGTGTCCCCTCTTGGCAGTAGTACAGCGGGGCGGGGAACCTGCTGTGCATGCCGGGAGAGCATATAAAAGGGGCAGACCTTTGGCCTGGGGGCTGATGTCCAGTGGGATCCACGCCCAGGTGCCTTCAGCCTGGGTGCATGTGTTCCTGTTCCATCTCGGGTACCTTTAGCCCGGGGTGAGGTACTATCCTGGAGTTCCTGCTGCCCTGGGTATGGAGGCCTAGGTGCGGGAGTAAAGCCTGGAGTCCAGAGCCTTCGTCTGGAGTCCGCTAAGGGTCGAGGAGTCTTAGGGTGCCGCCTCGTGTAGGGGACCATGTTCCAGGGAAGGGAGGATCATTCTGATGGACCGATGCGGGAGTCACGGTGAAGGAAGGGTCTGTTGACTCCCTGGAGAGATGTCTTCCCCTTGATATGGGCTAGGTTCGTAGAAGGAGAAGCTCAAGGTCATCTTGACTGTATCAGAGGCCTTATTCACCCGACCCATGGCAGGGGCCTTATACACCCTGGTCTGTGGCAGAGACCAAAGTTCTCCAGGTCCGTGGCAGGGGCCTTGTACACCCGGTCTGTGGCAGAGACCAACCTCAAGGTCTGTGGCAGAGACCGTGCACCTAAAACTGTTTGAGAAACCTAAGCAGTGAAGTGAATGTGCTACGTTTGTGCCTGGACCTCCTCCACACCTTAAGCTGTCCTGTTTCTTTGCTCTAACCTTTTCTATCCGAGTAGAGTTTATTTTGCCATGAGAGAATAAGAGTTGTAATTTCAGCTGGTGTGGACATTGACTTTACTGGGAATTAAAGGACTTGCCTTTACCTACAGTAGAGGTGAGAATCATCCTCTGGAGGAGTTTTGACTCCGGCTGTGGACACGGCCCGTCAAGTACACCGCTCAACCTCTTTATATAGGAGGGTACGGGCTGGTAGTGCGGTGTGCCTTTCTCCCTCCTGCGAGGAGCCAACAACATAAAGGCAGGTAAGGGGGAAAGGATCTGTGCGCTACAAAAAAATAAAATAAAAATTATAATCTTGACCTAGGAGGACGAGGTCCATATGGAGTAGGAGGTTGAGGTGGCGGTGGATGTGGCTGTGTAGGTGGAAGCGGCGGTGGAGGAGGACGAGGTAGCCAACACTGGTTCAAAAATACAACAATGGCTGGGTAAGGCCGGTGATGTGTCGAATTCTGTCCCCCGTCAAATAGTGTCCACCCTGTACTGCGCTTGCTCAGTATGTAGGACAAGGGGATTTCGAAAATCTCCCAAGACGAACGGCGCCTGCGTGGTGAGTTCAGGTGAAGGCCACACCATCCGTGGTTCAAGCCGAGCCAAGTGAGGCCGTGCCGGAAGCGTGGCGATCGAACCGAGCCCATGAGGGGCCCTGTTACTATGTGCTACCGTATGTCCACTTGGATGGTGGGGCTTGAACCTGCACTCACGGCGCAGGCGCCGTTCATCTTCGGAGATTTTGTGAATCTCCTTGTCCTCTGTACTGCGCAAGCGCTGCGCCTTCGCAGTATGGGCCGGACACAATCCGATGGCCGGACAGTTTTTGTCACAACACCGGTATACATGTCTATTCTGCACAAGGTACGGACAAGTCCTGTGGGATCCATGCCTGGTTCATTTTAATGAACGTGAGCTTGTCCACATTGGCTCTGGACAGGCAGCCGCGCTTGTCTGTGATAACGCCCCCTGCCGTGCTAAATACACGTTCAGATAATACACTGGCTGCAGGGCAGGCCAGCACCTCCAAGGCATAAAGGGCAAGCTCAGGCCATGTGCCCAATTTGGAGATCCAGAAGTTAAAGGGGGCAGACCCGTCATCCAGTACGTGTAGGCCTGTGGACACATACTGCTCAACCATGTTGGTGAAATGCTGCCTCCTGCTAAGACGTTCCATCTCAGCTGGTGGTGCTAGTTGTTGTGGCGTGCTAACAAAGCTTTTCCACATTTCAGCCATGCTAACCCTGCCTTCTGAGGTGCTGCCGGTGCCCCGGCTGCATTGGCGACCTCTTCCTCCTCCTCTGCCTTCGCCTTGTGCTTCCACCGTACGCCCGCTGTCAGGTGGGAATGCCACCAGCAGCGCGTCTACCAGCGTGCGCTTGTACTCGCGCATCTTACGATCCCGCTCCAGTGAGGGAATTAAGGACGGTACGTTGTCCTTGTAACGGGGATCCAGCAGGGTGGCCACCCAGTAATCAGCACCAGTTAAAATGTGGGCAACTCGGCGGTCATTGCGGAAACACTGCAGCATATAATCGCTCGTGTGCCAGGCTGCCCAGAGGCAAAGAAAAGCTGTCCTCTGTGGGAGGTGTATCATCTGTGTCCTCTGTATCCCCCCAGCCACGCACCAGTGATGGCCACGAGCTGGTCTGGGTGCCACCCTGCTGTGAAAATGGCTCCTCCTCCATCTCGTCATCCTCCAGAACTGTGCCCTTTCTGCCGGACAATTGTGTACCTGGCGTTTGTTGGTGCAGGAACCCACCCTCGTAGCCACTTGTGAAAGACTGCCCTGAAAGCCTTTGAAATGATCCCGCTTCCTCCTCCTCCTCCTCCTGTGCCACATCCTCTTCCATCATCGCCCGAAGCGTTTTTTCAAGGAGGCATAGAACTGGGATAGTAACGCTAAGAACGGCGTCATTGGCACTGGACATGTTGGTGGAGTACTCGAAACAGCGCAACAAGGCACACAGGTCTCACATGGAGGCCCAGTTATTGGTGGTGAAGTGGTGCTGTTCCGCAGAGCGACTCATGCGTGATTGCTGCAGCTGAAACTCCACTATCGCCTGCTGCTGCTCGCACAGTCTGGCCAGCATGTGCAAGGTGGAGTTCCACCTTGTGGGCACGTCACATATGAGGCGGTGAGCGGGAAGGCCGAAGTTACGCTGCAGCGCTGACAGGCGAGCAGCAGCAGGGTGAGAACGCCGAAAGTGCGCACACACAGCCCGCACTTTCTGCAGCAGCTCTGGCATATTGGGGTAATTTTTAAGGAACCTCTGGACCACCAAGTTCAGCACATGCGCCAGGCAAGGGATGTGCGTCAAACCGGCTAGGCCCAGAGCTGCTACGAGATTTCGCCCATTATCGCACACCACCAAGCCGGGCTTGAGGCTCACTGACAGCAACCACTCATTGGTCTGTTGTTCCATGTCCCTCCACAACTCCTGCGCGGTGTGGGGTTTTTCCCCACAAACAGGAAAGTTTTAAAACTGCCTGCTGTCGTTTACCCCTGGCTGTGCTGAAGGTGTTACGCTGACCGGATGAGGAGGCGGTAGAGGATGAGGAAGCGGAGTAGGAGGAGTTAGCAACAGGAGGCAAACTGAAGCGCCCTGCAATCCTCGGTGGTGGAAGGACATGCGCCAAACTGCTATCTGCCTCAGGCCCAGCCGCCACTGCATATACCCAGTGTGCTGTTAGGGAGATATAACATCCCTGACCGTGCTTACTGGTCCACGCATCCGTAGTTAGGTGGACCTTGCCACAGATGGCGTTGCGCAGTGCACACCTGATTTTGTCCCCCACTTGGTTGTGCAGGGAAGGGATGGCTCGCCTGGAAAAATAGTGGCGGCTGGGCACGACGTACTGTGGGACAGCCAATGCCATCAGGCTTTTAAAACTCTGCGTCTCCACCATACGGAATGACAGCATTTCAAAGGCCAGGAGTTTTGAAATGCTGGCATTCAGGGCCAGGGATCGCGGGTGGCTAGGGGGGTACTTCCTCTTCCGCTCCAATGTTTGGGAGATAGAGAGCTGAACGCTTCCATGGGACATTGTGGAGATTTTTGGTGACCCAGGTGGTAGTGTTGCTGGCAGATCCTCTGTTTGCGGGGTGGCAGGTGCCACTGTCACTACAGAGGTGGATGAAGAGGCCGAGACTGCAGCAGAAGAGGAAGCAGGAGGAGCCAGAGACCTTTCTTGGTTTTTGAGGTGTCTACTCCACTGCAGCTCGTGCTTTGCACTTAGATGCCTGGTCATGCAGGTTGTGCTCAGGTTGAGAACGTTTATGCCTCGCTTCAGCCTCTGATTGCACAGCCTGCAAACCACTCGTGTCTTGTCATCAGCACATTGTGTGAAGAACTGCCACGCTAGGGAACTCCTTGGACCTGGCTTTGGTGTGCTCGGTCCCTTGCTGCGTTGGGCAGCAGCAGACATACTGTCTAGGGGACGGACGCTCCGCTTTTGCACCCTGCTCCCTCTTCTGCTGTGCTGGTGGCTCTGTGCGACCACCGCCTCTTCCTCCAAACTACACTGGTCACCTGAATAACGTTCATTCCATGTGGGGTCGAGGACCTCATCGTCCTCCACATCATCTTCCACCCAGTCTTCACCCCTGCCCTCCTTGTCTGTCTGCACAATTGCAAAAGCAGCAGCAGTTGGCACCTGTGTTTCATCATCATCCGAGACGTACTGCGATGGTCCTCCCATGTACTCATCATGAAACATAAGTGGTTGGGCATCGGTGCACTCAATCTCTTCCACTTCTGGGGCAGGGCTAGGTGGATGGCCCTGGGAAACCCTGCTAACAGAGTCATCGAAAAGCAGAAGAGACTGCTGCATGATTTGGGGCTCAGACTGCTTGGCTGATTTGCAAGGGGGTGAGGTGAAAGCCTGATGGACATGGGTTTCAGGTGCCAACTCTGATCTTTCATCAGAAGAGTGGGTGGGAGACAATGTGAAGGAACCCGAGGCACTGTCAGCAACCCAATCTACTATCGCCTGTACTTGTCCTGGCCTAAACATTCGTACAGCCTCATTAGGCATGACAAAATACCGCTGCAGGCTCGGTCGCCTACTCGCACCTGAGGAAGGTGTTTCACTTGTGCGTGTATCTGGCACAGATCCACCACGTCCTCTCCCTGCAACAGGAGCTCCACCAGCAGCACCACGACCGGGGCCACCACGTCCCTTTGACCTTCTCCTCATATTTTCCAAATTTAGGATGTTGCCCTAAATGGGTGTTTTTGGAAGAGCAGAACACACCCACAGTACGTAACCGCTGAATCGCACAGCTACAGAACTGCAGAAAATGCTATTCAAAAAAAATGTTTTTTTAGTATAGCACAGTAGGAGAAAACTATTTAGAAATTGTTTATTTCACACACCTCCAAATATGTATAACACACTGCAAACTATTTTTTGTGCCCCTAAACAGTGTTTTTTGGAAGAGCAGAACACACCCACAGTACGTAACCGCTGAATCGTACAGCTACAGAACTGCAGAAAATGCTATTCCAAAAAAATTTTGTTTTTTTAGTATAGCACAGTAGGAGAAAACTATATAGAAATAGTTTATTTCACACACCTCCAAATATGTATAACACTCTGCAAACTATTTTTTGTGGCCCTGAATGGCTCTTTTTGCAAGCGTACATTAAAGTGCAAATTTTTTTTTTTTGCCCTAAACGGGTCTTTTTTTGCACAATAAAGTGCCTTTTTTTTTCCCCCTAAATGGATCTTTTTCAAAGAGCAGAATACACCCACAGTATGGAAACTGTGTATCTCTCAACGTAATATGCAGTGCTGGTGCACTGAGCTTGCAGATAAAAGTTAGATTTTCTCTGACACTGGGCTCATGGCAGTGTAAAAAGACTGTGCACTGCAACACAAACAGGTAAACCTATGCAGATCGCTGATTTTAATCTCTGAATCTGGACTCCTATATAATATTCTCTCTCCCTGAAAGCATCAACAGGAACCTGGCCCTACACTACACTATCTATCTATCTTTTCCCTCAGATTGCAGAATCAGGACTACCTCATGTATTTTACAATCTATCCCTATTAGCAACAGCAGCAGACAAGATCCTCTCCCTATCTATTCTGAAGCAGAGTGACGTGTGTGCTGTGTGCCTCTAGCTTATATAGAAGCTGGGTCACATGTTGCACTGACCAATCACAGCCATGCCATTAGTAGGCATGGCTATGATGGCCTCTAAGGGCACACCAGCTAATCAAAAGGTGATTGGCTGGCCCCTGAAGCATTTCTAAATGCGTAATTAGATTGCCGAACCCGGACTTTTGCGCAAAGTCCGGTTTCGGGTTCGGGAAAAAGCTAAAGTTCGGTACGGACCCGAACTTTACAGTTCGGGTTCGCTCAACACTATTCATTAAACAAAAAAAAAATAAAAAATCTATGGAGATCACTAGAAAATATTTAAAAAATATGGAGATCTTCATTAAACAAAAAATAAATAAGTATGGAGATCTTCATTAAACAAAAAAAATAAAAAAACAACAAAAAAACATTATTATAAAGATCTGGCCTGAAAAAAAGGAGTATTCATGAGATCACGAGAAAATATAAAGAAATAAGTTTGTCTGAACTCTGTGAATATCAGCAGCAAAACAACTTCATTATTCTAGCATTATAAAGAACAAAGGGATGCGCTGCAGTCAAAAATCAGAGAATTTGCAGCGTGAGGAATGTGATATCTCCATTACGAATGGTAGTTTTACCAGACCGAGCACTTTCGTCTCGTACTTGATTCTGAGCATGCGTGATTTTTACTCCTTCGGAATTGCATCCAGACGAATGGACTTTCCGATAGAAATTTTTGTCCGTCGAAAAAAAAGAGAACAAGCTCTCTATCTAAGTCCGTCGGAATTTCCGAAGGAAAAAGTCCGATGGGGCATACACACGGTCGGAATATCCGATGAAAAGAGCCCGTCTGACTTTTTACATCGGAAAATCCGGTCGTGTGTACAAGGCATTAGAAGTTTTTACCAGAGAAACAATTATAATGAACATACAAAAAGTGTTGTTCCTCGTCAGCTGGATAAATAGACTTCATATCTTTCAAGTTATAAAACTGGTTGTTTCTGTTTAAATATCTAATCTATCATTGTCCATCAGCATGGAGTTTTCTTGGTTTAAGTCTCCAACATCAGTCCTTCAAGGCCTTGGTTTTGAGATTTATGAACACCTGTTATACTTAGTTGATAGGAGGTCAGTCTGCATATTTCATTAATATTTGTACGATTCACAAAATTCATACCAGAAAAACCTTGACATTGCCTTACCCAGCTTTAATGTGTGGCGCCTTGGTGAGGATTATGACACCATCCTTTTGGTAGGACCTGAGAGAATGCTAAGTAGTCCAAATCTAGAGAGTAGACACTCCTGCAATATGCTGTGCGTAATCAAGTGGGATTTAGGGTGTTTGCCATTGGCGGTGCGTCCATAAGGGCAAACGGGCGCCGTCCCCTCTCTCCAGCCACCCCCTCTATGACCAATTGATAGATTTATGCATTGCATGAATCTATCCATGGCCGCCACTGCCACCCCCTATTCAGGCGCCCGGACCCTTTTTCGGGCTGCCGGGCGCCTGAATTACAGCGGCGGGGGGTGTTTTCGAAGCACCTGATTAGAGCCATAGGCTCTAATAGGCGTCAAAAAAGGTGACCTGCGAGCGCCATGCTTGACGCTCACAGTTCACCCAGGCATGTTAGAACAGCGATTGAATATTCGCTTTCCTATCACTGAACCGCCTCTCTGCCAATCAGGTGCTCGGGTCTGTTACCATCACATTATTGGCTGAAACAACAGGTGCTTTGATTGGACGCGTATCGGATGACCAATCACCTATAGGAAAGGACGGGAGGAGGTGACGGGAGAAGACATGGAGGCGCATGGAGGACATCGCTCGCCGCCGTCACCCACTGCCCCACCGAGACAGGATAAGTCCTGGGCAGACGGCGAGCGGGCGGGGGAGTCACAGTGGCAGCATTCGATGGGCACAGTGGCAGCATTTGATGGGCATAGTGGCAGCATTCGATGGGCACAGTGGCAGCATTCGATGGCAAAGTTGGAGCATTTGATGGGCACAGTGGCAGCATTTGATGGGCACAGTGGCAGCATTTGATGGGCACAGTGGCAGCATTTGATGGGTACAGTGGCAGCATTTGATGGGCACAGTGGGAGCATTTGATGGGCAAAGTGGCAGCATTTGATGGGCAAAGTGACAGCGTTTGATGGCACAGTGGCTGCGTTTGATGGGCACAGTGGCGGCTTTTGATGGGCACAGTGGCTGCATTTGATGGCACAGTGGCTGTGTTTGATGGCCACATGGGCAGCAATTGATGGGCACAGTGAGGCTGCAATTGATGTTTTTTTCAGAGTTTTTCCGTTTGTTTGCGTCCCCCCAAAAAATTGGAGCACCAGCCACCACTAGTGTTTGCCAGGATGTTGTTGGAAGAATAAAGACATTACTCACTGCAGTATTGAAGTCTTGGAGACCAAGGTAATTTCAAAAATCCTAGATGGGGAAGTCAGTCTCCCTCTTGCAGCATCATTTGAAATTTCTAGGAAAGGTAAGTATATAAATAAACTTCCCTGAACCCCACAGAGCTTTTCTTTTTATAATTTGTGTTCAGCTGTTTCATGTGGCATAAGGGGCTCCAAGTAAGTAAGTGGACCTTGCTTGAAATGCATGCCAACTTTTGGGGTTTTTATGTTCGAAACAATGAGCTGGATGAATGTCATAAGCATTCATCTAGCTGTGACAAATTTGGCCATAATTTAAAGTATATACTGGCTAGCTACGATCGTTAGAACCATCTAGTGGACATAATATACCACAATATGACCACTAAATGGAGATGTCAATCATTGGAAAGTAATATATAAAGTAAAATACAGTCAAATTTCGCCTCAGCTAGACAAATGCTTGTGACATTCTTCCAAAAAAATATTTAGACATAGAAACCTTAGTGTAGTGAATACTTATTAATGGAATCACAGTACTCCTTCTGACAAGGCATTTGTTATTGCCATCTTTCAAGCAATAACCAGGATCTACTTCTGGGACTAAAATTATTCCCCCAAATGTACCCTTTATATTCATGTAAATACCATAATTGTTAGAAAGTAGAAAAAGGCATTTTAGGTTGAAATAACATTGAATATTTACAAATCCAGTCACATTATGTTACCTTGATTCACTGCCCATTTGGCAGTGAGTAACATTAACTAAACAAATTTTAATGTGCTGAGATGAAATGTCAGTCCTGCAATTGTGGCCTAAAGTTTAATGTACAAGTGATGCAACACCGAGCGGAGGGGGGTACAAGAGGCCGGCATCTCCAGCATGTAATCTGCTGGAGTGCTGTCGCAATCATGCAATGTGTATAAATGGCGGAAGGTAATTCATCGAGTTATTTTCTCTAAAGTCTTTCTCTATCAGAATACACCCGCAGTGTTGTGTTCACAGCCTGCGTGTTGATTTAGTTATTGATGGAGGTATTTCTTACCAATTGTATGTAGACTAAATCTAGCGACAGATTTGGTACACTTGGTGATACCTATCTTAAGGCATCAGCCCTAATTGGCGGTATAAGTTATAAACTATAGTCTACAATTGATAGCTTTTGTGCTTATGTGTTGGAGTTTTGTAGCATGACGGCATTATGTTAAACATACTTTATCAGGCTATTTTATTTTTCCTTTTATTCTTTTTTCTTGTTTTTTGTTGTAGTGGCTGCCTTAACCTCCAGTTACCACAGTTAGAGTTGGCACCCCAGAAATACTCCCTGTTAATATTAGAGTGTCAGTAAGTAGTAATTGAGGCTTAGAGCTGAATTGGACAAGTTTTTGGGTCCAACGATTTTCAAGTTATTGATAGTTCATTATATTTTCTTTAGCTTGTGACTGCACAGAACCTCCCCTCCATATTACTTCGGATTCACTTGGTGGTGCTCCCTGACCTTCCTTTGGGTGAGTTTTCTAAAGGAACTGGACAGAATAAATAACTAATCCTGTATTATGTAAATATATAATATAGCTTCATAGTAGCTTGTGAAAAATTTGTGTTTGTGAATATGATCTTATTTTTATTAGAGTTTTAAGGAGTAGTGGTGATCTGTATATCCCCTGAGGAAGCCTATTTTGGCAAAAACATGTTGGGATCCAAAACCACATCTTAAACACCTCCACATATGGACATCAGTGTCTATTGTGATATGTACAACTACTCTGGTTTTTATTAAACCCTATTTTTTAACCTTATTTGAATAAAACTTTACTGATTTTATAAACTGCGTTTCTCTCTGATTATGGGTACCGTTATAATCCTGCTATACCCTGTTGCTTTTACTTATGATGCAACACATATTTGAATTCAGTTATATATTACTTTTCTCCATGAGGGCTGAAAGCATTTTATCTGCAGATGATGAGGCAGCCATATTGGGCCCACTCAGTAGATTATCACATTCCAGGCATGTTTTGACAGAAGCCAATAAACCTACCAGCATGTCAATGGAGTGTGGGAGAAAGCACCAGCAAGCACAGGAATGACATGAAAACTCCATGTAGATAGTGTCTCGATCAGGACTTGAGCCAAGAACCCCAGTACTGTAAGGCAGACGTTCTGACCACTAATCCACTACTCTCCATAGTGCGAAACCTCTGTTTTTACACTCATTAAACACTTAACAGTTTGTTTTTTTTTTACAGGTGGGAGTGTCAAAATGGAAGAATTTAGTTGCAAACTATGCTCGATCCTTGGTGAAGTGCATCAAATACTAAAGAGTTAAAAAAAAAGAAGTTAAAAAAGGCCACAACTAACCACAACTAAGAAAAGTCTCTGCTTGTTATATTTTTTTCCAATGTCCTCATTATCATAATTGGTAAAGTAATACTGAAAGACTAAAACATGGTCATATTAATGGCCAACTCTACCAGGAACCTTCTGCATGAAAGTTTATGCCTCCAGATATGCCCACAAAACCCTAAAAAATGTTTTTTGTTTTCCAAACAAAAATGTTTGGACTCTTCAATTATGCTTTTATTGTAGAATTTCGAAAATCTAAAATTGTAGCCATCATTGAATCTGGTAATGACTGTGGTAAAAATTACTTGAAGAAAATGAATTCCTAAATGGTAAATTAATTAAAGTATATCTATGGTGAAAATGTAACATCATATATTCATTTGCACATTGTAATTTAATTATGGATAGCTTAGGGCGGCCATACACGGTTCGAATTTCGAAAGAATTTTCTTTCGAAAATCGTATCAAAGAATTTTCGTACGAATTTCGCACCGTTAGTGGGCTGCAGCAACAGCCGTTTTTCGTGCGGCAATCAAATTTGAGGAATCCGACATGTTGGAAATTTTTTGAAAAACAAACGATTTTCTGATCAATGATGGGAGAATCGTACGAGAAATGTAAGAGAAAAGAAAATGCGCATGTGCAAGAAAAGAATATTCCCGGAGAGAAACGAATATTCCCGGAGAGAAAAGAATATTCTCGGCAACATGAAGGTTTGGTTGGCCGAATTTCGAAAATCAATGGTGGCATCATCGGATCACAAAAAAAAAAACTTTCTGATTTTGAAAAGAAAATTTGTTCGAAATTCGACCCGTGTGTGGCCTGCTTTACTCCTATTATTCTAAATGATCTTGAAGTTTGTAAACTTACCTTGTGAAGAATCCCACCCATTTATTTCCTTGTGTCACGGTCAGGAGTCTGGCTTGGAAACCAGTAGCTATTAAATTAAAAAAGGCCACAACTATCCCAATCATCTAGTACTGCACCTTATCTTGCTGTAAACCAGAAAGGTACCCCCTCCCCCCAAAGTTTCATACATAGATACAGCCATTGCTCAGTTTGGATCCCCCCCTTTCATTTCTCTGTATGTAATGGGTAGCCTTTGTGTCTCATTTAGGCATTCTGGCTACAGTGCTGGAAGAGACTTGTTGCAGGACTAAACCTTGTAAAAGCACAAATGTAAGAGGGAATTATTGATATTTACTGACAATAAAATAATTGGCCACTCAGCATGGTGTATGTGCAAAATGCATATGTGAGGTGAATGTGCAGTGAATGTAACATTTGTGGTGTTATAATTAAGCTGAATAGTACAGTGAACACAATTTTCTGTTGAAGAACATATGATGAACATACGATGGCTAAAGTCAGTAAACCTGACCTGACAAATATGCAGGTGAACATATCTGATGATTTTGCTTTAAAAGTAGGATACTGTAACCTTAGAGAATGCTTAATATATATTTCATATTATAAAGTATTTTAACTTGTGATCAGCTTTCTTTAAATGTATAAATAGAAAATGTTCACAATAGCCAATTCATAAACATGTGTACTCAAATGTATACACAAGCACATATATGCACAGAGAGAGCCATGTTAGATGGCTGCGTTTTTGTTTTTGAATATTGGGTATATACCCAGCAAACTTCCAAAAAGAAACAAATACAGTATGACACTTAAAACAAATCCACATTTCTGTGTCGAACCTAATCACTTGTACTTACAATTCTTTATTTGTTAAAATACCCACTGGTTAAAATATTAATTTGTTGTTTATGCATTGATTTTCAGCCTGGCAGGACAAGAAAAATTAAAATGTCAGATTAACCTGTCAATAGATGTAATTTAAAGAAGTTTATCATATTGTGGACTAAATTGGGTCATCATATACTGAATGATGTTCCCATGACTACGTCTTCCTACAACTTCACTTTTACTCGCGTCACTGCTAGACTTTAATGACAAATGGCAGTTCAATTAACTACATGCTAGAGAAGCTGGAGGCACTGTGTTTTGTAATGAATCAGAATGTACCCAGTTAACCTGAGAAGTGAAAGCTATGGCACTAAATTCTCCCGGCTTAGAAGTATCATACTTCTATGCTATATTAACTGAACTGGAAGCCCCACAAGAACTCACCTTCCTTCGGGAATGGGAGAGACCTGGGTGTAATATTTTCTCAGGAGCAGAGAAATAGGATCCTGGTGTACAATCAAAAAGCATCAGTGGCAAGTAGGTATCAAGAAAGGGGATATAAAATTCTCACTAGATGGTACAGAACACCAACAGTATTACACAGGATATACCCCCAAATATCAGAAATATGCTGGAGATGTAAGGAAGCAGAAGGAACTATACTTCATATTTTCTGGGAATGTGCGAAAATCCAAGAATTTTGGAGAGTGGTAGCTGGAACTATCGAATTAGTAACAGGAATAGTGTTAGGAGAAAATCCGGCTACATATCTATTATTTGATATCCCTATTTCAATCGAAAAATATAAAAATTCCTTACTGAGACATTTGTTGGTGGCAGCTAGGGCGTGTATCCCTGTCCTGTGGAAATGTGAAAGACCCCCATCAAGTGTGCAATGGTTTGCGAGAATTGCAGAAATTCAACAAATGGAGAATCTCACTCTGACAATGAAAGATCAAGATGGGAGGTACCGTAAGACATGGGCCCCATATATAGCGTATAGGGAAGAGATAAGAGCTGAGGAATGAGGGAATGCGGCAGTCGGGGGCGATGGGGAGAGGAGCGTGGCACCGTAGGGGAGGTTTATTTATTTATTTATTTATTTATTTATTTTTTTATTTTTTGGGAGAGGGAAAGGAAAAGTGGAACTGTGATAAGTAAAGTACTAAGTCTGGAAGTAACAAAATGTATTTAACAGAATGTAATATAAATGTAAAACTAAAGCCCCGTACACACGATCGGTTTGACTGATGAAAACCGTCCGATGGATGGTTTTCATCAGACCAACCGATCGTGTATGGTACTCATCGGTCTTTTTTCCATCGGTTGTAAAAAATAGAACTTGTTTTAAAATTTTCCGATGGATAAAAAACCGATGGGAATTTCCGATCGTCTATGGGCAAGTCCATCGGATCAAAAACCCACGCATGCTCAGAATCAAGTCGACGCATGCTCAGAAGCAATAAACTTCATTTTTCTCGGATCATCTGAGTTTTTTACGTCACCGCGTTTGGAATGGTCGGTTTTTTGACTGATGGTGTGTGGGCAAGACTGATGGAAAACAGTTTCATCGGATATCCGATGGACAAATCCATCGGACGAAAATCCATAGGTTATCCGATCGTGTGTACGGGGCTTAAGACTATGTAAGATTATCTGGAATTATGTCAAGAAAATTGTGAAAATAAATAAAGAATTTATAAAAAAAAAATTCTCCCGGGTCATTTCAGCCATGTAGAGTTCTTAATGGGTATTTTAGTATATACTGAATAACTCTTGCTCATTTGAGAAACCTGAAGAAAAGTCTCTACTTGTTATATGTTTTTTTCCAATCTCCTCATTATCATAATTGGCAAAGTAATACTGAAAGACTGAAACATGGTCTTATTAACGACCAACTCTACCAGGAACCTTCTGCATGGCAGTTTATGCCTCCAGATATACCCACAAAACCATAACAAAGGAATCACTCTCTTGTAACTGGACTCTTCAATTACGCTTTTATTGTACATGATAGAAAATCCAATATTGTAGCCATCATTGAACCTAATGACTGCGGTAGTTTAAAAAAATAGCTTGAATAAAATGAATTCCTAAATGGTAAATGAATTTAAGGATATCTATGGGGAAAGAGTAACATCATATATTCATTTCCACATTGTAATTTAATTATGGATAGCTTACTCCTATTATTACTCCTATTATTCTGAATGATCTTGAAATTTATAAACTTACCTTGTGAAGAATCCCACCCATTTATTTCCTTGTGTCACGGTCAGGGGTCCGGCTTGGAGACCAGTAGCTATAGCAATAGAGATGCTCCCTCCGACCAGCAGGATAGGTATACAAGGAGGTCACCCTGGAGGATAATGTGGGCTCACCCGAGTTGCGGGGGCTAAGCACTAACCAGTATTTACCAGAGCTCCTGATGTTAGAGGTGGGTTTTTCTGCATGTTAGTACCAGTTTGTGGTCTGCAGGATTGCCCCACCAGGAGGAAGCACAAGCATAGTCAGTAAATAAGCCAAAGATCAGTAACGAGGGGTTGCAGGTTTGGTTTAAGCATAGTTAAGGAACAATCCAAAGGACAGTAACAACTGGTTGCAGAATGGGGTGAACGTATAGTCGAGGAATGGTAATCAGCGACAGCAAAGATACAGACGGCACCAGGAGTGTAAAGAACAAGATATTAACATAGGACTTCCATTTTCCGGGGGGTGTGGTATGTGAGCATGGCGGAGTGAGACGCCAGTGAGCGGTGCCAGGGGATCGGACAGTTCTCTCCACAGAAGCGGACAGACCGGGAGGTAAAGCAGTTCATGACGAGACGTGGGAGGAGGCTACGAGTGCTGTTGACTCCCACTCACTCATACGCTACCCGCTACCGGAGTAAAGGAAGTGTCGGATCAGACACAGTGGCAAGCACGGATGTCGGCACGGCTCTACACTATCCATCGCTAAACACTACACAGCGGAAGCAGACCTGACAGAAGCAGCAGTTAAAGAAACTATCAACACCAGGAAATAAAAACACAGGAGGGAGCTATGTTCAATTTTTTTTTTTTATTAACTTTACTATGTTGGTCTTCCTCCCCACTGTTCCAATCTGAATATGCTTTGAAGTTTCTGTTTATTACCATCGGAGGTGGGGACGATGACCATGACCGAACAAGGTGCTTGTATGCTACCCTGGTCCTGCTGACTTATATCACCCCCCCTTCCCTTTCCTTTTGTCTACTTTCCCCTCTCTTCTCTTCCCCTCCCCTACCAGTGGCGGCTGGTGCTCAAAACTTTTAGGGGGGCGCAAATAAATACCACCAAAAGAAAGTTCTATTTGTGGGGGAAAAAACGACATCAATTTTGTGCCCGTTGCAGACATATGCTGATCTGGGTGATATACGGCTCTGATTGGCCATGTGTATGAGATATAGGACAACTATCATCTTATCTTACCTGTCTCTATACCTAACACACTTAAGGTAGCTTTTAACTACTATGGCAATGACATTTAGCTTGCTAAAGCATGGTTTATCTTAACAAATGCCATTTTTTCTTTTTTTGGAAAAAAATAAATTTTTCCATGCAGTTGTGCATCTTAGCACTTCTGATCTCCCGCAGCCTCTTAGCAGCCACTTCCCATTTATATGCATGCCCCCTGCACCAGCTGCATGTCATTGGTTAGCAGAACATTTGCACAATGCATGTTGCCTCATCCGTCTCCACCAGAAATATGTGAAACCAGGTGACAACCCAGAAAAACAATTGGCAGATGGGGACAGTGCGTTGCCACTATAACAGGAAGTGCCTGAACATGGACCTTCACAGAAGGATCTCTGGGTTTTATAATAATGACTGCTGCAGATTTGAAAAGATTGACAAGAACTTTGGAAATAACATTGAAATGATGAAGAATGGATGAGATTGGGTGCACAGCAGAGGTCACAGATACAATCCAGCTGTGGGAACTGTCACAATACAGATGAGACGACACATATATACACATCATCATTCATTGCTTTCTAATTCTCCCAAATGTAATGAGAAAGCCTGTCCTCTTATTGGATGAGATGATCAGTGTACTCATAGGATGTCTGACAAGGGGGATTTTTTACAGAATCAGCAAAACATCCATCCTGGAAAGTTATTTCCCCATTGCCCTCAGGAATGCAAGCCTGATTCCCAAAGACTTTCCCAGCTGTGTGGGCTGGTGGCACATACACATGACATTGGATGTAAGAGGCAGGGATGGAGCCTGGGATGGATGGTGGGTTAGTAGAGCCCATGTGCTCTCAATGAAGTCCCTCATGCAGCATAAAGTTTGTTTATTCCACAAGTGAGGAGCTCAGCCATGCACTGCTTGCTGCTTTGTGTGCAGCTCACTCACATCACCAACACACACCGTGGCGTGCTCACAACACACCTTGTATTACAGGAATAGATCATCAGACACAAAGTACATATCATCCATGAGACACAAATAGTCATTCAGTGTCACAAAACACTTTGCAGGCTACACAAGGCTCTGGAAGTGGCTTGCATGCAGGTCAGAGGGGGTAAAGTCTGTCTGAGCAGAACTATGGGGGGAGGGGTCCTGATGATCGCAGTCCCGGGATACACAGTGACAGAGAATTCACTTTGACAGCAGCATGGGAAGCAAATGTCCACACAGACAACACAACCTGCCCCCCTGTCTATCAGTGCAGACACCCTCGTCCCCTGTACACAGCCTGCACCTACCTTTCTTCCTCTTCATTGTCCGATGGTCAGTGGGGGGATGATGAAGATGAGGAGTTAAATGATTGGTGTGTCCTCTGATCTGTCACTTCTCCAAGTTGTACTGTTCTTCCAGCAGCAGCACCATCAGATCCCCTCACCCAGACACTCAGCCCTCGTCCTGCCTGATAGTATAACATGGCAATGTTCTGATCCATCAGTACAGTATACATGGGAATGTTCTGATTCAGAACATTGCCATGTTATACTGTCTGTACCGATGGATCAGAAGAACATTGCCATGTTATACTGTCTGTACCGATGGATCAGAAGAACATTGCCATGTTATACTATTCACATGAGAATGTCAGTGACAGGGTCAGGGTCTCAGGGATTACTAAAAAGCTCTTCAGTAGATCTTCAAATAGTCCCCGTTCAGGCCGTGCATTCCTTCCAAGCAGCGGTGACATCACTTCCTGGTTCTCACTGGCACATAGAAACCGGAAGTGGCATTGGAGGGAAAGCATCACCCCCTCCAACATAAACACAGCAAGAATGAGCCTTAGTGGCGCGCTGCAGAGCGCCACAAAGCATCAGAAAACCCGCAAATGAAGCATCTCGCCTGCAATCACGGGATTGCATTGGCGTCATGCTTCTCATAGGGCACTATGTCCGGCGCCCATAGTGCACTTAACCACTTGCCGACCGCGCCATGGACAAAAGACGTCCACAGCGCGGTCGAGTTATCCAGGGTGGACGTCCCAGAGACGTCCTCCCAGAATCTTGCTCCCGCGCGCCCCCTGGGGCTCGCTCCAGGATATGTCCGTGACCGCCGGGTCCGGAAGACCCGGCGCATCACGGATCACGGTAGATGGCCGCTAATCGCGGCCGTTTACCACGTGATCGCTCCGTCAAATGACGGAGCGATCACTTGTAAACAGACCGGCGTCATGTGATGACGCTGGTTCCTCCCTCCCCTCTCTGTACCGATCGGTACAGTGTGAGAGGAGAGGCCAGGGGAGGGAGCGGATCATGTCCGCTCCCTCCCCCATGTCAGCTGTGGGCTGGATCTGTGACAATTGTAGTCACAGATCCAGCCATCCATCCATCCCTGCTCAGCCATCCCTGTGCAATACCCTGCCAATACTCTGCAATACACCCTGCCAATACTCTGCAATACACCCTGCCAATACTCTGCAATACCCTGTGCAATACTCTGCAATACACCCTGCCAATACTCTGCAATATACCCTGCCAATACTCTGCAATATACCCTGCCAATACTCTGCAATACACCCTGCCAATACTCTGCAATACACCCTGTGCAATACTCTGCAATACACCCTGTGCAATACTCTGCAATACACCCTGTGCAATACTCTGCAATACACCCTGTGCAATACTCTGCAATATACCCTGCCAATACTCTGCAATACACCCTGCCAATACTCTGCAATACACCCTGTGCAATACTCTGCAATACACCCTGCCAATACTCTGCAATATACCCTGCCAATACTCTGCAATATACCCTGCCAATACTCTGCAATACACCCTGCCAATACTCTGCAATACACCCTGTGCAATACTCTGCAATACACCCTGCCAATACTCTGCAATATACCCTGCCAATACTCTGCAATATACCCTGCCAATACTCTGCAATATACCCTGCCAATACTCTGCAATACACCCTGCCAATACTCTGCAATACACCCTGTGCAATACTCTGCAATACACCCTGCCAATACTCTGCAATATACCCTGCCAATACTCTGCAATACACCCTGCCAATACTCTGCAATACCCTGTGCAATACCCTGTGCAATACTCTGCAATACACCCTGCCAATACTCTGCAATACACCCTGCCAATACTCTGCAATATACCCTGCCAATACTCTGCAATATACCCTGCCAATACTCTGCAATACACCCTGCCAATACTCTGCAATACCCTGTGCAATACCCTGTGCAATACTCTGCAATACACCCTGCCAATACTCTGCAATACACCCTGCCAATACTCTGCAATATACCCTGCCAATACTCTGCAATACACCCTGCCAATACTCTGCAATACCCTGTGCAATACCCTGTGCAATACTCTGCAATACACCCTGCGCAATACCCTGCGCAATACTCTGCAATACCCTGTGCAATACTCTGCAATACCCTGTGCAATACCCTGTGCAATACCCTGTGCAATACCCTGCGCAATACTCTGCAATACCCTGCCCATACTGTGCAATACCCTGCCCATACCCTGCCATACTGTGCAATACTCTGCCATATTCCGCAATACCCTGCCATACTCCTCAATACTCCTCAATACCCTGCAATACTCCTCAATACCCTGCAATACTCCTCAATACCCGGCAATACTCCTCAATACCCGGCAATACTCCTCAATACCCGGCAATACCCCTCAATACCCGGCAATACCCGCCAATACTCCACAATACCCGCCAATACTCCACAATACCCGGCAATACTCCACAATACCCGGGAATACTCCTCAATATCCCGCAATACCCGGCAATACTCCGCAATACCGGGCAATACTCCGCAATACCCGGCAATACTCCGCAATAACCACTTCCCGCCCGCCGGCCGTCATATGACGTCCTTAACTTTATGCGGGGATATCTGAATGATGGGTGCAGCTACAGGCATCATTCAGATATTCCCTTTTTCAGCTGGCGATTCCCTACACCATAAGAATGATCATAGCGGCTGTTCCACCGCTTGATCGCTCTTACGGGAGGTGAGAGGGGATGCCCCCCCCCCCTCCCGCTGCCCTCCGGTGCTTCTACCGACTCACGGCTACGATCAAAGCCAAGATTGTTTTTTTTTTGTTTTTTTTTCAGGCTTCCCAGCCTAGAGATGAGATATGGGGTCTTATTGACCCCATATCTCACTGTAAAGAGGACCTGTCATGCCATATTCCTATTACAAGGGATGTTTACATTCCTTGTATTAGGAATAAAAGTGATCAAAAAAAAATTTGGGACGGAAAAACATGTCAAACTAAAATAAATAAAGTAAAATGAACAATAAAATATATTTTTTTTTTTTAAAGCGCCCCTGTCCCCGCGAGCTCGCATGCAGAAGTGAACGCATACGTAAGCCCCGCCCACATATGAAAACGGTGTTCAAACCACACATGTGAGGTATCGTTGCGAACGTTAGCGCGAGAGCAATAATTTTGGCCCTAGACCTCCTCTGTAACTCAAAACATCTAACCAGTAAAAATATTTAAAAGCGTTGCCTATGGGGATTTTTAAGTAGCGAAGTTTGGCGCCATTCCACGAGCGTGTGCAATTTTGAAGGGTGACATGTTAGGTATCTATTTACTCGGCGTAACTTCATCTTTCACATTATGCAAAAACATTGGGCTAACTTTACTGTTTTTTTTTTCTTTTAAGCACAAAACAGTTTTTTTACGTAAAAAACGCGTTAGAAAAATTTCTGCGCAAATAACGTGCAAGATAAAAAGTTGCAACGACCGCCATTATATTCTTTAAGGTCTTTGCTAAAAAAACATATATAATGTTTTGGGGTTCTATGTAATTTTCTAGCAAACAAATGATGATTTTTACATGTAGGAGAGAAATGTCAGAATTGGCCTGGGTGCTCCAGAACGCCTGAAGGTGCTCCCTGCATGTTGGGCCTCTGTATGTGGCCACGCTGTGTAAAAGTCTCACACATGTGGTATCGCCATACTCGGGAGGAATAGCAGAATGTGTTTTGGGGTGTAATTCGTGGTATGCATATGCTGGGTGTGAGAAATAACCTGCTAATATGACAATTTTGTGAAAAAAAGAAAAAAAAAATCTTGATTTTGCAAAGAATTGTGGGAAAAAATGACAACTTCAAAAAACTCACAATGACTCCTTTCTAAATACCTTGGAATGTTTTCTTTCCAAAAAGGGGTCATTTGGGGGGTATTTGTACTTTTCTGGCATGTTAGGGTCTCAAGAAATGAGATAGGCCGTCAGTACTTCAGGTGTGATCAATTTTCAGATATTGGCACCATAGCTTGTGGACTCTATAACTTTCACAAAGACCAAAAAATATGCACCAATTTGTACTTATTTTTACCAAAGATATGTAGCAGTATAAATTTTGGCCAAAATTTATGAAGAAAAAATACTAATTTGCAAAATTTTATAACGGAAACAAAGAAAAATTCATTTTTTTACAAAATTTTCAGTCTTTTTTCTCTTATAGCGCAAAAAATAAAAAACCCAACAGTGATTAAATACCACCAAAAGAAAGCTCTATTTGTGTGAAAAAAAGGACAAAAATTTCATATGGATACAGTGTTGTATGACTGAGTAATTGTCATTCAAAATGTGAGAGCACCGAAAGCTGAAAATTCGTCTGGTTAGGAAGGGGGTTTAAGTGCCCAGTTGTCAAGTGGTTAAAGGAGGTTATTTTTATTTTTTTTCCTTAAAGGTTTTTTTTTTTTTTCTGTGACCAGATTGGGGGGGGGGGGCGGCGCCCATGCGCCCCCTATAGACGGGCCGCCACTGTCCCCTATCTTCATCTTTTCTCTTTCCCTCTCTAGGCCTTCTATGGCACTGTTTTCTTCTCCAAGAGCTGCTGAAATGTGAATCATCTGCCACGTCTAACTTCTCCCCTTACCCCCGCCCCCCACACCTGACTATATCATGGCTTCTGTTTGCCCGATAGCTTTGGCAGCTTTCAACTGCAGGGGATTTAACACACCGGAGAAGCGGAGCCAGATTCTCTACCACTTTCATAAAAGGCGCTCCAGTATCTTATTGCTACAGGAAACACACTTCCGTACGGATTCCATACCTGCTCTATGCAACAGGTACTATTCACAATGGTACCACAGTACTAACCCCCAAGCCAAATCGGAGGGAGTATCCATTGCCTTCCATAAATCTTTTAAACCTGAGGTTCTAGACTCTCTTGTTGATGTTAATGGTCGCTTCATCTTTCTTAAACTGAAACTAAACGATTTTCTCTTCACAGTGGCCAACATATATGTACCTAATGTGGATCAGGCTCGGTTCCTCTCGTCAGTCCTCACCAGACTATCCTCCTTCGGGGACCCCTGCTTTATCATTGGTGGAGATCTCAATGTCGTTATGTCCCCGTCTGTAGACACATCCTCGGGTAAGTCCTCTGTTCCATCCTCTACACTGACACGCATCAAAGCCCTATTACATTCCTCTCACCTGGTGGATGTTTGGCGTGTCCAGCACCCTACAGAGAGGGATTACAGCCATTATTCAGCAGCACACAATTCATATAGCAGACTCAACCACTTCCTGATATCCCAATCACTGCTGGATACCCCCATCCATGCATCATTGGGTCACCTACTCTGGTCTGACCACGCCCCGGCTTACTTGACCCTTTTGCGTCCCCCAAAATCGCATAGAGGTACACAATGGAGGCTCAATGACAATTTACTACGGGACACTGTCTGTGTAGCGGATATCTCCAAAACCATTCGGAACTTTGTTTCCGATCACTCCTCAGATGCTACCTCCCCCTCATTCAGTGGGAGGCTCTAAAATGTGTGGTTCGGGGCGTATTTATTCAACATGGCTCACGTCTCAAAAAGATACATACGGATGATATCTGCCGTCTCCTCTCCACTATAGCAGAACTTGAACCTCTACACAAACGAGATTTGGATCCGGCCATTTTTGTCCGATTGTCGAATGTCCGCAGAGACCTACTCCAACTTTTAGACTCGCATTCCTTAATAGCTCGTGATAGGGCACGCAATTTCCATTACTCTTTAGCAAATAAATGCGGCAAACACCTAGCTCGGGTCCTCCACCCCAGGCCACCCCAATACTCCATTCCCTTTATTACATATTCCAATCAAAATAAATCGTTCAAAACAAACGGCATATCCTCTGCCTTTCGGGAATACTACTCCCAACTCTACAACTTACAGCCCACAAATCCAAACACACGCACCACCTCCTCGAGCAACGACATGCGAGATTATATTATGGAGACGGCATTACCCAATATCAATGCATCAGATGCTGATGAACTAGACAAACCTCTGGTCGCACCCGAATTTCTAGGCGCTATCAAAGATTTGAAGATAGGCAAATGTCCTGGCCCGGATGGGTACACCCTCCGTTTTTACAAAACTTTTGACCCCCTCTTAACCCCACTTATGGCTAAGGCGTTCAATGCCATAGATGACTCTCATACGCCACCTAAAGGCTTATTGTCCGCTAATATTTCCATATTACCCAAACCAGGCAAAGACCCGCCCCAATGTAGCAGCTACCAGCCAATATCTCTGCTCAACATAGACCTTAAACTGTTTGCAAAGGTATTGGCCACCCGCTTATCACTCCTACTCACTGGAGTGATCCATAATGACCAGGTAGGATTTGTCCTGGGTCGTGAGGCACGGGACAATACAACCAAAACTATTCACCTCATCTCCTTTATCCAACGCAAAGACCTAAAAGCCTGTCTCCTCTACTTCGACGCTGAAAAAGCGTTCGATAGGGTCAACTGGAGATTTCTTTGACTCTCATTAGAACAGTTAGGCTTAGGAACAACCTTTATCTCTAAGGTGCTGTCCTTATACTCCCAACCTTCGGCCTCGGTCTTAGTCAATGGCACTGCCTCTGAACCATTCGATATCTCCAATGGCACCCGGCAGGGCTGTCCCCTTTCCCCTCTCCTATTTGTTATTGTTATTGAACATCTACCCTGTGCCATTAGACAAAACTCCTCCATCCACGGTATCCAAACACCTTCCTCCCATTACAAATTATCCCTCTATGCCGATGACCTACTGGTCTACATGCAACACCCCCATATCTCCTTACATCCCTTTTCTCAGAATTCCAACGATTTGGCTCCTTTAGCAATTTTAAACTTAACTTATCCAAGACTGAAGCTCTCAATATCTCCCTCCGCTCCACTACGATGTCCACACTTAGGACGAACTTCTCTTTTGGGTAGCAGACGAGGGGAATTTCGTACATAGGGGTCGTTATACCCTCTAACCTCTCTAATTTTTTCTCTTTGAATTATGTCTCTTTGCTCTCCCGCATACGGAAGGATTTGGAGGAGTGGGGAGGGTCTTCCTTACCGTGGTTCGGGCAAATCAATACCCTAAAAATGGATACCCTACCCAAACTACTATACCTCCTCCAAACGATCCCCTTCTTAGTTCCCAAGTCATTCTTCACATCTTATGTCTCGCTATTAGATTTATGTGGAACCGTGGGTTACCTAGGGTGAAATATAATTTGCTCACCCGTCCAAAACTACAAGGTGGAGTGGGTCTCCCTGATTTTGAGACCTACTACAAGGCCACCCACGTAGCACGCACCCTAGAATGGTTCCCTCGCCCCTTCTTAAAGGCTTCTGTTGCCATAGAACAGGATCTAGCTCCAGTCGATCTCTGAGCACTACTTTGGGGATACAAATCCGATCTCACCCGTATACCCTCTTCCTCTTCACTAACGTTAGCATCTCTGAGACTATGGTATAATAGGGGTTTGTGCTCCACTTTGTCCTCCGATCCTTCCCCATTATCTCCTCTATTTGATAACCCCGCCTTTCCTCAGGGTATTGGAACAACAACATTGGGTCCCTTCAAAAGGACTGACTGGCCCCAGGTGCACTCCATTGTACACCCCATGCAAGGGACACCTGTCACGCCGACGGGATCCCACGACTGGCTCACCACCCTACAGGGACCTACCTACATGTCTGGTGGGAATGCGAGAGGATCCACCCCTTCTGGATTCAGGTATTCGACTGCTATAACAAACTTTATGATGAAACGCTGACTCCCTCCCCTAAGATTGCCCTTCTCTCTATACTCCCGGGATCAATATCCTCACTAGTGATGAGCCGAACACCCCCGGGTTCGGTTCGCACCAGAACCCGCGAACGGACCGAAAGTTCGTACGAACATTAGAACCCTATTAAATACAATGGATGCGAACGTTCGAATTCTAAAGTGCTAATTATAACAACTATTATGCATGTCATTGTCCTAAAAAGGGTTTGGGAACCCGGGTTCTGCACCAGGGGACATGTATCAATGCAAAAAGAAGTTTTAAAAACGGTCGTTTTTCGGGAGCAGTCATTTTAATGATGCATAAAGTGAAAAAAAAAAAGTCAAATATTCCTTTAAATATCGTACCTGGGGGGTGTCTAAAGTATGCCTGTGAAGTGCCACGTGTTTCCCGTGTTTAGAACTGTCCCTGCACAAAATGACACTTCTAAAGGAAAAAAAAGCCATTTAAAACTGCTTGCGGCTTTAATGTAATGTCTGGTCCCGGTAATATGGATGAAAATCTTTAAGAAAAATGGCATAGCTACCCCATGACCCCCCCCCCCTACCCCAGCCCATTACCAGCCCCTTTGGGTCTTGTATGGATATTAAGGGGAACCCCGCACATAAAATAAAAAAGGCCCTATATACTCTGAACAGCCGTATACAGGCGGTGCATACAAGACAGGGACTGTAGGTTTGTTCTTATGTAGAATCTGTTTGTAATTTTGAACAGGTACATTGTTGAAGTGTAGCTCCAGCCCAAAAATCTATTTTTAAACTTTTTGGAAAACATAGGAAAGGGTTATCACCCCTGTAACATTTGTTTTGCTGTCTGTGCCCCTGTTCAGAACATTTCACCTCACTTTCCGTCCCAATGACAACTGTTTTTGAAATGTGGTGTTTTTCTTGAAACAAGGATTGCTGATAAAGCATCAGTACAGAGGAGACACCTTTCTCCCATATTTATTCTTACAGGAGAGAATTTTCCTTCCTAGTGGTAGATTTCCTCTCACTTCCTGTTGTCTTCTTGCGTTTGCAAGTAGGAGTCGTTTGTAAGTTGGATGTTTGAAAGTAGGGACCTGCCGTATATACTCTGCAGAAATAGGCCCCTTAGTTGTTGGTGTTGGCACAACACTGTAAGCACTCACAGTTACTCTTGGTTGGTGCTGGAACGCCCTGCTGTCAACTATTATATCAGGAATTTTAATTACATATAATTGTTGAACAGTGGTAGTAAAAATTGGGCCTTTGATGGTGGTGCTGGTGCCACAACACTGTAAGCCCTGACAGTTACTCTTGGTGGGTGCAGCAATGGGCCCTGCTGTGAATTATTAGATCAAGAATTGTAATTGCATGCCCCTGTTGAACAGGGGCTGAAAAATTGGGCCTTTCGTGGTGGTGGTGGTGGTGGTGGTGTTGCCACAACACTGTAAGCCCTCAGAGTTACTCTTGGTGGGTGCAGCAATGGGCCCTGCTGTTAATTATTAGATCAAGAATTGTAATTACATGCCCCTTTTGAACAGGGGCTGAAAAATTGGGCCTTTCGTGGTGGTGGTGGTGGCATTGCCACAACACTGTAAGCCCTCAGAGTTACTCTTGGTGGGTGCAGCAATGGGCCCTGCTGTGAATTATTAGATCAAGAATTGTAATTGCATGCCCCTGTTGAACAGGGGCTGAAAAATTGGGCCTTAGGCACTGGTGGCACAACACTACAACCCCTCACAGATACTGTACTTGGAGCACAGCAATGAGCCCTGTTGCAAAGTATTGCTTCAAAAATTGTAATGACATGCCCCTGTTAAACAGGGGCTGAAAAATTGGGCCTTAGCCACTGGTGGCACAACACTACAACCCCTCACAGATACTGTACTTGGAGCACAGCAATGAGCCCTGTTGCAAAGTATTGCTTCAAAAATTGTAATGACACGCCCCTGTTAAACAGGGGCTGAAAAATTGGGCCTTAGGCACTGGTGCCACAACACTCCAACCCCTCACAGATACTGTACTTGGAGCACAGCAATGAGCCCTATGGCAAATTATTGCTAAAAAAATTGTAATTACACGGCCCTGTAAAACAGGGGCTGAAAAATTGGGCCTTAGCCACTGGTGGCGGCACCCATAAACAAAAATGATCTTCCAAGCTATCATCATCAATCGTATCATTGAGGACTCGGAGGAGGAGGATAGCCAGTCAACATAACAGCACAGGCACTCAGCATCAGCATCAGTCTTGAAGGGATGTGACATGTTAAAATCAATTAGTCTGTTATATCAGCATCAGGTGTGTGGTAGCTGGTGGTGATCCAAGACTGGTTCATCTTGATGAAAGTCAGTCGATCAACCGAGTCGGTGGACAGGCGCACCCTGTGATCCGTGACAAATCCTCCAGCAGCACTGAATGTGCGTTCCGAAAGAACGCTGGATGCAGGACAGGCCAGTAGCTCAATTGCATACTGTGCAAGCTCTGGCCAGTGATCCATCCTCAAGACCCAGTAAGCCAGAGGATTTTCAGTGGGGAAGGTGTCCAAGTCTGACCTTGCCCCTAGATATTCCTGCACCATGTTTATCAGACGCTGGCGATGGTTGCTGGAACCGATCATACTTTGGGGCTGCGGACTAAAGAATTGTCTGAACGCATCGGTCAGACGGCCACCTTCCCCACCGCTCCTTCTTTGACTGGCCGAAGCCTCAGCAACTCGTTGTCCAGGACCAGGAGTTTGTAACCTCCCAGTCTCTGGGAACGCGTTGCACAGACCTTTCTGCAAGGCCTCCCGGAGTTGTCTCATCCTCTGCTCCCTCTGCGAAGGTAACATAAGGTCCGCAACCTTACCCTTGTACCGTGGATCAAGGAGAGTGGCCAGCCAGTAATGGTCCCTCTCCTTGATCCGAAGAATACGAGGATCCTTCCGCAGACTTTGCAGGATCAGGGAGGCCATGCAGCGTAGGTTTGCTGAGGCATTCGCTCCGGAGTCCTCTGGGTCACTAAGGACGACATGATCCGCAGCCACCTCCTCCCAGCCACGTACAAGTCCACTGGTTTCTTGGGACTGTAAATCATCCCTAAAAGACTGCTGCTGATGATGCTGAGTGCCAGCCTCCACCTCCATGCTGACACAATCCTCCTCCTCCTCCTCCTCCTCTTCCTCTTCCTGTGCGATGGGTGGGACAGAAGGAACACTGTCTGGGTAAAGGGGGCCTTGAGAGGCAAGGAAGTCCTCCTCTTCCTGCCTCTGTTCTGCCTCAAGTGCCCTGTCCATTATTCCACGCAGCGTGTGCTCCAACAGGTGGACAAGAGGTACAGTGTCACTGATGCATGCACTGTCACTGCTCACCATCCTCGTGGCCTCCTCAAATGGTGCCAGGACAGTGCATGCATCCCTGATCATGCCCCACTGGCGTGGAGAAAAAAAACCAAGCTCCCCTGACCCTGTCCTGGTGCCGTAGTCGCACAGGTACTCATTGATGGCCCTCTGCTGCGTGTGCAGCCACTGCAGCATGGCCAACGTTGAGTTCCACCTGGTGGGCATGTCACATATAAGGCGGTTCTTGGGCAGGTTCAACTCCTTTTGCAGCTCAGCCAGACGAGCACTGGCATTATAAGATCTGCGGAAATGCACACAGACTTTCCTGGCCTGCCTCAGGACATCCTGTAAGCCCGGGTACCTGCCCAAGAACCGCTGCACCACCAGGTTAAGGACGTGAGCCACACAGGGCACATGGGTCAGTTGTCCCTGTCGGAGGGCGGAGAGGAGGTTGGTGCCATTGTCGCAAACCACCATTCCTGGCTTAAGCTGGCGTGGCGTCAACCACCTCTCGGCCTGGCCCTGCAGAGCAGACAGGACCTCTGCCCCAGTGTGGCTTCTGTCCCCCAAACACACCAGCGCAAGCACGGCATGGCATCTTTTTGCCTGCGTACTTGCGTAGCCCCGTGAACGGCTACGGAGCACCGCTGGTTCATAGGACAAACCACAGGAAGAGGCCATGGAGGAAGAAGAAGAGGAGGGGGTGGAGGAGAGAGGTGTGTCACAACCAGTAGTAGCATTTTGGAGGCGTGGCGGTGGAACAACCTCCAACACTACTGCACCTTGTCCTGCATCCTTCCCAGCTGCCAAAAGAGTGACCCAATGGGCCGTGAAAGAAAGGTAACGTCCCTGTCCATGCCTGCTGGACCATGAGTCAGCGGTAATATGCACCTTACCGCTGACCGCCCTGTCCAGCGAGGCCAAGACATTGCCTTCCACATGCCGGTAGAGAGCCGGAATAGCCTTCCGTGAGAAAAAGTGGCGTTTGGGAACCTGCCACTGAGGAACCGCACATTGCACAAATTCACGGAAGGGGGCCGAGTCTACCAACTGAAAAGGCAGCAGTTGAAGCGCTAGCAATTTAGCCAAGCTAGCATTCAACCGCTGGGCATGTGGATGGCTGGGAGTGAACTTCTTTCGACGGTCCAGCAGCTGGGGCAGGGAAATTTGCCTGCTAGAATCGGACGTCGGTGTACTGCTAGCAGAGTGGCCGCAAGTACTTGGCTGTGACACACCTAATTCTACACCTTCATTCCTCTCAGTGCATGTTTCAGAGAGGACTGAAGTTATAGTGGGGTTGGAGATCCCAGCTGATGCGGTGCAAGGAGAGGTCCGCTTTGTTCTTTGGTGTGGGTCTTTGAGGTAGGCTTGCCAACGAGCTGCATGGCAGGTCAACATATGTCTGGTCAGGCATGTGGTACCCAAGCGGCTGATGTTTTGGCCACGCGATATACGCTTGAGACATATGTTGCAAACAGCAGCTGTGCGATCTGATGCACTAGCCTCAAAAAAGGCCCACACCAAGGAACTTTTTGAATGACGGGCAGAGGCTGCGCCCTGCACAGGCGGAGCTCTGCGGTGTGATTCCGTCGGTGTACTGCCCTTACACTGGCCACCAAAGGGCATCCTGCCTCGTTGGAGATGTGCCTCCTCCTCATCCTCCTCCTCCTCCTCTCTCCTATTAGGCACCCACGTGGAGTCAGTGACCTCATCATCCCCTCCCTCCTCATCACTGGAGCCAATCTGGCAGTATGCTGCAGCTGCTGGAACATGACTGCCAGATTGGTGTCCTTCTTGAGCATCCCCTCTGTCTGCTCTCACGCTACTGCCTTCCTGTAGCTGGGTTTCATCATCAGACCCTTCGAAACGCTGGGCATCCTCCTGGAGCATGTACCCAACACTGTGCTCAAACAGTTCGGGGGACTCCTCAGGAGGAGGACATGGTGGGTCTAGGGAAGGAGTGACTGATGATGAGTCTGACATTGATACCAGGGAAGAGGACGCTTTGGCAGCTGCTTTGCCAGTACCCTGAGCCTGGGTGAGAGAGGATGAGGAGGAGGAGGAGGGCTTGGTCATCCACTCTACCAAGTCTTCGGCATGATGTGGCTCAACATGTCCAGCTGCCGAAAAGAAGGACAAGCGTGTCCCATGGCCATGTGCTGATGACAATGCACCGCGTCCACGACCAGCACTGTTGCCCCCAGACACAGAGCCTGCTTGCCCTCTTTTATTGCCTCCTGACTGTCTGCCTCTCCTTGTTTGCCTTCCAGACATTCTAATAGATGGCCTGCAGGGAGATGGGAAAAAAGCAATAAGGGCTACCTTCAGGTGTCCTTCTCTGTCCCTTTACTTAAGGATTTCTAAATATGGTTGAGGATTATTGCTTTTGCACAGAATAGCACAACGACAATTTCCCTGACTGTCCAAAAAACAAGGATTTCAAAGATGGTTGATGAGGAATGCTTTAGCACACTATAGCACAAGGAGAATTCCCCTCACTTTCCTTCTTTGTCCCTAGAAACAAGGACTGGCACAGTGAAAGAAACTGACACTCTCCCTACCTAGAGTTTTCTGTCCCTAGAAAAAATGTTTTTTTAAAGCACACTATAGCACAAGGAGAATTCCCCTCACTTTCCTTCTTTGTCCCTAGAAACAAGGACTCGCACAGTGAAAGAAACTGACACTCTCCCTACCTAGAGTTTTCTGTCCCTAGAAAAAATGTTTTTTTAAAGCACACTATAGCACAAGGAGAATTCCCCTCACTTTCCTTCTTTGTCCCTAGAAACAAGGACTGGCACAGTGAAAGAAACTGACACTCTCCCTACCTAGAGTTTTCTGTCCCTAGAAAAAATGTTTTTTTAAAGCACACTATAGCACAAGGAGAATTCCCCTCACTTTCCTTCTTTGTCCCTAGAAACAAGGACTGGCACAGTGAAAGAAACTGACACTCTCCCTACCTAGAGTTTTCTGTCCCTAGAAAAAATGTTTTTTTAAAGCACACTATAGCACAAGGAGAATTCCCCTCACTTTCCTTCTTTGTCCCTAGAAACAAGGACTGGCACAGTGAAAGAAACTGACACTCTCCCTACCTAGAGTTTTCTGTCCCTAGAAAAAATGTTTTTTTAAAGCACACTATAGCACAAGGAGAATTCCCCTCACTTTCCTTCTTTGTCCCTAGAAACAAGGACTGGCACAGTGAAAGAAACTGACACTCTCCCTACCTAGAGTTTTCTGTCCCTAGAAAAAATGTTTTTTTAAAGCACACTATAGCACAAGGAGAATTCCCCTCACTTTCCTTCTTTGTCCCTAGAAACAAGGACTGGCACAGTGAAAGAAACTGACACTCTCCCTACCTAGAGTTTTCTGTCCCTAGAAAAAATGTTTTTTTAAAGCACACTATAGCACAAGGAGAATTCCCCTCACTTTCCTTCTTTGTCCCTAGAAACAAGGACTGGCACAGTGAAAGAAACTGACACTCTCCCTACCTAGAGTTTTCTGTCCCTAGAAAAAATGTTTTTTTAAAGCACACTATAGCACAAGGAGAATTCCCCTCACTTTCCTTCTTTGTCCCTAGAAACAAGGACTGGCACAGTGAAAGAAACTGACACTCTCCCTACCTAGAGTTTTCTGTCCCTAGAAAAAATGTTTTTTTAAAGCACACTATAGCACAAGGAGAATTCCCCTCACTTTCCTTCTTTGTCCCTAGAAACAAGGACTCGCACAGTGAAAGAAACTGACACTCTCCCTACCTAGAGTTTTCTGTCCCTAGAAAAAATGTTTTTTTAAAGCACACTATAGCACAAGGAGAATTCCCCTCACTTTCCTTCTTTGTCCCTAGAAACAAGGACTGGCACAGTGAAAGAAACTGACACTCTCCCTACCTAGAGTTTTCTGTCCCTAGAAAAAATGTTTTTTTAAAGCACACTATAGCACAAGGAGAATTCCCCTCACTTTCCTTCTTTGTCCCTAGAAACAAGGACTCGCACAGTAAAACACACTGACACTCTCCCTACCTATCCTTCTCTTTCCCTAAACTAAAGGAATCCAGGTTAAGCAAGAAAGAAAGAAATGTCACTGTCCCTGCCTATGCTTGTCTTTCCCTGCTCCGGAACACACTACACTAGGCCGCCGTGCTGGCGGCCTATTATAGTGTGGGGCGTGTACTAAACACCCTCAGCAATAATTGGCCACAGGCATCCTGCCTGTGGCCAATCATTGCTCTCCTCGCTGCCGGCGCTGTGATTGGCCAAGCATGCGGGGTCACAGTGCATGCTTGGCCAATCACAGCGCCTGGATGACACTACGATGGCGTAGTGCATTGTGGGCCGTTCGCGTCACTCGAATTTGGCGCGAACGGCCCAAATCGTTCGATCTTCGTCGAACGATCGAACAGCCGATGTTCGTGTCGAACGTATGTTCGACTCGAACACGAAGCTCATCCCTAATCCTCACTTTCAATATCCTCACAGAAACGGAACCTTCTCCGTTTCATTATGTCTTCAGCTAGACAGCTCATCCCATCCTGTTGGAAGTCAACCACCACTCCTCCCTTATCACAATGGGTCTCGATTATGAATGACACTATGAGAATGGAGGAGATGCTAGCTCTTGACAAATATAGAATGCTGTGGTTCATCTGGCTCCGCTTCTTCTCTTCCGATACTCTCGCAAGCATGTTGTCAACCCCGACATGATCATCCTCGCATGTAACACGACAATGGGGCGGGCGGGGCATGTACCTGAAGGTCCTCCTCCCCCCACAGTCCCTTAATTATCCTTCTCTGAATGTCTACTCAGTGGCTCCCACACTTTTCTCTGATCTCTTCTTACTTACTTTCCTTCTGTCTTTCCTTTTCTTTTTTCCTCTCTCTCTCTTTCCCTCCCTTCCCCCTCCTTGTCTCTTTCTAAATACCTTGGAATGTCTTCTTTCCAAAAAGCGGTCATTTGGGGGGTATTTGTACTTTTCTGACATGTTAGGGTCTCAAGAAATGGCCGTCAGTACTTCAGGTGTGATCAATTTTCAGATATTGGCACCATAGCTTGTGGACTCTATAACTTTCACAAAGACCAAATAATTTACACCAATTTGTACTTATTTTTACCAAAGATATGTAGCAGTATAAATTTTAGCCAAAATTTATGAATAAAAATTACTAATTTTCTAAATTTTATAACAGAATCAAAGAAAAATTCATTTTTTTACAGAATTTTCAGTCTTTTTTCTTTTATAGCGCAAAAACAACGGTGATTAAATACCACCAAAAGAAAGCTCTATTTGTGTGAAAAAAGGAACAAAAATGTCATTTGGGTACAGTGTTGTATGACTGAGTAATTGTCATTCAAAATGTGAGAGCACTGAAAACTGAAAATTGGTCTGGTTATTAAGGGGGGTTAAGTGCCCAGTTGTCAAGTGGTTAATAATGCTTAAAGTGAAACAATAAAAGTAGGGCTGTGGAAATTAACTATTAATTCCTCGATTAATCGATTAATTTTTTTGATCGATCAAAATTCTTTTGATCGGTACTCACCTCTCCGCCGCCTTCCGGGTCTTCAGGGAGTTCCGTCGGAGATCTGGTGACATCACGGACACCGGCGGGGCTTGCCGTGTCCATCTGAAGGGCTCCTTTGCTGTGCCTTCATATCTGCATACCGGCGGGACCTTACTATCTGCCACACGCAAGGGCTATTACACTTCCCTCTATCAACCTGGGATTCTACAGCCATCCACTGGGAGTTGTGATAGTTCCCTTTACGGGGCATCTACATGTCGATGGACTGATGTTAACCCCTCCTCATCTGGATTCAGCAGTGGTATTGTTGTACACATTTTTATACCAGTATCATACTTAACTACATGTTTTTATGACTGCTTTTGCTACCGTTTGCTATTACTCGCACCATTTTTACAGTTTATGTAGCTACATCGATTTTATCTCCAGTGCAATATTTATTTTGTTACCTACTTGAAGACTATAAAAGTTTTAATGCTATTCCCATCGAGCACTGCCTTTGTGTGTTTTTTGTATCCTGCTATCAATTTTTCCAGTGGTTGGTAGCTGCACTGGGAATCAGCCTGCAAGGAGATCAGCTAAAAGTAGTTGAATCTGTATGTGCGTTATAATTAATCGAAATTAGTTGATTAATCAATTTAAAAAAAAATCGAACACGAAAATTGTAATCAGTAACAGTCCTAAATAAAAGTGAAATATTCCTTTAAATTTCGTACCTGGGGGTATCTATAGTATGCCTGTAAAAATAATTTAAAACTGGTCGCGGCTATAATGAATTGTCGGGTCCCGGCAATACAGATAAAAGTAATTGAAAAAAACCCCAGCATGGGTCCCCCCTTAGTCCATTACCAGGCCCTTCGGGTCTGGTATGAATATTAAGGGAAACCCCGAATCAAAATGAAAAAAATAAATAAAAAAGTGTGGGGGTCCCCCCAAATTCCATATCAGGCCCTTCAGGTCTGGTATGGATATTAAGGGGAACCCTGTGCCATTTTTTGTTTAAAAAAATGGAGTGGGGTTCCCCCCAAAAATCCATACCAGACCCTTATCCGAGCACGCAACCTGGCAGGCCGCAGGAAAAGAGGGGGAGACGAGAGAGCACCCCCCTCCTGAACCATACCAGGCCACATGCCCTCAACATGGGGAGTCATTTCTCGCTGGAGTGGAGAGCCGGTGCTGGCAAGATCGTGCTTCGTTCATCGCTGGAGAGCATCGCTGGAGAATGGATCATCGCTGGACATCGAGAATGTATTACAACGCTGAAATGTTTTTATTTTTTTATTTTTTATTAAAGGACTTGTCCCAACTGTGTCTGTGTGGTTTTTAACATTTTTGACACTTTCTTTTGTGAAATGGTAGGGGTATAATGTACCCTGTTACCAATTCACATGCGGGGGGTGGAATCTGGGGGTCCCCTTTATTAGAGGGGGCTTCCAGATTCCGATAAGCCCCCGGCCCGCAGACAGCCAAAAACCACCGGGCAAGGGTTGTGGGGATGAGGCCCTTGTCCCCAATAACATGGGGACATCCTCCCCATGTTGAGGGCATGTGGCCTGGTATGGTTCAGGAGGGGGGGCACTCTCTCGTCCCCCCTCTTTTCCTGCGGCCTGACAGGTTGCGTGCTCGGATAAGGGTCTAGTATGGATTTTTGGGGGGAACCCCACGCCCTTTTTTTTATTGTGGTGCGGGGTTCTCCTTAAAATCCATACCAGACCTGAATGGTCTGGTATGGATTTTTGGGGGGAACCCCACGCCATTTAAAAAAAAATGGTGCAGGGTTCCCCTTAATATCCATACCAGACCTGAAGGGCCTGGTTAATGGTTTTGGGGGGACCCCCACACTTTAAAAAAAAAAAAATTAGTTCGGGGTTCCCCCTAATATTCATACCAGACCCAAAGGGCCTGGTAATGGACTGGGGGGGAACCCATGCCGTTTTTTTTCAATTACTTTTATCTGTATTGCGGGGACCCGACAATTCATTAATAGCCGTGAGTAGTTTTAAATGACTTTTTTCCTTCAGAAATTACATTTTGTGCAGGGACAGTTCTAAATACAGGAAACACGTGCCACTTTACAGGCATACTATAGACACCCCCCAGGTATGAAATTTAAAGAATTATTTCACTCTTATTGTTTCACTTTAAGCATTATTAAAATCACTGCTCCCGAAAAAACGTCAGTTTTTAAAACTTTTTTTTGCATTGATACATGACCCCTGGGGCAGGACTTGGGTCCCCAAACACTTTATATGATAATAACTTGCATATTAACCTTTAAAATTAGCACTTTTGATTTTTCATGTTCGTGTCCCATAGACTTTAACGGTGTTCAAACAAATGTTTTGCCTGTTTGCATGTTCTGGATGCGAACACAACCGGGGTTGTTCGGCTCATCCTTAGTGGCGATCTTAACATGGCATTAGACCCCTTAAGGGACACATGGAAAGGTACCTCCCATCTATCATATGCCAAATTAAGAAAAGCAAAGAAACTTTTACAGGATCTGCAACTGATAGATAGTTGGAGGACTGTTTATATGCAGGACAGGGAGTATACGTTTTTCTCAGCAAAATACAAGACTTACACCAGAATCGACTATGTTTTGATATCTCAGAACATAGTTAAATCCCTCACAGAAGCCTCCATTGGTTCATTTACCCTCTCAGATCATGCTCCGACAAGCTGTACGGTAGAAATGGGGGAGTCAGACTCCAGAGAATGGCATTGGAAGATCAATGAAACCCTTTTAAAAGAGAGTGAATACGAGGAAAAACTAAGGCAGGAACTGAACTCCTTTTTTGCATTGAATGACACAGAGAAAATAACCCCCTTCTGTCTGTGGGAAGCACATAAGTGCATTATGAGAGGCAAGCTTATCTAATTAGGGACACATAGGAAACAGAAACTTAACAAACAGATCGACTCGCTGCTTAAGTGTATCGGGGGAATTGGAAACGGTGCATATAAAATCCCAGGCACAATCAATAGAACAGGAATTAGATGGCACACGCGAGAAGCTAAATCTTTTGCTTACTGACAAGGCAAAAGCTAAATTAACCTGAGGTAGGCGGACATTTTATGAATTCGGGAATAAACCAGGGAGAATGTTAGCAAACGCCCAAAGAGAAACTAGTGCACAAAATCATATTGCACAAATTAAAACGCAGAAAGATGAATTGGTTAGTACCCCCCAGAAAATTGCACAGAGGTTTACGGAGTACTATGAGAGTTTATATCAATTAGAAGGGAAACCTACCCCTGAAAATGCCCCAAAAAATGGGAGGCGGCCAGGGAATATATTAATGAAACAGAAATGCCAAGGTTGACCGAGGAGATAGCCAGAGAGCTAGATGTACCAATTACAATGGAGAAGTATATGGGGGCTCTAAAACGTTTGAAACTGGGCAAGGCGCCGGACCCAGATGGGTATACCCTATTATATTATAAATCGTTTGCTGAGAAACTGGCTCCAAGATTTATAGCAGCTTATAATTCAATACGTGAGGGGAAGGAAATACCGACAGAAACATTACTAGCGCATATAACAGTAGTTCCAAAAGAAGGGAAAGACCCTTCTCAATGCTCTAGTTATCGTCCTATCTCACTGTCGAATGTAGATCTTAAAGTGTTCACAAAGATCCTCGCCACGAGATTAATAGATCATATTCCGGGTCTAATATACCCAGACCAGGTGGGATTTACTCCTGGGAGGGAGGGAAGACAGAATACACAGCGAGTGGTGAGCGCGAATTATTTAGCACAGAAGCAGCGGAAGCCATTGGTGTTGGTTTCCGCTGATGTGGAAAAAGCTTTTGATAGGGTAGATTGGATGTTATTAAAAGCTACTTTACAACATATAGGTCTGGGAGAGAGGATGTTGAGTTGGTTTTCCAATCTATACTCAGCACCGAGCGTTAGGGTTAAAATAAACGATAGAATCTCAGAGCCTTTTTCTATTCGAAATGGAACATGGCAGGGATGTCCATTATCGCCCATTACTTTTATTTTGACAATAGAATCTTTTTTAAGGAAGATACAGGTGAACCCGAACATTAAGAGGATAGCAATAAAGGGAGAGGAACAGAAACTCGCGGCTTATGCCAATGATTTTTTTTTTCATAACCTCCCCGGTTATAGCCCTGCCATCTCTACTGTCGAGTTAAGAGAATACGGGGATTATCCAAATTTTAAAGTTAACTACGGGAAATCAGAGGTGATGGGGATAGAAATAAATATCTCCCTATTACATTTGATAACTACGCAATTTGATTTTAGATGGACAGAATCCCACATACCGTATATACTTGCGTATAAGCCAAGATTTTCAGCCCTTTTTTTTAGGCTGAAAATGCCCCCCTCGGCTTATACTCGAGTCTATATTCCTGACTGGGTACCTGATTATGGTGCAGAGTCAGCCAGCGGATGTCCATTGTGGAAAAGTCGCAGACATTCTTTCATCCTCTTGTCCGAGGATGAAAGAATGTCGGTGATAGGCGGAACACTAAACACAGTGTCTGCGGGGAAACTGCGTGTTCCGCCTGTCACGGAACAGAATGAGGAGGAGGCGCGACTTTTCAAGAATGGCCGCCCGCCGTCTGATTCTGCAGTGCACCATAATCAGATTAAACAGAACGAGGAGGAGGCGTGACTTTTCCACAATGGCCGCCCGCCGGCTAACTATGCACCATAATCAGGTACACAGTCAGGAGTATAGAATCGGGTATGGCGATCGGCATGGCTGCAATGGGCACATTGAGGTGAGATTGCAATGGACACAGTGAGGTGAGATTGCAATGGGCACAGTGAGGCTTGCAATGGGCACAGTGAGGCTTGCAATGGGCACAGTGAGGTTGCAATGGGCACAGTGAGGCGTGCAAATGGGCATTGTTGACCCTCTTTTTCCAATTACAGTAGCTGCTGCATTCTCACCCTAGGCTTATACCCGAGTCAATACGTTTTCCCAGTTATTTGTGGTAAAATTAGGTGCCTCAGCTTATACTCGGATCGGCTTATACTCGAGTATATACGGTAAGTTACCTAGGGACTAAAATATCAAAGAACTTGAATAAGCTATTTGAACTTAACTACGCACCGTTGGCGAGACGGATTAAACTTGACTTTTTGAGATGGGATAAAGAAATCTTTACATGGTTTGGGCGGACAAATATTATAAGATGAATGTGTTACCAAGAGATCTGAGATCAAGGTTTTTGAGGTTTATGTGGGCCGGGAAGCCAGCAAGAGTACGTAGAACTATCCTATCACAGCCTTAAGGAAAAGGAGGGATTGGGTTTCCGGACCCAGTAAGATACCAGGAAGCTTCTCACTTAGTCAGAGTGGTGGAGTGGTGCAGGCGTAATAAGAAGCCCTGGATACAAATGGAACATATAGATATTCCCCTGGAAGACCTGGTCTGGATTCCGAAAGGGAGAAGTGCCACTGGAAGCAAAGAAACATCCGACGATAGGCATCACCCTACGAATAACTAAAAAGATATTGAAAAGAACGACTATGTCGCCATACCCTAGCCCAATGATCCCGATTCTTGGGTAGGTGCTATGTGTTAAATTTAGTTGTCTGAGCTGTAGTTTAGCTCAGGAGGATTACGCTAAATTGTTGGCTCTGTTTCAGTCCAGCTGGGTTGAAGCGGAACAATTGGGGACTCAATTGAAGGACGCATCCTGGCCAATTTTCTGAACTGTGTGTATTTTCTGAGGATATTTTTCAAAGTGTCAGTGTGGTTACTCGATTTTGTGGCAGAAGATTGTGAAACGACTCAACGGCACTGATCAAGTCTGTGGCAGAGACTTTGAACGAGCTTCGCACCGGTTGCTAGGCCAGTGAGAGTAGGCCTATCCGGTGGTTGCTGAATCCAGTGTGGAACCGATTTGTCCTCTGTATCTAAGATTGTACCCGTGATCCGCAAAGCAAGGTACCTGAACCTCCCCTATCCCTCTACCCCTCTGTTGGAACTGTTTAATAAAACTCTTGGAGAAAAAGAAACCAAGTGACTGTGGACATTCATGAAAGCTCTTCAAGAGGTACCCCTGAGACGAGTGTGGTGAACAGAAAGGTAACGGCATGCCCAAATTTAAACCAGCAGCTCCTACGGGGGTAGTGCTACACGGGTATACCGGCGTTTCAGCCGGGTCTAACAGACCTAAGGTTTGGAGTACTATGTCAAAGGGGTATCAGTAGGATTGTCCATTTTTCAATGGACAACCGTTTAATGACTAAAAGAGAGATCCAAAGAGAGATAGCACCAGAACTAGACTTCTTCAGGATGATGCAACTAGAAGCCTTTATTCGAACAAAGGCAAATACATATACAGAAGTCAGGACATTGACAGGGTTCGAGCAGATATGCCTGAAAGGGGAGTCATTGAGATACACTTTGTCATATTTCTATGCTATATTAACTGGTCTTGAAGCACCACAAGAACTTTCTTTCCTTCAGGCATGGGAAAGGGATTTAGGGACGACATTCTCCCAAGAGCAGAGAGATAGGATAGTGTTATTTACCCATAAGGCATCAGTAGCGAGTAGATACCAGGAGGGAGGATACAGAATTCTAACCAGGTGGTACAGAACACCAACTGTATTACATCGAATATACCCCCAGACGACAGATGTTTGTTGGAGGTGTCACGCGGCAGAGGGTACTATACTACATATTTTCTGGGGCTGTGCGAAAATTAAGGAGCTTTGGAGAATGGTTGCAGAAACCATTAAAACAATAACAGGAGTGTCTGTAGGAGATAGACCGGCTGCTCTTTTGTTTCTTGACATTCCTATATCAGTGGAAAAATATAAAAACTCATTGCTGAGACACCTTCTCACAGCAGCGAGGGCGTGTATCCCTGTCCTGTGGAAAAAGGATAGTCCCCCATCTAGAGCACAGTGGTTCACTAGAATCGCAGAAATACAACAAATGGAGAATATTACCATGGCGATGAAAGATCAAGATGAGAGGTATCAGAAAATTTAGGCCCCCTATCTGGAGTATAGGGAGGGGCTGAGAGTGGACAGATAAGATAGTGGAGTGATCGGCCGGGAGGGGAGGGGAAGGAAGAGGGTTGTGCGCAGGAGGAGGCCTCACTCCCCCCCTTTAAATTTTTTTTTTTATTTGGGCTGTGGATGGGTATTATTGGGAATAGGTGTGGAGGTAAAGAAGAAAAAAGAGAACTTACATTGAATTAATGAGCTGTTTAGGAGGTAATGTAATGCACACAGTTAGATGGAAATACTAAGGATGGTATAATAAGACACTGTAATGCCGCGTACACACGACTGTTTTTCATGATGAGAAAAATGCCATTTTTAAAAATGGATGTGAAAAACGGTCTTGTGTATGCTCCAGAGCATTTTTCGCGACGAGAAAAATGTGCAAAATATTTTTTAGAGCCTGCTCTATTTTTTCTCATTGTTTTTCACGTCGTTCTTTTTAACATTGTGTGTATGCTTTTACGAGGAGAAAAAAAACGCGTATGCTCAGAATCAAGTATGAGACGGGAGCGCTTGTTCTGGTAAAACTAGCGTTCGTAATGGAGATGGCACATTCATCACGCTGTAACGGACTGAAAAGCGTGAATCGTCTCTCACCAAACTTTATTAACACGAGGATCAGCAAAAGCATCCCAAAGGGTGGCGCCATTTGAATGGAACTTCCCCTTTATAGTGCCGTCGTACGTGTTGTACGTCACCGCGATTTGCTCAAGCGTTTTTTTTTGTGAACGTGTGTATGCAAGGCAGGCTTGAGAGGAAACACGAAAAATCACATTGAGAAAAACATAGTTTTTTTCCATGACATGAATAACGGTCGTGTGTACGCGGCATAAGACTGTGATGAATTGTAATGTGAATTCTATGAAAAATAAAGAATTTAGAAAAAAAAGAACAAGATATTGGCAGGAGAGAGCACAATAATCTGGTAATAATCTGGTAAACAGGAAGCACAAAGGCATGACTTAAATAGGAAGTTCATGGGACTAGCAAAGAGTTCAAGGTTCAAGAGAAACAAGATCAAAAGTAAGGTTGTCTAAGGAATCAGGCAGGAGCTGTGCAACAACTAAGGTGGCTCAGCAAGAAGAGACACTGCCAGATACAGCAGAGGTCACAGGTTGAGAGCTGAGTCCTAACACCTTGAATTCTATGACACATATTCTCCATGCTCTGTGTGTAGGCACTGCTGTGGCACACATTTAACAGAGCCTGCCTTGTGAACTACCGAGGTGCTCAGAGGAATCACTGCTTACAGGCTGCAAAGTACTATTGGATATGTAGCCCTTAGAAATTGAACATTATATGCATGAGCGTTGCTCATACATATACAATAACTCATGGAAAAGAAAAAGAAGCTGAGAATATGGTGGCCACAATACCATATTTCATATAAAAATTTATGAACAAATGACTACATGTAACAATTGATTATTACAGCATGTAAATTTAAAATGTGGGAATTCCTTTCTTAGGAGCTATAAGGAATAATATGATAATATAAAAAAGTTCTATGGTCACAGCATACAACTAAAATGTTAAAACATCATCATTGTAATAGTAATGCAAACAATAGTTCTATTTTTAACAAACCAATATAAGCCTACTTAACCGCTTCAATACAGGGCATTTTCACCCCCTTCCTGCCCAGACCAATTTTTCGTTTTCAGCGCTGTTGCAGTTTGAATGACAAATTGCACGGTCGTGTGACGTGGCTCCCAAACAAAATTGACGTCCTTTTTTTCCCACAATTAGAGCTTTTGTTTGGTGGTATTTGATCAACTCTGCGGTTTTTATTTTTTGAAAAAAACACAATATTTTTTACTTTTTCATTTAATAGATATCAATTTATTTATTTTTTAAACTTTTTTTTTCCCTCAGTTTAGGTCGATATGTATTCTTCTACATATTTTTGGTAAAAAAATTGCAATAAGCAACATTGATTGGTTTGGGTGAAAGTTATAGCGTCTACAAAATAGGGGATTGATTTATTGCAATTCTTTTTTTTCTTACTATTAATGGCGGCGATCTGCGATTTTTATTGTAACCGTGACATTGCAATGGACATATTGAACACTTTTGTTAAATTTTTGGGACCATTCACATTTATACAGCGTTTAATTTAACACCAGGGGGGCGCTTTAAGGGGTTAAATATGTTCCCTAGGGAGTGATTCTAACTGTAGGGGGAGGGGACTCACAAAGGGAGGAGACTGAGCTGTGTTCCTCTGTACTGGGAGCTATGAATAAGCACTAGCATAGTGCGAAACATGTCACCCATATTTTTTTGACCTGTGTACCGTTGTACAGTGTGTATTTTGGATTCCTTATTTTAAAATAAAGGCTTTTATTTTTGAGTGCTGCAGTCCAGAAGACTTTTTCGTTCCTGTTTGCAGTACATGGATCTGTGTGTTTACACACACAGATCCATGGTCCTGCCGTGATTGCGGGCAATCGCGGGTGCCCGGCGGACATCTCGGCCGCCGGGCACACGCACCGGGTCCAGAGCGATGCCGCGGGCGTGTGCACGTGCCGCCTGCGGCGTGCGTGTGCCCCCTAGATGGCTGGGAAGCCCAGGACATCATATGACATCCACCCAGGATAGGAGATCCCATCTGTGGACGTCATTTGACTATGGGCGGGATCTGAAGTGGTTAAAAAAAAAAAACATTTTAGAAGTACTACCTACCTTATCAGCTTGAAGGAAAAGAAATTACCGCTCCCAAGCCTCCGAATTCATAAAATGCTTCCGCCCCACTTCAGACTCACAGGTGCTGGCTCTGCACAATGTAGGTGATTAAGAAAGAAAGTCCTGGATGGCCGCACTCCGTGAAAAAATGCCTATTTATTTAGTAAAATCCATAACACAGCACAGCATACAAACTGAGAAATATGAACAGGTACAGCGCTAACGTGTTTCACATCATATGATGCTTACTCATAGCTAGGAGTAAGCATCATATGATGTGAAACACGTTAGCCCTGTACCTGTTCATATTTCTCAGTTTGTATGCTGTGCTGTGTTATGGATTTTACTAAATAAATAGGCATTTTTTCACGGAGTGCGGCCACCCAGGACTTTCTTTCTTAATCACCTACCTTATCAGCTTATCATCTCTTTCATATGCACTTGTATTTTATCTATAGTTATGGTGCAGTGAGTGAGCATTACTATGCTAAGACAGGAAGTGTGTTATTGGCACTAGGGATGGGCCGAACACCCCCCGGTTCGGTTCGCACCAGAACATGCAAACAGGCAAAAAATTTGTGCAAACATGCAAACCCTATTAAAGTCTATGGGACACGAACATGAAAATAAAAAGTGCTAATTTTCAAGGCCTATATGCAAGTTATTGCCATAAAAAGTGTATGGGGACCCGGTACTGCCCCAGGGGACATGTATCAATGCAATTTTTTTTTTTAAAACAACCATTTTTTCAGGAGCAGTGATTTTAATAATGCTTAAAGTGAGACAATAAAAATGAAATATTCCTTTAATTAGGGTGCCTGGGGGGTCCCCTTAGTCTGCCTGTAATGCATTGCTTGCAGCTGTAATGTATTGCTGGCTCCCGGCAATATAGATAAAAATCAAGGAAATAAAAAAAAATTGCCGTGGGGTCCCCCCAAAATCCATACAAGACCCTTATCTGAGCATGCAGCCTGAAGGACAGGATGGGGTGGGGCGAGCGAGCGCCCCCCCCCGAACCATACCAGGCCACATGATCTCAACATGGGGGGGACAAGGGCCTCGTCTTCACAACCCTTGCCTGGTGGTTGTGGGGGTCTGTGGGCGGGGGGCTTTTCACCAGATAAAATAAATAAAAACCATCTGAAAAAAAAGTAATGCAAAAACCACATGTAGGTTTAGATAAGCTGTAAGCATTCTCATTAAGGTAAAGTAGCAGAGGTATCTTTAAGCAGAATATTATGTGTAGCACCCATCCCAAATGGTTGGGATGCTATGTTTAAATTTAGGGGATAGTCTGAGCCAATAGTTGGGCTCAGACTTGCTGATTGCTCTAGATTCTTGCTTCTGCTCTAGTTGTGATACTGCCTGGCAGTTATTTTCCCTGTTCGCCCGTAGGTGGCACTGCCACCGCTGGCCCATGTTGGAATACGGGTGTATCACAGCGTATTGGTGTCCTTTCTCGGCAGCCGTGCAGTGGGTGTGGTTGGCCCGCTGTGTATGCTGGGGAGGGGTACATAAGGGGCAGAGGCGATTGTGTTTGGGGGTTCCTGGTGTGCCTCGTGGCCCTCATGGCACGGGGTGCGTGTGTGTGTTCTAGCCTCGGGCACCTTCATCCCGAGGCTACATCTCTGCTCGCTAGGCCCGGCTCTGCTGGTGTGGGCCTACACTTCTGAAGGTACCCCAAGCTGTCCATCCGTGGGAAGGAAGCTCTTGAGGAGGGGAGCCGGGGGAGGACCTGCGCCGGAGGAGACTGGCGAGGCGCCGATGTCTCGGGAGAGGCCTGGCAACCCATTCAAGGAGGGATCCACTATACTAAAAGCCCTGCAATACGCCGGTCTGGCATAAAGGCTCTATTATTGCTTGGCTGGAGGTTCAGGACTTTTAAAATCCTGTGGCAGAGGATTCCCGGACGCATCCTAAAGTTCACCAGGTCTGTGGCAGAGACCCAAGTTCACCAGGTTTGTGGCAGAGACCTTCGTTCACCTATAACAGTTTGTGGCAGAAACTGTCTAAAGACTGATCACTGCATCATTCCGGCTGCTAGGACCGTGAGAGGGGACTATCCGGGTAAGCAATGCCCACTCAGGCTTGAGGGGCGAATATACTGACTGTTTCCATCTCTTGTATCGCATGCCTGAACCTTCCCCTACTTCTCTCGTTTCCCACTTTCTCTCAAGTTCTACAGGAAAAGAAAATAAAGCCTGATGCCGCGTACACACAACCGTTTTTAATGTGATTGAAAAAAACAACGTTTTTCTCGACGTGATTCTTCTCAAGCCTGCCTTGCCCACACACGATCGTTTTTAATGACCAAATTAAAAAATTGCATTTTTCTCGTCATGAAAAACGGTCGTGTGTACGCGGCATTACTGTTGAGGTTTTACATCAGTGTGGACATTGACTTTTTTCTAAAAAACGCTTTACCCTGACAACGGGAGCCATGGAGGTAGTTTGCATGACCCTAAATTAATCAGCAGCTCCTTCGGGGGTTAGTGCTACATATGCATTACTAATCAATTATCATACTGTATTTTATAATTAATCTTCACAACAAGTTATGAGTTAGTTGCTCAAAAGTATCTCTCAAAGAACTCCCCCGAAAATGTTTGGGAGCCCCACACTGCTTATTAACCTTAAAGGGGTTGTAAACCCTCATATTTTTTCACCTTAATGCATCCTGGCAGTAACCGGCCCCCCAGCCCCCCCATATTACTTACCTGAGCCGTGGAAGTCGATCGGCGGTGACGCACTCTGCCTCTCTCCACAGGGTCCCAGCTCTTGATTTGATTGATTGATAGCAGCGCAGCTATTGGCTCCCGTTGCTGTCAATAAAATGCAATAATGTGGTGGGCGGGGCCGAGTCATACATTCTGCGTCTATGGACTCCGAATGAATGACTCAGAAGTGCGCCCGCAAGGTAACCCCCCGGGAGAGCGCTTCTCCTAGGGGGGTTATCTGATGCGGGGAGGGGCCGCGAGAGCTGCAGAGGGACCCCAGAAGTCGGTGTTCGGGGCCACTCTGTGCAAAACGAGCTGCACAGTGGAGGTAAGTATGACATGTTTGTTATTTAAAAAAAAAAAAACGATACTTTAGTATCACATTAAGGTTTCCTTAAGTGCGATTTATTATTCTGAGGCTGGTAGTATAACAAGCTCCTCTCCAGTAGCACAAAACTGTGCAAAAATGCATGTATCTTATGTAAAAAAGCCCTTAACATTATTCTCTCATTAAAGATATATGAAGCCTGCCATAGCAGAACTTTCGTTCTAAAAATGCTAGTTGCCTTATTGTTTGATCCTTTGTTAAGATTCACTTTGTTGACTTAATATATGTGTGCAGATAAGAATGTGTGACATTTCCTTCGTCTGCATACTGGTTTTGGGTCAACATAAAAGCCAGTCAATAAGTATTTTCAGGAAATTATCAGCGTCAGCCCAGATATTTCTGTCATGATAAGTTCCATTTAATATTGGGAGTCTGCTTGATATCAAGGGCTGTGACTTTCCTTTTGTATACCCCAAAGTATACTAGAATTTAAAACATTCAGAGCATTTGCATCTAAGATAACAATCATGTATACATTTCAGGTATGACAATCCATAAGACAGTTTTGCTATCAGTAATATGGTGGCTTGAGAAGCAGAGAGGTAATCAGTAGAGATGTACAGAACTATTCGGCGGCGAACAGTTCCCGGCGAACATAGCTTGTTCGCGTTCGCCGCGGCCGGCGAACATATGCGATGTTCGGTCCGCCCCCTATTCATTATCATTGAGCAAACTTTGACCCTGTACCTCACAGTCAGCAGACACATTCCAGCCAATCAGCAGCATACCCTCCCTCCCAGACCCTCCCACCTCCTGGACAGCATCCATTTTAGATTCATTCTCAAGCTGCAGTCTTAGCGAGAGGAGGGACAGTTTAGCTGCTGCTTATTTTATAGGGAAAGCTAGGCTAGGCAAGTGTATTCAGTGTTCACTCCACTCCTGAAAGACTCATCTGTTCTCTGCTGTAAGCACAGCGTCCTGACAGCACCTCAAAAAGCCCTTTTTAGGGCTGGTAAAACACCAGTCTGCTTTTTTTTTTTCCTGGACAGCATCTATTTTAGATTCAGTCTGTACTTAAGCTGCAGTGTTAGCCAGAGGAGGGACAGTTTAGCTGCTGCTGATTTTATAGGGAAAGCTAGGCTAGGCCAGTGTATTCAGTGTTCACTCCACTCCTGAAAGACTCATCTGATCTCTGCTGTAAGCACAGCGTCCTGACAGCACCCCAAAAAGCCCTTTTTAGGGCTGGTAAAACACCAGTCTGTTTTTTTGTTTTTTCCTGGACAGCATCTATTTTAGATTCAGTCTGTACTTAAGCTGCAGTGTTAGCCAGAGGAGGGACAGTTTAGCTGCTGCTGATTTTATAGGGAAAGCTATAGGCAAGTGTATTCAGTGTTCACTCCACTCCTGAAAGGCTCATCTGATCTCTGCTGTAAGCACAGCGTCCTGACAGCACCCCAAAAAGCCCTTTTTAGGGCTGGTAAAACACCAGTCTGCTTTTTTTGTTTTTTCCTGGACAGCATCTATTTTAGATTCAGTCTGAACTTAAGCTACAGTGTTAGCCAGAGGAGGGACAGTTTAGCTGCTGCTGATTTTATAGGGAAAGCTAGGCTAGGCCAGTGTATTCAGTGTTCACTCCACTCCTGAAAGACTCATCTGATCTCTGCTGTAAGCACAGCGTCCTGACAGCACCCCAAAAAGCCCTTTTTAGGGCTGGTAAAACACCAGTCTGTTTTTTTGTTTTTTCCTGGACAGCATCTATTTTAGATTCAGTCTGTACTTAAGCTGCAGTGTTAGCCAGAGGAGGGACAGTTTAGCTGCTGCTGATTTTATAGGGAAAGCTATAGGCAAGTGTATTCAGTGTTCACTCCACTCCTGAAAGGCTCATCTGATCTCTGCTGTAAGCACAGCGTCCTGACAGCACCCCAAAAAGCCCTTTTTAGGGCTGGTAAAACACCAGTCTGTTTTTTTGTTTTTTCCTGGACAGCATCTATTTTAGATTCAGTCTGAACTTAAGCTGCAGTGTTAGCCAGAGGAGGGACAGTTTAGCTGCTGCTGATTTTATAGGGAAAGCTATAGGCAAGTGTATTCAGTGTTCACTGCACTCCTGAAAGACTCATCTGATCTCTGCTGTAAGCACAGCGTCCTGACAGCACCCCAAAAAGCCCTTTTTAGGGCTGGTAAAACACCAGTCTGCTTTTTTGTTTTTTCCTGGACAGCATCTATTTTAGATTCAGTCTGAACTTAAGCTGCAGTGTTAGCCAGAGGAGGGACAGTTTAGCTGCTGCTGATTTTATAGGGAAAGCTAGGCTAGGCCAGTGTATTCAGTGTTCACTCCACTCCTGAAAGACTCATCTGATCTCTGCTGTAAGCACAGCGTCCTGACAGCACCCCAAAAAGCCCTTTTTAGGGCTGGTAAAACACCAGTCTGCTTTTTTGTTTTTTCCTGGACAGCATCTATTTTAGATTCAGTCTGTACTTAAGCTGCAGTGTTAGCCAGAGGAGGGACAGTTTAGCTGCTGCTGATTTTATAGGGAAAGCTATAGGCCAGTGTATTCAGTGTTCACTCCACTCCTGAAAGACTCATCTGATCTCTGCTGTAAGCACAGCGTCCTGACAGCACCCCAAAAAGCCCTTTTTAGGGCTGGTAAAACACCAGTCTGCTTTTTTGTTTTTTCCTGGACAGCATCTATTTTAGATTCAGTCTGTACTTAAGCTGCAGTGTTAGCCAGAGGAGGGACAGTTTAGCTGCTGCTGATTTTATAGGGAAAGCTATAGGCCAGTGTATTCAGTGTTCACTCCACTCCTGAAAGACTCATCTGATCTCTGCTGTAAGCACAGCGTCCTGACAGCACCCCAAAAAGCCCTTTTTAGGGCTGGTAAAACACCAGTCTGCTTTTTTGTTTTTTCCTGGACAGCATCTATTTTAGATTCAGTCTGTACTTAAGCTGCAGTGTTAGCCAGAGGAGGGACAGTTTAGCTGCTGCTGATTTTATAGGGAAAGCTAGGCTAGGCCAGTGTATTCAGTGTTCACTCCACTCCTGAAAGACTCATCTGATCTCTGCTGTAAGCACAGCGTCCTGACAGCACCCCAAAAAGCCCTTTTTAGGGCTGGTAAAACACCAGTCTGCTTTTTTGTTTTTTCCTGGACAGCATCTATTTTAGATTCAGTCTGAACTCAAGCTGCAGTGTTAGCCAGAGGAGGGACAGTTTAGCTGCTGCTGATTTTATAGGGAAAGCTATAGGCAAGTGTATTCAGTGTTCACTCCACTCCTGAAAGACTCATCTGATCTCTGCTGTAAGCACAGCGTCCTGACAGCACCCCAAAAAGCCCTTTTTAGGGCTGGTAAAACACCAGTCTGTTTTTTTGTTTTTTCCTGGACAGCATATATTTTAGATTCAGTCTGTACTTAAGCTGCAGTGTTAGCCAGAGGAGGGACAGTTTAGCTGCTGCTGATTTTATAGGGAAAGCTAGGCTAGGCCAGTGTATTCAGTGTTCACTCCACTCCTGAAAGACTCATCTGATCTCTGCTGTAAGCACAGCGTCCTGACAGCACCCCAAAAAGCCCTTTTTAGGGCTGGTAAAACACCAGTCTGCTTGTTTTTTTTTTCTGGACAGCATCTATTTTAGATTCAGTCTGAACTTAAGCTACAGTGTTAGCCAGAGGAGGGACAGTTTAGCTGCTGCTGATTTTATAGGGAAAGCTAGGTTAGGCCAGTGTATTCAGTGTTCACTCTACTCCTGAAAGACTCATCTGATCTCTGCTGTAAGCACAGCGTCCTGACAGCACCCAAAAAGCCCTTTTTAGGGCTGGTAAAACACCAGTCTGTTTTTTTGTTTTTTCCTTGACAGCATCTATTTTAGATTCAGTCTGAACTTAAGCTGCAGTGTTAGCCAGAGGAGGGACAGTTTAGCTGCTGCTGATTTTATAGGGAAAGCTAGGCTAGGCCAGTGTATTCAGTGTTCACTCCACTCCTGAAAGACTCATCTGATCTCTGCTGTAAGCACAGCGTCCTGACAGCACCCCAAAAAGCCCTTTTTAGGGCTGGTAAAACACCAGTCTGCTTTTTTGTTTTTTCCTGGACAGCATCTATTTTAGATTCAGTCTGTACTTAAGCTGCCATGTTAGCCAGAGGAGGGACAGTTTAGCTGCTGCTGATTTTATAGGGAAAGCTATAGGCAAGTGTATTCAGTGTTCACTCCACTCCTGAAAGACTCATCTGATCTCTGCTGTAAGCACAGCGTCCTGACAGCACCCCAAAAAGCCCTTTTTAGGGCTGGTAAAACACCAGTCTGCTTGTTTTTTTCCCCCGGCACAGTAGCTTACATAAAAAAAACCACAACAGTTTTGACTGCAGTAGATGAGCAGTCAGTTGCCTGCCAGCGTGTGTGTCAGACCTACAGTGTCTACTGTGCCAACTTCTGCCAGTGCACAGTGCCACTCATATCTGGTGTCACAGTAGCTTGCATAAAAAAAAACACAACAGTTTTGACTGCAGTAGATGAGCAGTCAGTTGCCTGCCAGCGTGTGTGTCAGACCTACAGTGTCTACTGTGCCAACTTCTGCCAGTGCACAGTGTCACTCATATCTGGTGTCACAGTAGCTTGCATAAAAAAAAACACAACAGTTTTGACTGCAGTAGATGAGCAGTCAGTTGCCTGCCAGCGTGTGTGTCAGACCTACAGTGTCTACTGTGCCAACTTCTGCCAGTGCACAGTGCCACTCATATCTGGTGTCACAGTAGCTTGCACGCATAGTACAACTAAACTAATCTAAAAAAAATGACAGGCAGAGGCAGGCCACCCCGCAGGGGCTGTCGTGGTCGTGGTGCTGTGATTCCCTTTGGCCCTAGAATAATGCCCAGTGTTCAGGGGCCACGTACCCTGAACTCGAAAAGTTCTGAGGACATAGTTGACTGGCTAACACAGGACAGCCAATCTTCTACAGCTTCCGCTCGGAACCTTGACGCACCATCCTTCTCTAGCTCAGCTTTGGGCACCTCTCAAGTTACCACTCGCCCGCCTGCCGCCACCACCAACACTAGCACCACAGTTGCTTCACTTGATCTGTCAGAGGAGTTATTTACACATGAGTTGGAAGAAATGAGTGATGCGCAAACATTATTGCCAGAGGATGTAGATAAAAGGGATATGTCTCAGTCAGGCAGCATTACACACATGGATGTACGGTGTGATGATGATGATGTTGTACCCGCTGCTGCTTCCTTTGCTGAGTTGTCAGATACAAGTGAAGCGGTTGATGATGACGATGTGGATGTCACGTGGGTGCCCGCTCGAAGAGAAGAAGAACAGGGGAAAAGTTCAGATGGGGAGACAGAGAGGAGGAGGAGACGAGTTGGAAGGAGGGGTAGGTCGTCGCAAGGAGCTAGTGGCACAGTCAGACAGCATGTATCGGCACCCGGGGTCAGCCAGACAGCACGCCAATCAACGCATGCTGTTGCCACCACCAGAATGCCGCCATTGCAAAGCTCAGCAGTGTGGCATTTTTTTTGTGTGTCTGCCTCTGATAACAGCGATGCCATTTGCAACCTGTGCCAAAAGAAACTGAGTCGTGGGAAATCCAACACCCACCTAGGTACAACTGCTTTGCGAAGGCACATGATCTCACATCACAAACGCCTATGGGATCAACACATGATGATGAGTACAAGCAGCACACAAGCTCAAAGCCACCATCCTCCTCCTGGTCCAGCATCTTCAGCCACGTCAACCACTGCTGTCCTCCTTGCCCCCTCTCAACCATCTGACACTACGTCTCTCGCCTTGAGCAGTTCCTGCTCATCTGCCCACAGTCAGCTGTCTGTCAAGGACATGTTTGAGCGTAAGAAGCCAATGTCACAGAGTCACCCCCTTGCCCGGCGTCTGACAGCTGGCTTGTCGGAACTCTTAGCCCGCCAGCTTTTACCATACAAGCTGGTGGAGTCTGAGGCCTTCAAAAAATTTGTAGCTATTGGGACACCGCAGTGGAAGGTACCCGGCCGAAATTTCTTTTCACAAAAGGCAATCCCCAACCTGTACTCTATTGTGCAAAAGGAAGTCATGGCATGTCTGGCACACAGTGTTGGGGCAAGGGTCCATCTGACCACTGATACCTGGTCTGCAAAGCACGGTCAGGGCAGGTATATCACCTACACTGCTCATTGGGTAAACCTGCTGACGGCTGCCAAGCATGTAATGCGTGGCTCTGCAGAGGAGTTGGTGGTGACACCACCACGACTTGCAGGTAGGCCTGCTGTCACCTCCTCTACTCCTCCTACTCCATCCTCTTCGATAACCTCCTCGGCTGAGTCCTCTTCTGCTGCTGCGTCTTGCTCCACTTCAACAGCACCCCCCCAGCTCCCCAGGGGCTATTCCACATCCCGGATATGACAGTGTCACGCTGTCTTGGGGTTGACTTGCCTGAAAGCAGAGAGTCACACCGGACCAGCACTCCTGTCCGCCCTGAACGCACAGGTGGATCAGTGGCTGACTCCGCACCAACTGGAGATCGGCAAAGTGGTGTGTGACAACGGAAGCAATTTGTTGGCGGCATTGAATTTGGGCAAGTTGACACATGTGCCGTGCATGGCACATGTGTTAAATCTGATTGTACAACGCTTTGTGCATAAGTACCCAGACTTACAGGATGTCCTCAAGCAGGCCAGGAAGGTGTGTGGCCATTTCAGGCGTTCCTACACAGCCATGGCGCACTTTTCAAATATCCAGCAGCGAAACAACATGCCAGTGAGGCGCTTGATTTGCGACAGCCCGACACGTTGGAATTCAACACTCCTAATGTTCGACCGCCTGCTCCAACAAGAAAAAGCCGTCAACGAGTATTTGTATGACCGGGGTGCTAGGACAGCCTCTGCGCAGCTGGGAATTTTTTTGCCACGTTACTGGACGCTCATGCGCAATGCCTGTAGGCTCATGCATCCTTTTGAGGAGGTGACAAACCTAGTCAGTCGCACTGAAGGCACCATCAGCGACATCATCCCATTTGTTTTCTTCCTGGAGCGTGCCCTGCGAAGAGTGCTGGATCAGGCCGTAGATGAGCGTGAAGAGGAAGAGGAAGAGTTGTGGTCACCATCACCACCACCAGAAACAGCCTTATCAGCATCGCTTGCTGGACCTGCGGCAACGCTGGAAGAGGAGTCTGAGGAAGAGGAGTCAGAGGAGGAATGTGGCTTTGAGGTGGAGGAGGAAGACCAACCACAGCAGGCATCCCAGGGTGCTCGTTGTCACCTATCTGGTACCCGTGGTGTTGTACGTGGCCGGGGGGAAGAACAGACCTTCAGTGAGATCAGTGAGGACGAGGAACAGGACATGAGTAGCTCGGCATCCAACCTTGTGCAAATGGGGTCTTTCATGCTGTCGTGCCTGTTGAGGGACCCTCGTATAAAAAGGCTGAAGGAGAACGACCTGTATTGGGTGGCCACGCTACTAGACCCCTGGTATAAGCAGAAAGTGCCAGAAATGTTACCGAATTACAGGAAGTCGGGAAGGATGCAGCACTTCCAAAATAAATTAAAAAGTATGCTTTACACAGCGTATAAGGGTGATGTCACAGCACAACGGGAATCTAACAGGGGAAGAGGTGAAAGTAATCCTCCTCCTACCACGACCATGCCGGCAAGGACAGGACGCTTTACAGACGTATTGTTGATGGAGGACATGCGGAGCTTTTTAAGTCCTACGCATCGCCACAGCCCTTCGGGGTCCACCCTCAGAGAACGACTCGACCGACAGGTAGCAGACTACCTCGCCTTAACTGCAGATATCGACACTCTGAGGAGCGATGAACCCCTTGACTACTGGGTGTGCAGGCTTGACCTGTGGCCTGAGCTATCCCAATTTGCGATAGAACTTCTGGCCTGCCCCGCTTCAAGTGTCCTTTCAGAAAGGACCTTCAGTGCAGCAGGAGGTATTGTCACTGAGAAGAGAAGTCGCCTAGGTCAAAAAAGTCTAGATTACCTCACCTTTATTAAGATGAATGAGGCATGGATCCCAAAGGGACTGACAGTGGGCGATACATTTGACTAAAAAAGGCCTGATGAGATGAGCTGCCTTGGGCTAAAAATGGTCCACAAGCCGCAATGTTTTAGGGCACTTTCTGCCTGAAAAACATAATTTTTTCTGGCCGCTGCTACAGCAGCGGCTGCAACAATACCTAATTTTACAGGCATGTGTACATGCCTAATTTTTCTGGCCTCTGGTGCTGCACTGTGGCTGCAAAAAAAACAAACAAAAAAACACATACCTGTGTCAATTCCCCTTCGTGATCGTTACCTTGTTGTGGTGAAGGGGCTTGCGTATCACAATGAAGCGACCACCTCTATGAGTGTGTTGGCAATGGCGTTGTTGGCACACCCCAGATGGTAAGGTCGTTGCTTCATTGTGAACAGACCAAAAGCGATCGGCTTGATAATTTTGCATAGAAAAAACATAAATTTTCTTTGTGATCATCTAAGGTGATCATTAAAGCCTTGCGGTTGTGCAAATGGACTGTTTGCAGTTGTTTGCGGTGCGTTAAACGGGGAGTTTGGTCTGTCCGAGTTTGGTCTGTCACTGTGAAGCGGGCGTAACCCTTACACTACCTGATCGATACAACATCATACCTGATGTTTTAAAGCACGTTATTCCAAACACATTAGAAATGTTAGGTGATTTATGCCCTTTATGGATTAAAACCCGACTCTGCGTCAACTACGTAATTTTCCATGGGAGTTTTGCCATGGATCCCCCTCCGGCATGCCACAGTCCAGGTGTTAGTCCCCTTGAAACAACTTTTCCATCACTATTGTGGCCAGAAAGAGTCCCTGTGGGTTTTAAAATTCGCCTGCCTATTGAAGTCTATGGCGGTTCGCCGGGTTCGCCCGTTCGCGAACATTTGCGGCAGTTCGCGTTCGCCGTTCGCGAACGGAAAATTTTATGTTCGCGACATCACTGGTAATCAGTAATACATCTAGCTATAGCTGATTACTCCACAGGAAGCCATATAAGTGCACTTCAGATTTATTTCTGTGATGTCATTCTTTCTTACTTATGGTTAGAGGTCTTAATAGATTTTTACTAGATATAGTTTGAAGATATGTATCTTTTTCAGTGATCAGATTACTTATATTTTAGAACTATGTATCTGTTAAATCTTAAATTGATTTTAAAGTTTATTTTCTTTAAGGCACATTGAATTTAAGATATTCAGTACTATTGTTTGTACACCTTCAGATTTCTTGTTTGAGCACAGATATTTAATAAAACAAAGTTACTAGCTGTAATGCTTGTAGCATCGTTAAACTAGATTATAGAAGTAATGATCAAGAAAGCAGACCCTGGGTTTAATAAAAATATGTTTATGAAACAAAAATTACCATTCAGTATGTTCACTGAAATTAAAAGTTGAACTTCGTTCTGCTTAAAAGAAGAAAATAAATCTGTGTGCCCCCCCTCCCCCCCCATATATGCAGAATATAGGTCTGGGGGCTCTATTAGTGGGAAATATTGACTTCTGTGGCAGTTGGTGCTCCAAACTTGTTCTCTCTTTCCCTGGGACATGGTTGCATACAATGCAAAGCCGGTGGTGGGAGGTGGTCCTGCTTTGTATGTAAAGACATAGGCAAGATAATTAAAAAATAGTCACCAGCACATAAAGGAATCTTCAATGCCAACAGTGCAACATATAGAAATTGATGTTTTGCATCTGTATAGCGTATATTGTTCAAAGTACAGAGTTATTCATGCATCAAGAGCCAAAATACACCTTCTAATGTTCAGTCACTGCTGGTACTGGCCTTATTTTTTTAATCCAAGTTCCGGTATCAATCTAGCATCCCTATTTTCATTAACCACTTCAGCCCTGGAGGATTTGGCTGCTCAATGACCAGGCCATTTTTTGCGACTCGGCACTGCGTCGCTTTAACTGACAATTGCGCGGTCATGCGACGTGGCTCCCAAACAAAATTGACGTCCTTTTTTCCCCACAAATAGAGCTTTCTTTGGGGGTATTTGATCACCTCTGCGGTTTTTATTTTTTGCCCTATAAACAAAAATAGAGCGACAATTTTGAAAAAAAAAGCAATATTTTTTACTTTTTGCTATAATAAATATCCCCAAAAAATATATAAAAAAACCAAATTTTTTCCTCAGTTTAGGCCGATACATATTTTTCAACATATTTTTGGTAAAAAAAAATCGCAATAAGCGTTTATTGATTGGTTTGCGCAATAGTTATAGTGTCTACAAAATAGGGGATAGTTTTATGGCATTTTTATTAATATTTTTTTTTACTAGTAATGGCGGTGATCAGCGATTTTTATCGTGACTGCAACATTATGGCGGACACATCAGACACTTTTGATGCTATTTTGGGACCATTGTCATTTATACAGCGATCAGTGCTATAAAAATTACTGTGTAAATGACACTGGCAGGGAAGGGGTTAACCGCTAGGGGGCGAGGAAGTGGTTAAGTGTGTCCTAGGGAGTGATTCTAACTGTGTGGAGGCTGGGCTACGAGTGACATGACACTGATCACTGCTCCCGATCACAGGGAGCAGTGATCAGTGTCCTGTCACTAGACAAAACAGGGAGATGCCTTGTTTACACTGGCCTCTCCCCATTCTGCAGCTCCGTGACACGATCGCGGGACACTGGCGGACATCGAGTCCGCGGGTCCCATGGGCACGTTCATGGAGCTTGCGGCAGCGAAATTCAAAGTGAGGTAAATATACATTACTTTGTGCAGCCGTGCCATTCTGCCAACGTATATGTACAGGCGGCGGTTGGCAAGTGGTTAATATCCAGTTTTAATGACCATGGTGCTTAGAACAGCACACTCACAACTTATCAATAGTCTGCACAGGCGTGATCTGAAGGAGACAATGTGCATGCATATGTATTCATAGTTCCAAAGGATCCTAAATGACACCAAAATAACTGTAGACTCCTTTTGCCTGAACAAAGCTCAGTGCATGTGACTCCAATTAGAATGTTCCTAAAAGAAAAACGGGAATGATTGAAAAAGGCCTGGTTCACACTATTGCAAATTGGATGTGGGTTTCCCCGCATCCCAATTTGCATAGCAGGAGTTTGGCACCAGCTCTCCATGGAGGCGGTTCACACATCTCCGGAGCGTCTCCGGTGCGAATTGCACAGAAGTCCTGTGCATCTTTTGGTCTGTTTCAGGTCATAATTCAGCCCAAAATTTGGGCCGAAATCGGACCTGAGCCGGTGAATGGAGATGCACCAGACCCCCTGCTGTGAGCCGCCCCATGCTCTAGTGTGCACCCAGCCTTAAGGTGAAAACTCCTTAAGACCCCTTTCACACTGAGGCGCTTTGCAGGCGCCATAGCGCTAAAAATAGTGCCTGCAAAGCGCTCTGAAACAGGGGCTCCATTCACTCCAGTGTGAAAGCCCGAGGGATTTCACACTGGAGCAGTGCGCTGGCAGGGCGTCAGAAAAAGTCCTGCCAGCAGCTTCTTTGGAGCGCATTAGGAGCGTTGAACTCACTGCTCCTAAAGCGCCCCTGCCCATTGAAATAAATGGGCAGCGCCGATTTGTGGGCGCTTTTAACCCTTTTTTGGCCACTGCGCTGCAAAAACGACGGTAAAAGACCGCTAAAAATAGTGACCTTTTACCGCCGACGCCCGCGGCGGCTCAGTGTGAAAGGGGTCTTAAGGAATGAGACTTATCTGTTCTGCCACTGTTTCTGGTAATTGTTTGAGGGAAACTGGAAATAGGAAAATACACCCTTTAGAATTCTATAAGGACACAGACCGAAAAGTTTAGACGCTTGCGCCCCATTCATGTACCTGTCAGACATAGGTGCATGAATTTGTTATTGTTTGCACAGGGGAAGAAATGTCTACATTGCACACTCCATCCCCAGTGCACTCCCACCCTCCTGTCCCAGCCATTGTGTCCGTCATACTGCCCCGCCTACGGCAGAGGATTTTTATACTAGGGTGGGTGGAGCCTTATGGGGAACTGAGAGACTAGTTACACATCAGCTCCACTCCACTTTTGAGTGAGACTTCATGACAGTGGGTGGATATATAGCTGTTATACAGTCCAAAAAACAACTTTCGAATGGAGTGGACATGATGGAAAACTAGTCTCCCTCAGGCTCCACCTACCAGTGACAAGTTATTTTCCAATAATGGGCATTGGCCTCATTTGGATAATGATGTCAGCTGTATCCCCAGCCCTTTTGTTTACATTTAGCTTTCGGCCAGGGAATCACCCGGCTGACAGCTAAACGAGACAGGGGACACATCGCTGTGTGGTAAGCTTTCACATACATGATGTCTTCCCAGCACAGACAAGGTGCGCTTTGAGTACTGACCAGTTCAGAGTTGGTCTTAATTACCATCAGTTTCCTACTGGTAGTAATTCTCTAAGAATCTTTAACTGCCATAGCAATAGATTCTTAAAGTGGCAGTAGTAAGAACTGCCTAAATTTGCAGCATGTGTCGGTAATCTTACTGACACTGGCGCAAATGCTTGTCAGAATTATATGCAGGTGGTTCCTAAGGGAACTAGCACCTGAAAAGTGGAATTAGATCCATTTTGAATTCTCTGTGTCATAGATACTTCTATTTATGACTACTTTAGTGTCTTCACCTGTGTCTCCTTGTGTGTCCAATAAGGGTTTCTGGCCAGCTATTTAGAATGAATGTATTTCTATTCCTACTGGGAAACAGTTTTGACAACTACTGCTAACCAAGAAATGCATAAGGGTCCTTTCACACGGGGCGGATCCGTGAAGATCTGCCCCGTGAAGCTCCGCTTGCTCAGCGGGGATCACTCCGTTGATCCCCGCTGAGCCGACGGATGACTGGGCGGTCCCCGCACACTGTGCAGGGACCGCCCTGTCAGAGCGCCGCTCTCCCCTATGGGGAATCGGATGACGACGGACCGTAGAGTCCGTTGTCATCCGATCCGCTCCGCCGACGGAAGGAAAAATAGGGTTTTCCTCCATCACACTTTGGCGGAGCGGATGTCAGCGGACATGTCTCCTCTGACATCCGTGCTTCCATAGGGGTGCATGGAGGATCCGTTTCAGGTCCGCCTAAAAAACTGACAGGCGGACCTGAACGGACCTCCGTGTGAAAGAGCCCTAACTCTTATTTACCAGAGAGGAAATGGTTGATACCCGAGTCTTACTAGACAATGTTCTATAGACTAATAGAAAAATGGTGAAACTTTCTGGACTATATTGACCCTATGTCTGGTAAAGCAAACACAGATTTCTATAGTTGGAACATTATAGCAGCAGGCATACATGAAGATATTACCCCAAGACTTCAAAGCCATATAATTGCTATAAATGCTATATGAATGCAATAATTAAATGAACAAAAATGATGCTGTAGGTTTCACTATTCTGACTGAGATTGTCCACTCAAAAGCTCATGAGCTAAATCATATTTTGGGCACTCAGCAGAGCGGAGGTTTAAAACACAATAGCAGCTCCACATTGAGAGTAGCAGAAAAAACTATGTTTTGACCCAGCCTATTTAGGGAAACATTTGATTGCTTTAAGTGCAACTAGGGTAGCCAGTAATTGAGATTAGTTGGCAACTTGTTAAAACCATGTTAATTCACTAAATCATTTTTTAAAATCTGTATTTAGTCAGATAGCCCTTATCTATTTTTGGTCTTTACATGTTTAGATAAAGCAACAGTCCTTTCTCAAGCACAAAAATACTTGCAAAGGTAAACAGCAAGATGCATTTAAAGTAGATGTAAACCCAATCATTGAAATCCCATATAATCTTTATATTAAAATATTGACCCTATCATCAACCACAATATAGAAAATACTATATCAGCCTTTCTGGTTGCCCTTGCCTTCTACCTTTGCTCTGTTCAAGCACTGCAGCATCTGTCAGATTATTTTCCATTATATAGTTTATTATTATTATTATAATTTCGATTATACAGCATTTATATAGCTGCAAAAGTTTGCGCAGCACTTTACAACATGAGGGCAGACAGTACAGTTACATTACAATTAAATACAGGAGGAATCAGAGGTCCCTGCTCATTAGAGTTTACAATCTAGGAGGGAGGGTCAAGTGATACAAAAGGTATATTATTATTATTATTGCAATCTTGTGTTCCCCTGCATGTGCTGTAACATTCTCCAGCCCCTTGAACTGGATGTACTGGTATCTTTATTTAACCTACTAACTATGAAACTAGAAAATATCTTCTATTGCCATCAGCAAGCAGCTGAATAAAAATAGGTATACCTTGTACTTCTCTGTTAAGCCCTGTACACACGATCGGATTTCCTATGGATTCTAATCCGATGGATTTTTCCATCGGAAATCCGATGAAGCTGACTTCCATCAGTCTTGCCTACACACCATCAGTCAAAAATCCGACCGTCCCAAACGCGGTGACGTAAAACACTCAGATGAGCCGAGAAAAATTAAGTTCAATGCTTCTGAGCATGCGTCGACTTGATTCTGAGCATGCGTGGGTTTTTTGTCCGATGGAGTTCCACACAGACGATCGGAATTTGCTATCGTTTTTTTTCCCATCGGATAAATTTAAAACATGTTCTATTTTTCCCACCGATGGAAAAAAGACCGATGGGGCCCATACACGATCGGTTTGTCTGATGAGAAAAGATCTCACCCCGTGGGGTCAAAATTATCACAAGAAGGGGTTGAGCAGTTCCTCCCTCTAGCAAGAAAAGTGGTTATGCATATTCTATTTGCCACGCGTATCACAATAGCAAAGGAATGGCGCTCTAAGACTTCCCCAAAAATCGACAAAGTAATCTCTAGAGTGAATACACAATATTTAATGGAAAATATGTTTGCGTACAAAGAAGGAAGAGCCTCGGGCTTCCATAAACACTGGGACATCTGGAGAATCTCCCCACATGCCTCATCACATATATGATATATAACATACTCATCCATGATGGATGATAAATTACATAAATGTTAGACATGTGCATTCGTTTTCGTCCGAATGCATTTTCGTCCGAATTTCAGCTATTTTCGTTATCGTTTTAACAAACGAAAACGAAAGCACAGAATCCGAAAACCGAAAGATCCGACATAAACAAATGCTTTATTTTCATTTTCGTTGCTACAACAGTTCGATATAGATAGGAGATTCGACGTGATGCTGACAATAACAATCTGTGTCTATCGAACCTGTGGTCGAATGTGCCTAACCTTAACTCTATTAGTCCAAGATTATTCTACATAGGAGAGAAAAGATTCGACATTATAGAGAGAAAAGATTCGACATAGGAGAGAAAGATTCGACATAGGAGAGAAAAAATTTGACATAGGAGAGAAAAGATTCGACATAGGAGAGAAAAGATTTGTTATTATAGAGAGAAAAGATTTGACATAGAGAGAAAAGATCACTGCTGGAATTGGGTGGGGGAAGTAAAATAAAAATAAAGTTGATGATGAATGTTATTGGCTGATTGTAACCAAAGAGGAGGAGCAGTAAAATAGCTAGAATGACGAAGATTCGACAAAGCATTGAAGGTTAGAAGATTCGACGGTGCAGCAAAACTGTACAACGCTGCAATCGTACATTTCCGGTCAAATGCATCCTCCCATAGGCTATAGAAGAATTCTAATGTTGGTTGACTAGTAATAGTAATGAATAAATATAATTATTACTAGTCATACAACATTAGAATTCTTCTATAGCTTGTGGGCGGAACATTCGACCGGAAATGTTTGATTGCAGCGTCGTACAGTTTCACTGCTCCGTCGAATCTTCTTTGAACATTCGACAGACACCATAAGCCTTCAATGACAGATTCGACCTTAATTAATTCAGATTTTCGGACGAATGCAATTTCTAACGAAAAACGAAATAAATAAAAACGAATTTCGGGAGTAACTAAATACATTTATTTTTCGGACGAAAACGAAATTCCGAAACGAAATATTTCAGTGTGCACATGTCTAATAAATGTATAAAGGTTTTGCCCTCCAGTGGCGGTACTGATAATAACACCAGTTTAATAGAGATGACTGCAGGTAAATTATATGCCGAGAATCACTAGGAAATGTGCGTAGAGCTACTCCCTTTGCATAAATGTATGAGTTTGTTTACCAACCATCACCATTAAACACAAGTAGAATTGACGTAACTGAGCTCCCTGGCCCTACTTCAGGGGGCAGGGCAGGACTCTTTCTGATGTACGTTTCATGACCTGTTCACAGTGTGAACCCGAAAGGGGTGACAGGTTTCAGCTCATCGCGACGCCATTTTTATATTGCATTATGATGAGCCTGCATGTGAGTAGCTGAGTTTTTACCGTAAAAACCTTTCTTGTGTTAGCAATTTGTATATCTAATGTTGGTACAAACTGCAACCTGTACTGTAATGTATAATGCAAACTTCAATACAAATCTATGGTTAAAAAAAAAAAAATCATCACAAGAACGGTGAGCAAAAATCCCAGAACCACACGGGGGGAACCTAGTGAATGACCTGCAGGGAGCTGGGACCAACGTAACAAAGGCTACCATCAGTAACACACTACGCCGCCAGGGACTCAGATCCTGCAGTGCCAGACGTGTCCCCCTGTTTAAGCCAGTACATGTCCGGGCCAGTCTAAGGTATGCTAGAGTGCATTTGGATAATCCAGAAGAGGATTGGGAGAATGTCATATGGTCAGATGAAACCAAAGTAGAACTCGTCGTGTTTGGAGGAGAGAGAATGCTAAGTTGCAACCAAAGAACATCATACCTATTGTGAAGCATGGGGGTGGCAACATCATGCTTTGGGGCTGTTTCTCTGCAAAGGGAACAGGACGACTGATCCGTGTACATGAAAAAATGAATGGGGCCATGTATCGTGAGATTTTGAGTGCAACCCTCCTCCCATCAGCAAGGGCATTGAAGATGAAACGTGGCTTGGTCTTTCAGCATGACAATAATCCCAAACACACCGCCCGAGCAATGAAGGAGTGGCTTCGTAAGAAGCATTTCAAGGTCCTGGAGTGGCCTAGCCAGTCTCCAGATCTCAACCCCATAGAAAACCTTTGGAGGGAGTTGAAAGTTTGTGTTGCCCAGCGACAGCCCCAAAACATCACTGCTCTAGAGGAGATCTGCATGGAGGAATGGGCCAACATACCAGCAACAGTGTTTGACAACCTTGTGAAGACTTAAAGAAAACGTTTGACCTCTGTCATTGCCAACAAAGTATTGAGATGAACTTTTGATATTGACCAAATACTTATTTTCCACCATAATTTGCAAATAAATTCTTTCCAAATCAGACAATGTAATTGTCTGGATTTGTTTCCACATTTTGTCTCTCAAAGTTGAGGTATAACTATGATGACAATTACAGGCCTCTCTCATCTTTTGAGTGGGAGAATTTGCACAATTGGTGGCTGCTTAAATACTTTTTTGACCCACTGTACATTACTTGATAATGAGAAGGCAAAAAGGTTTTACTTTGTTTCTGTCAGTAATTTTTGTAAATACTGTATATACTCGAGTATAAGCCGACCTGAATATAAGCCGAGGCACCTAATTTTACCACAAAAAACTGGGAACGTGTATTGACTCAAGTATAAGCCTAGGGTGTCCATCTGCATGCTTCACTGTGCCTCACTGTGTCCATGTGCATGCCTCACTGTGTCCATGCCTCACTGTGTCCATGCCTCACTGTACCCATGCCTCACTGTGTCCATGACTAGACTGACGTTTAACATGGGAGTCTATAGAAGGGGTGCCCGGGTTTAAAAAATAGGTGCTCCCCGGCCATAGGTCCCCCAGACAAAAAACTTTGCCCATATATAGAGGAGACATGGGGCTACATGATAAATGTAGGGTGTCCATCTGCATGCTTCACTGTGCCTCACTGTGTCCATGTGCATGCCTCACTGTGTCCATGCCTCACTGTGTCCATACCTCACTGTGCCCATGCCTCACTGTGTCCATGACTAGACTGACGTTTAACATGGGAGTCTATAGAAGGGGTGCCCGGGTTTAAAAAATAGGTGCTCCCCGGCCATAGGTCCCCCAGACAAAAAACTTTGCCCATATATAGAGGAGACATGGGGCTACATGTGTGCCAAGTTTGGGGTCCAGGGGACCTATGGCCAGCCGAGTACGATCTCCCCAAAGTCCGGGAGATCAGGCGCAAAAAGGTGACTTGAGTATGATGCCGCGTACACACGACCGCTTTTCTCGACGAGAAAAACTGCATTTTTTTTTTCGCCGAGAAAAACGATCGTCTGTGGGCTTTATGTCGTTTTTCTCGTCGAGAAAAACGGCATAAAAAACGACGAGAAAAATTAGAACATGTTCTAAATTTTCTCATCGTTTTTTCCATCATTTTTTTCCGCGGCAGTTTTCCCATAGGGAGACACTGCCGTGGAGCCCACAGACGGTCGTTTTTCTCGTCAAGAGAAAAAATGACGAGAAAAACGACCGTGTGTAAGGAACCCTTGGAACCGAAGCGGTTCCCTCGTTTTTCCTGTCATTATTCACGGCGTTTTTTTAACCGCCGTGAATAATGATCGTGTTTACGCGGCATAAGCCGAGGGGGGCATTTTCAGCACAAAAAAATGTGCTGAAAAACTCAGCTTATACTCGAGTATTTACGGTAAGTAATTTTTCTCCTTCACTGATGTGCGCTGATGAGGCAGCACTGATGGGCACTGATAGGCTGCACTTATGGGCACTGATGAGGTGGCACTGAAGGGCACTGATTAGGAGGCACTAATATGCCGCACTGATGGGCATTGATAGGTGGCACTGATGGGCACTGATAGGTGGCACTGGTTAGCAATAATAGGTGGCACGGATAGGCGGCACTTATGGGCAGCACTGATGGGCACTGAAATGCAGCACTGATTGGCATCACTAATAAGCACTGATTGGTGTCACTGATGGGCACTGCAAGGTGTTACTGATGGGCACTTCTGGGGCTGTGCTGTAATCAGGGCACTGATGATCAGTGCCCTGATTACCTGTGCAGGTCTCCCCTGCGAGAAAATGGCAATGATCCGCTCTCCTTGCCACACACTCTGTCAGTGTGAGCTGAGAAGAGGCGATAAATGGCACTTCCTTGTTTTCATGTGACCGGCTGTGATTGGACACAGCCGATCACATGGATAAAGAGCCACGGCATCGGGGGCAGGCGAGAGCTGCAGTTCTGGGGCGCCATCATATGATGTATATATTATATTACTATATAAGGCGGGCAGACGGGAAATGAAACACATTCTTTCATTCTGTACATGTCTATAAATAAATATTTAACATATACTCCTCAATCAATATCTGCTTAAAAAAATAAAAGTCCCAGCTTTTTCAGTAAATGTCCACAGTTTGACATAAAGTGGTTTCAGTGTCACACAAATTTACATAAAGTGCTCCAGTGCTCAGGTGATATCCATGCATGCAGAGCTTCTTACCAAAACAAAAAGATCTCAATGTCTGGAGACCTATTAATGCTTAGTAAAATCATTGTGAACTCCCTAGGCTGGCTCTGGATGTGTACCCAAAAGGAAATCACACCAACTCGCCACCCTCAGTAGTTGCCATCCAAATAAAAACAAAGTAGGTGCAGTATTATAAAAAGCAATTTGATAAAAACAGAATATACACTCACATAGCAGAAAGGAAGCAGAAAGTTCTGCCCGATGCGTTTCACCTAAAAAGGCATTGACAGGAAAGGAGGCTGATATGCACATATATGCATATCAGTATTTAATACCAATCAATCTATGAGCCATCTGCACATGTGTGTTTGTGCATAAAATTATGAAAAAATAAAAATAGGTACTGCCCCTCCTGGCACAAACCGTTTTACCTTAATGCTTTCCAATGTAGAAAGTCATGCTTTTTTAATCTGAAGTATATGAAATGAATATCCTCCTATCAGTCAAGCAAGTATACATTTTCTGTTCATTATAACAATGAGTATGAGCAATTGTAGAACTGCATATTATAAAAAAGCAGTGTATATATGTTTCATTAGGAACAGCAGAACTGCTTAAAGTTAAGGGATTAGTTAGATTCTTATACAACCAAAATTTTAAATAGAAGAATGGGCTAAAGTGCAGACTGAGATTCCTATAAAACTTGTTTAAAAAAATAAATAAAAAATGCTTTGTAAAGACCACAAAGGCAGATCTTGTCACCAGTGAAAATAAAAAGATCATTAAAATAAAGTCCCACATAGCTATTCCTGAAAAGTCATACCCAAATTTACACGGTTGTCTTCTGAATTGAACTGATTATGAAGAAAACAATAAATCTGCGTGTCATCTGCATAACAATGATATCAAAGTTACGCTTTGCAATTTAACATCTGCCAGTGGAATCGTGTCATATAAAATGTTACAAGTCACACAACTCTGGCTGACAGAGGAAGTCTAATAATGAAATTCAGAAAGACTTATGGTAAGTTATGCAAATTACTGACACGTTGATATTGTAAAATATAACTTAATGAGTCGCAATTAAAACATAATGAGAAAAAAGTAAAGCGAATGACAGCACATTCACCGATGAATGCACACATCTTAAACAAAACTTTTCAGGGCTATTTTTTTTCGACTAGGTATAACCAAAAAACATTTTTTTACTTATAGGTCTGCTGTTTCTTTGGGGTTATCTTTTTCTAGAGTTAAAAAGCGAAAAGTACATAAAATGCCTGCATATTAAATTTACTCTTTTTTTAATCTGCAAACTTCTGTGTTTGCTCACTTTTCTGCTTTTCTTTATCTTTATCATATACCAGGACCAGCTTTAGTGTTATAAGGAGCTTCTAGGCAAAGAATATTGTGAGTGTTCATTTAAAAAGACCCTCCCCCTAAAAATATGAAATAAAGACTCTTTCTGCAGAGAAGAGAAAAGCGGGTCTTAAAGAGCACTTAGGATTTTCATTTACTTGAGAGAGGAGACCCCTTGAGAAAGGAACTGCTCTAGAACAGTGTGTAGGTCTGCCAATCTTTGCAGGGGTGTCTGCATGTTGACATATGAAGGTGGGTGGAGACAAAGACTAAAGCCTAGTACACACTACGAGGGGGTGCTGCTAAGTATTGAGCCTTACCCATAAAAAATTGAGCGAGAAAGCTGTAAATTGCAGGGTGTACTGGCCAATTTGTCTATATTCAATAGTGCAAACATCAACTACCTATGATTTTAACTATCGTCCTATCATGACGAAACGCGTAGAGGGGAGCCTACGATGGTGACGTCATCACGTTGTTCCTTTCAGGGAGTGGGTGGGCAAAACAACTAACCAGGAAGTGAAGTGTAGCTAAAGAAGACATCGCGGCCTTGCTGTTTTTCATGCTCATCGCTTGATTCTACTGCTATATTGTAAGTGTGATTCTCTTTATTAAATTCCATTTTATTTAAAACGTACTGCATCATGGAAGTTTTCCTTTCTTCTGTTTTTGAGTACTACTAGTGTCTAGCGGCTGTTCCAGAGACTGCACAGGTTTTGGGGATTTCCCCAAATTTCCCTTTGCTGGGCGAGACTGCTGTTCAGTAGTCATCGACGTCTGGTAAGCAGGCCATCCTTTTTTTCTGGTTGTGGAATTGCACATCTCCTCTGCAGTTTTTCATCTTTCTACACGGATGGGTGTTCCTTATCTGCCAATATACAGATTGAAATACTAATGGGACTCTGCCTTAGTTTTCTTTTGTCACAATTTTTTCTCTGAATTTTTTGGTCACTATTTATGTTTTCATTTATCATATAATGGACTGAAACACTGTCGAGATTTTATTATCTAATTTATTATTGATTGATTATTCTTTGATTCATTTTTTTTAAACATAATTCTTGTTCACTTAAGGATTTGTTTTTCACATTTTATTTGTTACTTGTCATATTTTATTAGCGTGGCATCTATTTTGGATAATTATGATCTTTTGAGTTTTGTTACTGGACTTTAAGGTGCTAGCAGCTTCTTTTTCACATTCTTTTATATCACACAATACCTATATTTTTTCTAGCGCAACTTCAGCCGTTGGCCTTTTTTTTATGATTTTAACTTATCTATCTTTTTCAGGTCCAAAGTGAACATCGCAGCACCTCCAGATTCAATGTGGAAGAGCATAGGACCATAATCAAGTTCCTGTTTCTCCAAGGGAAAGGTGCGAAGCAGATCCATGATGAAATGTCACAAACTTTGAGTGACAGTGGCCCTTCATATGCAACATTGGGTCGTCAATTTTAAAACTGGCCATTTCGGTGTTGAAAGTGAGAAACCCAGTGGAAGGCCTGTTTCTGTGCCTGCAAAAATCAAGCTTTCTCACTTCCAAGCCGTTTTGGATAATGGCACCAATTCTCTCACACGATATTCCCAGATATGTAGCAAAACTTTTGGCTGATATTCAGCGGTTCTCCATGATCATGTCATGGATGGCTTTCACATTTGCATGGACAAAGACGGAAACAGGCCTTCTACTGGGTTTCTCACTTTCAACGCCGAAATGGCCAGTTTTAAAATTGGCAACCCAACGTTTAACTGTTGCATATGAGGGGCCACTGTCACCCAAAATTTGTGACATTTCATCATGGATCTGCTTCGCACCTTTCCCTTGGAGAAACAGGAACTTAATTATGGTCCTATGCTCTTCCACATTGAATTTTTCTGGTCACTTTGGACCTGAAAAATAAAGATAGGTTAAAATCATAAGTGGTTGATTTTTGCACCATTGAATATAAACAAATTGGCCAGTACACCCTGAAATTTACAGTTTCCTCACTCATTTTTTTCTGGGTAAGGCTCAGTACTTATCAGCACCCCCTCGTACTAGTTTTTATTTCATTTAACCCAGAGGGCTTAACGAAAGAAAAAAAAAAAACGACAGCTCAGGAGGAGCCACTGTACTAACTCTCCAATGTTAGTACAGCAGTCTTCCCTGCTGTTCTATTGTGTTCTGACAGGGGGGACAGCCCCCTGGTTTGTTTATATTAGTCTGGGACATAGTAATTTGTAACAGTTTCCACCAATATACTGTAAATTTGCTTAATTTGTAAACCTTCTTAATAAAGTGACTCTGGCAGTCAGTGAAACTGATAATTTAATAATTCATTGAAATTTTCTGAAATCAGTTTGTTCGTCTCCATTTATTGGTACTTTTTCATTTGAAAGTAAGTTTACAGTTAATTTTCTAGGTGGTGTGGCGATACATAGGTTACAGATTAAGCCCCTTATATATTCACTTAAAGAACAAGCCTTTTTTTCTGACACATTTTAAGTACAAGTAAAAATCTGCATTTTTTGCTAGAAAATTACTTGGAACCCCCAAACATTACAGTGCCTTGAAAAAGAATTCATACCCCTTGAAATTTTCCACATTGTGTCATGTTACAACCAAAAACATAAATGTATTTTATTGAGATTTTATGTGATAGACCAACACAAAGTGGCACATAATTGAGAAAGTGAAAGGAAAATGATAAAGGATTTTCAATTTTTTTTTACAAATAAATATGTGTGCCGTGCATTTGTATTCAGCCCCCCTAAGTCAATACTTTGTAGAACCACCTTTCACTGCAATTACAGCTGCAAGTCTTTTTGGGGATGTCTCTACCAGCTTTGCACATCTACAGAGTGACATTTTTGCCCATTCTTCTTTGCAAAATAGATCGAGCTCTGTTAGATTGGATGGTGAGTATCTGTGAACAGCAATTTTCAAGTCTTGCCACAGATTCTCAATTGGATTTAGGTCTGGACTTTGACTGGGCCATTCTAACACATAAATATGCTTTGATCGAAACCATTCCATTGTAGCTCTGGCTGTATGATTAGGGTTGTTGTCCTGCTGAAAGCTGAACCTCCGCCCCATTCTCAAGTCTTTTTCAGACTCTAACAAGTTTTCTTCTAAGATTGCCCTGTATTTGGCTACATCCATCTTCCCATCAACTCTGACCAGCTTCCCTGTACCTGCTGAAGAAAGTCTTCCCCACATCATGACGCTGCCACCACTAGGTTTCACAGTGGGGGTGGTGTGTTCAGCGTGATGTGCAGTGTTAGTTTTCTGCCACACATAGCATTTTGCTTTTAGGCCCAAAAGTAAAATTTTAGTCTCATCTGACCAGAGCACCCTCTTCCACATGTTTGCTGTGTCCTCACATGTACATGACGAATAGTAGTCATGTGGACAGGTTCTCCTACCTGAGCTGTGGATCTCTGCAGCTCCTCCAGAGTTACCATGGGCCTCTTGGCTGCTTCTCTGATTAATGCTCTCCTTGTCAGTTTAGATGGACAGCCATGTCTTGGTAGGTTTGCAGTTGTGTCATACTCTTTCCATTTTCAGATGATGGATTGAACAGTGCTTCGTGAGATGTTCAAAGCTTGGGATATTTTTATAGAACCTAATGCTGCTTTAAACTTCTACACAACTTTATCCCTGACCTGTCTGGTGTGTTCCTTGGGCTTCATGATGCTGTTTGTTCACTAAGGTTCTCTAACAAACCTCTGAGGGCTTCACAGAACAGCTGTATTTATACTGAGATTAAATTACACAAGGGTGGACTCTATTTACTAACTAGGTGACTTCTGAAGGCAATTGGTTCCACTCGATTTTAGTTGGTGGTATTAGAATAAAAGGGGCTGAATACAAATGCACGCCACATTCTTCACATATCTATTTGTAAAAAGTTTTGAAAAGCATTTATCATTTTCTTTCCACTTCACAATTATGTGCCACTTTGTGTTGGTCTATCACATAAAATCCCCAAAAAATAAATTTACGTTTTTGGTTGTAACATGAAAAAATGTGGAAAGTTTCAAGGGAGTATGAATACTTTTTCAAGGCACTGTATGTATTGTGAGGGGGTTAGCTCGGCAGCGGGTGTGTGTGACCCCCGAGATGGGCTCCCCACACAAGAACAGGCCCAGCAAACGGAGGTTGTGGTTTTCAAAATCAAAAAGGTGCGGTTTATTTTCTATTTACAGTGACAAAACACAGCAAAGAAAAAGAAACATAAACAAAATAAATCCTGGTCAACTTGACCTCTGACTAAACATACAGGTTTCCTAACTAACAACTGGGATCAGCCTAGTGCTGTCCTAGTCCCTAAGTCCCTGGTTTTAAATGTCCAAGCAAATAGCCACACAGGCTTTGTCTCACCGCACAGGGGTTCACTCTCCCTAGACAGTCCACACAGGTCTGGGTCCAGGCATGAGCTAACATCTAATGAAGCTGGGAGTTCTTATAGAGGCCTAAATGAGCTGACAAGCTTCAGCTGGTCTCATCAACTCCCTGTCTGCACGACGCCCCACACTCTCCCTAGAGGTATGAGTCATCCATGAGCCCACTAGCCTTAGCTGGGCTTATACAACTCTCCACCTAGTTGTATAAGTCGGCGTAAAGCCTGAATCTGGGCGAAATATATCTACCCCCCTGGATGCAACCAGGTGACTTTACCTTCCTGCTGTCACATACCCCCCCCCTCTTGTTTTAACCTCGGGGTTGGAACACCAGCAATCAGGCATTCATGTACTCGAGACAAAGCATCCACATTCCCCATTTGAACGCCAGGGCGATGCTTTACTGTGAAGTTGAATTCCTGGAGGGCCAGGAACCACCTATTCACTCTTCTATTTGTTTCCTTGTTTTGAGCCATCCACTTTAACGGAGCGTGATCCGTAACCATGTCAAAGTGCCTACCTAGCAGGTAGTACCGAAGGGAATCTAGAGCCCACTTCACCGCTAAACACTCCTTTTCAACGGTGGCGTAATTTACCTCATGGGACTTCAACTTCCTGCTGAGGTAAATGACTGGGTGCTCTTCCCCGTTCCAGACCTGGGACAATACTGCTCCTAACCCCACATCTGACGCATCACTTTGTACGACAAAGTCTTTAGAGAAGTCGGGTGAGTACAACACTGGCTGGCTACATAAGGCTTGTTTCAAGAATTGGAATGCTGCCTCAGCCTCGGGGGTCCATTTAATCATGACCGACCCTTTCCCCTTCGTCAGGTTGGTTAGGGGCACAGCCTTAGAAGCAAAGTGGGGAATGAATCGCCGATAATACCCAGCGATTCCCAGAAAGGCTCGTACCTGCTTCTTGCTGTTGGGACGTGGCCAACTCTGGATGGCCTCGACTTTGTTGAGTTGGGGTTTTATTACTCCCCTCCCAATGGTGTACCCAAGATATTTGGCCTCCTCCTGCCCAATGGTACACTTCTTGGGGTTAGCCGTGAACCCCGCTTCCCGAACAGAGTCCAGGACTGCTTGCACTTTTGGCAGATGTGAGGCCCAATCTGTGCTATGGACAATTATGTCATCCAGGTAAGCCGCAGCATACTTCCGATGGGGCCTCAGCATCTGGTCCATTTTCCGCTGGAATGTGGCCGGCGCATTCTGTAACCCGAACGGCATTCTTTTATATTGGAACGCCCCGTCTGGGGTTACAAATGCGGTTTTCTCTTTGGCCGACTTGGCCAGGGGGATTTGCCAATACCCTTTTGTGAGGTCAAGAGTCGTCATGTATCGGGCTGTTCCCAGCCGGTCGATCAACTCATCTATACGTGGCATGGGGTAGGTGTCAAATTTTGTAACTTTGTTCAACTGACGAAAATCGTTACAAAATCGCCAGCTCCCATCCGGTTTAGGCACCAACACAATGGGACTAGAGCAATCACTTTGGGACTCCTCTATCACCCCTAAGTTCAGCATTTTCTGTACTTCCTCCCGTATTGCCTCCCGTCGGGCCTCTGGGATCCGATAGGGTTTTAACTTCACCCTTTCACCGGGCGGGGTAATGATGTCATGCTCTACCCCAGATGTTTGTCCCGGCAGCTCAGAGAATACCTCCTTGTTGCGAAGCACAAACTCCTTAACCTCCTGTTGTTGGGGTTGTGACAAGGTGGCTGCTATTCCAACCTCAGGAATCACGCAACCAGTTTGAGCTGGTGACCAAGTGTCTGCGACTAGGGACTCTCTATCCCTCCAGGCTTTCAACAGATTAACGTGATAGATCTGTTCGGGCTTTCGCCTTCCTGGTTGTCTGACCTTGTAATTCACTTCGCTCACTTTTTCCATTATCTCGTAGGGGCCTTGCCATTTGGCAAGGAATTTACTTTCAACCGTAGGGACAAGTACCAGTATCCTATCCCCCGGGGAAAAGGTACGGGTCTTGGCTCCACGGTTGTACACTCTCTGCTGTGCTAACTGCGCTTGGGCCAAATGTTCCTTCACGATGGGCATTACCTGTGCAATTCGGTCTTGCATCAGGGCGACATGCTCAATCACACTCCTGTGGGGAGAACTCTCACTTTCCCAAGTTTCCTTGGCAATATCCAACAGCCCTCTTGGGTGTCTCCCATACAGTAACTCAAAGGGGGAGAATCCCGTAGAGGATTGGGGCACCTCCCTAATAGCAAACATCAGATAAGGAAGTAGACAGTCCCAATCCTTTCCATCTCTATCCACCACTTTCTTCAACATTTGTTTTAGGGTTTTGTTGAATCTTTCAACCAGCCCATCGGTTTGGGGGTGATACACAGATGTACGTAATTGCGTCACTTTGAACAATTTACACAGCTCCTTCATAACCCGGGACATAAAGGGTGTACCTTGGTCCGTAAGCAGTTCTTTACAAATACCCACCCGGCTAAACACAAGAGATAGCTCTTTGGCTATGGTTTTGGCCGAGGTATTTCGGAGAGGGATCGCTTCTGGATAACGGGTGGCATAGTCCATTATAACTAATATGTACTGGTGCCCCCTAGCGGACTTGATTATAGGACCTACGAAATCCATGGCGATCCTCTCAAACGGGACCTCAATGATGGGTAGAGGGACCAGCGGGCTACGGAAATGTGGCATCGGGGCCGACCTCTGACACACAGGGCAGGAGGAACAATAATTTTCTATGTCCTTCATCACACCCGGCCAATAGAATCTCTGTAATACCCTCTCTCGGGTTTTCTCTGTCCCCAGATGACCTCCAAGAATGTGCCCATGGGCCAACTCCAACACCAACTTCCTGTAAGGTTTGGGCACCACAAGCTGCTCAACGGTTTCTTCTGCCCTTTTTGCCACCCGATACAGTAGGTCCTTCTCTACGCTGAAGTATGGGTAAGTGCAGGTATTATCTGGGTTCACTAACTCTCCATCTATTTTCACTACGTTTTCCCGTGCCTTTATTAGGGCGGGGTCTTTCAACTGTTCTGTGGCAAAGTTTTCCCTGTGAACCTCAAGATCAGAAAACTCCACAGACGGTAGGTTTTCGTCTGAGGAGGTGGGCTCCTCTCCAGTTTCTTGAGTCTCCCCTGCCAATACTGATAAAGGAAATTCCGGAGAGTCCTCACCACTCTCAGGGGAGTTCTGGCTATCACATTCCTGGTACATAGGGGCACCAGTGGGGGGCTCAGGATCATCCCACAGTTCCCAGAACTTCGGAAAATCCCTTCCCACAATGGCGTCATGCGGTAACTGAGATACTAAGCCCACTGGATGAGAGAGGGTACCTTTGGGGGTCTCGAAACACACTGTAGTCACTGGATACTCTCGGGTGTCCCCATGCACACAAATAACAGCTACCTTGTTATTCCCAGAGACCTCTGTTTTAACTAACTCAGCCTTTATCAGGGTCACAAGGCTACCTGAATCCAGCAATACCACAACATTTCTACCATTAACACACATTTTGCATAAATGTTTCTCAGTTCCTCGAATGGCAGTGCATGCGACTGTCGCACACAGCGACTGACGTCTGCCCGTCAGAAAGTCACACTGCATGGGTTCCTCCACAACCGGATAATTGGCTGCAATATGTCCCGCTTGCCGGCAGCGGTAGCAAACGATCCTTCTTGCCGCCTCTTGAGCCACTGATTTCCCAGGCTGTTCTCGCCAAACTTGGGGTAGAGCTCCCACCCTCTCACTCTCTCCACCCTCACCCCTTGGAATCCTCTTATCCGCCCCTGGGGATGGTCTGGTCTTAGGGTGGAAAGTCCGAGTGTCTCTGGAAGAGGCCGTCAGGTTCTCTGTAGCCAAGTATTTCTCCACACGATCCACAAGACCATCGGCCGTCTCTGGGTCTCCATGGCTTACCCACTTTTGGATGGCAGTAGGAAGAGCTCTCAAAAACCGATCCATTACAACACGTTCCACAATCTTTGGTGCGGACAAAGTCTCTGGCTGTAGCCACTTTCTGCTCAGGTGAATGAGATCATACATTTGAGACCTGGGGGGTTTTCCAAGCTGGAAAGTCCAGTTATGCACACGCTGAGCCCGGACAGCCTGGGTGACACCCAGCCTTGCCAATATTTCAGCTTTTAGCATCACATAGTCTTTTGCTTGGTTAGGCTCTAGGTCATAGTAAGCTTTCTGCGATTCACCAGTTAACAGAGGAGCCACCAGTCCAGCCCACTGCTCCTCAGGCCACTTTTCTCTTTCAGCGGTCCTTTCAAATGTGGTCAAAAATACCTCTGGATCATCCTCTCCAGTCATTTTTGTCAATAAACGACTCACCCCAAAGGACGCGGTATTAGTGGGACGGCTTTCCTCACTGGTCTGCGGACGTTGCTGCATTACTGCTTCCATCTGTTGTTGTAGTCTCTGCTCTTGCTTCTGCAACAGGTCTATGAAGCGGGCCTCAGATTGCTGCTGGGCTTGTTGCTGAGCCTCCAGACTCTGTTGCAAAGTTGCGTTTGTCTGCTGCTGGGCTGCAAGGCTCTGTTGATGAGCTTGTTGCTGGGCTGCGAAGTTCTTTTGCAAACCTGCATTTGTCTGCTGTTGATTGGCATTTGCTAGAGCCAGCTGCTTCAGTATCTCCTCCATGCTGGCTTAAAAAAAAAAAACTGCCACTGGTTCTCCACCAACTGTGAGGGGGTTAGCTCGGCAGCGGGTGTGTGTGACCCCCGAGATGGGCTCCCCACACAAGAACAGGCCCAGCAAACGGAGGTTGTGGTTTTCAAAATCAAAAAGGTGCGGTTTATTTTCTATTTACAGTGACAAAACACAGCAAAGAAAAAGAAACATAAACAAAATAAATCCTGGTCAACTTGACCTCTGACTAAACATACAGGTTTCCTAACTAACAACTGGGATCAGCCTAGTGCTGTCCTAGTCCCTAAGTCCCTGGTTTTAAATGTCCAAGCAAATAGCCACACAGGCTTTGTCTCACCGCACAGGGGTTCACTCTCCCTAGACAGTCCACACAGGTCTGGGTCCAGGCATGAGCTAACATCTAATGAAGCTGGGAGTTCTTATAGAGGCCTAAATGAGCTGACAAGCTTCAGCTGGTCTCATCAACTCCCTGTCTGCACGACGCCCCACACTCTCCCTAGAGGTATGAGTCATCCATGAGCCCACTAGCCTTAGCTGGGCTTATACAACTCTCCACCTAGTTGTATAAGTCGGCGTAAAGCCTGAATCTGGGCGAAATATATCTACCCCCCTGGATGCAACCAGGTGTCTTTACCTTCCTGCTGTCACAGTATATATATATATATATATATATATATATATTGTTAGTAGAGGCTCTAGAGCAGGGGTCTCAAACTGGCGGCCCTCCAGCTGTTGCGTAACTACAAGTCCCATGAGGCAATTGCAAGGCTGACAGTTACAATCATGACTCCCACAGGCAGAGGCATGATGGGACTTGTAGTTTCGCAACAGCTGGAGGGCCGCCAGTTTGAGAACCCTGCTGTAGAGAATGACATGGTGGGTTTGCGATTTTTTATATCACACATTATTTGCGCAGAAGTTTTCAAATGCACTTTTTTTGGAAAAAATACACTTTAATTTTAATGCACACAAACACAATATAAAACCCAACTTTTTGGTAAAAATGTAAAAGATGGTGCTATGCTGAGTAAATAGAAACCCAACATGTCACGCTTTAAAATTGGGCACACTTGTGGAATGGTGACAAACTAAGTCATCATAGGCGATGCTTTAAAAGCCTTTACAGGATACCAGTTTACAGGTAAAAAGGAGGTCTGGTGCTAGCATTATTTCTCTTGCTCTGATGTTCCAGGCAATATCTCACATGTGTGGTGCGATCATTGTTTACGTATTTTTGTGGGGCCAACGTGTGCATTCTCCTTTGCACGCAAATTCGGCGGGCAGGGGCACTTTACAGTTTTTTTATTTTATTATTTATTGTATTATTTTTTACGCTGTTTAAGATGCTTTAGAAATGTAATAATGGGGCTGTTTACATCAGGTAAACTGAGAGTGACAAAAATGCTCATCACTTTTGGTTTCCTATACCATAGAGATCATCGGGGGCTTTCTGGTCCTCGACAATCTCTGTAGTAAGCTGGTGGAACAACCGACTTTCATTCCTGGCTCGCCGCCAGGAAGGTAGAGCCCGGGGAGGCACTGGCGGAAGGGGGTACAACCACTTAAAGCCAAATTACGTATATGTGCCTGATTTGGCGTTAAGTGGATATAGCAAGTTGATCACCACTGCCCTAGATGATTTAATTCTGATTCAAATGTTGCAATGCACTGCTGGATTGGAAGGGCAGGGTCATGTTCATTCCAGGCAATAGAGGTTTGATACAACAAAAGTATCTACTGTGCCAAGTGAGAAATGTTTAGAATTTGCTTATGGTCATGGCAGGAGATGAATATGGTATATAATTGTCTACATTTGAAAGTGTAATGTTTGTAGAGACAGCTACCACAAGCAGGAATTGGCCTTTGGGCACCGTGGATACATCAAGGGGTTGTGCAGGGATAGAGATGAGTAGTAAGTACCATGTACAAAATCGATTATTTTACAGCTCTGCTTTGGAATATTACACACAACATTAAGGGACACAGACATAGTATTCAACTTTAAATAAATTAAAAGAAAAAACATCAAATTTGTTTTCTGCAGCCTTCAAGAAGAAAACTCTTTATTGACAGTAACATCACCAACAAGCATGAATAAATCATTAAGAACAATAGCAACAAAAGAAGTTACATGCTCCAATGGTATCTTTCTAACTACAACAAGAATTTTTTTAAAGCATATTTTACCTTGTATTAAACATTTCTTTTTACTATACCAGATGTACTTTGAACAAACTCTTCAGATATATGAATTTTTTTGTAAAGAATGAATGCTGTCTTTGTTAAGCACATACTTTCATGATAACAACTTCCAGAGTCTTCTTTCAGGTATGATTGATAGAGTGAGTGTTAGGTTTTTTTATGCTAAATAAAATGTATTCACTTGGCTGTGCACTAAGTTAAAGTCGCATTATAGCCTTAGTTTTATTCTGCCAGCGTGTGATTTATTGCTTTGGTGATTAAATTAGGTATTTTGATTCCTTCTTTCATTGCAATTAGTAGGTTGCAAAGGCTTTGATAACATAGCCATCATTTATTTTGGATCGCTGCATTCTAAAGCCCTGTCCACACGATCGGATAACCTATGGATTTTCGTCCGATGGATTTGACCATCGGAAATCCGATGAAACTGTTTTTCATCAGTCTTGGCCACACACCATCAGTTAAAAAAACTAAGGCAAGAAAACGACGGCACATACAAAACGTACGACGCGCTATAAAAGGGCCGAACAAATCTAATGGCGCCACCCCTTGGGCTGCTTTTGCTGATTTCGTGTTACCGCGTGTTAGTAAAAGTTTGGTGAGAGCCGATTCGCGCTTTTCAGTCTCCGTGCTTTGCAGATCGTTTCCTGGTGTTCAGTTTGTGCTTGTGGGTTTGTATTTGTGATTCAGTGCGTGCAGTCAGGTCGTTACTGCCTTGCAGTGCCTTCTTGGCCGTTTGTTTACTGTTTTTCAGGTCGTTCTTCTCAGGCCTTGCTGTTCCACGGTGCATTCTGTTTGAGTGCGTTCTGACCAGCCGACCGGTTTAAAACCATGTTTGAAGTGCGTTCTCGTTCTCGAGCTCGTGCTGGCTTTGGGCTTGGTGTTGCAGTTAAAGCGGAGGTTCAGGCAAAATAACATCCATATACAAGCACACTCCTTAAAGAACGAACATGTACAGTAGCCACTTTTTTTTTTTATGTAGTACATACCGTACTAATGTCATTTCAATTTCGTCTTCCGGGTACTCACTCCCGCGGGAGTAGGCGTTTCTATTCACCCGCAATGTAATCTGGGAGTTCGCCCAGATGTGACATGTCCTGCAGAAAAAGTTCCCCGGCGGATAAGGTTTCCCCCCCCTGTACTGCGCATGCGCGGCACGAACCTCAACGGAGTTTCCGAAAGTAGCCGAACATGAAGAGCTGCGAGTCGGCTCTACACAGCGCCTGCGCAGTCAGCTCTACATGACTCCTAGTCATTGCGCAGGCGCCATGTAGAGCTAACTCGCAGCTCTACATGTTCGGCTACTTTCGGAAACTCCGCTGAGGTTCGTGCCGCGCATGCGCAGTACAGGGGGGGGGGGAACCTTATCCGCCGGGGAACTTTTTCTGCATTACACCGTCCACCACCAGGAAGTCAGTGCTTGTGGGCTTCAAAATGCCCACAAGCAAAATGGAAAATTCAGACGGCTGATTTTAAAAGTGCATCTTTTGCCAGAAAAAAGACAGGGGAGGTTTAAAGTCACCAAACACGTGAGTACAAATTGGTGATCTAAAAATACTTTGCATGCAAGCGGAAATAAAAAAAAAAAATGCCGCGGAACCTCCGCTTTAACACTGTAACCCGAGTTCAGTCCGTGAACAGGGTGAGGAGGAGTTCATGGACTAAGAATTGGTTGCTCCAGCGGGACCAATTCTCTCATATGCCTCTGCTGCGGGAAATCCATGAGAATAATCCTGATGATTTCAGGAATTATCTCAGGATGACGGACCCCGTATTTCACCGTCTGTTGGATTTGCTGTCCCCCTATATAATGAGGCAGGACACTGTGATGCGCCAGGCCATCACTGCCGAGCAGAGGCTTATTGCCACGTTGAGATACCTGGCGACTGGGAGAAGCTTGCAGGACCTCAAGTTCTCAACAGGCATCTCCCCCCAGGCTCTCGGGATCATTATCCCTGAGACGTGTTCGGCCATCATTCAGGTCCTGCAGAAGGACTATATGAAGGTAATTTTGCTCCTTTAACCTCACATTATATGTTTTGATTGTTTTAGAATCTTCTTATTTTTTCCCTCCTAACCCAAATTTGCCTGTTTGTAATATCCTGGTAATGTCCCCATTTTCCCCATGCATGTTTTTACCTGTAAAGGCCTTTTTGGGCCCTACATGCCTATTTCCCTTCACTAACCTCTCCAGCATGCTATCGTGGGCGCAAACCCAGCTAGCCTTCTATTTTCCTTTTCATTTTTTTGGGGTCATTGCCCGCGTAGTTTGACAACCCTCTCTCCCCCCCTAAAGATGTAAAACATTTTTTAGTTCTCAATCAAGCTCAGCAGAGTGGTTGAGCCTTTTTTTGGATCCCCCACAATCACCTTAGGCCCCCCCCCCTTAGATTATTTTAGAATGTCCACTCAGCGGGGGTGAGGCATCTGCTAAGTGGGCCTTTGTTTATTGGTAGGAAAAACTCCCTTAAATAATAATGTTAGAATGATGTTGGTCAACAATGTTTTTGCGTGTAATCTGCTTGCACTGTAAACATAAACCGTACTAATGTCTTCTTTTTGTTTGACTCCACAGTTCCCTAGCACACCACAGGAATGGCTGACTGTGGCCTCCCAATTTGCCCAGCGGTGGGATTTCCCCAACTGCAGAGGGGCAATTGATGGGAAGCACGTCCACATAGTGCCGCCACCCCGTTCAGGGTCATACTATTTTAACTATAAAGGTTTCAATAGTATTGTGTTAATGGCGGTGGTGTCGGCACGGTACGAGTTCCTATATGTGGACGTGGGGAAGAACGGCCGGATGTCCGATGGCGGAGCATTCTCAGAGACAGAGTTCGCTCACCGTCTGCAGGCTGGGGGTTTTGCAGTGCCTCCAGATGCAGAGAACGTGGAAGGGCTACCGTTCGTTTTCATTGCGGATGAAGCTTTTGGACTAGGACCACACCTCATGCGGCCGTTTCCCCAACGCACCCTCACCCCGGAGAGAAGGGTTTTTAATTACCAAAACAGGGACATAGATATCCTGTGACGGCAGATAGCACATGTTGAGTCTTCAGTGTGTGCATCCTCACATTTGGGCTGGTGGAAATCCCATAGAAAATTTCCGACGCATAACAAAACACACAAAAAAGGGGGGGGGTTCGCACTATTCTCCCCAAAATATCTATCATGTTTTTATATTTTTGCTCAATCACAATCATTCTCTTTCTCATAATGTCCATTTCGCTACTGCATTCCATGATTTCCTGAATGATTATTTTGGCGCTGGCACTCGAGAATGGAGGATTTGGACTTCCTGACACACCCCCACGTTCAGTCCCTAAAAAGAAACAAATATTTTTAAACTATGCAGGCCTACATCAGGATTTACCTTGAAGTTGTGGTGACAGACACTGACCTGTTGTGCTGATAAGCTCCACCTCTCCTTCCTCCACCTCCCCTTCCTCCACCTCCACTTTCTCCCCCTCCACTTCCTGAACCTGCTGAACTTGGTCTGCTTTGGGATCTTCGGGGAGTTTCTGTGGTGTTGGGTTCCTCGTCTCCTGAGCATGGTGTCCTCCCACTCTCCTCTCCCCTATGGGAATAGAAAAAAAAATGTATCCTTTAGCACACAGACTTTTTAGGCCTGAAAATGGATTCTCAATGTTTTAAAGTGGGGTCCAATTGATATTTGGCCCTGAGTTTCAAGATGAACATATGAGATCTTGCAAACTCAACAAAGCAACATGTTATTTTGGAGGACACTCACAAATACACTTGGATAACCACCAAGGTATCCACTGGACCACCTGTGTGTGACACCGTTAAGAAATTTGGTCATGTGGCCCAGAGTATAGTATCTTGATGAAGAACAAAAAAGAGTACACAACTGCTGGAGTGTCATCTCCTTTACCCAGAATACAGTTTATCCTTTCATTCACATTCTACATTTCCTTATAACACATCATCTAGCCAACAATGTGTAGATAAACATTGTTGAAGTAAAATGAGGCATGCCCACATGTAGTTTACGTGGATATGTGCCAAACATGTTTGGGGGAAGAGCAGCAATTATTTTTTCCACACATTTAGCAAATAAGTGGACTCTCCACTTAACATAAAAGTTGAGATTTTAAAATGTGAAACCAAGCACATGGTGCAAAACATGGAAGAATACATATTACAATGTGAAAGAACACAGTCAAATATACTTACTTTTTTCAATGCTTTTTATAAGCTTCCTATACTGCTCCGGCTCCCTGAGCTTCAGGTCTGACCACCTTTTACGGAGTTGTTCCTTGGATCTCCTGACCCCATATTTTTTATAGAGAGTCTTCGCCACTTTGTCCATAATTTGTGACTTCCGGAGATTAGGGGTGTCGTATGGGCCATGCTTGTCGTCGTAATCCTTCCTCCGCAGAATGTCCACCATCTCCGCCATCTCAGAAAAAGACATATTAGTCGCCTTGTATCTTTTTTTACTGGATCGGGACGTTTCTGCCTCCGGGCTTTCCTCGTCGGTAATTTCAACTAAAGAAGCCACCTGTGTCTGCGACATGTCGCCGTCTCACACTGTGCGCCGATCGTTAAGGGGCGGGGAAATGCTGAAAAAGTCCGTCATGGGCGGGCGACGAGGGCGGAGTTACACGCATGCGCAGGGTATAAAAAGGGGAAAGAAGTTATTAGGGATGCGCGGAGTAAGGACGACCGGAAGTGAACCAACGAAGTGAACTAAGGTAAGAAGGGAACTCGGGCCTGCAGTGGCCTATAATGGTTCATGATTGTAAAGGGCAATATTGTGATAAGTTGAGGAGAATCAATTCTGATCCTTTTCTTTTTTTTACTTTTTTTTTAACTTGCTGATCCAAAAAGATGCATAAACTACGAGAGCCGGAGGTGATGCTGACTTTTATTGAAAAATATAAGGAACAGCGCAACCTGTGGGAACTGAAACACCCTGCGTACCACAAGAGTGATGTACGTCGGGCAACTATTACCAAATTAGCAGAGGATATAAAGCCATGGATCCCAGATGCAGACTACACTATGATCAATAATAAAATCAACAACCTGCGTAATTCCTATAAAAAAAAATACAAGGAAGTGCGCCAGTCAAAGAGATCAGGAGCAGCAGCCGACGATGTAGTAAAGCCCAAGCTGTGGTACTACAGACATTTTAAATTTCTGGATGACCAGATCGAGGCCAGGGAATCTATTTCCAGCCTTCCCTCAACCCTTCCTTCCACCCTTCCCTCCAGCGTTCCTTCCACCCTTCCCTCCACCCCTGCAGAGGCGGAGGAGGAGCCTCCCGAGTTAGAAGAGCCAGATCTTCGCATCTTCAGCCAGGTATAGTATTTTTGATCTTAATTATTGTCCACTAAGTAATATTGTGTTGAACTGTTTGGATTAGCCATAAATGATATCATCCCCCTGCCCCCAAAAAAAAAAAACAGTAATGAGATCAAAATTGTGTGTGATAGATTCCCCAAATAATCCAATTTTTCTTTTTATTTTAAAAACAGGATGAGGCAAGCCAGGAGGAAGAGGGTCAGGAGTGTGGCAGGCAGGAGGAGGCAGGGCCAAGTGGGACTCAGCAGGTCCCCAGGCCTAGTGGCAGCACCGTCTCCCAAGTGGGTCCCCTCCACGTCAGACCGCCAAAACAACGGCGGATGACACAAGTGGAGGAGGAGTCACTAAAGATGATTCAGGAGGCTGCTGCAATTATGAGGGCCCCCCTCAACCCTACGGAGGGCTTTAGCACCTATCTGGCGGATAAGTTGCTCAGAATGGAGGCGGGACAACGGGCCCTTTGTGAGCACCTCATATATATGGCCGTACACATGGGGGCGAGGGGGCTGCTGACTGAGGCCACCCATATCTCGCAGCAGGCCAATCCCTCTCCTCCTTCTCCTCCTCCTCCTACCACATCACCACCCACAGTGGCCCAGCCTGCAAGGGTGTGTGGACGGGGCCTTGGAGAGAACGTTGCAGAGAGGCGTGGAAGGAAGGGTACAGGGAAGATCAGGAGGTGATTCCCTGGCCTCGAGCTGCTCATCCAGAAATTGAAGGTTGATGGAGTACCACAGCTTGGGATGATGTATGTCTTTGGCTGCTGCTCCTGATTTCATGCTGTTGTTGATTTTATTATTGATCATAGTCAGGTCTGCATTTGGGATCTAATGACTTGATATTCTCTGCTAATTTCTGAATAGTTGCCCTTCGTTTTTTTTTTTTTTTTTTCCGAAATAAAGGGAAATTTGATTTCAGCCAACATACATGCCTGATGTGTTTTTTTTGAAGTAGCAATAAGATTTCATAAATACAATGTGTAATTAATAACAAGGGACACCAACCTCCATGAGTAAAAAATAAAAAAAATATGTTGTTCGGAGAAATTGACACACCAAAAAATGCACAACAAATTTAAAGACAACAACCAAAAAAAAGGTGTAATTTGTGAGGTCGGCCTTGAAGAATTAAACTAATTATTCCTAAGATCACAAGAAAGAAGAAAGACATACGTTTCTCAGAACTCATGAGAAAGATCTGCTGCCAAAATGACATTTTAAAGACCGTTCGAAAGCAACAAAACATGCGCTGCATTAAACAAAGCAATAACTTGCAGAATGACGAATGTGCTCTCTCCATTAGGAACGCTAGTTTTACCAGAACGAGCGCTCCCCTGTCTCCTAATTCAGTCTGAGCATGCGTGGGTTTTTTAACCGATGGACTTGCCCATAGACGATCGGAAATTCCCATCGGTTTTTTATCCATCGGAAAATTTTAAAACAAGTTCTATTTTTTCCAACCGATGGAAAAAAGACCGATGGGTACCATACACGATCGGTTGGTCTGATGAAAACCATCCATCGGACGGTTTTCATCAGTCAAACCGATCGTGTGTATGGGGTTCTAGACATACATTAATGCTGAAAGCTAGCCAGATATAAAATACTAATTTTGATGCCGTTTTGTTTTTTTCTTTTCCAGTCCCTGTACAACAGACCTAAAGTGTTAGAAGAGGCAGCACAAGGAACCAATCAGTTCATTTGTTGACAAGGAGCATGCTGATAGGAGGGAAAAGCACAGAGATTAAAGTGGATGTAAACCCACTCTCATCCTTTCTAAACTACTGCCATAGTGCTGATCTATAAGGATATAGATGCCTCCTGCATGTATCCTTATCTGTCAAATGTCTCCCCTCTGTCTGTTATAAGAACTTAAAAACTGCAGATTCTGTGGGTGGATCTGTTGTCTGGGGCTCGGTGGGTGGAGTCGTGATGTCAGTAGACTCCCCGCTCACCTCTACACTCCCCTTGTCAACATGCATTTTTTCCTGTGTATTCCTTCTGCTATGATCACTAACATCCAGTCAAAATCCAGAAAAGTAACCACACGACTTCAGAAAAGGAGTGGGGGTGGGAGTTAAAAAATAAAGCTAGTGCACGAGATATGTAAATAACCTGTCACTGAAAGCAAGGGGGCAGAACGGACAAAGGTGTTACTCTGTTTGTCCAATTTATCTCACTGAACAATAAAAGAGGATTGCTCAGAGCTGGATTAACTCTTTGTGGCAAGACCTGGCACAAATGATAGGAAATCTTATACTCTACACTGTGACAGCAAAAAAATAAAAAATCGGGTTTACATCCACTTTAACTTTTTGTTGTGCTTCTTTTCTTTCCAGTTTTCAATCACAGGATGTGGCAGTGTTCATGATGAACTGAGCTCAGCATAAGTGGATTTAAACAAACAAACCATACTGCAGAGGAAATCTCTGGATTGATGTTGAATATTGCAGCAAAAGATGGTTTTGTTGTTTTGTTTTTTTTTGTTTTTTTATCTTCTTACTTTTGGCTGGAGTCTTTTTTGTTTTAAATGTGATATTTAAAAAAAAAACACACAGCAAAGATATTTTCCAAAAGTACCAAGAATAGATACACTTAAGCCCTGTACACACGATCGGTTTTATCGATGAAAACAGTCAGATGGATTTTTTTTATCGGACAAACCGATCGTGTATGGGACCCATCGGTCTTTTTTCCATCGGTTTTAAAAAATAGAACATGTTTTAAATTTTTCCGATGGATCAAAAACCGATAGCAAATTCCGATTGTCTATGGGCAAGTCCATCGGATAAAAAACCCATGCATGCTCAGACTGAATTAGGAGACGGGAGCGCTCGTTCTGGTAAAACTAGCGTTCCTAATGGAGAGAGCACATTTGTCCTTCTGCAAATTATTGCCTCGTTTAATGCAGCGCATTGTTTTCTTCTTTAGAATGGTGTTTTAAATGTTTTTTTTGCTGCAGATCTTTATCCCGAGTTCTGACAAACTTATTTCTTTATTGTTTCTTTTGATCTCATGAATAATTTGATCTATTCTTAAAGCCAGACCTCACTAATTTTAAAAAATGATTTAGAATCCATATATTATTTTTTTTTGTTTGTTTTACCTTGTGGCCTTTTTTTTTTGGTGTCAAGTTCTCCTAACAACATATGTTTATTTTATTTTTCCCTCAAGGAGGTTGGTGTCCCTTGTTAATTACACATTGTATTTATGAAATGTTCTTGCTACTCACACAATAAAAACACATCAGGCAAGTATTTTGTCTGAAATCAAATCTCCATTTATTCTGGCAAAACAAAAAAATAAACCCGAAGGGCAACAATTGGAAAATTAGCGGAATATATGAAGACTTTGGACCCCAAAGGCAGACATTACTATGTTGAACAATAAAATAAACAACATAAGGAAATCAGGAGCAGCAGCCGAAGACATACATCATCCCTAGCTGTGGTGCTCCTACAAACTGCAACTTCTGGAAGAGCAGCTTGAAGCCAGTGAATCACCTTCTGCTCTTCCCTGTAGCCTTCCCTCCACGCTTCTCTGCAGCGTTCCTTCCACGGCCCCGTCCACGCACCCTTGCAGGTTGTGCCACTGTCAGTGGTAATGTGGCAGGAGGAGGAGGAGAAGGATGGGCCAGATGGCAGAGATGAGTGGCCTCTGTCAGCTGCCCCCTTCCCCCATGTGAATGACCGTGTATATAAGATGCTCACAGAGGGCACGTTGTCCCACCTCCATTTGGAACAACTTTTCGGCCAGGTAGGCACTAAAGCCCTCAACAGGGTTGAGGGGGGCCCTCATGATGGCAGCAGCATCACGTATCACTTGTGACTGTGTGCTGCCACTAGGCCTGGGGACCTGCTGCCTGCCACTTGGCCCTGCCTCCTCCTGGCTGCCACTAACCCCTGCCTCCTCCTGCCTGCCACATTCCTGCGCCTCTTCCTCCTGGCTGAGCTCATCCTGTGTAGAAAAAATCACACACAATTTTTATCTCATGACTGTTGCAATTTGAATGTTCAATATATTGAAAAGACTTTTATTCTGACCCCGTTTTTTTAAGATACTGTACCAATCATTTCTGGCCACTTTTTAAAAAATATATATATTTTTTTAAACCTTTTTTTTTTTTTGGGTTATTTTTTTCATTAGTGAAGAATAAATCTAGCTCACAATAGTACATTGAGGGCAATAAATATGTTTGAAAATACTATACCTGGCTGAAGATGCGCAGATCCGGCTCTTCCAGCTCAGGTGGCTCCTCCTCCCCCTCTGCAGTGGTGGAGGGAGGGGTGGAAGGAACGCTGGAGGGAAGGGTGGAAGGAACGCTGGAGGGAAGGGTGGAAGGAACGCTGGAGGGAAGGGTGGAAGGAAGGGTTGAGGGAAGGCTGGAAAGTGATTCCCTGGCCTCAATCTGGTCTTCCAGAAATTGCAGATGCTTGTAGTACCACAGCTTGGGCTGAAGTACTTCATCTGCTGCTGCTCCTAATCTCATAGAAGCGCGGACTGCTTGTGTAGCTTTTTTTGTAAGCATTCCGCATGTTGTTAATCTTATTGTTCATCATAGTGTGGTCAGCCTCTGGGACCCAGGTCTTCATATATTCCGCTAATTGGTTAATTGTTGCCCGACGTACACCACTCTTGTGGTAAGAAGGATGTTGGAGCTCCCACAGGTTGCGCAATTCTTTGTATTTCTCAATGAATAACAGCACAATGTCGGGCTCACTTAGTTTATGCATACTTATTTCTGTAAGATAAAACACAAGAAAAAAACTGTAGAGGTCAGCTTCAATTGTCATAATCTTATCCCAATATAGGCCTTTACAATCAGGAACCATTATAGGCCACTGCAGGCCCAAGTTTCATTCTTACCTTACTTGGTTTTTTTCGTCACTTCCGGTCGTTCTTACTCCGCGCAACCATAACCTCGTTTCCCATTTATATACCCTGCGCATGCGTGTAACTCCACTCGCATCGCCCGCCCATGACATTCTTTTTCTGAATTTCCCCGCCCCTTCTCGTTCGGCGCACAGTGGGAGACGACGACATGTCGGTGACACAGGTGCGTGCTTTATTAGTAAGTAGCGACGAGGAAAGCCCGGAGGCGGGAACGTCCCGATCCAGGAATAAAAGATACAAGGCGACTAATATGTCATTTGCTGAGATGGCGGAGATGGTGGACATCCTGCGGAGGAAGGATTACGATGGGAAGCATGGGCCATACGACACCCCTAATCTCCGGAAGTCTCAAATACTGGACAAAGTGGCGAGGAGTCTCTATCAGAAATTTGGGGTCAGGAGATCCAAGGAGCAGCTCCGTAAAAGGTGGTCTGACCTGAAGCTGAGGGAGCCGGAGCAGTATAGGAAGCTTAAAAAAAGCCTGGAAAAAAGTAAGTTTATTTCCTGTGTTATTTCAAATTGTAATATTTATTCTTGCATGTTTTGCTACATGTGCTTGGATTGTCTGGTTTCACATTGTAAAATGTCAACTTTTATGTTAAGTTGAGTGTCCACTTCTTTGGTAATGTTTCGTAGTAAACAACAATCGTCTTCAAAAGAACATGTTTTGCACATATACACGTAAACCACATGTGGTCATGCATATTTTAATGAAAACAAAGTTTATAAACATTGTGGGCTAGATTATGTGTTGTAATTAAATAGAATGTGAAATGATAAACTAGATTCTGGGTAAAGGAGAAGACAATCAAGCAGCTGGTTACACAGCTTTTAACTTAGGAGCACTATAGTGTGGGCCTCCTGAACAACCTTTTTAGGGTGTCACACACAGGTGCTCCAGTGGATACTTTGGGGTGTCTTCATGTGTGTTATTTTGGTCCAAAAAGAAAAGTATTCCTGCTTTGTTGAATTCACAAAATCTCATGTGTTCATCTTGGAACTCAAAACTAACAATTGGACCCCACTTCCAAGCAATGTTTACAATTTAGGCCCTCAAATCTCAGTGTGCTAAAGGACACCTTTTGTTTGTTTCATTCTCATAGGGGAGAAGAGACTGGGATGACACCAATGTGAGGAGCCTAGGAGGCACAGACCACATAAAGAAACCCAAGATCCAAAAGCACCCCAAGATCAGCATGAGGAGGAAGCAGAGGTGGAGGAAGCGAAGGTGGAGGAAGGAGAGGTGGAGGAAGGAGAGGTGGAGCTTATCACCACAACAGGTCAGTGTCTGTCACCACAACTTCAAGGTAAAAACAGATGTAGGCCTGCATATTTCTAAATACCTTTTATTTTTTAGGGGATGAACGTGGTGGTGTGTCCGAAACTCCAACTCCTCCATTCTCAAGTGCTAGTGCCAAAATACTTATTCAAGAAATAATGGAATGTAGTAGCGAAATGGCCGATATGAGGAATAGGATGAATGTGATTGAGCAAAAATATAAAAACATTATAGATATTTTGGGGGCGAATAGTCTGAAGCCCCCCCCCCTGTTATTTTGTATTTTTTGGCAACAAACATTTGCACTTGTTTTCCCACCAGCCAAAATTTGAAGATGCACACACAGTGTGTCAACATGTGCTATCTGCCGTCACAGGAAATCTATGTCCCTGTTTTGGGGGTGCAACCTCTTCCTCGCTACTCAAGTAGGTGAGAGGAAGGGTTTGCACCCCCAAAGCACGTCCATTGATCCCCCATGATGGCAGACAGCACATGTTGACTTTAGCCATGGGCTCACTTAGAAAAGACCCATTTGGCAACCCCAAAACTGTTGTGTGCATCTTCAAATTTGGGATGGTTCAGGGGTGACATCACCCCATATCAGGTTTCGCGTTTTCATGTTGAACTTTATAAGTTCCATTGTTTTTATATGTTTGCTATTTTGACCCATGCATGTTTATGCAAAACCAAAAGAAAGCAAAAAATATTAGTATTCTCCAAAATGTGTAGCAAATCATTTCTACGTTGTATTTAGTCCAAAAAAAAAACGCACCTGTGGTGTACCGAGTAAAAAATATTTTGGACACTCAAAAATGTGTGGCTTGTTCTTTCTATGCTCAATAGCAGTTCAGAAAATGCAAAATTCATGTTTTTTACTATGACAATTGTGGCTATTTACTAAAGACAAATACAATTGGCACTACAAGAACCTGGGAGACACATAATAAAAAAGTAAAAAAGCAATAATGGTCAGATATGGTTTGGCATTGCGATGGCCCCCCTACTTGGGGGGCCAAGCCAGTACGGGCAGTGTCCAGGCCGGTCAGAATGTTCATCTCAGATAGACCGGCCTCAGGCCCAACTGAAGATATATATGTTGCAGAGTATCGTCTCAAGAAATTGTGCAATATGCAGCAGCAGACAATTATGTGGTTGAGTTTGTATTCCGCCATGTGGATAGCTGTCTGAAACAGGCGGAACCGGCTGGCCATTATCCCAAAGGCATTCTCCACAACCCTCCGGGCTCTGGCCAGCCGGTAATTAAAAACCCTCCTCTCCGGGGTGAGGGTGCGTTGGGGAAATGGCCGCATCAGGTGTGGTCCCAGTCCAAAAGCTTCATCCGCGATAAAAACAAAGGGAAGTCCATCCACGTTGTCTGCATCTGGAGGCAGTGCCAGGCCCCCAGACTGCAGACGGTGAGCGAACTCCGTCTGAGCAAACACTACGCCATCAGACATCCGGACGTTCTTCCCCACGTCCACATACAGGAACTCATACCGTGCCGACACCACCGCCATTAACACAAGACTATTAAAACCTTTATAGTTATACTAGAATTACCCCGAACGGGGTGGCGGCACTATGTGGACGTGCTTGCCATCAATTGCCCCTCCACAGTTGGGGAAGTCCCACCGCTAGGCAAATTGGGCAGCCACAGTCTGCCATTCCTGTGGTGTTGAAGGAAACTGTGGAGTCAAACAAAAAGAATACATTAGTACTTTTGAACTTTACATTGCAAGCAGATTACACAAAGACATTCTTGGACAACATCAGTATAACATTTATATTCTTTGAGGGTGTATTTAAACACAAAAATAGAAGGCCCACTTATCAGATGACTCACCCCCGCTGATGGGACATTTGAAAATATTCTAAGGGGGGGAGGGGGTTATAGCTGATTTTGTACACCCCAAAAAAAGTCTCTACCACACATTTGGACACATTTTAGGGGGGGGGGTTCAAAAATACTATGGCGCTGACAAAAAGCATTGTTAAGAAAAAACTAAGCTAGGTGTGTTTGGGCCCAGGATAGCATGCTGGAGAGGTTAGTGAAGGGAAATAGGCATGTAGGCCAAAAAAGGAGCCATTATAAGTAAAAACATGCATGGGGAGAAAGGGGACATTCCCAGCATATTACAATCAGGGTAATTTGGGAAGGAGGAAAGAAAGACAATACATTAGCAAACATTCACAAACTAGAATGTGATGTTAAAGGAGAAAACTTACCTTCATTTAGTCCTTCTGCAGGACCTGGATGATGGCAGAACACATTTCCGGGATAATGATCCCAAGAGCCTGGGGGGAGATGCCTGTTGAGAACTTGAGGTCCTGCAAGCTTCTCCCAGTCGCCAGGTATCTCAACGTGGCAATAAGCCTCTGCTCGGCAGTGATGGCCTGGCACATCACAGTGACCTGCCTCATAATATAGGGGGACAGCAAATCCAACAGACGGTGAAAAACGGGGTCCGTCATCCTGAGATAATTCCTGAAATCATCAGGATTATTCTCATGGATTTCCCGCAGCAGAGACATATGAGAGAATTGGTCCCGCTGGAGCAACCAATTCTTGGTCCATGAACTCCTCCTCACCCTGTTCATGGACTGAACCCGGGTTACAGTGTTAACCGCAATACCAAGTCCATAGCCAGCACGAGCTTTACGACGAGAACGTACTTCAAACATGATTTTAAACCGGTCGGCTGGTCAGAACGAACTCAAACAGAACGCACCGCGGAACAGCAAGGCCTGAGAAGAACGACCTGAAAAACAGTAACGAGCGGCCAAGAAGGCACTGCAAAACAGTAATGACTTGACTGCACGCACTGAATAACAAATACAAACCCACAAGCACAAACTGAACACCAGGAAACGATCTGCAAAGCACGGAGACTGAAAAGCGCGAATCGGCTCTCACCAAACTTTTACTAACACGCGGTAACACGAAATCAGCAAAAGCAGCCCAAAGGGTGGCGTCATTTGATTTGAACTTCCCCCTTATAGTGCCATCGTACGCGGTGTACGTCACTTCGTTTTGGTGTGGTCGGTTTTTTGACTGATGGTGTGTAGGCAAGACTGATGGAAGTCAGCTTCATCGGATTTCCGATGGACAAAACCATCGGATCAGAATCCATAGGTTATCCGATCGTGTGTACGAGGCTTCCAAGTGGAACTCCAACCCAAACTTTTTTCTGGTTTTACAAAGAAAAATAGAGGAGGGGGAGGTAGGATAAAAACCTTGTCTGATTATCTTGCTATCCAGTTTAAGAGCCTGACATAGGTTTCCAACACTTTAAAACGAAGCTGTGCCAAAAGGGGAAGCTTCACTTGTCTGCCTCCTCCCCTCTCCACTACTATATTAAGCACCTTTGGGGGAGGGGGGAGCAGGTACCTGGTTTTGCCACGACAAACTAAGCTGCAAGTCCCCCCCTCCTTCCGCCGCAGCCAGCCCAATTACAAAGCGCAGCGTGCTTCGCACATGTGCAGTAGGAAACCGTCAGTGGAGCCGCACGGCTTCACTGCCGGTTAACCTTAGTCAGGATGGCGGTGGAAGCACTCAATAGCCGATTGATAAATCGGCTCGTGTGAAGACACCGCTGGATTCCTGGACAGGTAAGTGCCCTAATATTAAAAGTCAGCAGCTACAGTATTTGTAGATGCTGACTTTTAATTTTTTTCTGAAGGAGTCTGGAGCTCCTCTTTAATTGTTCTCTGGATTGACTCTAATAATAATACCATATCATCAAGCTAAAATGAGGGCCCCATGAGCATTACTTTACAGTGTTGTCTTATTTATCCCTGGTTTCTCATGACCATGCCCCATGCTTCCATATTTTCTGCTGTTTCATATGAGGTGTCCAACAGATAATGCCGGGTATAACTTGTGCAAAGCAGGGTAATACAAGATTTCTTATAAAATGAAAAAGCTATTGCTTTGACTAGACCCAACCGTCATTTAACATGGCACATATGAGGCACAGGAGAGTGGTAGGGAACACTAGGTGAAATGGATGCAGCTCCTCTCAGAATAATTCTTGAGATCCTTTGCACATTTAAAAAAACAAACACAAGTGGGTGCCTCCATCTAGGTGTAGCGATTTATTCAAAAAAAGAAAACAGGGACAATAAAAAATTGCTCACTAGGTAAAAGTGGATCAAGACTTGTCAAAAAACCCATATAGACCTACACAGGATCACCTTGAGGCTGCAGAGCTTTGCAGGCATGTGGCTAGCTGAAGTAGCTGAAGCAGAATTCTTGATGGAAGTACAGCTGTCAGGCTGGAAATAAGCAACAGCAGCTTCCAGAAGTAGCAAGATGGCTGCGGCTCCAAGCAGCACCTCTCGTGACTGGGTGGTAATGACAGAAAGTGTGTATGTAGGGGGGGGGTGTGGCTACATGTTTCAGGGCAGACAGGAGTGGCGCTTTTGACAAACCATAGTTTGACAGCTGTACTTCCATCAAAAACTGTGCTTTAACTAGCCACATACCTGCAGAGCTCTGTAGCCTCATGGTGATGGGTTTATGACAAGCCTTGATCCACTTTTAACTATTGAGTGCATTTTTATTGTCTTTTATTTTTTTAAATAAGTCGCTACACCTACAGTAGATGGAGGCCCCCTCTTGTGTTACAAGATTGTTTCCCCTATTTTTTAGACCTGATTGTTGAACTTTAAAATACTCAACAGAACATGATCTCTAAAGCTAAATGGAGTGTAAAGTAAATGTACTGTATGTTATTCACAGAGCTAAAATTGTAAGTTGTGTTCTATTTTGTTCTGCAACATCTTAAATACAGTACAATGAAATAAAATTTTATACAGTAGTTGTTTGCTTTCTATTCTTTTTTTATGGTGGTGGGTGGCTGTCCTGAGCCCCTAGGGTGTCCATTATGGTCTGAATTCACAGGAAGTAGGTTAAATGGATGCTGCCTGTCATTCAACTCAGAAGGATAGAAGATGAGCATTATAATGAGAGATTACATTTTATATTTAATAATGTTGGGAAGCATGCATAGGTGATATTCAGATTCTAATAGACTATTGATATTTCATTAAATAGATAGCCCCTTAGGGTGGCAATACATTTAAGGTAAAAAAGATACGAGTTTAACTAATTAAGTTTTAATAAAATTAATGATAAACACAACTAAAAATTCGAAAAATTACCCACCCACACCCACACTCACACTCACACAACCATACAGATACAAATGCATCTGTAGAGTGGCACACATAAGTAAATCTGTAAATGCACAATACCATCACATCAGGAAACAATGCACATGCTGGAGTTAGAAAAATAATTCTAGGACCATCATTAAAGTGTGTCTAGCCAAAACCTTTTTTCTGAGTTATGGATATGGAGTGCGGAGGGATCGGACCACCTGTCATGTTTTACTGCTCTTTGGGGTTCCATTAGAGAGATCTTCCCCTCACTTCCTATTCTGCTGATAACAATTTTCCAGAACGGAAATAGGGGAAACCTAGAAAAAAAGAGGGGAAATTTAGACCACCTCTAACATTTTGTGAATTTTAGTGGATAGCTGTAAAAACAGGAATTCTAGTCTTTCCCCATTCTACCCATACCTAGAAAAAATGTTTTCTTGCAATACACTTTAGCTCTAGAGCAGTGATATGCAATTAGCGGACCTCCAGCTGTTGCAAAACTACAAGTCCCATCATGCTTCTGCCTCTGGGTGTCATGCTTGTTGCTGTCAGAGTCTTGCAATGCCTCATGGGACTTGAAGTTCTGCAACAGCTGGAGGTCCGCTAATTGCATATCCCTGCTCTAGAGTAATGAGCTGTAAAGGCATTTAAGGCATCAGCAATTGACAATTTGGGGCACTGGTTTCACATGAGCTTGCAACCTTAACATATTTGACATATTTGGTATCCATTTACTCAACAAATCCCCATCATTAATATTTTCCAAGGAAATTAGGTAGGTACTATGTTGTGTTTGTGTGCATTAAGTTAATTTCAGTGTATTTTTACTGAAAATATAGGCTTGATAAATAGTAGGGTAAAGAGAACGTGAGATATCGACACAAATCATATCGTGGCATAAACAATTGCACCTGACACTTTTTTTTATTATACAGGGTCTCTGCTTTCAGAAAATAATTAAAGTGATTGTAAAATTTCATTTTTTTTCTTATAAAAATAACAAACATGTTATACTTACTTGCTCTTTTGCAGTGGATTTGCACAGAGCAGCCCGGATCCTCCTCTTCTTGGGTCCCTCTTCTGTGACCCTGGCCCCTTCCTCCTGTTCAGTGCCCTCACAGCAAGCAGCTTGCTATGGGAGCACCTGAGCCGAGTCACAGCTCCCTGTGTCCATTCAGACACAGAGCCCTGACCCGAGCTCTCCCCTGACTGGCTAGCTGACTTTGATTGACAGCAGCGGCAGCCAATGGCCCCTTATCTGTGTCTCAGCCAATCAAGAGGGAGAATCTTGGATGGCTGAGACACTCGTGGACATCGCTGGACAGAGAGGGACCAAAGGTAAGTGTTAGGGGGGCCAAGAGGCACTGCTGCACACAGAAGCCTTTCTTATCTTATTGCATAGAATTCATTAAGATAAAAACAACTTCTTCCTTTACAACCCCTTTAATGTTTCGGGGGGTTTAAATAATCTTTAGTCCTAAAATGTGCTTGTTAACAAAAAAAGTTTCAGGCAGTAAAAGGGTTGCACTTATTTAATCACTGTATATTGGAAATAGGTACACCTTACATAACCCTATAGCATTGTCATCTCACAGAATATTCTAATGTGCTGCTAATAAGTGTCTTAAGGTGGACTTTCACCCCAAAACACAAATGATTTGCATCTGGCTCCATCTCCCTCCCTCTCCCACCCTCTTCCACAATTAGATACATTTTTGAATTGCTTTTTATTTTTTTGTGCTGAATTACTGATATAGCTTATACGTATATGCATATCAGGACAAAACAAAGTCAAAAGTCAGCAATGGTAGGCTCCATGTTTTTATCAGGAAAGAGTTCTTTAAAATTATATTATTATTTTCTCAGCAGTACCAATGCTTATTTATGTACAATTTTAGGAACAAATGCACTTAAGAAATACACCAAATCAGCTTTTCTATTTTGGCCTTGTTGAACCTTTTTGATAAAAAGCTTTTTTCTGAACAGTTTTTTCCAAGTATTCATGAAGGTTATGTCATTAAAGCCTAATGAAAATTGTATCGGCATATTTTTTTTTATTAGTGAAATAACAATTCAGGGACTGGAACATTCAGATACATAACCATAAAATGGTTTACCATTGCAGGCATGCTAATTACCTCTTGGTTCAGAAATATGCCAATGTTATATTATGCAGTGATATCTAATGTGTAAAAATAATGCATTCATAAAGGTGTTAAGCAGATTATAAAAATAAAAGCTTGGCTTAAAACATTACTACTGGATTACATTGCACAGAAGGGGAGCTTAAATGAAAGTCCCTTCAAGGGAAGTATAGAGAATTTAAAGTTACCGATAAGGCTGAATCCGATGGCTCTGAAGTCGGCTTCTTCCTAAAAGAAACTTAAGAAACTTATTAAGATAACATCAGGTAATTTATGGTGAGGTTTTTGCTGAGATTTCAGATAATGTACTACTTTGTGATGTTTCTCCATAAACTTTATAAGCATATATTTATGAACTGGAGTGCCCTTATGCTTTCAATCACCTGCCTACCCTCAGTAGACTTGCAAGAATAAAACTTTATATTTTGATGGAGTTTCTCCTTGTGCATTGCTTTTGTACAATTATTTGCGCTACATATACTTCTTTAGGCTCAGAAACAAAGCAATTTTGTTCGCTTTACCTGTAAATTATTATATTCAGAAAGCCATAGTATAATAGCATTAAACATAACTGTCTCCTTGTCTTTGATGCTGTAAAATGTTCTTGGTTTTGCATAAATACATGCTACTTAAAAGAGTTTGCATAAAAAAACTTTAGTTTCTTCAAAATATGTACTATGATTTGCATTCCCCTTGCTAAATGTACTTTATATAAATATGTCCTTGCGTTACCTTTTTAGAATATGTTTTTGTAAATGTGGTATATAACTAGATGGTAAGATTATCTTATGTACGAAGAGAAGGAGAATGATATCAGGTTGTGGATTAATGTAAACCAAGCCATTTCACATTTTATTTGATCCTGTACAATCTTGATTTTTGTTCTCTCTCTCTCTTATATCACTGCTCTTTAGCAATCCCTCAACAGCAGTTGACTGGTAATCAGATTTTTGAAGCCAAAATTGGTTCTTACACAGTGGCTCTGATTGATCATAGAAATTATGTTTACCCATTATGTTTGAAAAAAAAAATAGCTGGTGCCCTGGGAAACTGCAGGTGTGCACATCCGCTATTGCGAGACATAAGCTATTTTTAAATGTGGAAACCTATGTTTTTTTGCCACTGCTCACTTCTGCATCCTCTGTTCCCCTTTTTCAAAACTGATCACCCTGCATCTCTCATCTAATACTGCTCACCACTGCAACTTTTTCAGCCTGAAGTCCTCTTTCCCTATTGCTCACAGGTTACCTGAAGTGTAAGTAACTTTAGAGCAGGACTTCAGCTGCTGCCAGCAGAGGCACCATGAGCTATCGGCGGTGCTGCCGGTGTAGCAAATTGGCACAGCTATTATCCACATCCTGTAGGTCCATGCTGGATAAGTGTAGGAATGACAGCAATGCCCAGGAGTAATATGGCTGATGGATGGGAGGGGGTGCAGCAGATGGTGAATTTGATGGCCTGCAGGGGGAAGGGGAGCAACATTGACACAATGGGGTTGATTTATTAAAATTGGAGAGTGAAAAATCTGGTGCAGCTGTGCATGGCAGCTTCTAACTCCAGTTTGTTCAATTAAGCTTTGGAAAAATAACCTGGAAGCCGACTGGTTTATTTGCAGAACTGCATCAGATTTTGCACTAGTTTTGGTAAATCCACCCCAAGGTGCCTTTCATTGTGATGGGGGGGGGGGGGGGGGTTGCCTGAAATTTGGTACAGGAAGTGGGGACTGCATAGTCACTTTCCTAGCTTTCCTAGCTTTTCCTGCTCCTAAAGGAATGCCTAGATAAGTGTCTCCTTTGATTTCTGAAGAGGAGCTCAATGCTATAATTTTTGTTTTTTAAATGTAAATTTTAAAGAAGTACATTGTACTATAGCTTCATATGAAGCTTTAAGCACCGCCAAGCATGTAATTTCAAGCCTCTGGTGTATTTTTAATGTTGCCCTAAGTGGTTCCCCCATGATTCATACCAGGTCCTTCAGGTCTGGTATGTATTTATGGGAACATCCACACAAAAATAAAGAAAAAAAGCACAGGGTCTTGAGTAGTAGAAAAATTGCCCCTCTTTATGGTTATTTACCGGTAGTTGCCAAATATCGTTTTCTTTAATTTTTAAGTTGTTTTTTTTTCCTGTAAAAAAAAAAAGAAGATAAATAAATGTTTTTTAGGGTTATTGTTTTATTTAATTTTTTTAAGTGAGGTATATTTTAGTATATTATATTTAAAGGGCAATTTCATTTTTTTTATAGGGTTAGCAGTGTGAACTTATTGGTGAATCAGTTAAAGCTGCCCTTTGATATCAGAATATTACTGCATACTTTTGTGATTCTGTTTACTAAACAAAATCACCAGTGTCAAGTGCATCATTACACATCCTTTATCCCACTATTTCCATAGATGCTTATACAATTAGGCAATCCCCTTATTGCTATCATGTCTGGGAGCCCTAAAGGGAAAGGCAAATTAACTTGACAAGTATACAGTCGAGCTGCTGGGCTACCCTGCAGCCAGCATGATTTCAGAATGGGCATTTAGTGCAGTGAGTGGTTTTGTGACAGATACGTTTCAGCTTTATAAAAAAATGGTCCTGGATCGGTGATGAGTTTCAAACCACTGCCACTGGTGTTAACAAATAAATTTTTCCAGCCACAGAACCATTCAGTGTTGGCCTGCCACCATTACCATCTTCTTACACCACTGCTGGCCTGCCATCCAATAACATCTCTTGCCAGTGCTGCAGGCCTGCCAGCATAATCATCTTGTGCTGCCTATACAGCTCACAGTCCTTTGGCGCTGTCAGTGTGCCATTGGTAATGATTCTAGATTTGCTTCCCAACTGCCACATATGTGAATTCATTTCTACAGGGTCATTGCTTCACAACATTAAAACATTTTCTTTGTATAAAGCTGCTCTGGGAATGTCAGGGTGCCACACCTACTGTAATGTTACTGCAGTTTGGTCATTCTTTTTATGTAAGGTCATTCCAAAATGTTCGGGGCATGTCATGCTGCTCCAGCAATGTCATGGTGCCACAGCTAATGTTTACGCAGCTGCTCTTCCTTTGTAACATTTAACCCGTTTGCTGCCTGGTTCGTACATCATATGGACTTGACAGTGGGGGTGTTTACACATTCTCAGTGGCTGCAACCACCAGGATTGTGTGTAAATCTGACGAGCAGACTCCTTCCTGTCAGGTGGAAGCATTTGGGTGGTAATATCGTGTGACATAAAAAATTGGAACTATCACTATTTTGTTCTCTAGGGTGTCTGCTTTCAGAAAATGTATAATATTTGGGGAGGGGGGGGGCTGGGGGTTCAATGTAGTCTTCAGGCCTAAAATGATTTTTTAAACATATCTGCAAAAATTGCAAAAATGGCTCTGGCAGCGAAATGATTACAGGTGCTTGATACGGGCTAGATCATGCTCTGTTCTCCTCCATTAAATTTGTGGTTATTGGCTCTCTGAAATATTGATGTCTGAAAATGATGCCCTGCTGCCCAATTGCTTCCACACACCCCCAGTAATGGCACCCCCACCCCCACAAATCCGCTCTCCTCCCCTCCTTGTTGTTGACCCAGAAAGCGAGGTGTTTAACATTACTTTTGGCTCTGCCTCTCAGTGTCCCCAATTATCCATAATAGATGCAGCACTAATCAAGATTGATAGGTAACAAGTGAAAAAATTGTCATGTGAAAAATTGAAAAATTGGTGAGTGTACAAAACAATGAATTACCAATGAAGGAATGAATGACCAATGAAAAATAAACAATAAAAAACAATCACAACAGTGTTCCAGTCCATATATGATAGATAAAGTCATAAATGGTAACCAAAAAATTCTGTGAAAAATTAATGACAGATGTTAACGTGAAAACTAAGGCAGAATCCAATTAGTTATACAGTCTTAGTACTGTGTACAATATAATAATGATGATAATCTAAACTGAAAACATATTATTATAAGTGGCGCAAAAACATGTAACTAAATACATAAACTACTCCAATAAATATAAATCAGATTATGGCTGAAAAAAATATATATTAATCCAGTCTTAGTACTGGCAGATAAAGAACACCCATCCATGTGAGAAGATGAAGAGCTGCAAAGGAGATGTGCAATTCCAAGACCAGATTCAAAAGATGGCCTGCTTACCAGATAGCGATGACTACTAAACAGCAGTCTCGCCCAGCATAGGGAAATCGGTCTCCCCAAAACCTGTGCAGTCTCTGGAACAGCCACTAGATACTATTGGTACTCGGAGACAGAGAAAAGGAAAACTTCCATGGTGCAGTACATTTTTAAATAAGGTTAATTTAATAAAAGCTATCGAACTTACAATAAAACAGTAAAATCACAGCGATGAGCATGAAAAAACAGCAAGACAGCGATGTCTTCTTTGGCTACACTTCACTTCCTGGTTCACTTTACTTCCTAACCAGGAAGTGAAGTGTAGCCAAAGAAGACATTGCGGCCTAGAGACCGTGAGTTGCGGCCTGCTCGTTCCACACGCGGGAAGGCTGAAGAGGTATCGCAGGACAGCATGTCGGAAGGGGAGATCTCTGATTTGGAGGACGGGGAAATCCGGAAGGCTGCACATGGAGCGGGAATGGCAGCTGTATGTCATAAGGGGCAGCGTCAGCCAGGTAAGACACTTGCTTCTGTCCTTTCCTTGTCTTCACCTGTTTCTTCACCTCTTTCTACTTTGAGGGTCTCTGAGAGTGGTGTGGGGGGTGCTGGGGGGGTTGTCGGTTGGTGTTGGTACAGGTTCCCCCTCCCTGGCTTTGGCAGCAGCGCAGGGGGATGGGGTTGTGCACACTCTGTTAACTGGCCTGCGGGAGGCGCTGGCACGCTGCGAGGCTGGTGCGAAGTCGGTCGCGGGTTCTTCCCCGGTGGTGGCGTGGGCTGCAGCCTGCGCTTCAGTCGCTCAGGGCGTTACTCAGGCGGTGCACATCCCGGTCCCGCTTGCCGGGGTCTCTGGGACGGTGGGGGGGCAAATACTGTTGGATCGGGGACGAGCGATTCCATTGTTCCGCTTCTGGTGGCGGTGGTCAGTTCAGCGGCTGCGGTTCCGGAACCCGCTGCAGCTGCAAAAGGCACTGTTGCGGTGGACGGAGTGTGTTTGGCGGATGCCGCCAAATGCGAAGTATATGTCTGTTTTGAGGGGCCTTTGGGAGCTCATTTAAAACCAAAGGTGAAGGAACGTATCTGGAAGGGGGAATACGTTGAAATTTTTTCTTTGTTGCCCTTGGAGAAGTTTAACTTGGACAAAGTTAAACCGGGATGAGAGTAAGAAAGAGGAGGAGGAAAAGCATTGGTACCGGCTGATTCCCTGCACGTTTGCTAATTGGTTGTAGGCGTTTGCGACTTTGGCAAGCGTTATTGGGGAAAAGGCTCCGGAAAATTGCTCCCCCTTTTTTGGTATTTGGACTCCATTGGCGAGGCGCAGCGTGTGTACGGGGGGTTGCTTGACTGCGTTATGATGAGCAATTCTGCCAACGGAAGGCGGTCCGCCCTTCTGTACGGTGGGACCATAAGGATATCAGCCTCTGGATGAAGCTAATGTCCTCTCTGAGAAGTGCAGTGGCTCACTTTCAGGGTGGGGCCGGGGGTGCAGCCTCCGCTACACAACCGGCCGATAGTCACATGGGTTTCTGCTGGCAATTCAATGCCGGTACTTGCAAATTAAGTGCTAAGTGCCGTTTCCGGCACTAATGCTCCAGCTGTGGGGGATCTCACCCACAGTCTCAGTGTTTTAAGCAGGGGCGTGGAAAAGGGGAGGACGCCGGTGAGGGTAAGAAGGATGGCTCCTTTTTTAAGGCGTAATCCTAATCGGGAAGCGGCTGTGTTATTGGAGTTGGGTTTTTCTGAGGGTTTTAAGTTGAACAGTCATTTACAGGTGGTCCCGCCTCTGGCCGACAACTTGCGGTCGACTAGAGCGCATCCGAAGGTTGTTATGGAAAAATTGTTTAAGGAGGTTTCGTTGGGTCGCATGGCTGGTGCCCAATCTGGTTGTCTCTCCTTTGGGTGTTGTCCCCAAGAAAGAGCCGAATAAGTTTTGGCTCATTCATCATTTGTCCAATCCACGGGGGGGGGGTCCATTAACGATTCCATTGACCCAGACCTTTGTACGATGTCCTACACCTCTTTTGATACGGCGGTGGCTTGGGTGCGCCAGTATGGTCGGAGGCGGTGTTGGCTAAGACTGACAATAAGGCTGCTTTTCGTCTTCTGCCTGTGCACCCCAGTTGCTGCCATCTGTTGGGATGTCAATGGCAGGGACTGTTTTTTGTTGACAGGTGTTTACCTATGGGGTGCGCTATTTCCTGTTCCCTGTTCGAGCAGTTTAGTTAATTTCTGGAATGGGTGGTCCGGGATGTGTCCGGCTTGTCCTCAGTCATCCACTACCTGTGTATAGGGCCGGCTGAGAGTTCGATTTGTGCCTCCCTGTTGGCTACGGTCCAACAGGTTTTCGATTCCTTTGGGGTTCCCTTGGCCGCGGACAAGACCGAGGGCCCGACCACTGAATTGCGTTTTTTAGGTATCATCATTGATACCTTGGCTACGGAGTGCCGTTTGCCTTTGGAAAAACTTGAGGATCTGAAGGTGGAGGTTTCTGCAGCCTTGCAGGGCAAGAAAATTTGGCTGCGGGCCTTACAATCTCTCTTGGGCAAGTTGAATTTTGCCTGCCGCATTATGCCCATGGGGCGCGTTTTCTGTAGGCGTTTGGTGGCGGCCGCGGCCAGTGCTAGGGCACCCCAGCCTAGCCAGCTCAGTAGATTGCTTTAGGAGAGGCCTGGATTCTTTCTTAATGTACATAATATAACTGGGTACTAACATTTATAGGTAAAGTTGATCTGGGGAATATCTGATTGCCTCTCGGGTGATCAGGAAGGAATTTTTTCCCCTGCTGTAGCAAATTGGATCGTGCTCTGCTGGGGTTTTTCGCCTTCCTCTGGATCAACTGTGGGTATAGAATTAGGTATATGGGATTGTATGATATTATTTTTTATTTTTTTTATGGTTGAACTGGATGGACTTGTGTCTTTTTTCAACCTGACTAACTATGTAACTATGTAACCCCATCATTACATCAGATTGGTACAGGATCATCGAGATGACTTGAAAGTGCGGGATTCTATTTTGGCCTCCTATAATGGCCGCTCTCTTTGGTTGGGTCAGGTGGTTTCGAATTATGACATGGAGCTTTTTACGGACGCGGTGGGTTCGGCTGGGTTTGGGGCCTTTTGCCAGGGGCGTTGAAGTGCTGGCGAATGGCCAACAGTGTAGCGGAAGGTTGGTTTGGTGCGCAGTCTGGCGGCTTTGGAGTTGTTTCCCATTGTGCTGGCTGTGGAATTGTCGGGTGAGGACTTCAGCAATCGCCATGTACGTTTTCATTGTGATAACCTGGGGGTGGTGCAAGCTGTTAATAATAACACGGCTTCTTCTCCTCCTGCTTACTGCGGCACCTGGTGCTGGTCTGTTTGTGGCTTAATTGTTTTGTGTCTGCTGTGCATGTTCCAGGGATTGATAATTCAGTGGCCGATGCGTTATCTTGTTTCCAGTGGGACAGATTCCGTCAATTGGTGCCAGATGCAGAGCTACACGGGATTCCCTGCCCCGAGCAGCTGTGGAGCATTGCATTGCCACTTCCCAGTTCTTGATCTGTAAGTCGGTCTCTGCGGCTACCTGAAAAGCGTACGGCAAGGTTTGGCAGGAATGGGGGGACCTGGTAAGTGAGCTTGGGGGGGGCTCCCATGATGAGGGCAGGGTTCAGTTGTTGCTCTATCTCATTGGTAGGAATTTTGAAGCTGGGGTCTCGGCTTCCTATATGTCACGGAAGTTGGCCAGTTTGGCTTCTATGTTCCAGTTGGCCGGGCAACGGGATGCGATGAAGGCTTTTATGGTTCGGCGGGCTATGCAGGGTTACCACGTTGGTTGCTCTGCAACTGACACGAGATGCCCTGTTTCTTTCTCAGTCCTTGGCTCCGTGGTAGGACAGTTGGGTGAGGTTTGTGTGTCCGGGTATGAGAGGGCTTTATTCCGGGCCATCTTTGTATTGGCCTTTTTCGGGGCTTTTCGGGTTGGCGAACTGGTCAGTAAAAATAGACGGGGTGAGGGCGGCTTGGGGGTCTAGGATTTTGGGTACGAGGCGATACCTTGGGGGTATTTCTTCGGTTGGGTAGGAGAGCCCGGATCGAAGGCAGTTCCCTTCTCTCCGGTGTGTCCAGTCATGGCTGTGGGGGATTTCTCAAGGCTTAGGCCCGATGGCCCGGGTGTGTTCTTCAAGCATGAGGATGGGACTGCTCTGTCCCACTTCCAGTTTCAGGCGGTGTTTAAAAAATGTCTGGTGTCAGCTGGTTGAGGGCGGATAATTAATCTTCCCATTCTTTCCTCAATGGGGCGGCTACTGAAGCGGTCCGCTGGGGTTTGGATGATAAGGTGGTGCAAAGTATTGGACGTTGGGAGTCGGCTCGATTCCGATCGTATGTCCGCCCTCATTTATTGTAGGTCCCCGGGGGGGGGGGGGATGTGTGTTTTTCTTTGTGTCTCCTCTTCTTTCTTTTAATTTTCACATTTCCGTGTTGTTTGTTACTGGGGTCCTTGGGTTTGTTTGGGGGGCACGTTATTCCTCCCCCCTTTTTCCTTTCTTTCTTTCAGATCTCAAGGCCTGCCTGGTGTGGATCCTGGGACACTCATATGTGTACAGAGCCAGGGTCAAAGTCAACAAGGCGGTAGCCAAGTTTTTTGTCCATAATGGGGGTTTGGCTGTTCGTCATCGGGATTTGGAGGAGGAGACATGGCATTTTTTGCGTCCGGATGATGTTCACCTGAATGCCATAGGCATTGACCTATGGCAGCTGGGTTTGCAGGATGGCATCCAGCGGGCCTTCCGTATGTGGTGGGCGACACGAACGTAAGGTGTCACGATTGTGTGCTGTGGCGGGAGGTCTATGGGGTCTTTGAAGGCGGTGCTGGAAAAATAAGGGAGGTTTAGGAGGGTTGGGCCAATCTGGAGGTATGGGTGTCCCTTCCCTTACTAACAAGACAATGGTAACAATGTTTTTTGGTAGTTAGTTGTATCTGGAAGGAGGTAAATGGTAATTGTCCCTGAGCTGGGGTAATATGCGGCGTGGGGCCTTTATGGGGTGTAAAGATACAACTAGTTGGTAGAAAAAATTTCCCTTCGAAGATCTCTAGACAGGGCAGGTTTAAACCCTTTCATGACTAAGCCTATTTGTGACATTTGGTGTTTACAAGTTAAAATCCATATTTTTTGCAAGAAAATTACTTAGAACCCCCAAACATTATATATATATTTTTAGCAGAGAATCTAGAGAATAAAATGGTGATTGTTGCAATATTTTATGTCACACGGTATTTGTGCAGCAGTGTTTTAAATGCAACTTTTTTGGAAAAATTAACTTTCACGAGTTTTAAAAAAATTAAAAAGTAAAGTTAGCCCAATTTTTTTGGATAATGTGAAAGATGATGTTATGCTGAGTAAATAGATACCAAACATGCCACGCTTTATAATTGCACGCAGTCGTGGAATGGCGACAAACTATAGTACCTTAAAATCTCCATAGGCGACGCTTAAATTTTTTTTACGGTTACCAGGTTAGAGTTACAGAGGAGGTCTATGGCTAGAATTATTGCGCTCGCTCTGAAAATCGCGGTGATATGTCACATGTGTTATTTGAACACCGTTTACATATGTGGGCGCGACTTCCGTATGCGTTTTCTTTGCTGTGCGAGCACGCGGGGACAGGGGCACTTTAAAAAAAGAAAAAAAAAATCGTATTTATTTTATTTATTTTTATAATCTAAAATTGTGTTTTTTTTAAAAAATATATGTTTTGATCACTTTTATTGCTGTCACAAGGAATGTAAACATCCCTTGTGACAGTAAAAAGTGGTGACAGGTACTCTTTATGGAGGGATCGGTGGCCTAAAAGACCCCCAATCCCTCCTTTGCACTTCAAAGTTCTCAGATTGATGAAAACGGCGATTCTGAATACCGTGTATTTTTCTAAATCCGGCGCCATTGGCAGCCGAGTAACCTGAATCAAAGCCATTCACAGCTTCTTTTCAGTCTCTCTTAAGGCGCCGGAGGTGGCACATCGTGGATCGGGTCTCCCGGTGGAACAGGAGACCCGGTAAGAGCGGCGGAGGCGGCGGGAGGGGGGATGTCCCCTCCCGCTCCTCCGGGATAACAACCGAGCAGCTTTTAGCCGCATCGGTTGTTATCCCTGGAAAGCCAATCGCTGGCTCTAAAAAATTATACCAGGATGATGCCTGCAGCTGGAGGCATCATCCCGGTATAACCCCCGAAAGCCGAGGCCGCATATCTGCGAACGCTCGGCGGGAAAGGGTTAAGCTGACTTTTATTTGGTTTAATTGGTTAAGTAAAAATGTATTATATGCATTACATTGTATGTTGATAGTTTTTTGTATTTCATTGTTGTTGTAATAAAAAGGCTGCTATGGCCAATCGACTCCAAAAAGAATGTATTCGGTTTAAGGAATACGGGTGGTTTGTTAGCCTTGTAGACAAAACGAGAGCCTCAGTAATCTGCACATCTATTAGTTATGTATTGCAATGTTATCTGCATTGCATTTCATCCAGTTGTGTACAAGGGAGACATCCAAGCACATAGACTCCCCCTCAAAAAAAAAATTTTGGAGGCCCCGTACCCCCACATATATGCACATATGAATGTAAATGCATGCGTCGGGGGCGCCTACACATGAAAAAGTCAAATGCGATAGACAATACACGTTACATATCGCACACTGAAGTGAGAGCAATATTTCTAGCACCAGACCTCCTCCATAACACTAAACTGATGACCTATGAGGGGCTTTTAAAATGTCACCTATCACCATATCACCAAGTTTGACATGTTGGATATCTATTTACTCGGTGCAACCTCATCTTTTATATTTTACAAAAAATTGGGTTATTTATTGAGTTTGCAAGCCCTAAAATTAACTTTAGTGTATGTTTTACTGAAAGGAGTTGTAAAGGCAGAAGTCTTTTTATCTTAATGCATTCTATCCGGAGCTCTGACTTGCCTTTGGTGCCCCATGTAGCAAGCTGCTGGCTAAGGTGCACTCAGAGAAGGGAGGGGCCAGGAGCAGCAAAGAGGGACCCGAGAAGAGGAGGATCCGGGCTGCTCTGTGCAAAACCAACTGCACAGAGGTGGTAAGTATAAAATGTTTGTTATTAAAAAAAAAGAGTCTTTACAATCACTTGAAATTTTGCATTTCCTAGACCTTTGCAGTAATATTGTGTGACATATAAAATTGGAACTACCACTATTTTATTCTCTATGGTGTCTGCTTTTCGAAAATATATAATATTTTGGGGTTTTATGTCATTTTCAGGGTTAACGTGATTTTTTAAAGCATATGTGCAAACAATGTGTAGCGGTTCCCCCCATGAGGGCTGCTGATAGACTCTATACCCCACTGGCTGCCCCAACTCTGCAAATCCTCGCTTACTTTTGACACCTTGGGTTCCATTCTAAAAAGTTACATTAGCAATGAGAAACTCACACTGAACCACTCAGAAATGTTTACTGAGGCAAAAAGAATAAACACAATGAAAAGCCTCGTACACACGAACGAGTTTCTCGGCAAGAAACGACAAGAAAACTGCAGAGATAGCTTTCTTGCCGAGAAAATCGTTTGTGTGTATGGTTTCTCGTCAAGAAAACCAACAAGAATCTCGATGAGAAATATAGAGAACCTGCTCTCTATTTTCTCGTCGAGATTCTCGTCAGCCTGTTTCTCGACGAGAAAATTGTGTGTGTGTACACTTACCTGTCCTCCGGGAAGCCCGCGCATGCTCGAAATGACTTTGACGCATGCGCGGTAGCTTCCTAGGCATAGATAGGGTGTAGCAAGATGGCGGCAACGGCAGTAGTTCGCTCCATTCAAAGAACGGCGGGTTCTTTGAATCGAGCGCGTGTACACTCGGCCGGGACAAGTTTCTTGTCCAAGAATCTCGTCAAGAAAAACGACGTGTTTTTTCTTGACGAGATTTTCGGCCGTGTGTACGAGGCTAGAGAGTATGAATGGACACAATGTAGGACTGGCAGAAAAATATCACTCAATACGGATATACAAAGCACATACCTTTATGACCTGAAAAGGTGTATGTGAACAGGTGCACAGAGAGAGAAATATCCAATGATTAGCCTTAAATGTAGAGCAGTATAGTACAATAAAAGAAGAAGATGGTGAATGTTCTTTCAATTCCGGATATCTTTAGCTAGCCTGTTATTTCTACTGCAGTGTATTTTTGTACTTTTGTAATCCAGGTAGGTAAAAGACAAAAGGACTGAAGAACAAAGGTGTACTGATGAATACTTAAACTATAGAAATATCACCACTTGTAGATTCCTCTTTCAATGTGAATGCAATACAGTACCAACCTTATGGCACAGGGAAGAAAAGGCAAGGCCCCAAGCTCCAGCTGTATGCTGCCTGTGAAGGAGTAGATTCACATCCGTGGAACTACAAGTTTCGCTAGCCAGTCTGTAGAAAAGAACTCACTCAGCAATACTGTAATCTCTATCTGGATGGGCAGGTGCCCTCTCACCACAATGAACCCCAATAGATGTAGGGCTCCAGCCGGAATCCCTTCTGGTGTCTCTGTCTGATGAAAATGGCGCTGCCACGCCACGCTGCGACTCCCGGTGGACTGGAGTGCAGGTGGTCCCATATGCTCTGGAGCGCAGGCCTGTCCGCTTGCTGGAATAGCGGTGATGTCCTCCGAGGTCCCTCTGAGGCAGGCGATCTGGCTCTCCGCTGTATAGGCCGCAGTCTCTCACTCCCTGTCTGATCCGGCCAACAGTGTCACTTCCTCATCCAGACTATATGTCCCACAATGAATTGCTCTGTTCACTCTCAAGGAGGAAAGAAAAATCCTGACAGAGTTCAGCAGGCACTACGGGGTGCCAAACTCATACACAAGAAAACAATGAACCATTCAACAATAATAACTATAGTAGCAACCCCTGGCTACAAATGCAAAAACAACTCTGGCAGCGAAAGGGATAGAGGTGCTTGATCAAGTCTAAATCATGCTCTCTGTCTCCCATTGTTCAGCCTATTTCCGTGTTTCATTAATCCATAATATTTGTGCCTATTGTCTCTCTAAAATATTGTAGTCTGAAAATGTTTTTTCCATGAAACTTGTCTGGTCTCTTCACAAAAAACTGTGGGCTGATAAAAGTACTTACATACTGTACACAAGGTAAGAAAATATTTTGTTGACTTGGTTGTGGTTAGAATTTTGTTGCATTCAAATGCTGGTATTTTGATTTCATGCTTCCTGGTATCTCTCCTGTTCAAAATACATTTTTAATAAAAATAATAAAAAATAATTTTGAAAGATTCTTACTTATTTAAAAAGAGAAAAATAAACACTATATTGTTCTTTGTCCTTAAAAGCTGAACGAGATGAGTGTTTTATCAAATGATCGTGCAGTGAGTAATACTACTCCTTTAATTTAAATGATAACACTTGACTTTCCTTTTTATAGATGCTCTAAAGCTAAATGAACATGTGGTTTACGAAATGAGATCTAAGGCCCCTTTCACACTGAGGCAATGCGATTTTAATAGCGCTAGCGCCTATGCGGTTTTACCGCGATTTTACAGCGTTAGCGCTAACGCGGTAAAAACGTGCTAAAAACGCATAGGCGTTAGCGCTATTTTTAAAAATAGCGCTAACGCCTATGCGTTTTTAGCACGTTTTTACCGCGGTACTCATTTATTTCAATGAGGATAGGCGTTTTTACAGCGCTATTTTATGCGCCCCAAAGATGCTCCAAAAAAGCTGTTTGCAGGATTTTTTCTAACGCACAGCCAGCACAATGCCTCAGTGTGAAAGCCCTCAGGGTTTTTACATTGAGAATGCTGGGGCAGGATTATTTCAGGCGTTTTTACAGCGCTAATTTTAGCGCTAAAACGCCTGAAAAACGCCTCAGTGTGAAAGGGGCCTAAAAGAAATTGTAGATTTTAGCATGTGCTGTCTGTGTCATCTTATTTCTATCAGGACCAGAAAAATTTCAATGTTTTTTTTTTATTCCTTCAAAGATAAAATTGGGATGTCGTTTTGCGAATGTGGTTTACAAGAAACTGTGGAAATATTATATATGCTTTACTTCTATTAGAGCAGTGGTCTCCAAACTGTGGCCCGGGGGCCAGATGCGGCCCCTTACTTGCCTTTATGCGGCCCTTGGGGCATTTTCCTCCCCCCTGATACAAGACACTATTTCTCCCACTAACACCGGCAATGGGGCATAATTATTCCCACTGATACCAATGATGGAGCTCTATTTCTCCCACTGACACCAACGATGGGGCACTATTCTTACCACTGACAATCACAATGGGGCACTATTCCTCCCACTGACACCAGTGATGGGGCACTTTTTCTCCTACTGACACCAACGATGGAGCACTATTCTTCCCACTGACACCAACAATGGTGTTCTATTCCTCCTACTGAAACTAACAATGGTGCATTATTTCTCTTACTGATACAAACAACAAGGCACTATTTCTTCTACTGACACCAATGATGAGGCACTATTTCTCCTACTGATACCAACAACGGGGCACTATTCCTCCTACTGATGCCAATGATGAGGCACTATTTCTTCTACTGATACCAACAATGGGGCACTATTTCTACTACTGATACCAACAATGGGGCACTATTTCTACTACTGATACCAATGATGGGGCGCTGTTTCTCACCCTAATACCAAAGATGCATTGTTTACGCCCACTGACGCCAGGACATTTTCTACTCCCCATGGCCACAGTGCGGCCCCCATAAAGTCTGAAGACCAGTAAACTGGCCCTTTGCTCAGAAAGTTTGGAGACCCCTGTATTAGAGTCTGGGAAATATAGATGTAGCGGTACCCCTGTAGGGGTTGCTGAGTGTAGTAGTTCATCTGTCACCCTGCCCAGCCAGGCACACACTTTTCAAGCATCCAGAGACATGAAAGTAGTCCTTGCACTTGTTTTTTTATTTTTTTTATTGAGGGGAATTTAACTTGGATAGGGATAGGAAACTTGTGAGATGCCCAGGTTGTTGACAATCAAAATTGGGCCCAACTATACACACCACGGTATATAAAATCTCCTCTTCTCCTCCTGCACTTCCTTGCTTGCAGACTATCACTCCTCACTCTTCCAGCACATCACTTGCTTGCACTTCCCGGACCAGCTAGCACTGTAGGCCTCACACTGGCTCAGCCAGGCCCAAAGCAGATGCCCTTTGCAGGCAGGGACCGCGACCCCTATGGCGTAGCAAAAATAGAAAGTTCCAGTGCTAGCTGTCCCTGTGGCTACTGCTCCCAGTACCACCTCTTCAGGCACTGCCAGCCCTCCTGGCTGCAGCTGCCCCTTTCCACTGCCACATTTCTCCAGACTGGCTCTGTACCCATCCCAGACTGTTTCATCTCAGTCCTCTCAGGCGTGCTTCCCAGTCCTCCCGACTGTGTGAACACTCACCAGCCCTCTTGGCTGCCTCTGTAGAACTCCTGGAAACTTGCCTGGCAGTGTTCTCCTGCTGTCCTCTCTTGCTCCTCCTGTGTCTCCTGGTCAGGACACCTCTGTGGGTTGTAAGAGGGTCGAACACAGCTGTAACAATACTTAAATAGCAAGCAAGGAAATTATTATACAATTGAATTTGCAGGATGTAAGTGAATGGGTGTATAATGGGAAAAATAATTAATTTTCTGTAAATAACTCATTTAACCACTTCCTTACTGGGCACATAAACCCCCTTCCTGCCCAGGCGAAATTTCAGCTTTCGGCACTGTCACGCTTTGAATGACAATTGCGCGGTCGTGCGACGTGGCTCCCAAAAAAAGTTGACGTCCTTTTTTTCCCACAAATAGAGCTTTCTTTTGGTGGTGTTTGATCACCTCTGCAATTTTTATTTTTTGCGCTACAAACAAAGAAATAGCGAAAATTTTGAAAAAAACACAATATTTTTTGATTTTTGCTATATTAAATATCCCAATTTTTTTTTTTTTTATATTTTTTTCCTCAATTTAGGCCAATACGTATTCTTCTACATATTTTTCGTTAAAAAAAATCGCAATTGCCGTTTATTGATTGGTTTGCGCAAAAGTTATAGCGTTTACAAAATAGGGGATAGATTTATGTCATTTTTATAAAAATAATTTTTTTTATTAGTAATGGTGGCGATCAGTGATTTTTTTCATGACTGCGACATTATGGCGGACACATCGGACACTTTTGACACATTTTTGGGACCATTCACATTTATACAGCGAACAGTGCTATAAATATGCACTGATTACTGTATAAATGTGACTGGCAGGGAAGGGGTTAACACTAGGGGCGAGGAAGGGGTTAAATGTATTCCCTATTGGTGATTCTTACTGTGGGGGGAGGGGACCAACTGGGGGAGGAGACCGATCTGTGTCCCTATGTACAAGGGACACAGCATCGGTCTCCTCTCTCCCTGACAGGACATGGATCTCTGTGTTTACACCCACAGATCCATGTCCTTGTCTGTGTAACCGCCGATCGCGGGTGCCTGGCGGACATCGCGGCCGCCAGGCACGCGCATCGGCATTACAGTGACGCGACGGGCACGCGCGCGCGCCGCCGGCGGCGCTCGCGCGCCCCCCAGTGGCCAAAGAAGCGGAGGCCGTAAAAAGACGGCCTCCCGGATCTGTAGAGCCACCTTGCGGCCGTATATAGTCGTACGGCCGGCTCGAGGTGGTTAAAGTAGAGGTTTAAATAGGTTTGTATTCTTGAAAGTCGCCATTGATAAATTTTTATGTTTAATCCCATTGATACATTTTTATGTTTAATCCCATTGATTAAATGGTAATTGATTAATGGTTAAATATATATATATTGTGACAGCAGGAAGGTAAAGTCGCCTGGTTGCATCCAGGGGGGTAGGTATATTTCTCCCAGATTCAGGCTTTATGCCGACTTATACAACTAGGGAGAGAGTTGATGAAGCCCAGCTGAGGCTAGTGGGCTCATGGATGATTCATACCTCTAGGGAGAGTGCTGGGCGTCGTGCAGGCAGGGAGTTGATGAGACCAGCTGAAGCTTGTCAGCTCGTTTAAGGCCTCTATAAAAACTCCCAGCTTCATTAGGTGTTTGCTCATGCCTGGACCCAGACCTGTGTGGACTGTCTAGGGAGCAGGGATGAGCCGAACACCCCCCTGTTCGGTTCGCACCAGAACCTGCGAACAGACAAAATGTTCGTGTAAACTTTAGAACCCTATTAAATACAATGGACTCGAACGTTCGAAATCTAAAGTGTTAATTATAAAGGCTAATATGCAAGTTATTGTCCTAAAAAGTGTTTGGGGACCTGGGTCCTGCCCCAGGGGACATGTATCAATGCAAAAAGAAGTTTTAAAAACGGCCGTTTTTTCGGGAGCAGTGATTTTAATAATGCTTAAAATGAAAAAATAAAAGTGAAATATTCCTTTAAATTTCGTACCTGGGGGGTGTGTATGATATGCATGTAAAGTGGCGCATGTTTCCCGTGCTTAGAACTGTCCCTGCAAAAAATGTCATTTTTGAAAGAAAAAAAATGCATTTAAAACTGACTCGCGGCTATTAATGAATTGTCGGCTCCCGGCAATACATACAAAAGTCATTGAGAAAAAAAAAAAAAAAAAGCGTGGGGGTTCCCCAGAATTCAATTACCAGGCCCTTCAGATCTGGCATGGATTTTAAGGGGAACTCCACCCCAAGTTTAAAAAAAAAATGGCGTGGAGTCCCCCTAAAAATCCATACCAGACCCCTTATCCGAGCATGCAACCTGGCCGGCCGCAGGGGAAAAGGGGGGGACGAGAGAGCGGCCCCCCCTCCCTCCTGAACCGTACCAAGCCACATGCCCTCAACATGGGGAGGATGTCCCCATGTTGATGGGGACAAGGGCCTCATCCCCACAACCCTTGCCCGGTGGTTGTGGGGGTCTGCGGGCGGGGGCTTATCGGAATCTGGAAGACCCCTTTAACAAAGGGGACCCCCAGATCCCGCCCCCCCCTATGTGAATTGGTAACGGGTACATTGTGCCCCTACCATTTCACGAAGAAAGCGTAAAAAAAATGTTTAAAAAAACACACAAACACCTTGAAAAAGTCCTTTATTTAAAAAAATAAATAAATAAACATTCCAGCGGTGAAATCCAGTGTCCCGCGGCGATCCCGATGTCCAGCGCTGTCCTTCATTGGTTGTGCCTGAGCGGACCTGATGGGGAACTCCCTCTCAGTATTTTAAATGTATAGACCCGCCCCTTCTAATGTTCCCCATCAGGTCCGCTCAGCGGACGAGATGCAGAACATGAGAAGGGGCGGGTCTATACATGTATTACCAAAGTGAGAGCAGTTCCCCATCAGGTCCGCCCCCTCGGTATGTCAGACCCGCCTACGTCATTGGCTTGAGCGGGGAACTTCCTTCACTATGTAAATTTAAATTTACATAGTGAAGGAAGTTCCCCGCTCAAGCCAATGACGTAGGCGGGTCCGACATACCGAGGGGGCGGACCTGATGGGGAACTGCTCTCACTTTGGTAATACATGTATAGACCCGCCCCTTCTCATGTTCCGCATCTGGTCCGCTGAGCGGACCTGATGGGGAACTTTAGAAGGGGCGGGTCTATACATTTAAAATACTGAGAGGGAGTTCCCCATCAGGTCCGCTCAGGCACAACCAATGACGGACAGCGCTGGACATCGGGATCGCCGCGGGACACTGGATTTCACCGCTGGAATGGGTTTTTTTTTTATTTTTAATAAAGGACTTTTTCAACGTGTTTGTGTGTTTTATTAAACATTTTTTTACGCTTTCTTCGTGAAATGGTAGGGGTACAATGTACCCCTTACCAATTCACATGGGGGGGGGGCGGGATCTGGGGGTCCTCTTTGTTAAAGGGGTCTTCTAGATTCCGATAAGCCCCCCGCCCGCAGACCCCCACAACCACGGGGCAAGGGTTGTGGGGATGAGGCCCTTGTCCCCATCAACATGGGGACATCCTCCCCATGTTGAGGGCATGTGGCTTGGTACGGTTCAGGAGGGAGGGGGGGCCGCTCTCTCGTCCCCCCCTTTTCCCCTGCGGCCGGCCAGGTTGCATGCTCGGATAAGGGGTCTGGTATGGATTTTTAGGGGGACTCCACGCCATTTTTTTTTTAATTTGGGGTGGAGTTCCCCTTAAAATCCATGCCAGATCTGAAGGGCCTGGAATGGATATTTGGGGGAACCCCACTTCAATTTTTTTTTATTTGCGGCGGGGTTCCCCTTAATATCCATTCCAGACCTGAAGGGCCTGGTAATTGAATTCTGGGGAACCCCCACGCTTTTTTTTTTTTTTTTTATCAATGACTTTTGTATGTATTGCCGGGAGCCGACAATTCATTAATAGCCGCGAGTCAGTTTTAAATGCATTTTTTTCTTTCAAAAATGACACTTTTTGCAGGGACAGTTCTAAGCACGGGAAACATGCGCCACTTCACATGCATATCATACACACCCCCCAGGTACGAAATTTAAAGGAATATTTCACTTTTATTTTTTCATTTTAAGCATTATTAAAATCACTGCTCTCGAAAAAACGGCCGTTTTTAAAACTTCTTTTTGCATTGATACATGTCCCCTGGGGCAGGACCCGGGTCCCCAAACACTTTTTAGGACAATAACTTGCATATCAGCCTTTATAATTAGCACTTTAGATTTCTCCCATAGATTTTTCGAATTTGCCGCGAACACCCCAATTTGTTCGCTGTTCGGCGAACGGGCGAACAGGCAATGTTCGAGTCGAACATGAGTTCGACTCGAACTCGAAGCTCATCCCTACTAGGGAGAGTGAACCCCTGTGCGGTGAGACAAAGCCTGTGTGGCTATTTGTTTGGACATTTACTAAACCAGGGACTTAGGGACTAGGACAGCACCAGGCTGATCCCAGTTGTTAGTTAGGGAAACCTGCATGTTTAGTCAGAGGTCAAGCTGACCAGGATTTATTTTGTTTATGTTTCTTTTTGCTTTGCTGTGTTTTTGTCACTGTAAATAGAGAAATAAACCACACCTTTTGATCTTGAAAACCACAACCTCCATCTGCTGGGCCTGTTTTTGTGTGGGGAGCCCATCCAGGGGGTCACACACACCCGCTACCGAGCTAACCCCCTCACAGTTGGTGGAGAATGCGGGCAGTTTTTTTTAAGCCAGCATGGAGGAGATACTGAAACAGCTGGCTCTAGCAAATGCCAATCAACAGCAGACAAATGCAGGTTTGCAAAAGAGCCTTGCAGCCCAGCAGCAAGCTCATCAACAGAGCCTTGCAGCCCAGCAGCAATCTGAGGCCCGCTTCATAGACCTGTTGCAGAAGCAAGAGCAGAGACTACAACAACAGATGGAAGCAGTAATGCAGCAACGTCCGCAGACCAGTGAGGAAAGCCGTCCCACTAATACCGCGTCATTTGGGGTGAGTCGTTTATTGACAAAAATGACTGGAGAAGATGATCCAGAGGTGTTTTTGACCACATTTGAAAGGACTGCTGAAAGGGAAAAGTGGCCTAAGGATCAGTGGGCTGGACTGCTGGCTCCTCTGTTAACTGGTGAATCGCAGAAAGCTTACTATGACCTAGAGCCTGACCAAGCAAAAGACTATGTGATGCTAAAAGCTGAAATATTGGCAAGGCTGGGTGTCACCCTGGCTGTCCGGGCTCAGCGTGTGCATAACTGGACTTTCCAGCTTGGAAAACCCCCCAGGTCTCAAATGTATGATCTCATTCACCTGAGCAGGAAGTGGCTACAGCCAGAGACTTTGTCCGCACCGGAGATTGTGGAACGTGTTGTGATGGATCGTTTCTTGAGAGCTCTTCCTACCGCCATTCAAAAGTGGGTAAGCCATGGAGACCCAGAAACGGCCGGTAAACTTGTGGATCGTGTAGAGAGATACTTGGCTGCAGAGAACCTGACGGCCTCTTCCAGAGACTCTCGGACTTTCCACCCTAAGACCAGACCATCCCCAGGGGCGGATAAGATGATTCCAAGGGGTGAGGGTGGAGAGAGTGAGAGGGTGGGAGCTCTGCCCAGGGTTTGGCGAGAACAGCCTGGGAAGTCGGGGGCTCAAGAGGCAGCCAAAAGGATTGTTTGCTACCGCTGCCGGCAAGCGGGACATATTGCAGCAAATTGCCCGGTTGTGGAGGAACCCATGCAATGTGACTTTCTGACGGACAGACGTCAGTCGCTGTGTGCGACAGTCGCATGCACTGCCATTCGGGGAACTGAGAAACATTTATGCAAAATGTGTATTAATGGTAGAAATGTTGTGGTATTACTGGATTCAGGTAGCCTTGTGACCCTGATAAAGGCTGAATTAGTTAAAACAGAGGTCTCTGGGAATAGCAAGGTAGCTGTTATTTGTGTGCATGGGGACACCCGAGAGTATCCAGTGACTACAGTGTGTTTCAAGACCCCCAAAGGTACCCTCTCTCATCCAGTGGGGTTAGTATCTCAACTACCGCATGATGCCATTGTGGGAAGGGATTTTCCGAAGTTCTGGGAACTGTGGGATGATCCTGAGCCCCCCACTGGTGCCCCTATGTACCAGGAAGGTGATAGCCAGAACTCCTCTGAGAGTGGTGAGGACTCTCCAGAATTTCCCTTGTCAGTATTGGCAGGCGAGACTCAAGAAACTGGAGAGGAGCCCACCTCCTCAGACGAAAACCTACCGTCTGTGGAGTTTTCTGATCTTGAGGTTCACAGGGAAAATTTTGCCACAGAACAGTTAAAAGACCCCGCCCTAATAAAGGCACGGGAAAACGTAGTGGAAATAGATGGCGAGTTAGTGAACCCAGATAATACCTGCACTTACCCATACTTCAGCGTAGAGAAGGACCTACTGTATCGGGTGGCAAAAAGGGCAGAAGAAACCGTTGAGCAGCTTGTGGTGCCCAAACCTTACAGGAAGTTGGTGTTGGAGTTGGCCCATGGGCACATTCTTGGAGGTCATCTGGGGACAGAGAAAACCCGAGAGAGGGTATTACAGAGATTCTATTGGCCTGGGGTGATGAAGGACATAGAAAATTATTGTTCCTCCTGCCCTGTGTGTCAGAGGTCGGCCCCGATGCCACATTTCCGTAGCCCGCTGGTCCCTCTACCCATCATTGAGGTCCCGTTTGAGAGGATCGCAATGGATTTGGTAGGTCCTATAATCAAGTCCGCTAGGGGGCACCAGTACATATTAGTTATAATGGACTATGCCACCCGTTATCCAGAAGCGATCCCTCTCCGAAATACCTCGGCCAAAACCATAGCCAAAGAGCTATCTCTTGTTTTTAGCCGGGTGGGTATTTGTAAAGAACTGCTTACGGACCAAGGTACACCCTTTATGTCCCGGGTTATGAAAGAGCTGTGTAAATTGTTCAAAGTGACGCAATTGCGTACGTCTGTGTATCACCCCCAAACCGATGGGCTGGTTGAAAGATTCAACAAAACCCTAAAACAAATGTTGAAGAAAGTGGTGGATAGAGATGGAAAGGATTGGGACTGTCTACTTCCTTATTTGATGTTTGCTATTAGGGAGGTGCCCCAATCCTCTACGGGATTCTCCCCCTTTGAGTTACTGTATGGGAGACACCCAAGAGGGCTGTTGGATATTGCCAAGGAAACTTGGGAAAGTGAGAGTTCTCCCCACAGGAGTGTGATTGAGCATGTCGCCCTGATGCAAGATCGAATTGCACAGGTAATGCCCATCGTGAAGGAACATTTGGCCCAAGCGCAGTTGGCACAGCAGAGAGTGTACAACCGTGGAGCCAAGACCCGTACCTTTTCCCCGGGGGATAGGATATTGGTACTTGTCCCTACGGTTGAAAGTAAATTCCTTGCCAAATGGCAAGGCCCCTACGAGATAATGGAAAAAGTGAGCGAAGTGAATTACAAGGTCAGACAACCAGGAAGGCGAAAGCCCGAACAGATCTATCACGTTAATCTGTTGAAAGCCTGGAGGGATAGAGAGTCCCTAGTCGCAGAAACTTGGTCACCAGCTCAAACTGGTTGCGTGATTCCGGAGGTTGGAATAGCAGCCACCTTGTCACAACCCCAACAACAGGAGGTTAAGGAGTTTGTGCTTCGCAACAAGGAGGTGTTCTCTGAGCTGCCAGGACAAACATCTGGGGTAGAGCATGATATTATTACCCCGCCCGGTGAAAGGGTGAAGTTAAAACCCTATCGGATCCCAGAGGCCCGACGGGAGGCAATACGGGAGGAAGTACAGAAAATGCTGAACTTAGGGGTGATAGAGGAGTCCCAAAGTGATTAGTCTAGTCCCATTGTGTTGGTGCCTAAACCGGATGGGAGCTGGCGATTTTGTAACGATTTTCGTCAGTTGAACAAAGTTACAAAATTTGACACCTACCCCATGCCACGTATAGATGAGTTGATCGACCGGCTGGGAACAGCCCGATACATGACGACTCTTGACCTCACAAAAGGGTATTGGCAAATTCCCCTGGCCAAGTCGGCCAAAGAGAAAACCGCATTTGTAACCCCAGACGGGGTGTTCCAATATAAGAGAATGCCGTTCGGGTTACAGAATGCGCCGGCCACATTCCAGCGGAAAATGGACCAGATACTGAGGCCCCATCGGAAGTATGCTGCGGCTTACCTGGATGACGTAATTGTCCATAGCACAGATTGGGCCTCACATCTGCCAAAAGTGCAAGCAGTCCTAGACTCTATCCGGGAAGCGGGGTTTACGGCTAACCCCAAGAAGTGTACCATTGGGCAGGAGGAGGCCAAATATCTTGGGTACACCATTGGCAGGGGAGTAATAAAACCCCAACTCAACAAAGTCGAGGCCATCCAGAGTTGGCCACGTCCCAACAGCAAGAAGCAGGTACGAGCCTTTCTGGGAATCGCGGGTTATTATCGGCGCTTCATTCCCCACTTTGCTTCTAAGGCTGTGCCCCTAACCAACCTGACGAAAGGGAAAGGGTCGGTCATGATTAAATGGACCCCCGAGGCTGAGGCAGCATTCCAATTCTTGAAACAAGCCTTATGTAGCCAGCCAGTGTTGTACTCACCCGACTTCTCTAAAGACTTTGTCGTACAAAGTGATGCGTCAGATGTGGGGTTAGGAGCAGTATTGTCCCAGGTCTGGAACGGGGAAGAGCACCCAGTCATTTACCTCAGCAGGAAGTTGAAGTCCCATGAGGTAAATTACGCCACGGTTGAAAAGGAGTGTTTAGCGGTGAAGTGGGCTCTAGATTCCCTTCGGTACTATCTGCTAGGTAGGCACTTTGACATGGTTACGGATCACGCTCCGTTAAAGTGGATGGCTCAAAACAAGGAGACAAATAGAAGAGTAAATAGGTGGTTCCTGGCCCTACAGGAATTCAACTTCACAGTAAAGCATCGCCCTGGCGTTCAAATGGGGAATGTGGATGCTTTGTCTCGAGTACATGAATGCCTGATTGCTGGTGTTCCAACCCCAAGGTTAAAACAAGAGGGGGGGGTATGTGACAGCAGGAAGGTAAAGTCGCCTGGTTGCATCCAGGGGGGTAGGTATATTTCTCCCAGATTCAGGCTTTATGCCGACTTATACAACTAGGGAGAGAGTTGATGAAGCCCAGCTGAGGCTAGTGGGCTCATGGATGATTCATACCTCTAGGGAGAGTGCTGGGCGTCGTGCAGGCAGGGAGTTGATGAGACCAGCTGAAGCTTGTCAGCTCGTTTAAGGCCTCTATAAAAACTCCCAGCTTCATTAGGTGTTTGCTCATGCCTGGACCCAGACCTGTGTGGACTGTCTAGGGAGAGTGAACCCCTGTGCGGTGAGACAAAGCCTGTGTGGCTATTTGTTTGGACATTTACTAAACCAGGGACTTAGGGACTAGGACAGCACCAGGCTGATCCCAGTTGTTAGTTAGGGAAACCTGCATGTTTAGTCAGAGGTCAAGCTGACCAGGATTTATTTTGTTTATGTTTCTTTTTGCTTTGCTGTGTTTTTATCACTGTAAATAGAGAAATAAACCGCACCTTTTGATCTTGAAAACCACAACCTCCGTCTGCTGGGCCTGTTTTTGTGTGGGGAGCCCATCCAGGGGGTCACACACACCCGCTACCGAGCTAACCCCCTCACAATATATATATATATATATATATATATATATATATGTAGCGACCTCACCCCTCTCACCCCTTCTCATTCACGGCTTGTCTGTCTCGTCTAGGGGTTAACACTGGGGGGGAGGGATGAGATACACCACGGCCCATGTCCTCCAAGGTGTAGAGGTGAAGGCCAGAACTATCGGGTTTGTGTATGTGTCCCAGAGTCCAATCCTCTCCTCGGATTGACTCCCCTTTGCTCCTAGTAACCAGAGTTCCACACACTGAATAGGTCCAACTCGTATTTATTCTTCTTAATAAATAGTCATACAGCACAGACAAGTTGAGACCCATGTAACACTTCAGTATTTGTGGGGAGTAGGCCAAGGCACAATTCTTCTCGATAAAGCTAACCACTGTAGTATCACCAGTGGCGAATAGTCACTGCCACTGATAGTGATGAGCCGAACACCCCCGGGTTCGGTTCGCACCAGAACCCGCGAACGGACCGAAAGTTTGCACGAACGTTAGAACCCTATTAAATACAATGGATGCGAACGTTCGAAATCTAAAGTGCTAATTATAATGACTATTATGCATGTTATTGTCCTAAAAAGGGTTTGGGAACCCGGATTCTGCACCAGGGGACATGTATCAATGCAAAAATAAGTTTTAAAAACGGCCGTTTTTCTGGAGCAGTCATTTTAATGATGCATAAAGTGAAAAAAAAAAAGTCAAATATTCCTTTAAATATCGTACCTGGGGGGTGTCTAAAGTATGCCTGTGAAGTGCCACGTGTTTCCCGTGTTTAGAACTGTCCCTGCTCAAAATTACATTTCTAAAGGAAAAAAAGCCATTTAAAACTGCTTGCGGCTTTAATGTAATGTCTGGTCCCGGTAATATGGATGAAAATCTTTAAGAAAAATGGCATAGCTACCCCATCACACCCCCCCCCCCCCCCCGCCCACCCCAGCCCATTACCAGCCTCATTGGGTCTTGTATGGATATTAAGGGGAACCCCGCACACAAAATAAAAAAGGCCCTATATACTCTGAACAGCCGTATACAGGCGGTGCATACAAGACAGGGACTGTAGGTTTGTTCTTATGTAGAATATGTTTGTAATTTTGAACAGGTACATTGTTTAAGTGTAGCTTCAGCCAAAAAATCTATTTTTAAGCTTTTTGGAAAACATAGGGAAGGGTTATCACCCCTGTAACATTTGTTTTGCTGTCTGTGCAGTGTGCACCTGTTCAGAACAGTTCACCCCACTTTCCGTCCTAATGACAAATGTTTTTTGAAAATTTGGGGTTTTTATTGAAACAAGAATTGGTGATAAAGCATCAGTGGAGAGGAGACACTTTTTTTCCCATATTAACTCTTACAGGAGAGAATTTGCCTTCCTAGGGGCAGATTTCCTCTCACTTCCTGTTGTATCCTTCCGTTTGCAAGGAGGAGTCGTTTGTAAGTTGGATGTTTGAAAGTAGGGGCCTGCCGTATATACTCAGCTGAAATTTGCCCCTTACATGTTGGTGTTGCCACAACACTGTGAGCCCTCACAGTTACTCTTGGTGGGTGCATGAATGGGCCCTGCTGTGAATTATTAGATCAAGAATTGTAATTGCATGCCCCTGTTGAACAGGGGCTGAAAAATTGGGCCTTTGGTGGTGGTGGTGGTGGTGTTGACACAACACTGTAAGGCCTCACAGTTACTCTTGGTGGGCGCAGGAATGGGCCCTGCTGTGAATTATTAGATCAATAATTGTAATTACATGCCCCTGTTAAACAGGGGCAGAAAAATTGGGCCTTAGGCACTGGTGCCACAACACTGCAACCCCTCACAGATACTGTACTTGGAGCACAGCAATGAGCCCTGTTGCAAAGTATTGCATCAAAAATTGTAATTACACGCCCCTGTTAAACAGGGGCTGAAAAATTGGGCCTTAGGCACTGGTGCTGGTGCCACGACACTGCAACCTCTCCCAGATACTCTAGTTGGAGTGCAGGAATGAGCCCTGCTGCAAAGCATTGCATACATTTTTTTAATAACACGCCCCTGTTAAACAGGGGCTGAAAAATTGGGCCTTAGCCACTGGTGCTGGTGCCACGACACTGCAACCTCTCCCAGATACTCTAGTTGGAGTGCAGGAATGAGCCCTGCTGCAAAGCATTGCATAAAAAATTGTAATTACATGCCCCTGTTAAACAGGGGCTGAAAAATTGGGCCTTAGCCACTGGTGGCGGCGCCCAGAAACAAAAATGTTCTTCCAAGCTATCATCATCAATTGGATCATTGAGGAGGAGGAGGATAGTCAGTCAACATAACAGGACAGTCTCTCAGCATCAGCTTCAGTCTTGAAGGGATGTGACATTTGAAAATAAATTAGTCTGTTATATCAGCTTTAGGTGTTTGGTAGCTGGTGGTGATCCAAGACTGGTTCATCTTTATGAAGGTCAGTCGATCAACCGAGTCGGTGGACAGGCGCACCCTGTGATCCGTGACAAATCCTCCAGCAATACTGAATGTGCGTTCTGAAAGAACGCTGGATGCAGGACAGGCCAGTAGCTCAATTGCATACTGTGCAAGCTCCGGTCAGTGATCCATCCTCAAGACCCAGTAAGCCAGAGGATTTTCGGAGGGGAAGGTGTCCAAGTCTGACCTTGCCCCTAGGTCTTCCTGCACCATGTATATCAGACGCTGGCGATGGTTGCTGGAACCGATCATACCTTGGGGCTGCGGACTAAAGAATTGTCTGAACGCATCGGTCAGACGGCCACCTTCCCCACCGCTCCTTCTTTGACTGACCGAAGCCTCAGCAACTTGTTGTCCAGGACCAGGAGTTTGTAACCTCCCAGTCTCTGGGAACGCGTTGCACAGACCTTTCTGCAAGGCCTCCCGGAGTTGTCTCATCCTCTGCTCCCTCTGCAACGGTAAGATAAGGTCCGCAACCTTACCCTTGTACCGTGGATCAAGGAGAGTGGCCAGCCAGTAATGGTCCCTCTCCTTAATCCGAAGAATACGAGGATCCTTCCGCAGACTTTGCAGGATCAGGGAGGCCATGCAGCGTAGGTTAGCTGAGGCATTCGGTCCGGAGTCCTCTGGGTCACTAAGGACGACATGATCCGCAGCCACCTCCTCCCAGCCACGTACAAGTCCATTGGTTTCTTGGGACTGTAAATCATCCCTAAAAGACTGCTTCTGATTATGCTGAGTGCCAGGCTCCACCTCCATGTTGACACAATCCTCCTCCTCCTCCTCCTCTTCCTGTGCGATGGGTGGGACAGAAGGAACACTTTACTGGGTAAAGGGGGCCTTGAGAGGCAAGGAAGTCCTCCTCTTCCTGCCTCTGTTCTGCCTCAAGTGCCATGTCCATTATTCCACGCAGCGTATGTTCCAACAGGTGGACAAGAGGTACAGTGTCACTGATGCATGCACTGTCACTGCTCACCATCCTCGTGGCCTCCTCAAATGGTGCCAGGACAGTGCATGCATCCCTGATCATGCCCCACTGGTGTGGTGAAAAAAACCCGAGCTCCCCTGACCCTGTCCTGGTGCCGTAGTCGCACAGGTACTCATTGATGGCCCTCTGCTGCGTGTGCAGCCGCTGCAGCATGGCCAACGTTGAGTTCCACCTGGTGGGCATGTCACATAAAAGGCGGTTCTTGGGCAGGTTCAACTCCTTTTGCAGCTCAGCCAGGCGAGCACTGGCATTATAAGATCTGCGGAAATGCACACAGACTTTCCTGGCCTGCCTCAGGACATCCTGTAAGCCCGGGTACCTGCCCAAGAACCGCTGCACCACCAGGTTAAGGACGTGAGCCACACAGGGCACATGGGTCAGTTGTCCCTGTCGGAGGGCGGAGAGGAGGTTGGTGCCATTGTCGCAAACCACCATTCCTGGCTTAAGCTGGCGTGGCGTCAACCACCTCTCGGCCTGCCCCTGCAGAGCAGGCAGAACCTCTGCCCCAGTGTGGCTCCTGTCCCCCAAACACACCAGCGCAAGCACGGCATGGCATCTTTTTGCCTGCGTACTTGCGTAGCCCCTTGAACGCCTACGGAGCACCGCTGGTTCAGAGGACAAAGCACAGGAAGAGGCCATGGAGGAAGAAGAAGAGGAGGGGGTGGAGGAGAGAGGTGTGTCACAACCAGTAGTAGCATTTTGGAGGTGTGGCGGTGGAACAACCTCCAACACTACTGCACCTTGTCCTGCATCCTTCCCAGCTGCCAAAAGAGTGACCCAATGGGCCGTGAAAGAAAGGTAACGTCCCTGTCCATGCCTGCTGGACCATGAGTCAGCGGTAATATGCAACTTACCGCTGACCGCCCTGTCCAGCGAGGCCAAGACATTGCCTTCCACATGCCGGTAGAGAGCCGGAATCGCCTTCCGTGAGAAAAAGTGGCGTTTGGGAACCTGCCACTGAGGAACCGCACATTGCACAAACTCACGGAAGGGGGCCGAGTCTACCAACTGAAAAGGCAGCAGTTGAAGCGCTAGCAATTTAGCCAAGCTAGCATTCAACCGCTGGGCATGTGGATGGCTGGGAGTGAACTTCTTTCGACGGTCCAGCAGCTGGGGCAGGGAAATTTGCCTGCTAGAATCAGACGTCGGTGTACTGCTAGCAGAGTGCCCGCAAGTACTTGGCTGTGACACACCTAATTCTACACCTTCATTCCTCTCAGTGCAGGTTTCAGAGAGGACTGAAGGTATAGTGGGGTTGGAGATCCCAGCTGATGCAGTGCAAGGAGAGGTCCGCTTTGTTCTTTGGTGTGGGTCTTTAAGGTAGGCTTGCCAACGAGCTGCATGGCAGGTCAACATATGCCTGACAAGCATGTGGTGCCCAAGCGGGTGATGTTTTGGCCACGCGATATACGCTTGAGACATATGTTGCAAACAGCAGCTGTGCGCTCTGATGCACTCGACTCAAAAAAGGCCCACACCAAAGAACTTTTTGAATAACGGGCAGAGGCAGCACCCTGCACAGGCGGAGCTCTGCGGTGTGATTCCGTTGGTGTGCTGCCCTTACGCTGGCCCCCCGAGGGCATCCTGCCTTGTTGGAGATGTGCCTCCTCCTCCTCATCCTCCTCCTCCTCTCTCCTATTAGGCACCCACGTGGAGCCAGTGACCTCATCATCCCCTCCCTCCTCATCACTGGAGCCAATCTGGCAGTATGCTGCAGCTGCTGGAAAATTACTGCCAGATTGGTGTCCTTCTTGAGCATCCCCTCTCTCTGCTCTCACGCTACTGCCTTCCTCTAGCTGGGTATCATCATCAGACCCTTCGAAACGCTGGGCATCCTCCTGGAGCATGTACCCAACACTGTGCTCAAACAGTTCGGGGGACTCCTCAGGAGGACATGGTTGGTCTAGGGAAGGAGTGACTGATGATGACATTGATACCAGGGAAGAGGACGCTTTGGCAGCTGCTTTGCCAGTACCCTGAGCCTGGGTGAGAGAGGATGAGGAGGATGAGGAGGGCTTGGTCATCCACTCTACCAAGTCTTCGGCATGATGCGGCTCAACACGTCCAGCTGCCGAAAAGAAGTACAAGCGTGTCCCATGGCCATGTGCTGATGGCGATGCACCGCGTCCACGACCAGCACTGTTGTCTCTAGACACAGAGCCTGCTTGCCCTCTTTTATTGGCTCCTGACTGTCTGCCTCTCCTTGTTTGCCTTCCAGACATTCTAATGGCCTGCAGGGAGATGGGAAAACCAGCAATAAGGCCTAGCTTCAGAAGTATATTTTGCAGGAATCACACTACGCCTGCTGTAAGTGCTGCAAATGCCTGTTGGTGTAACACACCAGGAAAACACAGCAATACGGGCTAACTTCAGGTGTATAATGTGCAGGAGGCACACTCCGCCCGCTGTAAGTGCTGCAAATGCCTGTTGGTGTAACACACCAGGAAAACACAGCAATCCGGGCTAACTTCAGGTGTATAATGTGCAGGAGGCTTAGCAATAATGACACTGACACTGTCCCCTGCCTATCCTTCTCTCTCCCTGCACACAAGGTTTAGCAAAGAATATGACACTGACACTGTCCCCTGCCTATCCTTCTCTCTCCCTGCACACAAGGTTTAGCAAAGAATATGACACTGACACTCTCCCTGCCTATCCTTCTCTCTCCCTGCACACAAGGTTTAGCAAAGAATATGACACTGACACTGTCCCCTGCCTATCCTTCTCTCTCCCTGCACACAAGGTTTAGCAAAGAATATGACACTGACACTCTCCCTGTCTATCCTTCTCTCTCCCTGCACACAAGAATAGCACAAAGAATATCAACACTGTCCCTGCCTATCCTTCTCTTTCCCTGCGCCGTTACACACTACACAAGGCCGCCGTGCCTTTTATAGTGTGGGGCGTGTGCTAAACCCCCTGAGCTATAATTGGCCACAGGCAACCTGCCGAAGAAGTTCCGCTCACCGGCCTCCTCGTCCCAGACACGGGCACCCAAGGAGTTAGGGCCCCCTCGGATTCCTCCACCCTCGCGGAACTCAGTCGAAGGTACTGAGCTCCAGGCTTCCGCCATAGTACCTCACCCCAGGTCAAGGGCACCTGGGCCCGGAACTCCGGAACGCCAGCACCCAAGCTGAAGGTGCCTGGGTGCGGCTGCATCCTCCGACTCTGAACCCCAAGGTCAGGGCGTCCGCCCCTTTTATCCCCTCGCCCTTTGCGTCACAGCAGGTTCCCCGCCCCGCTGTACCAGCGCCAGGAAAGGACAAAAAGGCAAGCAGTCTTGCGGTGAGTGTTCAACTCCAGCCCAGGGTGACAGCGCCACCTGCAGGCCGCAGGGAACCTCACACCACCAGAGTCCTCCAAGGACCACAAAAGGGTCTCAGATTCCCTGACAATCAATGCATCTGGGTTACACTACCACCCAGATGCCTCCCCTAAAATCAAATACCCGCTACATATATATATATATATATATATATATATATATATATTGTGAGGGGGTTAGCTCGGCAGCGGGTGTGTGTGATCCCCCGGGATGGGCTCCCCACACAAAAACAGGCCCAGCAGACGGAGGTTGTGGTTTTCAAAATCAAAAAGGTGCCGTTTATTTTCTATTTACAGTGACAAAAACACAGCAAAGCAAAAAAAACAAACAAAATAAATCCTGGTCAACTTGACCTCTGACTAAACATACAGGTTTCCTAACTAACAACTGGGATCAGCCTAGTGCTGTCCTAGTCCCTGGTTTTAAATGTCCAAGCAAAATATAGCCACACAGGCTTTCTCTCACCGCACAGGGGTTCACTCTCCCTAGACAGTCCACACAGGTCTGCTTCCAGGCATGAGCTAACATCTAATGAATCTGGGAGTTTTTTATAGAGGCCTAAATGAGCTGACAAGCTTCAGCTGGCCTCATCAACTCCCTGTCTGCACGACGCCCAGCCCTCTCCCTAGAGGTATGAGTCATCAATGAGCCCACTAGTCTCAGCTGGGCTTATACAACTCTCCACCTAGCTGTATAAATCGGCGTAAAGCCTGAATCTGGGCGAAATATATCTACCCCCCTGGATGCAACCAGGTGACTTTACCTTCCTGCTGTCACATACCCCCCCCTCTTGTTTTAACCTCGGGGTTGGAACACCAGCAATCAGGCATTCATGTACTCGAGACAAAGCATCCACATTCCCCATTTGAACGCCAGGGCGATGCTTTACTGTGAAGTTGAATTCCTGGAGGGCCAGGAACCACCTATTCACTCTTCTATTTGTTTCCTTGTTTTGAGCCATCCACTTTAACGGAGCGTGATCCGTAACCATGTCAAAGTGCCTACCTAGCAGGTAGTACCGAAGGGAATCTAGAGCCCACTTCACCGCTAAACACTCCTTTTCAACGGTGGCGTAATTTACCTCATGGGACTTCAACTTCCTGCTGAGGTAAATGACTGGGTGCTCTTCCCCGTTCCAGACCTGGGACAATACTGCTCCTAACCCCACATCTGACGCATCACTTTGTACGACAAAGTCTCTAGAGAAGTCGGGTGAGTACAACACTGGCTGGCTACATAAGGCTTGTTTCAAGAATTGGAATGCTGCCTCAGCCTCGGGGGTCCATTTAATCATGACCGACCCTTTCCCCTTCGTCAGGTTGGTTAGGGGCACAGCCTTAGAAGCAAAGTGGGGAATGAATCGCCGATAATACCCAGCGATTCCCAGAAAGGCTCGTACCTGCTTCTTGCTGTTGGGACGTGGCCAACTCTGGATGGCCTCGACTTTGTTGAGTTGGGGTTTTATTACTCCCCTCCCAATGGTGTACCCAAGATATTTGGCCTCCTCCTGCCCAATGGTACACTTCTTGGGGTTAGTCGTAAACCCTGCTTCCCGAACAGAGTCCAGGACTGCTTGCACTTTTGGCAGATGTGAGGCCCAATCTGTGCTATGGACAATTACGTCATCCAGGTAAGCCGCAGCATACTTCCGATGGGGCCTCAGCATCTGGTCCATTTTCCGCTGGAATGTGGCCGGCGCATTCTGTAACCCGAACGGCATTCTTTTATATTGGAACGCCCCGTCTGGGGTTACAAATGCGGTTTTCTCTTTGGCTGACTTGGCCAGGGGGATTTGCCAATACCCTTTTGTGAGGTCAAGAGTCGTCATGTATCGGGCTGTTCCCAGCCGGTCGATCAACTCATCTATACGTGGCATGGGGTAGGTGTCAAATTTTGTAACTTTGTTCAACTGACGAAAATCGTTACAAAATCGCCAGCTCCCATCCGGTTTAGGCACCAACACAATGGGACTAGACCAATCACTTTGGGACTCCTCTATCACCCCTAAGTTCAGCATTTTCTGTACTTCCTCCCGTATTGCCTCCCGTCGGGCCTCTGGGATCCGATAGGGTTTTAACTTCACCCTTTCACCGGGCGGGGTAATAATGTCATGCTCTACCCCAGATGTTTGTCCCGGCAGCTCAGAGAATACCTCCTTGTTGCGAAGCACAAACTCCTTAACCTCCTGTTGTTGGGGTTGTGACAAGGTGGCTGCGATTCCAACCTCAGGAATCACGCAACCAGTTTGAGCTGGTGACCAAGTGTCTGCGACTAGGGACTCTCTATCCCTCCAGGCTTTCAACAGATTAACGTGATAGATCTGTTCGGGCTTTCGCCTTCCTGGTTGTCTGACCTTGTAATTCACTTCGCTCACTTTTTCCATTATCTCGTAGGGGCCTTGCCATTTGGCAAGGAATTTACTTTCAACCGTAGGGACAAGTACCAATATCCTATCCCCCGGGGAAAAGGTACGGGTCTTTGCTCCACGGTTGTACACTCTCTGCTGTGCCAACTGCGCTTGGGCCAAATGTTCCTTCACGATGGGCATTACCTGTGCAATTCGATCTTGCATCAGGGCGACATGCTCAATCACACTCCTGTGGGGAGAACTCTCACTTTCCCAAGTTTCCTTGGCAATATCCAACAGCCCTCTTGGGTGTCTCCCATACAGTAACTCAAAGGGGGAGAATCCCGTAGAGGATTGGGGCACCTCCCTAATAGCAAACATCAAATAAGGAAGTAGACAGTCCCAATCCTTTCCATCCCTATCCACCACTTTCTTCAACATTTGTTTTAGGGTTTTGTTGAATCTTTCAACCAGCCCATCGGTTTGGGGGTGATACACAGATGTACGTAATTGCGTCACTTTGAACAATTTACACAGCTCCTTCATAACCCGGGACATAAAGGGTGTACCTTGGTCCGTAAGCAGTTCTTTACAAATACCCACCCGGCTAAAAACAAGAGATAGCTCTTTGGCTATGGTTTTGGCCGAGGTATTTCTGAGAGGGATCGCTTCTGGATAACGGGTGGCATAGTCCATTATAACCAATATGTACTGGTGCCCCCTAGCGGACTTGATTATAGGACCTACCAAATCCATTGCGATTCTCTCAAACGGGACCTCAATGATGGGTAGAGGGACCAGCGGGCTACGGAAGTGTGGCATCGGGGCCGACCTCTGACACACAGGGCAGGAGGAACAATAATTTTCTATGTCCTTCATCACCCCAGGCCAATAGAATCTCTGTAATACCCTCTCTCGGGTTTTCTCTGTCCCCAGATGACCTCCAAGAATGTGCCCATGGGCCAACTCCAACACCAACTTCCTGTAAGGTTTGGGCACCACAAGCTGCTCAACGGTTTCTTCTGCCCTTTTTGCCACCCGATACAGTAGGTCCTTCTCTACGCTGAAGTATGGGTAAGTGCAGGTATTATCTGGGTTCACTAACTCGCCATCTATTTTCACTACGTTTTCCCGTGCCTTTATTAGGGCGGGGTCTTTCAACTGTTCTGTGGCAAAGTTTTCCCTGTGAACCTCAAGATCAGAAAACTCCACAGACGGTAGGTTTTCGTCTGAGGAGGTGGGCTCCTCTCCAGTTTCTTGAGTCTCCCCTGCCAATACTGACAAGGGAAATTCGGGAGAGTCCTCACCACTCTCAGAGGAGTTCTGGCTATCATATTCCTGGTACATAGGGGCACCAGTGGGGGGCTCAGGATCATCCCACAGTTCCCAGAACTTCGGAAAATCCCTTCCCACAATGGCGTCATGCGGTAACTGAGACACTAAGCCCACTGGATGAGAAAGGGTACCTTTGGGGGTCTCGAAACACACTGTAGTCACTGGATACTCTCGGGTGTCCCCATGCACACAAATAACAGCTACCTTGCTATTCCCAGAAACCTCTGTTTTAACTAATTCAGCCTTTATCAGGGTCACAAGGCTACCTGAATCCAGCAATACCACAACATTTCTACCATTAATACACATTTTGCATAAATGTTTCTCAGTTCCCCGAATGGCAGTGCATGCGACTGTCGCACACAGCGACTGACGTCTGCCCGTCAGAAAGTCACACTGCATGGGTTCCTCCAAAACCGGGCAATTTGCTGCAATATGTCCCGCTTGCCGGCAGCGGTAGCAAATGATCCTTCTTGCCGCCTCTTGAGCCGCTGATTTCCCAGGCTGTTCTCGCCAAACTTGGGGTAGAGCTCCCACCCTCTCACTCTCTCCACCCTTACCCCTTGGAATCATCTTATCCGCCCCTGGGGATGGTCTGGTCTTAGGGTGGAAAGTCCGAGTGTCTCTGGAAGAGGCCGTCAGGTTCTCTGTAGCCAAGTATTTCTCCACACGATCCACAAGACCATCGGCCGTCTCTGGGTCTCCATGGCTTACCCACTTTTGGATGGCAGTAGGAAGAGCTCTCAAAAACCGATCCATTACAACACGTTCCACAATCTTTGGTGCGGACAAAGTCTCTGGCTGTAGCCACTTTCTGCTCAGGTGAATGAGATCATACATTTGAGACCTGGGGGGTTTTCCAAGCTGGAAAGTCCAGTTATGCACACGCTGAGCCCGGACAGCCAGGGTGACACCCAGCCTTGCCAATATTTCAGCTTTTAGCATCACATAGTCTTTTGCTTGGTCAGGCTCTAGGTCATAGTAAGCTTTCTGCGATTCACCCGTTAACAGAGGAGCCACCAGTCCAGCCCACTGCTCCTCAGGCCACTTTTCTCTTTCAGCAGTCCTTTCAAACGTGGTCAAAAATACCTCTGGATCATCCTCTCCAGTCATTTTTGTCAATAAACGACTCACCCCAAAGGACGCGGTATTAGTGGGACGGCTTTCCTCACTGGTCTGCGGACGTTGCTGCATTACTGCTTCCATTTGTTGTAGTCTCTGCTCTTGCTTCTGTAATAGGTCTATGAAGCGGGCCTCAGATCGTTGCTGGGCTTGTTGCTGAGCTTCCAGACTCTGTTGGTGAGCTTGCTGCTGGGCTGCAAGGCTCTGTTGATGAGCTTGCTGCTGGGCTGCGAAGTTCTGTTGTTGAGCTGCAAGGCTCTTTTGCAAACCTGCATTTGTCTGCTGTTGATTGGCATTTGCTAGAGCCAGCTGTTTCAGTATCTCCTCCATGCTGGCTTAAAAAAAAACTGCCCGCATTCTCCACCAACTGTGAGGGGGTTAGCTCGGCAGCGGGTGTGTGTGATCCCCCGGGATGGGCTCCCCACACAAAAACAGGCCCAGCAGACGGAGGTTGTGGTTTTCAAAATCAAAAAGGTGCCGTTTATTTTCTATTTACAGTGACAAAAACACAGCAAAGCAAAAAAAACAAACAAAATAAATCCTGGTCAACTTGACCTCTGACTAAACATACAGGTTTCCTAACTAACAACTGGGATCAGCCTAGTGCTGTCCTAGTCCCTGGTTTTAAATGTCCAAGCAAAATATAGCCACACAGGCTTTCTCTCACCGCACAGGGGTTCACTCTCCCTAGACAGTCCACACAGGTCTGCTTCCAGGCATGAGCTAACATCTAATGAATCTGGGAGTTTTTTATAGAGGCCTAAATGAGCTGACAAGCTTCAGCTGGCCTCATCAACTCCCTGTCTGCACGACGCCCAGCCCTCTCCCTAGAGGTATGAGTCATCAATGAGCCCACTAGTCTCAGCTGGGCTTATACAACTCTCCACCTAGCTGTATAAATCGGCGTAAAGCCTGAATCTGGCCGAAATATATCTACCCCCCTGGATGCAACCAGGTGACTTTACCTTCCTGCTGTCACAATATATATATATATATATATATATATATATAGTATAAGGTATACAATTGCAACTCAAGTAATATTGTAATTTAATGTTATTAAAAATGACATTTCCTTTTCAATCTGCATCTCTGTAATTTTCTGTAAAATGCAATGCAATGTGGCTACCTGGAGGTATTCTATACACAGAATGTATACAGAACACTAAGATACAAGTCAGATTTCAGGCAACAAAAATGTAATTTTTTGTGAGATCTTTTCAATTCGAAATCACGTCTAAAGGGATAGATATACTGCACTTTTCCTCATTAAAAGCTTGCAGGTGCAGCAGTTGGTTGACAATTATGAAACCACTCCCATTATACTCACTTGGCACATGGGCACAGACAAACTCACAGGGATTTCTTCAGAATACCAAAAACTAGGGATCTGCAACAAAGTTTGTTAAAATCCTTGTAATATACATAGATCACCCAGAAGGGAATGTTTTTTTCTCAACAAAAGTGGAGTTACTCTTTAAGTGTTGATTTTTCAATAAGAACTGGAGTAAATTTTTGAATTTTTTTGCCCGAGAGCAATTTAGCATGACTTCTCAAAGTGTTATTCAGACAAAAGTCCATTGTGTTAACGTTTGTGGAATAAGCTGAACTGTGGCACAATGATTACTACTGTATTACAAAAGCAGATCCTTTTAGAAAATTGAAAATGTTGGATGTTAATTTAATTGGCTTAAATGGAAAGAATAAAAAAATCGAGTAACTTGTTTCCTTATTAACATAAGTGTGTTCTAGTTCTTAATTACATCTAATTCTAAACTATAAGGAACTAATCATCCTCTGTTTTTTTCCTACTTAGTTAATGATCATATAATTACTACTTCAAGAAAGAAACGAAAAGATAAGAGACAATTAAAAAATGTTATGAACCTTTAAAAATAAAGATAACGGGAAAGTAATAAAAATTCCATAAACATTTTATGATATAACAACATGCTGATTTGAAATTATGCTTTGTAATAGGGGTGAGTGCACCAAGTAAAGCTTGTTTTTTCAAGGCCAACTTACAAGCTTTTGCCTAAAATGGGCAGGGGTTCCTGGGCACTGCCATGGGAGACATGAACCAGTGATTTTGTTTTTTTAATATCATTCAACTGGGAACTGGTCTTTTAAAGGGCGACATTATGAATACACTGTTCTTTTGAAAAATGTGCTTGGGGGACACCTTAACCATTTCAATACAGTGCACTTTCACCCCCTTCCTGCCCAGTCCACTTTTCAGCTTTCAGCGCTGGCACATTTTGAATGACAATTGCGTGGCCATGCAACACTGTACCCAAACAAAAGTTTTTGCTTATTTTTCCTACAAATAGAGCTTTCTTTTGGTGGTATTTGGTCACCACTGTAGTTTTTCTTTTTTGCGCTACGAATAAAAAAAGACCGAACATTTTGAACATGAAAAAACAAAACATTTATCTCAGTTTTTGTTACAAAACTATGTATATAAGTACGTTTTCTCCTGATGGGCACTGATGAGGCTGCACCAATGAGCACTGATGAGGCAGTACTGATTGGCACTGATGAGGTGGCACTGATGATGAGGCACTGATAGACAGCACTGATAGGCGGCACTGATCAGCAGCACTTATGGGCACTGATAGGTGGCACTGATATGCAGCACTGATGGGCACTGATAGGTGGCACTGATGGACAGGACACTCATAGGTGGAGGACAAGGCATTGGACATTCCTAGAAGTGTGCAATGTGCTACAGTTTTTTCAGGAAGCATCTTTCTTCCACCAATGAAAAGTTAAGTAATTGTTGTGTGCATTGCAGGGAGCACTAATTTTCACATTTTATTAATGACAGAATTGCAGTAAACTGTGCCAAAAATGCATTTTTCTTGAGATAATATTAATAGGAGGGCAATGTTTTTACTTTCCTTTACAATGTTACATTAAGCCCACGTTCACACTGGGGCTGCAGGAGTGAAGCCTGCGAGTTCAGCTGAACTCGCACGATTTCACTCCCGCTGGCAGTCCCAAATTCGGCCGCAATTTCAAAGACATCTGAAACAGATGTCAATGTAAATCGGGGCTGAAATCGCAAAAAGTAGTACAAAAACGACTTTTTGTAATCGGTGCAGCGCCGCAGATGCAGCGTCGCACCGATTAGGATGGTGCCATTGGCCGCAATTTGCGGCAAATTTCGCCAATTTGACATGCGATTTGACATGTCAAATCGCATGTCAAATCGCACCAGTGTGAACCAGGGCTTATGGAAATTTTAACCACTTTATTCCATAACACTGTTTTAAAATGGTGTAGGGATAGCAGCTCTTCATCCTAGAGCCATTCCAGTGCTAAATTTTTAATGGAGCCCAGGCTCTGTGGTTTCTTCAGCCCCCCTCATCTTTAGTGCTGAAAATTCTCTAAATCTATCTGAATCTTAGGGCCCTTTTACACAAATCAATTTTTCTCCCATTTTTGCCTTACCAAAAATGGAGGAAAAATGCATGGCAAATAAATCGTATGGAACTCTTCACACCAGTCAGTTTCGGGTCAGTTGCATTTTTAACCACTTCCCGTCCGGCCTATAACAGAATGACGGCCGAGCGGTGGTTCTGTTATCCTGACTGGGCATCATATGACGTCATGGGCGCGTGCAGCGCGGCGATCAGAGGTGCCGTGTGTCAGTCTGACACACTGCATCTCCAATCATGGTATGGAGCCTCTGACGGAGGCTCCATACCACGTGGTCAGCTGTGACCAATCACAGCTGATCATCGCGTGAACCAGGAAGTGCAAAGAAAATGACATTTCTCGGTTCGCGCTGACAGGGAGAGCCGATCGGCGGCTCTCGCTGCCAGAGGGGGGTCTGACAGGGACTTTATTATCAGCACAGCCCCATCAGATGTGCCACCACAGCTTCCAAAAAGGTGCCCATCAGCTGCCAGTCAGTGCCTCATCAGAAACGGCTGTAGGTGCCCATCACAGTGCCAATCAGTACCCATATCAGTGCCAATCAGTGCCCAACACAATGCCAATTAGTGCCCATCGCAGTGCCAATCAGTTCCCTACAGTAACACCTGTCAGTACCTCATCAGTACCTCATCATCAGTGCTGCCCATCAGTGCCACCTGTCAGTGCCAATCAGTACAGCCTATTAGTGCCAATCAGTGCCCATCACAATTGCATGTCAGTGCCCATCACAGCTGCCTGTCAGTGCCCATCAGTGCTACCTGTTAGTGCTCATCAGTGCCACCTATCAGTCTCTATCAGTGCCACCTATCAGTGCCCATCAGTGCGCCTATCATTGCCCATCAGTGCTGCATATCAGTGGTGCCCATCAGTGCTGCATATCAGTGCCACCTATCAGTGCCCATCAATTCTACATATCAGTACCTCCTCATCAGTGTCCATCAGTGCCACCTTATCAGTTCCAACTCATCAGTGCTGCCTCATCAGTGCTGCCTCATCAGTGCCCATCAGTGAAGGAGAAAACAACATTTTATAACTAAGTAAAAAAGAAAAACGTTTTTTTTTCAAACTTTGTTAGTTTGTTTAGCAAAAAAATAAAAACACCAGTGGTGATAAAATACCACCAAAAGAAAGCTCTATTTGTGGGAAGAAAATGATAAAAATTGTCCTTCAAGATGCAAAAGCCCTGAAAGCTGAAAATTGTCCTGGACAGGAAGGGGGTGAAAGTGCCCTGTATTGAAGTGGTTAAAAATCCTGCATGCTGCATTTTTGGTGCAGTAAAAAAATACACACAAAATGCACCTCCCTAGGAAAATTAATGGACGCATAAAAAATGCAGCAAAATGCATAAAAAACTAACTCGCCATTGCTTTTTTGGTGCTTTTTTGAGTCACATGTCCTTTTTTTGACAGGTACAAAGTGCACTGGAAACACAGCAAAAACTCAGAAAAAAGACATATGAGTTTTTACCACAAGTTTGCAAGAAAGTAGCCTTAAGTTCAGGAGCTGAAAGGATAAGCTCCAATTTTGTTACACAGTGTTCCGTAGGAATGTCTGCAGCAGATCGCAATTAAAACAATGCACACATATTGTATTTATGTTTGTATGTTATGCTATGAATTTTTACAAACTTTTTTCTACCGCTAAAGTGGTTGTAAATCCCATTCATGAAATTTGACCTAAGCACATATATCTGTAGTGTTTACTTATCTCTCCAAAACTCTAAGTGTCGTTTCTCTCTGGTGCTTCGTTCCTCTGTTATCAACCCAAATCCCTTCTGATAAGCTCTCTGACACATGAGATAACATGAGCTGAAAATTTGTGTTGGGGAGGGAGCTTAGAGGGAGCTTGTCTATTCAGACTACAGCTCTGCATGTTCCTTTGTTCCTCTGCCTATGTGGGGGGGGGGGGGGGTTGTGTCTTTCCTTCAATCAGCTTGCACACAGTGTAAGCCCAGACTCCACACCCACTGCTGAAAGAGGAAGAAAGATTTCCTACACGATCTGCACTTTCCAAAGAGTGTAGAAAGGGGAAGACAGCAGATATACAGTACAAGTAAAACTTATGTAGGAGGATTTGTTTCATCTCTATTTATCCTCTGAGGCTGTTCACTTCACTTGGTATATATGAGGGTTTACAACCATTTTAATGTAGTGTTGAGAGGGGAATAAGGCTCTCCCAAAGTAAAATGCATATGTTCCCCTTAAACTTTACAAGTCTTCTACATACAAAAAGTTGCAGTAATGTGACATATTTTAATTAGTGGACTTTGTTGATTATATATATTTTTTAAATATATGGGGGTACGCTAATTATTTAAATGTTACATTGTAATTTTTTTTTCATATTTTTTTACCCTTTATTCCAAATAGAAAAGGAAAATAAAATATATGTATGCACTTTTGCGACTAAATGAAAGATGCTCTGAGACTCAAGGGAGTTAAGGGAGAAAAAGGCTTGGGGTATTCAAGTGGTTATGACAGAAAATCACTCTCAGTTTAAATGTGTGGTATATGGAATATGACAATACTTTGATCACTGCCAGTTTATAAACTAATAGCCCTCCCCAGAACCAGTTGCCTGTCCCTGTAGTGTTTCCTTCTCTTCAGTCTGAATGAATAGAGTAGCTTTTGCCTCAATCACCAAAAAAGGTTTAAATTACTTTATTAGATGCAAAACTAACTTACAGCCAGATTGCGAACTAGTAAACTTGCATAATAGTAAATACAGTATATACTCAAGTATAAGCCGAGTTTTTCAGCCATTTTTTTAGGGCTGAAAATACACCCCTCGGCTTATACTCGAGTCAGTGTACCTGAAAATCTTCTTAGACTGCGGGCGGCGTCCATTATTTAAATAGGCTTCCTCCTGGTCTTGTTCCGTGATAGGCGTTTCCAGAAAACACTGTTTCAGTGTTCCGCCTATCACGGAGGTCCCCTCATTCTCGGACTTTGTTTCCCAGCACACACTGTGTTCAGTGTTCTGCCTATCATGGACGTTCTCTTGTCCGAGGATGAAAAGATGTCCATTATAGGCAGAACACTAAACACAGTGCCTGCTGGGAAACGGAGTCCGAGAATGAGAGGACCTCCGTGATAGGTGGAACACTCAACACAGTGTTTCCTGGAAACGCCTATCACGGAACAAGACAGGGCAAAGGGAGGCTGCAATGGACACAGTGAGGTTGGGCACAGTAAGCTGGCAATGGGCACAGTAAGGTTGGGCACAGTAAGCTGGCAATGGGCACAGTAAGGTTGGGCACAGTGAGGTGGCAATGGGCACAATAAGCTGGCAATGGGCACAGTGAGGTGGCAATGGGCACAGTAAGCTGGCAATGGGCACAGTAAGGTTGGGCACAGTAAGCTGGCAATGGGCACAGTGAGGTGGAAATGGGCACAGTAAGCTGGCAATGGGCACAGTAAGGTTGGGCACAGTATGCTGGTAATGGGCACAGTGAGGTGGTAATGGGCACAGTAAGCTGGAAATGGGCACAGTAAGGTTGGGCACAGTAAGCTGGCAATGGGCATAGTGAGATGGCAATGGGCACAGTAAGCTGGCAATGGGCACAGTAAGGTTGGGCACAGTGAGGTGGCAATGTGCACAGTGAGGTTGCAATGGGTACAGTGAGGTTGGGCACAGTGAGGTGGCAATGGGCACAGTAAACTGGCAATGGGCACAGTGAGGTTGCAATGGGCACAATGAGGTTGGGCACAGTGAGGCATGCAAATGGGCATTGTTGACCCTCTTTTCTGCTTACAGTAGCTGCTGCATCCCCCCCCAGGCTTATACTCGAGTCAATACGTTTTCCCAGTTTATTGGGGTAATATTTGGTACCTCGGCTTATACTCAGGTCGGCTTATACTCGAGTATATACGGTAAGGTGTATTTCTTTAGGATGAGCAACTCCAGAAAAAAGGCTTTGTTTTGAAATTTCAAATTCTAAAAAAAAATGTTGCCTCTGGGCAGGCAAGCTGAACTAAAAACAGAAGAGATCTTCAGTTATTTCATGCATTTTTATTCATTTGTATGATTTTACACTCACAGAATATCTTGTATTTTGTGAATGGTTCACAGAATACTAGGTGGACAAGCACTGAGGGGGCAGATTAATCTCTTCCTGCCTGTACCAGCATCCCCTTATATAGCACAGTGGCTAAGTGGGTAGTACTTCTGCCTAGCAGCACTAGGGTCTTTGGTTTGAATTGCAACTACGGCACCACCTGCCTGGAGTTTGCATGTTCTCTGCGTGGGTTTCCTACCACACTCCAAAGACATGCTGGTAGATTAATTGGTTCCTGTCTAAATGGGCTCTAGTATGTATGATGTAAGTTAGGGACTTTAGATTGTAAGCTCCTTGAGAGCAGGGACTAATGTAAACATAATATATATGTAGAAGTGGTGTGTAAATTGCTGGCGCTATATAAGGACCTGTAATAATAGTTTGTTTTTAATTTATTTTTATTCAAGTTTTCTTATTCATACATACATATATCTTCCATTTCATTACCAATAAACACATATACATTACAAAAACTTAGACAATACATACACTTTCAACAAAATGGGTCTGTCCTGAAACATCATTTACTCTTCTCCCCTCTCTTTATTTCTTTTTAATTAACTTATATGGCCTCTATGTTATCTCTCTCCTTTCCTTTCTCTCTCTTCTCCCTCCCTTTTCCTTCTCCTTCCTCCCTCCCCTCTCCTTCCTCCCCTCCCTTGTTTATGGGAGGTCGCAGCTGTCCCTCTCTACCCACATTTCTTTGGAAGAGAGAGAAAAAAAAAACAAAAAAAAAAACCCATCCTCTTCCTTCCCCTTCCCCCCTTCCCCTCCCTCGCTCCACCATCTCTCAAATCCTCCTTTTAACTTTAAGTGCCTAGTGCCCTCTTTCCCCTTTCCTATTCTACCCTTACCCTCCCTTTTCCCCCTTGAATTATTATTCGTGTCCTCTGTGCTTTCATTGATTTTTAAGGAGACATGGATACCTTCCTCTGCCTCAAAAAAAAAAAAAAAAAAAGGGGTGAATTTTTTTTTCATATTTTTTACCCTTTATTCCAAATAGAAAAGGAAAATAAAACATATGTATGCACTTTTGCGACTAAATGAAAGATGCTCTGAGACTCAAGGGAGTTAAGGGAGAAAAAGGCTTGGGGTATTCAAGTCGTTATGACAGAAAATCACTCTCAGTTTAAATGTGTGGTATATGGAATATGACAATACTTTGATCACTGCCAGTTTATAAACTAATAGCCCTCCCCAGAACCAGTTCCCTGTCCCTGTAGTGTTTCCTTCTCTTCAGTCTGAATGAATAGAGTAGCTTTTGCCTCAATCACCAAAAAAGGTGATTGCATGGGAGGGTGGGAAGGATTGGCCATCATGTGACCACTATCACAGTGGTCACATGATTGAAAACCAGTCTTGACAGCTATTGCTCTTTACCCCAGACCGAGAATGTGCAGTGAGCATGCTCTCAGCACATAAACACTGCCCATCTAGTGATGTATGTGTGAGCATTAGTGATGAGCCGAACACCCCCGGGTTCGGTTCGCACCAGAACCCGCGAACGGACCGAAAGTTCGTACGAACATTAGAACCCTATTAAATACAATGGATGCGAACGTTCGAATTCTAAAGTGCTAATTATAACAACTATTATGCATGTTATTGTCCTAAAAAGGGTTTGGTAACCCGGGTTCTGCACCAGGGGACATGTATCAATGCAAAAAGAAGTTTTAAAAACGGTCGTTTTTCGGGAGCAGTCATTTTAATGATGCATAAAGTGAAAAAAAAAAAGTCAAATATTCCTTTAAATATCGTACCTGGGGGGTGTCTAAAGTATGCCTGTGAAGTGCCACGTGTTTCCCGTGTTTAGAACTGTCCCTGCACAAAATGACACTTCTAAAGGAAAAAAAAGCCATTTAAAACTGCTTGCGGCTTTAATGTAATGTCTGGTCCCGGTAATATGGATGAAAATCTTTAAGAAAAATGGCATAGCTACCCCATGACCCCCCCCCTACCCCAGCCCATTACCAGCCCCTTTGGGTCTTGTATGGATATTAAGGGGAACCCCGCACATAAAATAAAAAAGGCCCTATATACTCTGAACAGCCATATACAGGCGGTGCATACAAGACAGGGGTTGTAGGTTTATTCTTATGTAGAATCTGTTTGTAATTTTGAACAGGTACATTGTTTAAGTGTAGCTCCAGCCAAAAAATCTATTTTTAAGCTTTTTGGAAAACATAGGGAAGGGTTATCACCCCTGTAACATTTGTTTTGCTGTCTGTGCAGTGTGCACCTGTTCAGAACAGTTCACCTCACTTTCCGTCCTAATGACAAATGTGTTTTGAAAATTTGGGGTTTTTATTGAAACAAGAATTGGTGATAAAGCATCAGTGGAGAGGAGACACTTTTTTTCCCATATTAACTCTTACAGGAGAAAATTTCCCTTCCTAGGGGTAGATTTCCTCTCACTTCCTGTTGTCTTCTTGCGTTTGCAAGTAGGAGTCGTTTGTAAGTTGGATGTTTGAAAGTAGGGACCTGCCGTATATACTCTGCAGAAATAGGCCCCTTAGTTGTTGGTGTTGGCACAACACTGTAAGCACTCACAGTTACTCTTGGTTGGTGCTGGAACGCCCTGCTGTCAACTATTATATCAGGAATTTTAATTACATATAATTGTTGAACAGTGGTAGTAAAAATTGGGCCTTTGATGGTGGTGCTGGTGCCACAACACTGTAAGCCCTGACAGTTACTCTTGGTGGGTGCAGCAATGGGCCCTGCTGTGAATTATTAGATCAAGAATTGTAATTGCATGCCCCTGTTGAACAGGGGCTGAAAAATTGGGCCTTTCGTGGTGGTGGTGGTGGTGGTGGTGTTGCCACAACACTGTAAGCCCTCAGAGTTACTCTTGGTGGGTGCAGCAATGGGCCCTGCTGTGAATTATTAGATCAAGAATTGTAATTACATGCCCCTTTTGAACAGGGGCTGAAAAATTGGGCCTTTTGTGGTGGTGGTGGTGGCGTTGCCACAACACTGTAAGCCCTCAGAGTTACTCTTGGTGGGTGCAGCAATGGGCCCTGCTGTGAATTATTAGATCAAGAATTGTAATTGCATGCCCCTGTTGAACAGGGGCTGAAAAATTGGGCCTTAGGCACTGGTGGCACAACACTACAACCCCTCACAGATACTGTACTTGGAGCACAGCAATGAGCCCTGTTGCAAAGTATTGCTTCAAAAATTGTAATGACACGCCCCTGTTAAACAGGGGCTGAAAAATTGGGCCTTAGGCACTGGTGGCACAACACTACAACCCCTCACAGATACTGTACTTGGAGCACAGCAATGAGCCCTGTTGCAAAGTATTGCTTCAAAAATTGTAATGACACGCCCCTTTTAAACAGGGGCTGAAAAATTGGGCCTTAGGCACTGGTGCCACAACACTCCAACCCCTCACAGATACTGTACTTGGAGCACAGCAATGAGCCCTATGGCAAATTATTGCTAAAAAAGTTGTAATTACACGCCCCTGTAAAACAGGGGCTGAAAAATTGGGCCTTAGCCACTGGTGGCGGCACCCATAAACAAAAATGATCTTCCAAGCTATCATCATCAATCGTATCATTGAGGACTCGGAGGAGGAGGATAGCCAGTCAACATAACAGCACAGGCACTCAGCATCAGCATCAGTCTTGAAGGGATGTGACATGTTAAAATCAATTAGTCTGTTATATCAGCATCAGGTGTGTGGTAGCTGGTGGTGATCCAAGACTGGTTCATCTTGATGAAAGTCAGTCGATCAACCGAGTCGGTGGACAGGCGCACCCTGTGATCCATGACAAATCCTCCAGCAGCACTGAATGTGCGTTCCGAAAGAACGCTGGATGCAGGACAGGCCAGTAGCTCAATTGCATACTGTGCAAGCTCTGGCCAGTGATCCATCCTCAAGACCCAGTAAGCCAGAGGATTTTCGGTGGGGAAGGTGTCCAAGTCTGACCTTGCCCCTAGATATTCCTGCACCATGTTTATCAGACGCTGGCGATGGTTGCTGGAACCGATCATACTTTGGGGCTGCGGACTAAAGAATTGTCTGAACGCATCGGTCAGACGGCCACCTTCCCCACCGCTCCTTCTTTGACTGGCCGAAGCCTCAGCAACTCGTTGTCCAGGACCAGGAGTTTGTAACCTCCCAGTCTCTGGGAACGCGTTGCACAGACCTTTCTGCAAGGCCTCCCGGAGTTGTCTCATCCTCTGCTCCCTCTGCGAAGGTAACATAAGGTCCGCAACCTTACCCTTGTACCGTGGATCAAGGAGAGTGGCCAGCCAGTAATGGTCCCTCTCCTTGATCCGAAGAATACGAGGATCCTTCCGCAGACTTTGCAGGATCAGGGAGGCCATGCAGCGTAGGTTTGCTGAGGCATTCGCTCCGGAGTCCTATGGGTCACTAAGGACGACATGATCCGCAGCCACCTCCTCCCAGTCACGTACAAGTCCACTGGTTTCTTGGGACTGTAAATCATCCCTAAAAGACTGCTGCTGATGATGCTGAGTGCCAGCCTCCACCTCCATGCTGACACAATCCTCCTCCTCCTCCTCCTCCTCCTCCTCTTCCTGTGCGATGGGTGGGACAGAAGGAACACTGTCTGGGTAAAGGGGGCCTTGAGAGGCAAGGAAGTCCTCCTCTTCCTGCCTCTGTTCTGCCTCAAGTGCCCTGTCCATTATTCCACGCAGCGTGTGCTCCAACAGGTGGACAAGAGGTACAGTGTCACTGATGCATGCACTGTCACTGCTCACCATCCTCGTGGCCTCCTCAAATGGTGCCAGGACAGTGCATGCATCCCTGATCATGCCCCACTGGCGTGGAGAAAAAAACCAAGCTCCCCTGACCCTGTCCTGGTGCCGTAGTCGCACAGGTACTCATTGATGGCCCTCTGCTGCGTGTGCAGCCGCTGCAGCATGGCCAATGTTGAGTTCCACCTGGTGGGCATGTCACATATAAGGCGGTTCTTGGGCAGGTTCAACTCCTTTTGCAGCTCAGCCAGGCGAGCACTGGCATTATAAGATCTGCGGAAATGCACACAGACTTTCCTGGCCTGCCTCAGGACATCCTGTAAGCCCGGGTACCTGCCCAAGAACCGCTGCACCACCAGGTTAAGGACGTGAGCCACACAGGGCACATGGGTCAGTTGTCCCTGTCGGAGGGCGGAGAGGAGGTTGGTGCCATTGTCGCAAACCACCATTCCTGGCTTAAGCTGGCGTGGCGTCAACCACCTCTCGGCCTGGCCCTGCAGAGCAGACAGGACCTCTGCCCCAGTGTGGCTTCTGTCCCCCAAACACACCAGCGCAAGCACGGCATGGCATCTTTTTGCCTGCGTACTTGCGTAGCCCCGTGAATGGCTACGGAGCACCGCTGGTTCATAGGACAAACCACAGGAAGAGGCCATGGAGGAAGAAGAAGAGGAGGGGGTGGAGGAGAGAGGTGTGTCACAACCAGTAGTAGCATTTTGGAGGCGTGGCGGTGGAACAACCTCCAACACTACTGCACCTTGTCCTGCATCCTTCCCAGCTGCCAAAAGAGTGACCCAATGGGCCGTGAAAGAAAGGTAACGTCCCTGTCCATGCCTGCTGGACCATGAGTCAGCGGTAATATGCACCTTACCGCTGACCGCCCTGTCCAGCGAGGCCAAGACATTGCCTTCCACATGCCGGTAGAGAGCCGGAATAGCCTTCCGTGAGAAAAAGTGGCGTTTGGGAACCTGCCACTGAGGAACCGCACATTGCACAAACTCACGGAAGGGGGCCGAGTCTACCAACTGAAAAGGCAGCAGTTGAAGCGCTAGCAATTTAGCCAAGCTAGCATTCAACCGCTGGGCATGTGGATGGCTGGGAGTGAACTTCTTTCGACGGTCCAGCAGCTGGGGCAGGGAAATTTGCCTGCTAGAATCGGACGTCGGTGTACTGCTAGCAGAGTGGCCGCAAGTACTTGGCTGTGACACACCTAATTCTACACCTTCATTCCTCTCAGTGCATGTTTCAGAGAGGACTGAAGTTATAGTGGGGTTGGAGATCCCAGCTGATGCGGTGCAAGGAGAGGTCCGCTTTGTTCTTTGGTGTGGGTCTTTGAGGTAGGCTTGCCAACGAGCTGCATGGCAGGTCAACATATGTCTGGTCAGGCATGTGGTACCCAAGCGGCTGATGTTTTGGCCACGCGATATACGCTTGAGACATATGTTGCAAACAGCAGCTGTGCGATCTGATGCACTAGCCTCAAAAAAGGCCCACACCAAGGAACTTTTTGAATGACGGGCAGAGGCAGCGCCCTGCACAGGCGGAGCTCTGCGGTGTGATTCCGTCGGTGTACTGCCCTTACGCTGGCCACCAAAGGGCATCCTGCCTCATTGGAGATGTGCCTCCTCCTCATCCTCCTCCTCCTCCTCTCTCCTATTAGGCACCCACGTGGAGTCAGTGACCTCATCATCCCCTCCCTCCTCATCACTGGAGGCAATCTGGCAGTATGCTGCAGCTGCTGGAACATGACTGCCAGATTGGTGTCCTTCTTGAGCATCCCCTCTGTCTGCTCTCACGCTACTGCCTTCCTGTAGCTGGGTTTCATCATCAGACCCTTCGAAACGCTGGGCATCCTCCTGGAGCATGTACCCAACACTGTGCTCAAACAGTTCGGGGGACTCCTCAGGAGGAGGACATGGTGGGTCTAGGGAAGGAGTGACTGATGATGAGTCTGACATTGATACCAGGGAAGAGGACGCTTTGGCAGCTGCTTTGCCAGTACCCTGAGCCTGGGTGAGAGAGGATGAGGAGGAGGAGGAGGGCTTGGTCATCCACTCTACCAAGTCTTCGGCATGATGTGGCTCAACATGTCCAGCTGCCGAAAAGAAGGACAAGCGTGTCCCATGGCCATGTGCTGATGACAATGCACCGCGTCCACGACCAGCACTGTTGCCCCCAGACACAGAGCCTGCTTGCCCTCTTTTATTGCCTCCTGACTGTCTGCCTCTCCTTGTTTGCCTTCCAGACATTCTAATAGATGGCCTGCAGGGAGATGGGAAAAAAGCAATAAGGGCTACCTTCAGGTGTCCTTCTCTGTCCCTTTACTTAAGGATTTCTAAATATGGTTGAGGATGATTGCTTTTGCACAGAATAGCACAACGACAATTTCCCTGACTGTCCAAAAAACAAGGATTTCAAAGATGGTTGATGAGGAATGCTTTAGCACACTATAGCACAAGGAGAATTCCCCTCACTTTCCTTCTTTGTCACTAGAAACAAGGACTCGCAAAGTGAAAGAAACTGACACTCTCCCTACCTAGAGTTTTCTGTCCCTAGAAAAAATGTTTTTTTAAAGCACACTATAGCACAAGGAGAATTCCCCTCACTTTCCTTCTTTGTCCCTAGAAACAAGGACTCGCACAGTGAAAGAAACTGACACTCTCCCTACCTAGAGTTTTCTGTCCCTAGAAAACATGTTTTTTAAAAGCACACTATAGCACAAGGAGAATTCCTCTCACTTTCCTTCTTTGTCCCTAGAAACAAGGACTCGCACAGTGAAAGAAACTGACACTCTCCCTACCTAGAGTTTTCTGTCCCTAGAAAAAATGTTTTTTTAAAGCACACTATAGCACAAGGAGAATTCCCCTCACTTTCCTTCTTTGTCCCTAGAAACAAGGACTCGCACAGTGAAAGAAACTGACACTCTCCCTACCTAGAGTTTTCTGTCCCTAGAAAAAATGTTTTTTTAAAGCACACTATAGCACAAGGAGAATTCCCCTCACTTTCCTTCTTTGTCCCTAGAAACAAGGACTCGCACAGTGAAAGAAACTGACACTCTCCCTACCTAGAGTTTTCTGTCCCTAGAAAAAATGTTTTTTTAAAGCACACTATAGCACAAGGAGAATTCCCCTCACTTTCCTTCTTTGTCCCTAGAAACAAGGACTCGCACAGTGAAAGAAACTGACACTCTCCCTACCTAGAGTTTTCTGTCCCTAGAAAAAATGTTTTTTTAAAGCACACTATAGCACAAGGAGAATTCCCCTCACTTTCCTTCTTTGTCCCTAGAAACAAGGACTCGCACAGTGAAAGAAACTGACACTCTCCCTACCTAGAGTTTTCTGTCCCTAGAAAAAAATGTTTTTTTTAAAGCACACTATAGCACAAGGAGAATTCCCCTCACTTTCCTTCTTTGTCCCTAGAAACAAGGACTCGCACAGTGAAAGAAACTGACACTCTCCCTACCTAGATTTTTCTGTCCCTAGAAAAATTTTTTTTTTTAAAGCACACTATAGCACAAGGAGAATTCCCCTCACTTTCCTTCTTTGTCCCTAGAAACAAGGACTCGCACAGTGAAAGAAACTGACACTCTCCCTACCTAGAGTTTTCTGTCCCTAGAAAAAATGTTTTTTTAAAGCACACTATAGCACAAGGAGAATTCCCCTCACTTTCCTTCTTTGTCCCTAGAAACAAGGACTCGCACAGTGAAAGAAACTGACACTCTCCCTACCTAGAGTTTTCTGTCCCTAGAAAAAATGTTTTTTTAAAGCACACTATAGCACAAGGAGAATTCCCCTCACTTTCCTTCTTTGTCCCTAGAAACAAGGACTCGCACAGTGAAAGAAACTGACACTCTCCCTACCTAGAGTTTTCTGTCCCTAGAAAAAATGTTTTTTTAAAGCACACTATAGCACAAGGAGAATTCCCCTCACTTTCCTTCTTTGTCCCTAGAAACAAGGACTCGCACAGTGAAAGAAACTGACACTCTCCCTACCTAGAGTTTTCTGTCCCTAGAAAAAATGTTTTTTTAAAGCACACTATAGCACAAGGAGAATTCCCCTCACTTTCCTTCTTTGTCCCTAGAAACAAGGACTCGCACAGTGAAAGAAACTGACACTCTCCCTACCTAGAGTTTTCTGTCCCTAGAAAAAATGTTTTTTTAAAGCACACTATAGCACAAGGAGAATTCCCCTCACTTTCCTTCTTTGTCCCTAGAAACAAGGACTCGCACAGTGAAAGAAACTGACACTCTCCCTACCTAGAGTTTTCTGTCCCTAGAAAAAATGTTTTTTTAAAGCACACTATAGCACAAGGAGAATTCCCCTCACTTTCCTTCTTTGTCCCTAGAAACAAGGACTCGCACAGTGAAAGAAACTGACACTCTCCCTACCTAGAGTTTTCTGTCCCTAGAAAAAATGTTTTTTTAAAGCACACTATAGCACAAGGAGAATTCCCCTCACTTTCCTTCTTTGTCCCTAGAAACAAGGACTCGCACAGTGAAAGAAACTGACACTCTCCCTACCTAGAGTTTTCTGTCCCTAGAAAAAATGTTTTTTTAAAGCACACTATAGCACAAGGAGAATTCCCCTCACTTTCCTTCTTTGTCCCTAGAAACAAGGACTCACACAGTGAAAGAAACTGACACTCTCCCTACCTAGAGTTTTCTGTCCCTAGAAAAAATGTTTTTTTTAAAGCACACTATAGCACAAGGAGAATTCCCCTCACTTTCCTTCTTTGTCCCTAGAAACAAGGACTCGCACAGTGAAAGAAACTGACACTCTCCCTACCTAGAGTTTTCTGTCCCTAGAAAAAATGTTTTTTTAAAGCACACTATAGCACAAGGAGAATTCCCCTCACTTTCCTTCTTTGTCCCTAGAAACAAGGACTCGCACAGTGAAAGAAACTGACACTCTCCCTACCTAGAGTTTTCTGTCCCTAGAAAAAAATGTTTTTTTAAAGCACACTATAGCACAAGGAGAATTCCCCTCACTTTCCTTCTTTGTCCCTAGAAACAAGGACTCGCACAGTGAAAGAAACTGACACTCTCCCTACCTAGAGTTTTCTGTCCCTAGAAAAAATGTTTTTTTAAAGCACACTATAGCACAAGGAGAATTCCCCTCACTTTCCTTCTTTGTCCCTAGAAACAAGGACTCGCACAGTGAAAGAAACTGACACTCTCCCTACCTAGAGTTTTCTGTCCCTAGAAAAAATGTTTTTTTAAAGCACACTATAGCACAAGGAGAATTCCCCTCACTTTCCTTCTTTGTCCCTAGAAACAAGGACTCACACAGTGAAAGAAACTGACACTCTCCCTACCTAGAGTTTTCTGTCCCTAGAAAAAATGTTTTTTTTAAAGCACACTATAGCACAAGGAGAATTCCCCTCACTTTCCTTCTTTGTCCCTAGAAACAAGGACTCGCACAGTGAAAGAAACTGACACTCTCCCTACCTAGAGTTTTCTGTCCCTAGAAAAAATGTTTTTTTAAAGCACACTATAGCACAAGGAGAATTCCCCTCACTTTCCTTCTTTGTCCCTAGAAACAAGGACTCGCACAGTGAAAGAAACTGACACTCTCCCTACCTAGAGTTTTCTGTCCCTAGAAAAAAATGTTTTTTTAAAGCACACTATAGCACAAGGAGAATTCCCCTCACTTTCCTTCTTTGTCCCTAGAAACAAGGACTCGCACAGTGAAAGAAACTGACACTCTCCCTACCTAGAGTTTTCTGTCCCTAGAAAAAATGTTTTTTTAAAGCACACTATAGCACAAGGAGAATTCCCCTCACTTTCCTTCTTTGTCCCTAGAAACAAGGACTCGCACAGTGAAAGAAACTGACACTCTCCCTACCTAGAGTTTTCTGTCCCTAGAAAAAATGTTTTTTTAAAGCACACTATAGCACAAGGAGAATTCCCCTCACTTTCCTTCTTTGTCCCTAGAAACAAGGATTCGCACAGTAAAACACACTGACACTCTCCCTACCTATCCTTCTCTTTCCCTAAACTAAAGGAATCCAGGTTAAGCAAGAAAGAAATAAATGTCACTGTCCCTGCCTATGCTTGTCTTTCCCTGCTCCGGAACACACTACACTAGGCCGCCGTGCTGGCGGCCTTTTATAGTGTGGGGCGTGTACTAAACACCCTCAGCAATAATTGGCCACAGGCATCCTGCCTGTGGCCAATCATTGCTCTCCTCGCTGCCGGCGCTGTGATTGGCCAAGCATGCAGGGTCACAGTGCATGCTTGGCCAATCACAGCGCCTGGATGACACTGCGATGGCGTAGTGCATTGTGGGCCGTTCGCGTCACTCGAATTTGGCGCGAACGGCCCAAATCGTTCGATCTTCGTCGAACGATCGAACAGCCGATGTTCGAGTCGAACGTATGTTCGACTCGAACACGAAGCTCATCCCTAGTGAGCATTAAAGCCCACCCTTTTGCTGCCACATATATCTGTTGGCCAGTCGGTAAAGGGTACATGATAGGATAGGGCTGCAGCATTCATAGCCACAGTTCACCAGAAATAGGAAGTATGAATTACTTGAGAAGATCACTTCTATTTACAGTCAAATGAAAATGCTCAGAGGTAACTTCTTTTAACAATTAAGAGTTTATCAAAAGGTGTTTGTATGTGGAGTTCCACTTTCCTGACTTCATGATTTGCTTTTGGGGCAATTTATTTTTTAGACAAAAAACGGAATGTAAATAACAGGAAAGGATGGGGCTTTTATAATTAAAAAAACTTTCAGCTGGAATTTTCTACAAGCTTGAGAAACTAGATAGCACAGAATTGGAAGCTTTTGCAACTACCCTTAATGCAGGATAAGGTAAGCATTTTGATGCAAGGGTGAAGCCTCGTACACACGGCCGAGTTTCTCGTCGTTAAAAACACGCCGTTTTTTTCGACGAGATTCTTGTTAACCTTGACGAGTTTCTCATCAAGCTTTCCATGCGTACACACTGACAATTCCAAATGTCCTCGTTGTTCAGCGCGGTCACGTCCAGCACGTACAACGGCAGTATAAAGGGGAAGATCGATTTCCCTGGCGCCACCCCTTGGGCTGCTTTTGCTGATCTCGTGTTACCGCGTGTGAAGTAAAAGTTTGGGAAGAGACGATTCGCGCTTTTCAGTCTTTGTGCTTTTCAATTCGTTTTCTGCGGTTTAGTTTGTGCTTGTGGGTTTGTATCTTGTCTTTCAGGGCGTATAGGCAGGTCGTATCTGTTTTACAGTGTGTTCTTGCCCGTTCGTTTCTGATTTTCAGTTCGTTCTTCATAGGCCTTGCTGTTCTAAAGTGCGTTCTGTTCTGTACGTTCTGATCAGACGACTGTTTCCTAGCCATGCTGCGGGTACATTCTCGTCGTCGAGTTCGTGCTGTGCGGGCGCTTGGTGTTGATCTGCTTGTTTTGGACCAAGACCAGTCCATGAACGGGGTGAGGAGGAGTTCATGGACCAAGAATTGGTTGCTCCAGCGGGACCAATTCTGCCATATGCCTCTGCTGCGGGAGATCGTCGAGAATAATCCTGAGGACTACAGGAATTTTCTGCGGATGTCTGACCCCGTTTTTCAGCATCTGTTAGCTTTGGTGTCCCCCTATATTACCAGGCAGGACACCGTTATGCGGGAAGCCATCAGTGCTGAGCAGAGGCTCATCGCCATGTTACGTTACCTGGCTACAGGGAGAAGTCTTCAGGACTTGAAGTTCACGACAGGCATCTCCCCCCAGGCTCTGGGCCTCATAATCCCAGACACATGTTCTGCCATTATACAAGTCCTGCAGGAGGACTATATTAGGGTAAGTTTTCTCCATTAACATCACATTTTATGTATTTCATGTATGCTAATGTATTGTATTTCTTTCATCCTTCCCTAATTACCATGATTGTAATATGCTGAGAATGTCCCCTTTGTCCTCATGCATGCTGGAAGCTTTTAAATGCCCCTTTTTTCTCCTCCATGCATATTTCCCTTTACTAACCTCTCCAGCAGTGGCGACTGCTGCTCCAAATGTTTGGGGGGCCACCCCCAAATTAGATATATAAACGTCCTCCTTTTTTGCGACTGTGCCTATTAAACGCCACCAGTTACCGCCTCCAATGCAGCCATTTTGGTCCTTCCAATGCAGCCATTTTGCCCCTTCCAATGCAGCCATTTTGTCCCCTCCAATGCAGCCATTTTGTCCCCTCGAATGCAGCCATTTTGCCCCTTCCAATGCAGCTATTTTGCCCCTTCCAATGCAGCCATTTTGTCCCCTCCAATGCAGTCATTTTGTCCCCTCCAATGCAGCCATTTTGCCCCTTCCAATGCAGCCATTTTGCCCCTTCCAATGCAGCCAGTTCCCCCCCAGCCCTGCACTCACCTTCTTCTGGTCCGCGCCATCCTTCTTCTGTCCTTGATGTATTTTCCTGCCCTCGATGTTTCATCAGCCAATCATGTTACCGTTAAACAGACTTGGTGAACATGATTGCCAGAGCAGCCTGTCAGTGTTTACCCAAGGAATGCCCCCCCGCGTCCCCTATTTAACTTTTAGCAAGCCAATTACATCCCTCAGGCTGTAATCGCCAAGCCTATTTGCCCCCCTGTTTCTGATATGCAATTTTCACCCCATAAATGCCGCAGTTATTCATATGGCCGTCGCTCAACAGGGGGCCATCCACCTGAATAGTGGGCGGCATTGACAATACATAGGTTAATGCAAGGCATGAACCTATGTATTGTTCTGAGTGACGGGCACAGGATAGAGGGAGCAGTGCTCCAGCGCCCACTCTGGACGCACCGCCACTGCAATGCTATCCTGTGGCCAAACACATCTCCCCCCCCCAAATTTGTTTAGAATGGACCATCAGAGGGGGTGATGAATATGAAACTTGAGCCTTCCATTATACTTAGTCAAAACACCTTAAACTGAGATTTTGATTGATGTTGGCCTCAAATGTATTTTCTTATAATCTGCTTGCAATGTTATGTTTTAAATTTCTATTTTTTTTTTATCTTGTTTGACTCCCCAGCTTCCTTCCACGCCACAGGAATTGCAGACTGTGGCATCGGAGTTTGCCACACGGTGGGACTTCCCCAACTGCGGTGGTGCCATTGACGGGAAGCATGTCCGCATCGTGCCGCCACCCCGTTCTGGGTCCTACTACTACAATTACAAGGGGTTTCATAGCATTGTGCTGATGGCGGTGGTGTCAGCACGGTATGAATTCCTCTATGTGGATGTAGGGAAGAATGGCCGGATGTCCGATGGGGGATCCTTCATCCAGACGGAGTTTGCCCTCCGTCTCCAGAGTGACGACCTTGCATTGCCACCGGATGCAGGGAATGTTGAAGGATTCACCTTTGTTTTTTGTTTTTTTGGCTGATGAAGCCTTCGGACTCGGACCGCACCTCATGAGGCCATTTCCACAGAGGACCCTGACCCCAGAGAAGAGGGTGTTCAATTACGGCTGGCCAGGGGCTGAAGAGTCGTTGAAAATGCCTTCGGGATAATGGCCAGCCGGTTCCGCCTTTTTATGACTCCAATCCACTTGGCGGAGTACAAGATAAACTATGTCGTTTTATGCTGCTGTGTGCTCCATAATTTTCTGTGCCGAAAATCAAGTAATTATATGGCCTCAGTATTGCCTGAGGCAGGACTTTCAAATGCCAATCCCCTGCCGGGCCTCGAATCTGCCCGTCCTGGCTTGCCCCCCCAAAATGTCCGTGAGGTTCGGGATAAATATATGGAATTTTTCACGGGTAGGGGGGCAATTCCTATGCCAGGCCATGAGTAAAGATTCGTGCATAAAGAAATCATTAAAAAATTATTTTTTATCTTGTAACTTAGTTTGTTTCCTGTCTCCTAGTTTGTCTTAGTGCATTTGTAGTGACAAGTGTTTTTTTCCTTTAGTAAATAACAACCATTTCACTATGAACCACAAAAATATACCCAAATAAGGTTAGAGCGTGTTTGAAAAAGAAGCAACACTTTGTTTGTGTTCAAAAATTTTACTTTTTTTTTTGGCTGGCCACAAACAGGCAATTTTTTTTAATGAAAATACAAAACCATCAGTTGCATTCCAAAAAGTACAACATTGGATACCTCTGGGCAATATGAGACATTCACTTACACAAAATATGTCCCTATCTGGCCGTCCTAATATGGGGTATTGGCACCCCTTTCCAAGCCAAAAATTGAATATGCACACAATTTGAAGTCATTTCCAATAGGGATTTTTTACTTTCAATACTTTTTATTAGTTTTGAAAAAGGTAAACCTGTTACAGTATACAAAACACTGTTGAGAAACGCATAAGTATACAGACAAGAAGTACATATGACAGCAGGATAATTGAAGCCTGGGTGTGTAAATCACAACAGGTCATTAGGTACTAAACAGATCCTTCCCAAGAATCAGAACATCCTGGTGCACCAACAGAAGACTAAAGCTTAAAACAATGGAACCAAAGGGAGGGAAAAACAAAAAAAAATCAAAAAAAAAATCCCCCAAGAGGGATCATAAAACTAATCCAGGTTTCAGGTAACAGTCTCTTGGACGACGATCTAGGGTATACAAAACTTCATAACGAGCGGGCCAGAGGGATGACAGGGAGTATCACTCACCTACTCCCTATTATACGTGGAGGAGAGGGCGAACAGGGGCACCCCCCACCGCCCCGTAAGGGATCTGGCTGCGGCAGGGGATACCCCCCACCCCCCACCTCCCAGACGTCAGCCCTGTATTTGAATATGAAGGGTACCATTTGAGGACCCCAGACTTAGCAGTCCAAAGACTTACAAAACCATAAAGCAAAAATGACATGTAACCTTCAGTGTAGATTTAACTGTGAAAGAATCATAGACCTCTGAGGGCCTGGAAAGTATGGGGATCCCTGGCTCCATCAGCACCTAATAGCGGTGTCAATGAAATCGCTCCTACTGTGCAGGAGCTTGCTCCCAATATGTAAACTGAAAAACCAATATACGGATGAAACAAAACGAAGAGAGATCCAGGATCAGTCGATTTTTGCATAAGGTTGCTGCGTGCGGGGGGAAATGGAGGTGAGAAGTAAGATAGAAGAGAGGAGGAGAGAAGGGAGGAGAAGGGAGAGGTAGAGGGAAGATGAATGGGGAGAAGAGTGAGGTCATCCGGCGGGGGTCCTGTAAAGTGAGCTTATAGTCCCGGGATAAGGGATATGTTATGGAATGCGGCCCAGGGTTCCCAGATATTCTCAAATGTGCGAGATTTATCCTGGATGATACCAACAAGTTTCTCTTGTGCCATTATCCAAGAGATTTTGCGTCTTACCGCAGCAAATGGGACCGAGGCTTTTTTCCAATGAGCCGCTATGGTGATTTTAGTGCCCAGTAAGATAAAGAAAATTAGGGCCTGGGAAAATTTATCCACCCTGTCCACTTTAAGATTAAGCAGAGCTACCTCTGGAGATTGGGGTACCTGAACAGATAGTAACTTGCGAATAAGCGCAAAGACCTTGTTCCAGAGGCCCCTTATGCGTGGGCAAGACCACCATATGTGGAGTAGTGAGCCTACGTGACCACAGCCACGAAAACACAGCGGAGACGCGTCAGGATAAATCTTGGCCAAGACAGCTGGAACCCTGTACCAGCGGATAATTATTTTAAGGCTCGCTTCAATCAGGGAAACATTAAGAATGCCTTTAAAGGAGCGTTGAAAGCAGGAGAACCATTTATCCCGGTCCCATGATATGCCTAGGTCTTTTTCCCAGGAGAGGGCATAGGGAGGTTTAGATAGTGTTGAGGCCAGGGAGGAATATATGACAGATATCCCGCCCCTCTGGTCCGTGACGTCAGCACACCAAGACTCATACAGTGAGACTACCGGGGGGTCGGGTTTATTGGGCCAAATGGAATGGAGGAAATGTAATAGTTGAGAATATCTGAACTTTTCCGATTGGGGCATCTCCAATTTGCTAGTGCAATAAGCAATTGAGATGGGGCCTGATGAGTTAAAAAAATTTCCAATTCTGAATAGTCCTTTATTGAGCCACCAGCTAAACGCTAGGATATTCATACCTGGAGGGAAATTTGGATTGTGAAAAACATGTGTTAAGGGGCGGAGAGCTGAGACTAGTGAGGGGTTTTTGTGTAAATTGTCACAAAGGGCCAGCGAGTGAGAAAGGGTGGGAGCCATAATAGGGGGTCTAGATTTAGGGGGAGCCCATATCAGGAAGTCGATGGTGTGAAGAGGTATTGCCTGTCTCTCCATGGAGCAATAGGGATTTTTTACTCCTGATCCCTATTGTCAACATGTGCTATCTGCCATCAGGTGTGATAAATGGACGTGTTTTGTGGGTGCAACCCCTTCTTCAGTTCACCTACTTGAGATACGAGGAAGGGGTTGCACCCCCAAAAGCCATACATGGATATCCCCTGATGGCAGATGGCACATGTTGACACACTGTGTGCATATTCAATTTTTGCCTGGTTTGATTGTCTAAAAGAGAATAAAAGGGGGAAGAACAATCTGTAAACAAAAATGGGGGTTTTGATGCCTTATTCAATTCTCCCCAAAACATCTAGGATGTCTTTAAAGGTTTGATCCATCACATGAATTCTTTGTTTAATTCTGTCCAATTCTGTGCTACATTCCATCACTTGCTGTATGATTCGTAGGGCACTGTCAGCAGAGAAACGTGTACTTTCTTTCACCACATTTACATCCCCTAAAAACAAAATAAAAAGGTATTATAACTCTGCAGGCCTACATCTCTTACCTGAAGCTGTGGTGACAGATACTGACCTGTTGTGGTGACCAGTTCCACCACGTCATCCACTTCTCCTTCCTGCACTTCTCCTTCCTCCACCTCTTCAACTTCCTCAACATCCTTAGGTTGTGGGTCTTTGTGAGGTTGGGGTTGTTTCGAAGCTGTGGGGTTCCTGTGCTCCCCGGAGTGTTCTCCTCCCAGTCTTCTCTCCCCTATGAGAATCAAACAAAAGATCTATTTATCACACTGAAATTCTCTATGAAAACTAAAAACAGGCTAAATTACTTGGAAGTGGGGTACAAGTGTCTGTTTGTGTGGAATTTTCACGAGAAGACATTATTTCTTCACAAAAATATGTTTAGTATTCACCTTTGGCTGTCAATTTTAATACATGGAGGCACCACAAAAATTCACTGATGCACCTGTGTGGGACACCCAAAAAAGGCGGTTCTGGTGGGCCACACTATAGTGCTCAAAAGTAGAGATGTGGAACCAGCTGCTGAGTGTCCTCTCCTTTACACTGATTAAAGTTTGCATTTCATTCTCTTTACAAACACATCATCTAGCCAACAATGTAAGAACAACAATTGAATCAAAACAGGCAGATGTCTAATTTAATTTAACCCTGTAAAATCTCCAAAAAACGAGGATAGCGGGCGAACGATGTGTCTGTAACGAACGATTACTGTGCCCAACCAAGTTCAAACTATGACATTTTGTAAGGTAGTACAATAGAAAAATGCAATAACATGGAGCAACATGTAAGTTGTGAAATACAATAATAGGAAAAATGTGGAAAAAGTACTTACTTTTTCCTAGCATTCTCTTAATGCTCCTTAACTGCTCCGGCTCCCTCAGTTTGAGTTCAGACCACCTCTTTCTGAGCTGCTCGTTTGATCTTTTCACCCCGAAATTCTTCTTCAGACTCTTCACGACTTTCTTCATGATTTTGGCCTTCCTTCGATTAGGTTTGCTATACGGCCCATGCTTTGCGTCATAATCCGACTTTAGCAATATGTCCACCATCTCCGCCATCACCGCATAAGACATATTAGATGCCTTGAATCTCCTCCCTGGTCGTGACGTTTCCTCAGTCTCCGGGTTTGTCTCCTCCTCGTTATTTGAGGAATTATCAGACACCTGCTGTGAATCCGCCATATCTGTCTGTGCGCCGAAAGAGAAGGGGCGGGGAAAAGATGTTAGTTAGAACGTCATGGGCGGGCGACGTGTGCGTAGTTTTATGCATGCGTGGTGTATATATAGCAAACACACATGTGACTATACTACGTTCGGTGTGCGGAGAGAGGAGTTCAAGTGACGGACGTGCGAACGAAGCTATGTGATTTTGTGACTTGGATAAATTGGTGGCCTATAGTGTCTTGAGAATGTTGGAGGATATATATGGTGAATAAGATTTTAAGGAGGTTAGACTGTGTGCCTCACATTATTTTTTTTTTTTTTTTTTGACTTGCAGACCCAAAATGAATGTCTTTATAAGTGACAAGGAATTCCTTGCGGAATTTATAGACCGGGTAAGGGAGCTGCCCGCTCTGTGGGAAACACAAAATCCCATCCATAAAAAAAAAGGGGTACGAAAAGCAGCGCTGGAGAGCCTGCTCCCATTTGTGCATACCAAGGTGCCCACCGCCACAGCAAAACAGGTGGACACTAAAATTGGGAGCTTGAGAGGCACATACAGGACTGAACGCTCTAAGGTCCTGGCTTCTCAGAGGTCAGGAGCAGCAGCAGATGATGTGTATGTCCCGAATTTGTGGTACTACAGCAGGATGTCCTTTCTGGATGACCACATTGAGGCAAGGCCATCACTGTCCACTCTTCCCCCCAGACTTCCCTGCAGCCAACCTGAGCCTTCTCTGGAGCAAGAGGAGGCAGCCATCCTGGATGAACCTGAACCTGATTTGGCCATCTGGAGCCAGGTATAGTATTTAATGCAAATGTATTGGGATAAACTTAATGATGGAAAAAAAAGTCAAGATGAAAATCATAAACTATTTTGGGTTCCAAAAGTGAAATCAAGATCTCGAGACATTAGTCTGCCCTAAATTGGGTGCTAAATAGTCAATCTGATGTAGTCCTAAAAAAATTAACTTTTTTTCTTGATTTACATTCAAATTGCTCCATTCATGATCTGAAAGTTGTATGAAAATAATAAACCAAAATATTAAACTATGTCCCTTTTTCATACACAGGATAAAATCAGCCAGAAGGAGGGTCTGGAAACTGTCAGGCAGGAGGAGGAAGGGCCCAGTGGCAGCCAGGAGGTGGCAGGGCCCAGTGGCAGCCAGGAGGTGGCAGGACCCAGTGGCAGACAGGAGGTGGCCGGCCCGAGGAGAAGCACTAGATCTCAGGTGCCTCCCATCCGCCTCCCAAAAAGAAGCAGGAGGGACAGGACCACTAGTGAGGCAGCAATGGCCCTTATTAGAGAGGCACATGCCACCCTCCAGGAGCCCACACCCCCTGAAGAGGCCATTGCCGGCCTAGTTGAGGCAAAGTTCAAGGTGATGAGCATGGAGCAACGCCTCCTATGCGAGCCCCTGCTCATCACCTTGCTGAACAAGGGGGTAATGGAGAGAATTACCCCCAATACGGCCATATGTGAGGTGGCACAGCTATCACAACCTCAACCTCCTCCTCCACCTCCACCTTCTTCTTCTGCCCCACCCCCTTCTCCTCCACCTCCTCCTCCACCTTCTTCTTCTGCCCCACCCCCTTCTCCTCCACCTCCTCCTCCACCTTCTTCTTCTGCGCCACCCCCTTCTCCTCCACCTCCTCCTCCTCCTGACAGGAGTACCCCTCCAGTGGCCCAGCCTCCAGCCACACAAAGAAAGGCTGCAGGGAAGGCTTCAGGGAAGGCTGCAGGGAAGGCTGCCAAGAAGATGAGGAAGTGATGGCCTTGCTTCATTGTTGTCGGACAGAAGGCAGCCTGTTGTAGTATCACACACTTGGGACATATATATCACCTGCTGCTGTTCCTGACCTCTGGGAGGCCAGCATCAGATTGCGCTCAGAACTGTTGGCCTTCTCAAGCTCCCAATTTTAGTGTCCACACAGGGTTGATGTGTGCTCTGGGGTCCCTGGGATGCACAAATGGCAGCAGGTTCTCCAGCGCTGCCTTCTCTTTATTTTGGTAAAAACATGAATCAATGTTTTTTTGGTTTAAGTTCATACTTGACTATGTTTATTTTTTCAAATTTTTAATTTAGCTTTGGAGTAAGCAGATACATTTGACACCAAAAAAAAGGGACAGATAACAACCCCAAATAAAAAAAAAAAACTTTCTTTAAAAAATATAGGGTGCAAACTTGACACAAAAAAAAAATCAAAAATACAATGGGAGATCACTATCAAAACATTGACAAATTACAATTAACATCTGTTTCAAAAATATAAAACATTAAAATATTCAGAAGATCTTGCACAATATAATACACCTAAATCTAATTAAGAGCAGCATGAAAAATCTTAAAAAAAGATAGTCATAACTCTGTGTGAATATCAGCAGCAAAACAAGTTCATTTGTTTCGATTAATGTAACATTCTAAAGAAGATTTCAATGCACAACATTTAAACGATGCAATAATTTACAGCATGACGAATGTGCTATCTCCATTACGAAGGCTTGATTTAGCAGAAGATGCGCTCCCGTCTCATACTTGATTCTGAGCATGCGCGCTTTTGGAAGAGTTGTAAAAGCATACACACAAACCATTTTCTCGTCACAAAACAGGCCGACGAGAAACACGACGAGGAAATCTTGAATCCTGACGAGAAAATAGAGAGCAGGTTCTCTATTTTCTCGTCGAGATTCATGGCAGTTTTCTCGTCGTAAAACCATACACACGAACGGTTTTCTCGACAATAAAGCTCTCGCGGCACTTTTCTTGCCGGTTTTGGACGAGAAACTCGGCCATGTGTACGAGGCTTGACTTTATATTTTGGGGTTAATATAGGAAGTATTTGAATTTTATAGTAAAGTGTTAGGATTTATGAGGTTATCGTTAGGTTAAATGTTAGAAAGAAATTTAAGTGTGCATATTTAAGGGTTTGGGTTAGGTGTTGGGGTTAGAGTAAGGACCAAATATTTAAGGTTAAAGATTAGAAGTGGGAAGTGTTACAGATGGTAGTGAGAAATGTTTGTTTGAAGGGCCAGAGAGAATGACTTGAGGTGCTTCTGATAAAATACAGGTGACAAAACACATCAGCAGGGCTTGAAGACACATTGGTACATATCTGATACTGATGGAGACATTATATATTGGGATTGGTGCAATCTGATACTGACTTCCTAAGGCTCAGTATACATATGGTATATGATTATTTGATAGTGCTGAATGGACATTCTGTAAGTCACGTGAGTGTTCCCCACTGCTTTAACCTCTTTCTTCATTCTGAGCATTGCACATCTAATTACAAGACTGTGCTGATTTGTTAATGGGTTATCCATCTTTTTGGAATTGAAGACCATAGAAGGAAGAAAGTTTAACCCCTTCCTTACTGGGCACATATACCCCCTTCCTGCCCAGGCGAAATTTCAGCTTTCAGCACTGTCACGCTTTGAATGACAATTGCGCGGTCGTGCGACGTGGCTCCCAAACAAAATTGACGTCCTTTTTTCGCACAAATAGAGCTTTCTTTTGGTGGTATTTGATCACCTCGGCGGTTTTTATTTTTTGCGCTATAAACAAAAATAAAGCGACAATTTTGAAAAAAAAGCAATATTTTTTGATTTTTGCTATAATAAGTATCCCAATTTTTTTTTTATATTTTTTTCCTGAGTTTAGGCCGATACGTATTCTTCTACATATTTTTGGTAAAAAAAATCGCAATCAGCATTTATTGATTGGTTTGCGCAAAAGTTATAGCGTTTACAAAATAGGGGGATAGTTTTATGGCATTTTTATATATATTTTTTTTTTATTAGTAATGGCGGGGATCAGTGATTTTTTTTGTGACTGCGACATTATGGCGGACACATCGGACACTTTTGACACTAATTTGGGACCATTCACATTTATACAGCGAACAGTGCTATAAATATGCACTGATTACTGTATAAATGTGACTGGCAGGGAAGGGGTTAACACTAGGGGGCGAGGAAGGGGTTAAATGTGTTCCCTGGGAGTGATTGTTACTGTGGGGGGAGGGGACTGACTGGGGGAGGTGACCGATCTGTGTCCCTATGTACAAGGGACACAGCATCGGTCTCCTCTCCCTGACAGGACATGGATCTCTGTGTTTACACACAGAGATCCATGTCCTTGTCTCTGTAACCGCCGATTGGGGGTGCCTGGCGGACATCGTGGCCGCCAGGCACGCGCATCTGCATTGCAGTGAAGCGCCGGGCATGTGCGCGCGCCGCCGGCGGCGCTCGCGCGCCCCCCAGTGGCCAAATAGCGGAGGCCGTATAATAACGGCCTCCCGGCATTTGACAACCACCTTGCGGCTGTATATTCTCGTACGACGGGCGCGAGGTGGTTAAGTAAGTTATGAAGTGCATTCTGACTTACATTTAAAGTGATATTAAAGGGAGTAAACAAGTTATACTTACTTGCTCTGTGTAATGGTTTTGCACAGAGCAGCCCCGATCCTCCTCTTCTCGGTTCCCACGACATTCCAGGACCCTCTCTCCTTCCCAGCGCCCTCATAGCAGCTTGCTATGGGGGCACCAGAGCCACTACTCTGCATCTCCATTCACGTACTGAGCATGGCTTTTCCCTGCGCCCCCGCTTTCTCCTCATTGGCTCACTGACTCTGATTAACATTAGCATGAGCCAATGGCTCCCGCTGCTGTCTCAGCCAATGAGGAAAAAGAGACCCAGGAGAGCCGCTGCTCTTGTGCACATCACTGCATCAAGATGGAGCTCAGGTGAGTATTGGGGGAGGGGGAGGGGGCTGATGCACACAAAACGTTTTTTACCTTCATGTATAGAATAGAATGGTAAAAGACGTTCAGCCATTAGAACCACTTTACCCAATTCAATACTGGGCACATTCACCCCCTTCCGGTCCAGGCCAATTTTCAGCTTTCAGCGCTGTTAGACTTTGAATGATGATTGAATGACAATTGAATTATATAAAATAAAATATTTTACCCTTTTTTTTTTTTTTTTTTACACAAGTAGAGCTTTCTGTTTGTGGTTTTTAAGCACCACTTTTTTTTGCTAAATAAATAAAAAAGGCCAAATATTTTGAAAAAAAATTGCTTTTCTTCATTTCTGTTATACAATTTTGCAAATCAATAATCTTTTTCTATAGATTTAGGCCAAAATGTAATCTGCTACATTTTGTTGGTAAAAATAACCCAAATCAGTGTTTATTATTTAGTCTGTAGGAAAGTTATAGAGTCCGCAAACTATGGTATACGTATATCTGAAAATCGCTCAATGCTGATGTACTGACGGCCTATCTCATTTAATGAGGCCCAAAAATGTCAGGACAGTACAAATATCCCCCAAATTACCCATTTTTGGAAAGTAGACAGTTCAAAGTATTTAGTAAGAGGTATGGCGAGTTTTTTGAAGTTGTGATATTTATGTCATAATTTTTTGGAAAATGAAGAAATAAAAACAAAAATGTTCACACTTTTTTTTACATACTGTCACCAATGCAGTACAGTGTCCTGTACTGTACTGTGGGAAAGTATGTAAAAAAACAAAAAGAGAAGAATTTCCACATTGTACTATTCTGGTGAAGTGATCATGATTATTTTTTACACATTATGATTACTTATACCAGTGAATTTCACTGGTATAAACAACCATTTTTACTGAATGAAACTGATTCATTCAGTATGTATTGTTGTGATTAGCTGTGATTAGCTACATCTAATCACATTGTACAGATGGGCTGTGATTGGCCCTTTCTGTACCATGTGATCACTGTGACCAATCACAGCTAGCAACACAATTGTATACAATGAATGCCATGAAATGAAGCCATTCATTGTTTATAATTTACATGTGATCTGCTTTAATTAGTCACAGCGATCACATGGTAATGGCAGCAGGCCAGTATAGTGATCAGTCATCAGCCAATGGGCACAGCTGGGTGGGAAGTGGCTAAACAGTCATTATGATTTGGGGAGTTTCTTCCAGTAAGTGGTGGGACTGCACCTGGAGTACTGAGTGATATGCATTGGTGGATTTATTTACTGTTAAAGTGGTTGTAACCCTATTAAAATGCTACTGTTCCTTTAAATAATTATATATAGCATAGTGCTTTTGCAGTGTCATTTGACCCAATACATGTTCTACAATACCTGGTTGATCCTGTCTGTTCCTGTGTTTCCCTCTGTAATCTGACCATGCTTGTTATGGCTGATGATCCATGATAGTGCGGTCAGTTTATGACCCTCCTTTATCCCTACAGAGTCTCTGCATCTCCCTCTCTCCTCCTCCCTCTCTCCCTGTCATTTCTGTAGTCTGAAGCTGATCTCCCCTACTCTCTGCCTCTCCCCCCCTGCATCTATTCCCTTGTGGCTGTAAAGTAACATATAATAATTACTTGTATCCCTCCTGTTTCAGGACCAATTTAAGTACAGTGCGTGAATTTTTTTTTAATTATGAAGCTAAATACCTTCTTTGCACAATGCTGCTGTGTGGGTCATGTGCCCTCCCTCTGCAAGCTTGCATTCATCAGAGGAGAATCTCAGCCCCTCCTACTGTACTCCGTTAGACCAGGAAGGAGAGTGAAGGAAGGACACATGACCACGCTGGGCAAAGAAGGTATTTCGTTTTATAATTCTAAAAAAACACAAACACACACACACTGAATTAATATGTTCCTAAAACAGAGGGGATACAAGTAATTTATATGTGACTTTAAGGATGGTATATAAAGATACTGACTATCATTTCATGTTTTGTTTTTCTTGGTTAACTAATTTTTTTTTTTACACATTTATTATTATTTATGCTGCCTATTTTTATTTGCTGTCATTTGAATATGTGTTGTTGGGCAGCACATATTTAGGGTATTTACTGTATGTACCCTGCTTTTTGATGATGCCACTTTGACGAAAACTTGTTTGAGGCAGAACTTCCAGCTGGCTCTTCAGATACATCACTTCCGGTATTTGGAGTGCACTGTCGGATCCAGGCTTGAGCGGAGCACCAGCGGCTCTTGTATCAATCAGGCTGTTTTATCAATGCCAATGATGATGTTATTACTTATACATTAAATAAATTCACTACCCTATAATGGTGATTTTATCCTTTTGGTTTCTGTGACTGGATTGAATAGCGTGCATGACAGCTGGACACTGATATCTCATCTTCTTGGGCGGCAGAGAACACTGCATATATGAATCTAGCGCTTATTGACCTTCTTTCTTAGCAAAGGGGTCTAGGAGTTCTGGTGAGTGATTTAAGCATCATTCCTCGCAGGGTGGCGTGTGCATGTTTATTCTGGTGGAGGACACACTGAAGAACACAAAGATTTAAAGATTAACCCCTGGAGGCTGGCTGCATGCATATATATGAGGCCGCTCGTGGCCTTAATGATGAGTGGCCACATATATGCGACCCTTACAGTGCTGAGAGTGCACCCACTACACGCTCCCAGCGCAATAGCCAGCTGGTACCGGAAAGATCACGATGCATGCATACTAGCGATCGGGAGCTTTCCGATCATGTGACCGTCTATCACGGCAGTCACATGATCAGAAACACTGCCCCGCCTCTCGGTATCTAAAATCTCTTAAAGGGCCGGGAGGTGCCGGCTCCAAGAGGTTAAGTGGAGAGACTGTCACAAGCAAGCATATTATTCATATGGACTGATTTATACATTGCTCACTAATTTCACTTTATCCACCTTTTGATTAAGTGGATTGATAACTAATTTTTACTCACTAGTACTGCTTTTCACTTATTTATTGATTTCTGTAATTTTCACATATCTATTTATGGTATATGTGTATACATTTACCTATTTGTGGTATACTGATACATCTTTTTAGGGAGATTAGTAAACAAGAGAGTTGGCAGTTCACATTTGGTATTGAAATTCTGTTACTAGTAAGGATATTTGGGATTGATATATTTGTTTATGTGGTGCCCCATATTGGTTTTGATTTATAACGAGTGCATCTATTTACACCGAGGAGGCAGCTTATAAAATACACTGTGACGTGGGGTTGTGTTAAAATTATATTGTTACCTGTGAGTCTGATGAGGAATTTATTGCTTGCCAATGCCACTTTTGTCCATTTTTGATAAAATATATTGACTGACTGTTACAGCTTTCGATCACAGTAAGCCTTTTTCTAGGTCCCTGTACCACTCACATTGCACTTGAAAACACATTTGTTGCTTGGGCATCACTTCCTTCTTGATTAGTTGGGATGGGCGGTTTATAGTTTAAAAATTTGCAGGAGCACTAGGAAAGGATGGGTTAGTCTAATTTTACTGAAAGCACACCTGTTTAAGCACGTTGTATGTTGAAATAAATTCTACTGCAGCTTGATAAATCAGATTCATAAAGAGGAGTTAAAGTGTAACTGGAAATAGCACAGTTAAGGGCAACAACGTAATAAAAGTGGTAGTAAACCCAAAAGCAAATATTATATTGCAGCTTACCAATTCTTAGATGTGATGGCTGCATTTGTTTTTCTTTTTTTGGCTTTCTATCTTTTAATTTCACCTGGTGATCTAGCCAGGAAGTCTGTTTATTTCAACAAAACGAGCTGTCCTGCAGTTGTATTTTCCCAGTTAGAGTTAATCAGTCCATGCTTTATAAATGTTGTGTCTGTGTCCAAGCAAAAAATGAATGTAAAATGGATGCAAAATAAATGTGAATGGGAGTGATTTCATAATTAACAATCAGCTGCTGCACTTGCGGGGTTCTAGAGAGGAAAGTGGCAGGGTCTGAATCCCTTTAGAGGTGATTTCCCTTTGGCAAAATTACATTTTTGTTGTAGGGGATGTCCAAAATCTGACATGTATCTTAGCGCAGACTTCTGGGAAGATCAGTAAGTTATTCACACTTGCAGGAAATGAATTTTCTGTGGTGTTTTTTTTTTTTTTTTTTTCATACCACTCAGACTTTATCACAACGAGAGACTTTCTCATGGTATTATTCCTTAATATCGTCTCTACTTTGGATTCGCATCATATGTGGTTCTCCAATTTTTAAATTTGTTTCTTTATTACAATTCAATACAAACATAAAATGTAATACAATCCCCTTCCTCTAATACCCCCCCCCCTTATCCCCCCCTTCCCCTGACCTCTGACCTCTTTCTGCTGTACTTTACACTTCTTAATTCTCCATCTCTAAATTATTTTTATCTGATTATATGATTATATTATATTATATTATTTACCCATTATCTCTGCATAACCCAATGTGTGTTTGAAAGCAGTCCACACCTTCCACTTATCTTCAAATGCCTCCAATGAATCCCTGTCACTGGCTCTTAAATATTCAAAATTGAAAATTTTGTCTATTTTAGTGCACCATCCCTTCTGGTTAGGGCTATCAAATTCTTGCCAGTATTTAGGAATTTAGCTCTTAGCTGCAATTAATAAATGTGGGATCAAACTTTTAAGATATAATTTGTTCAGCATCCGGATTCCGTGTAATAGACATTCCCACGGATCATCCGGTATTTCTATATTAGTTATATCTCTGATGGTTCTCCTTATCTCAGTTCAATATTTTTTAATTTTTGGACAAGTCCACCATATGTGGGCCATTGTCCCAATTTCCTGGCACCCACGCCAACATAGCTGTGATTTTATCCGTAGCATACCTATGTACCCTATCCGGCGTTAAATACCATCTGATGAGGCATTTATAATTAGTTTCAACTATATTACAGTTCACAGAAGTTGAATGGACCCTGTTAATTATTTGTTTAACCTCACTCTCTCGTACTTGTGATCCCAGTTCCTCTTCCCACTTCTTAATGAATGGCAATTCCTCCGGTTTTCTTTTTGTATTGTTTAAGATCTTATAAATCTTTGACATAACTCCTTTCATCCTCTTTATCTCACATATTTTCTCCAGTGGCCTTAAATTATCTTTATCTCTAATAGGTTTAGGTAAATTTTCTACAATTTTTTTTAACTGGTTATACCGCCATCTATCGATCAATCTCCACTCCATTTTTTTTAAAATTCCTGATAAGTAATTAATTTATTTTGAACCATTACATCTTTTAATTGTGCATTTTCTTTTAATATCCATTTCCCGAAAATATTTTCCCTTCCTGGTGTGAAATAACTTGTGTCCTTTAGTGGTATAAGAGGCAAGTTAAACTGACAATTTTCTTTTTTGTGTATCCTGTCCCAGATTTTTAGTGCATTTCTAGTGATCTCATGTGTATTTGTACCCATTTCTCGATGTTACCTTCCCTAATAACCTATTACTAATTCTACCCTCCATTTTCACCCAACTCTTCTCCGTGCTTACATTAGCCCATTCCATTATCCGCGCTATTACTATTGCATTATAATAATTTCTGATAATGGGTGCACCTAATCCTCCTTGGCCCTTCTCTTTTGTGAGTGATGTCCACTTGGTACATGGTTTTTTCCCACACCAAGTGAAAACCGAGAACATTGATTGTAATTTTTCTAAGAAAACCCGAGGTAGTGGGATCGGGAGCATCTGCATTTTATAAATTATTTTAGAAAGAATGATCATCTTCAGGATTCCTATTCTCCCAATCCATGATAGTTGCCCCGGTGCAATTTTATTCAATTCTACCCTAATTTCATTCAATAGTGGGATATAATTCTCTCTGTAAATTGTCTCAGTATCAACGGCTAATTTAACTCCAAGATACGAAAGTACTCTATTGCCCCATTTGAATGAGTAGGCTTTTTGGTAAATATTCCTATCTATCTTATTAATATTCATACTCAATGTTTCCGATTTAGTCCGATTTATTTTAAAATTAGACATCTCACCGAACTCATTGAGGGCTTTGAGGATGTTGGGTAGGGTTATTTTATCGTGAGTGATGAAGAACAAGACATCGTCAGCGTAAGCTGCGAGCTTGTGCTCTTCATCCCCCACCCATATCCCACTTATATCCGGGTCCTGCCTGATTTTCCTTAATAAGGGTTCCAACGCAAGCACAAATAATAGCGGTGACAGGGGACACCCCTGTCGGGTGCCATTCTTCATCTTGAACGGTGCGGATAGTGTCCCATTTACTTTCACCCTCGCTGATGGGTTATTATACAAATAATTAATCCAGTTGCTCATTCTGGTTCCTAGACCTATTGCCTCTAATGTGGATTGCATGAAGCCCCAGTCCATCCTGTCAAACGCCTTCTCAGCGTCAATTGACAGGAGTAGTCCTGTGGTGTTCTGTACACCATCTCTGTACAGCAGGGATATGCAATTAGTGGACCTCCAGCTGTTGCAGAACTACAATTCCCATGAGGCAGAGCAAGATTCTAACAACAACAAGCATGACACCCAGAGGCAGAGGCATGATGGGACTTGTAGTTTTGCAACAGCTGGAGGTCCGCTAATTGCATATCCCTGCTGTACAGTATGCCTCTAGGCTGCCATATTGCATTGCATTTTCTAGAAAATTACAGTGTTGCAGATTTAAAAGAAAGGTCAATTTTTAGCAGTATTAAATAACAATATGACGCAATTGTATATGCTGTTTTTTTTGTTGTTTTTTTTCCGCATGAAACTAAAGTTACCCTTTAAATCTGCACATCTATATGCCATAACATTTTTACCAATTACAATTCCAACATTATCACCTACTTTTTTTCCTGGAAAATAATATAGCAAATGATATGGCAGAAAGTTAAAAACAATCAATTGGATGGTCAGATATTTTTAAAACTGTTAAATTAACCAATAGAATTAAATGTCTCCTTTCAGTTCAGTTTCTATTATTAATGCCTTTTCATCATGTACTGTACATTCAGAATACATTAACCTCATTAAGCCAATATAGGTCATTAAGAGCCAAATTTTGTTATAGATGTGCACTTCAGCAGTCTAGATTTTAAGCAACACTAAAAGAAAAACAGTTTTAAAAGTTATTCCAGTAGGCAGAATGTAACATAATTCAAGCTGCATTGTCTTATGATGGTCTCACAGTGAAGGTTTGCTTTCAAATTCCCAAATCGTCAATCATTTCAAATTTAAACTGTCAGCATATTAACTAAGAAACAAGAACTATTCAAATTAAATTCTGGGTTATTTATAAGAGAATACTATTATATAATTAAAAATGATTGAACACCCAGCTGTAAAAGTTGCTAAATAGGTCTTTCCTTGACCTACAACTGCTCCAGATCTCCCTTGTTTCTCTTCAAACTATTTGGTCAATCAGCATTGAGGAAATAGTTATTTTAATGTTATTATTATTATTATTGTTATTATTTTTATTTTTATTACTCAGGATTTTCATAGTGCAAACAGTTTGTAAAGCACTTTACAAAATAAAGAGAGACAGTACAGTTCAACTACAATTCAAGACAAGAGGGTTAAGAGGGCCCTGCTTGTAAGAGCTTACAATCAAAAGGGAAAAACAAATGATAAAAACAGATAGAAACTTTGTGGGAATGAGTCGTTTGAAAAAGTAAAAATCAACTAAAGGCAGGATAGGATTTCCCTGAAGAGATTAGCTTTCAGGGATTGAGGGATTGCCTGAAGGTAGACAGCTTCATGTAAGGAGTTCCATAGAATGGTAGTAAATAATTCCTGGGTGTGAGCATAAATAAGATGTGTCTTGGGAGGAGTGAAGAGGTCAGTTTGGTGACATGAAGGGGGGGGGGGGGCAGTTGTGGATGGCTTTGCACAGTGCTGGTAATATTTTGAATTTTATTTGTTGCACAATCACGACCCATGGGAGAGATCTGCAGAGAGTGGTGTCAGATATTGAACTGTAGGTAAGGTAGATAAGTCTAAGAGCAGCATCTATGGGAGACTGAAGGAGGATAGCCTGTGTCGAGGTAGACCATTGAGGAGGGGGTTGCAGAAGTCAAGTTGAGATATAACAAGTATGTGGTGTTTTTGGTTAAGAAGGGGTGTATTTTGCACAAACAGCTAGATCTGGAAAGTGAATGTATGTGTGGCTGAAGGGGGGATTGAGTCCAAGGATACACCTAGCACCCTGCTTTGAGGGGAGAGAATGATAGTTGTGCTTTTAATCTTGATGAAAAGGTCTGGGGAAGGGGGACTTCTTGCCCAAAGGACTGGGAAGGTCGGGATGGCTACGTGGGCCAGGAAGACCAACAGAGGGTCTGTGAGTCTGGGAAAGCTGAGGCAGGTAACGAGTCCAGAGAGGCTGGAGGAAGTCTGTAAGCCTCAGAGAGAGTGAACAAACTGGGGGGGGGGTGGAGAACCATATTTGGAGGCCAGAGATAGGCCCGGGCAGTGAGGTACTTCAGTTAAAGCTGAGTGAGCTTAAGAGTTAAGTGGCTCTGCATTTTTATTTTGTGTGAATCTGAAACCCCCTGCGTGGGAATCCCTACACTGTTAAGACTGCTTTTCTGTTTCCCATTAAAAAAAAAGTGGGCTAACAGGCCCATAATTATATTTTCTGTCTGCTGTAAACTCCCTGTACAAACGCATCCCCCATGGGAGCTAAACACTCACAGGTCTTTAGAGGCTATTTATAAAAACGCAGAGACGAAAAAATAAATAAAGGCAGAGTTGTTGGCTATAATGACAAATTCGATTCTCTGATTTATCTTCTCAAAAGGAGAAGAGAATAAACCTACAGGCAACAATCCCTTTTGTTCCCATTATCTTTTTTCTATAAGTAGCTATTGTTGTTATTGCCACCAGCAATTAAGAGTTTCCACCAAAGACTGGGAAATGTAAATTATGTTAACCACACAACTACTCTGTTTACAGCACTTGTTACTAAGGATTTTTTTATCTAAAACTCATATTTTCTGAAAACTAACATTATGTCATAATAAAAAAAAAAAGCATGCCGGTATAGTTGAGAAGCGTACTTACACTATGTAGACCAATGGCAATTAAAAATGATTGCTCTAATGTTCCTGGTCTGTGGCCATCCAACAGGGCATAGATCAAAGGTTTTTAGAAATATCACTTAAAAACATTCTGTAAGTTATTTATTATTGCTAAGACGCTTTAATCAGAACTTTTAGTTTAATATAATAATGCTGAGTTTTGTTAACAAAACTTATTTGAAGGTTGAGAAAAATCTCCAGTGATGAAAGCTTTCATATTTGCTTCAATAATGTAGCCAAGCTACCTCTTACATGAAAAAGTTTGAGACCTATTAAAGAAGAATTTGTGTGTGGTAGCAAACAGAATTATCTTTTTTTCCATGTTATATTTATGTCTGTCTGATTCAGTAAAGCCCTGTACACACGATCGGTTTTACTGATGAAAACCGTCCGATGGATTGTTTTCATCAGACAAACCGATCGTGTATGGGACCCATCGGTCTTTTTTCCATCGGTTTTAAAAACTAGAACTTGTTTTAAGATTTTTCCGATGGATCAAAAACCGATGGAAAATTCCGATCGTCTATGGGCAAGTCCATCGGTTAAAAAACCCACGCATGCTCAGACTGAATTAGGAGACGGGAGCGCTCGTTCTGGTAAAACTAGCGTTCCTAATGGAGAGAGCACATTTGTCATTCTGCAAGTTATTGCCTCGTTTAATGCAGCGCATTGTTTTTAGCTTTAGAATGGTGTTTAAAATGTCGTTTTTGTTGCAGATCTTTATCACGAGTTCTGACAAACTTATGTCTTTCTTCTTTCTTGTGATCTTCTGAATAATTTGTTTTATTCTTAAAGGCCGACCTCACAAATTACACAAAACCTTTTTTTTGGTGTTATTTATTTGTTGTGCATTTTTTGGTGTGTCAATTTCTCACAACAAATTTTTTTTTTTAACTTTTCCTCATGGAGGTTGGTGTCCCTTGTTATTAATTACACATTGTATTTATGAAATGTTATTGCTACTCATAATAAAAACACATCAGGCAAGTATGTTGGCTGAAATCAAATCTCCATTTATTCTGGCAAAAAAGCAAACAAAAAACGAAGGGCAACAATTCAGAAATTTGCAGAAAATATGAAGTCATTGGACCCCAAAGGCAGACATGAATATGATGAACATAAAGAGAAACAACAGCATGAAATCAGGAGCAGCAGCCAAAGACATACATCATCCCATTGATGGTACTCCATCAAACTGCAACTTCTGGAAGAGCAGCTCAAGGCCAGAGAATCACCTCCTGCTCTTCCCTGTAGCCTTCCTTCCACGCTTCCCTGCAGCATTCTCTCCACGGCCCCGTCCACGCACCCTTGCAGGCCGGGCCACTGTGGGTGTTAATGTGGCAGGAGGAGGAGGAGAAGGAGGAGAAGGATTGGCCTGATGAGAGATGTGGGTGGCCTCAGTCAGCTGCCCCCTCACCCCCATGTTTACGGCCATGTAGATAATGTGCTCACAGAGGGCACGTTGTCCCGCCTCCATTTGGAGCAACTTATCGGCAAGATAGCTACTAAACCCCTCCGCAGGGTTGAGGGGGGCCCTCATGATGGCAGCAGCCTCACGGATCATCTTTAGTGACTCCTCCTCCACCTGTGTCATCCGCCGATGTTTTGGCGGTCTGACGTGGAGGGGAGCCACTTGTGAGACTGTGCTGCCACTAGGCCTGGGGACCTGCTGAGTCCCACTTGGCCCTGCCTCCTCCTGGCTGACACTCACCTCTGCCTCCTCCTGCCTGCCACATTCCTGAGCCTCTTCCTCCTGGCTGGCCTCATCCTGTGTTGGAAAAAAGCACATAGTTAGATTTTTTGGGGAATCTATCACACACATTTAGGATATCATGACTGATGCCTTTTTCTTTTTTTTAAGGGGGGGGGATGTTATCATTTTGGGAGAATAAATCAATTTCATCACAATATTACTTTGAGGGCAATAATTAGGTTCAAAAATACTATACCTGGCTGAAGATGCGAAGATCAGGCTCTTCAAGCTCAGGTGGCTCCTCCTCCCCCTCTGCTGGGGTGGAGGAAAGGGTGGAAGGAATGCTGGAGGGAAGGGTGGAAGGAAGGGTTGAGGGAAGGCTGGAAATTGATTCCCTGGCCTCAATCTGGTCATCCAGAAATTGCAGATGTTTGTAGTACCACAGCTTGGGCTGTACTACATCCTCTGCTGCTGCTCCTGATCTCTTCGAAGCACGCACTTCTTTGTATTTTTTTTATATAAATTGCGCAGGTTGTTTATCTTAGTATTCATCATAGTGTAGTCTGCATTTGGGAACCAGGGCTTCATATCCTCTGCTAATTTTTGAATTGTTGCCCGACGTACATCACTCTTGTGGTACGCTGGATGTTTCAGTTCCCACAGGTTGCGTAATTGTTTATATTTGTCAATAAAAACCAACATGATCTCTGGCTCCCGTAACTTATGCATTTTGTAGTGTCTGCAAGTAAAAAACACGTAAAAAAACATGAGAGGTCAAATGACATTCTACTCAACTTCTCACAATATTGGCCTATACAATCATGAACAATTATAGGCCACTGCAGGCCCCAGTTCCCTTATTACCTTAGTTGTGTTGTTTTCCGCACTTCCGGTCGTCCTTACTCCGCACATCCCTAATAACTTCTTTCCCCTTTTTATACCTTGCGCATGCGTGTAACTCCACCCTCGTCGCCCGCCCATGACGGTCTTTTCCTGCATTTCCCCGCCCCTTAACTTTCGGCGCACAGTGTGAGACGGCGACATGTCGCAGACACAGGTGGCTTCTTTTTTGGAAATTACGGACGAGGAAAGCCCGGAGGCGGAAACGTCCCGATCCAGGACTAAAACATACAAGGCGACTAATATGTCATTTGCTGAGATGGCGGAGATGGTGGACATTCTGCAGAGGAAGGATTACGATGGGAAGCATGGGCCATACGACACCCCTAATCTCCGGAAGTCGCAAATAATGGACAAAGTGGCGAAGACTCTCTATGAGAAATTTGGGGTCAGGAGATCCAAGAAGCAGCTCCGTAAAAGGTGGTCGGACCTGAAGCTGAGGGAGCCGAAGCAGTATAGGAAGCTTAAAAAAAAACATTGAAAAAAGTTAACTTTTATTTTTACTGTGTTCTTTCACATTGTAATATGTATTCTTCCATGTTTTGCTCCATGTGCTTGGCTTGACTGGTTTCACATTTTCAAATGCCAACTTTTATGTTAAGTTGAGGGTCCACTTATTTGGTAACTGTGTCGTTAAAAAAACTTGATCGTCTTCCCCAAAACATGCTTGCCACATATCCACGTAAACTACATGTGGGCATGCCTCATTTTAATTGAACAATGTTTATCTACACATTGTTGGCTAGATGATGTGTTATAAGTAAAGTAGAATGTGAATGAAAGCCTAAACTGGATTCTGGGTAAAGGAGATGACACTCCAGCAGTTGTGTACTCAGCTTTTTGTTCTAGAGCAATATACTATAGTGTGGGCCACATGACAAAAATTTTAACGGGGTCACACACAGGCGGTCCAGTGGATACCTTGGTGGTTATCCAAGTGTATTTTTGAGTATCCTCAAAAAAATCAGGCTGCTTTGTAGAGTTCGCAAGATCTCATATGTTCACCTTGTAACTCTGGCCCAAATATCAATTGTACCACACTTCAAAACAATGTCTAGATTTTCAGGCCTAAAATCTCTGTGTGCTAAATGATACATTATTTTTGCCATTCCCATAGGGGAGAGGAGACTGGGAGGACACCAATCTGAGGAGACGAGGAAGCACAGACCACAGACACTCCCCGAAGATCACAAACCACACCAGGATCAGCATGTTCAGGAAGCGGAGGTGGAGGAAGGAGAGGTGGAGGAAGGAGAGGTGGAGCTTGTCACCACAACAGGTCAGTGTCTGTCACCACAACTTCAAGGTAAATACAGATGTAGGCCTGCATATTTCTAAATTTCTCTTTTTTTGTAGGGGCTGAACGTGGTGGTGTGTCAGGAACTTCAAATCCTCCTTTCTCGAGTGCTAGTGCCAAAATAATAATTCAAGAATTAATGGAATGTAGCAGCGAAATGGACATTATGAGAACTCGAATGAATGTGATTGAGCAAAAATATAAAAATATGATAGATATTTTGGGGCGAATAGTCTGACCCCCCCCCCTGTTTTAGTGTGCTTTTTTGCATACAAAAGTTGCAACGGTATTTCAAACAGCCCAAATGTGAAGATGCACACAGTGACTGAACATGTGCTATCTTCCGTCACAGGATATCTATGTCCCTGTTTGGGGGCTGCAACCTCTTCCTACCTACTAAAGTAGGTGAGAGGAAGGCTTTGCACCCCCCAAACACGTCCATTGATCCCCCATGATGGCAGATAACACATGTTTAGCCTAGCCATGGGATCAGGTTGAAAACACCCATTTGAGCCCCAAAAAGAAAGTGGGGTTCTTCACATTTGGGATGGATCAGGGGTGACATCACCCCATCTCATGTTTGTATTTTTTTTTTGATATTTTTTTTTACATTTTTAGATTTTGACCCATGCATGTTTCTGCAAAACAATCCTCCAAAAAATAAAAATAAAATAAGATGAGCAAAAACTGTCTACATTGTAATTCTCTAAAACCTCAAAAATATGTGGTGCACAGAGTAAAAAGTTTCTGGAAGTCTCAAAAAGGTGTGGCTTGTTCTTTCTATGCTCAATTGCAGTTCTGAAAATGCCAAATCAATGTTTTTTAGAGTGAGAATTGAGGCTATATACTAAGGACAAATACACTTGACACTACTAGAACCTGGGAGACACATAAACCCAAAATACAAGAATGACAAAACAAGTTTGTAGAAAATAGAATAAAAATTTATTTCACAAATCAAAAGGTCAGATGTGGTTTGGCATTGCGATGGCCCCCCTACCCGTGAAGTACTCAACGTAACACTTTGGGGGGCCAAGCCAGTACGGGCAGTGTTGAGGCCGGTTAGAATGGTCATCTCGGATGGACCGGCCTCAGGCCCAACTGTTGACACATATGTAGGGGAATAATGTCTTAGAAAATTGTGCATTATGCAGCAGCAGTACACAATGGAGTTCAGCTTGTATTCCACCAAATGGATACAGTAGGTGCCGCCGACATTGTATATTCATCGCGATCCTATCGCGGGGATTCTCGGCGACAGGGGTGCCGACATCTCGGCGACAGGGTGGCAACACATGTCGCGCTCGCTGCAATAGCGAGGAGACGCGGCACTGTATTGAGCGGGGATCCGACGTGGATTCACGCCAATACCCGGCACTGCGTTTGGTATGAATCCTGAGCGGGAACTCCACGCCAATTTTTAAAGAAAAAAAGGACGGGAAGACCGGCCCCTCCACTAGCAAAAGAGCTGCAAGAAGATAGTGGAGGGCCGGCAGAAGGACAACGGAGAGCAGGAACGAGATGACTGGGAAGACCGGGCCTCCGCTAGCAAAAGAGCTGGAAGAAGATAGCGGAGGCCCGGCAGAAGAAAGAAAGAAAGAACCGGAGAGAAGAAGAGGGAAGAAGGCGACGGAGAAGACCGGGCCCCGCTAGCAAAAGAGCTGGAAGAAGATAGCGGTGGCCCGGTAGAAGAAAGAACTGGAGAGCGCGGCGACGACACCGGAGACCCCCGAAGTCGGAAGAAGACCCCCGGAGCTGTGGAATAAATGACTTTAAAAAGCTGTGTGTGTTTTTTTTATTGCCATTTTTTTCCACCAGGTGAATGGGTAGGGGTACGATGTACCCCATACTCATTCACATAGGGTGGGGGGGCCAGGATCTGGGGGCCCCCTTATTAAAGGGGGCTCCCGGATTCCGATAAGCCCCCTGCCCGCAGACCCCGACAACCAACGGCCAGGGCCCCCCTGCCCCAGAGCACCAAACCCCCATGTTGAGGGCATGCGGCCTGGTACGGTTCAGGAGGGAGGGGGGCGCTCTCTCGTCCCCCCTCTTCCCCTGCGGCATGCCAGGTTGCGTGCTCGGATAAGGGTCTAGTTTGGATTTTGAGGGGGACCCCCAAGCTGTTTTTTCGGCGTAGGGTTTCCCCTTCAAATCCAGACCAGACCTAAGGGCCTGGTATGCTCCTGGAGGGGGAACCCACGCCAATTTTTCTTTAAAAATCCACGGCGGGAATCCACGTCGGATCTCCGTCTACCGGCAATGCGTGTCGCTTATCGTGAAAGGAAAATTTTTCCTTTCCCGATGATGAGACAGCTCGGCACTGGCTCTCGCGACGGAGCTCATAGGGTGTCAATCTCGCCGCTAGAAGCGGCGAGATTGACACAATATCGGCGGCACCTACTGTAGCTGTCTGAAACAGGCGGAACCGGCTGGCCATTATCCCGAAGGCATTCTCCACAACTGTCCGGGCTCTGGCCAGCCGGTAATTAAAAACCCTCCTCTCCGGGGTGAGGGTGCGTTGGGGAAACGGCCGCATCGGGTGTGGTCCCAGCCCAAAGGCTTCATCCGCGATGAAAACAAATGGTAGTTCTTCCACGTTGTCTGCATCTAGAGGCAGTGCAAGACCCCCAGACTGCAGATGGTGAGCAAACTCCGTCTGCGCGAATACTCCGCCATCGGACATCCGGCCGTTCTTCCCCGCGTCCACATACAGGAACTTGTACCGTGCCGACACCACCGCCATTAACACAATACTATTGAAACCTTTATAGTTAAAATAGTATGACCCCGAACGGGGTGGTGGCACTAGGTGGACGTGCTTGCCATCAATTGCCCCTCCACAGTTGGGGAAGTCCCACCCCTGGGCAAATTGATCAGCCACAGTCAGCCATTCCTGTGGTGTGCAAGGAAACTGTGGAGTCAAACAAAAAGAAGACATTAGTACTGTACGTTTTCAGGTTACAGTGCAAACAGATTACACAAAAAGACATTGTTGACCAACATCAGGCTACCATTATTAGTGAAGGGAGTATTTCCTAGCCAAAAAAAAGGCCCACTTAGCAGATGCCTCACCCCCGCTGAGTGGACATTAGAAAATATTCTAAGGTGGGGGGTGTTTGAGGTGATTTTGGGGGCTCAAAATAAAGGCTCTACTACTCTGCTAATCTGGATTGAGAATTAAAAAAGTTTTTCACAATTTAAGGGGGGGGGGGGGAGGGTTGTAAAACTACGAGGGCAATGACCCAAAAAAAGGGAAAAAGAAGGCTTGCTGGGTTTGGGCCCAGGATAGCATGCTGGAGAGGTTAGTGAAGGGAAATAGGCATGTAGGCCCCAAAAAAGGCCATTACAGGTAAAAACATGCATGGTGAAAATGGGGACATTACCAGGATATTACAAACAGGCAAATTTGGGAAGGAGGATAAAAATAAATAACATTAGCAAACAATCAAAACATATAATGTGAGGTTACAGGAGCAAACTTATTTTCATATAGTCCTTCTGCAGGACCTGAATAATGGCCGAACACGTTTCAGGGATAATGATCCCGAGAGCCTGAGTGGAGATGCCTGTTGTGAACTTGAGGTCCTGCAAGTTTCTCCCAGTCGCCAGGTATCTCAACGTGGCAATAAGCCTCTGCTCGGCAGTGATGGCCTGGCGCATCACAGTGTCCTGCCTCGTGATATAGGGGGACAGCAAATCCAACAGACGGTGAAAAACGGGGTCCGTCATCCTGAGATAATTCCTGAAATCATCAGGATTATTCTCATGGATTTCCCGCAGCAGAGACATATGAGAGAATTGGTCCCGCTGGAGCAACCAATTCTTGGTCCATGAACTCCTCCTCACCCTGTTCACGGACTGAACTCGGTTACAGCGTTAACCGCAACACCAAGTCCATAGCCAGCACGAGTTCGAGAATGAGAACGCACTTCAAACATGGTCTTAAACCTGGTCAGAACTAACTCAAACAGAACGCACTGTGGAACAGCAAGGCCTGAGTGCATGCATTGAATAACAAATACGAACCCACAAGCACAAACTGAACAGCAGGAAACGATCTGAAAAGCACAGAGACTGAAAAGCGCGAATCGACTCTCACCAAACTTTTACTAACACGCGGTAACACGAAATCAGCAAAAGCAGCCCAAGGGGTGGCGCCATTAGATTTGTTCTTCCCTTTTATAGCACCGTCGTACGTGTTGTACGTGCCCTCGTTTTGTTGCCGTCGGTTTTTGGACTGATGGTGTGTGGCCAAGACTGATGAAAAACGGTTTCATCGGATTTCCGATGGACAAATCCATCGGACGAAAATCCATAGGATATCCGATCGTGTGTACAGGGCTTTAGTGTTAACTACCAATGACAGTACAGGACATCAAAAGAAACCATTCTGCTTAACCATCATTAGTAGACCATATTTGGTCTCAAATTATAGAATTTTTTTTCCTAAATAAGTATTTTGTGCATATTTATAAAGCAGAGAATATGCCATTCACCAAACATTAATGCCCCATACACACGATCATTTTTAATGTCATTTTTAAAACTGACGTTTTTCTTGTCATTTTTTTTCTTGTTTCCTCTCAAGCCTGTCTTGCGTACACACCATCATTTTAAAAAATGTTCAAGAAAAGCGCAGTGACGTACACCACGTACGACGGCACTATAAAGGGGAAGTTCCGTTCGAATGGCGCCACCCTTCATGTTAGTAAAGTTTGTTGAGAGACGATTCGCTCTTTTCAGTCTAGTGCTTTTCAGTCCGTTACAGCATGACGAATGTGCTATCTCCATTACGAACGCTAGTTTTACCAGAACGAGCGCTCCCGTCTCATACTTGATTCTGAGCATGCGCATTTTTTTTCACGTCGTTAAAGCATACACACTATCGTTTTTCACGTCGTTAAAAAAAACGACATGAAAAACGACGTGAAAAAAGAGAGCATGTTCGAAATTTTTAATGCCCGTTTTTCACGTCGTTAAAAATGCTCTGGAGCATACACACGATCATTTTTAATGGCCATTTTTTTTAATGGCATTTTTAACGGCATGAAAAATGATCGTGTGTATGGGGCATTAGGGTAGTAAACCTTCCTGGTGCATGTATCTTGAATTACAGTGATGAATTCACCTGCAGTGAATTTTTGGGTGAATGTCACTTTCACTGCTTTGTAAATATGCCCTATAATGAAGGCCTCTGATGAAGATGATATGACGTAATGCATAAGGCCGGACAAGCGTGGCACATCAGAATTCTGCTGTATTACAGTCCTCTATGAGTTCTAGCTTGAGCAGAAGTTACTGGTCTGTAGCCGCTCCACTTATGCAGACACAGCCCGCTTTCCTCTATGGGCGGTCAAATTTATATGGACCGCCTGTCCATTTACATCTGACTGTCATCTGATCCAATCTGCCAGATGGATGAGGAACAGATCCCCCATTAATCTTATTTTGGCAGATAGGATCAGATGTCAGCGGATGTAAACAGACCAGTGGCGGCCCATCCATTAGGGGCACCCCCCCAATCCATGCGCCCGGCCCCTTCTCTTAAGACAGTGATTATCAATATTGGCTATAGCAGCCACTTGCGATAATCAGAAGCAAATCCATCAGGTTGATTGTACCCAAGTTGATCAATCAATCAACGTGGTACATTCAGCCTGCCCATTAATAGTTCATCTAAGGAACCATCTATGGCCAGCATAGAGACAGGTTTCTGAGTGCGGAAGGTGTTTTGTCAGTTTACAACAATAGGTATTTGATAAACATACACCTCTTGTTCTGCTGTTATGCAAAGGGGATTTCCACAATTGCTGGCCAGTCTGCGACTCCGGTTCTTTGCAGGCCCCCCTCTTAGAGTTGAGCGGACACCTGGATGTTCGGGTTCGACGGGTTCGGCCAAACTTCGGAAAAAAGTTCGAGTTCGGGACCGAACTTGACCCCGAATTCGAACACTATTGAAGTCAATGGGGACCCGAACTTTTGAGGACTAAAATGGCTCTAAAATAGTAATGGAAAGGGCTAGAGGGCTGCAAATGGCAGCAAAATGTTGTTAAGAGCATGGCAAGTGCTCTGCAAACAAATGTGGATAGGGAAATAACTTAATATAACATAAAAAAAAAATAAAAAAAATAATAATATGCTGGAGGCCCCCTTCTCAGCAGAAGAGGTACATGAAGTCATTAAGAACCTCAGAAACTCAACGGCACGATGCCACACATATGGTGGGAATGCCCCAGAATACGCCCTTTCTGGAAAAAATGATTCAATTTAATGGATAAGCTAGTGGGAAAATAAAATACTTTGAAATTAAAAAAATTTAAAACTATAATCTTGACCTAGGAGGACGAGGTCCATATGGAGTAGGAGGTTGAGGTGGCGGTGGATGTGGCTGTGTAGGTGGAAGCGGCGGTGGAGGAGGACGAGGTAGCCAACACTGGTTCAAAAATACACCAATGGCTGGGTAAGGCCGGTGATGTGTCAAATTCTGTCCCCCGTCGGATAGTGTCTGCCCTGTACTGAGCTTGCTCAGTACGTAGGACAAGGGGATTTAGAAAATCTCCGAAGACGAACGGCGCCTGCGTGGTGAGTCCAGGTTCAAGCCACACCATCCGAGGTTCAAGCCGAGCCAAGTGAGGCCTAACCCGAAGCGTGGCGACACTGGCAAGTGAAGCGAGCCCGTGAGGGGCCCTGTTACTATGTGCTACCGTATGTCCACTTGGATGGTGGGGCTTGAACCTGCACTCACTGCGCAGGCGCCGTTCATCTTCAGAGATTTTGTGAATCTCCTTGTCCTCCGTACTGCGCAAGCGCTGAGCCTGCGCAGTACGGGCCGGTCACTATCCGATGGCCGGACAGTTTTTGTCAGAACACCGGTATACATGTCTATTCTGCACAAGCTACGGACAAGTCCTGTGGGATCCATGCCTGGTTAATTTTAATGAACGTGAGCTTGTCCACATTGGCTCTGGACAGGCGGCTGCGCTTGTCTGTGATAACGCCCCCTGCCATGCTAAATACACGTTCAGATAATACACTGGCTGCAGGGCAGGCCAGCACCTCCAAGGCATAAAGGGCAAGCTCAGGCCATGTGCCCAATTTGGAGACCCAGAAGTTGAAGGGGGCAGACCAATCATTCAGTACGTGTAGGCGTGTGCACACATACTGCTCCACCATGTTGGTGAAATGCTGCCTCCTGCTAAGACGTTCCATATCAGCTGGTGGTGCTGGTTGTTGTGCCGTTCTGACAAAGCTTTTCCAAATTTCGGCCATGCTAACCCTGCCTTCTGAGGTACTGGCGGTTCCTCGGCTGTGTTGGCGACCTCTTCCTCCTCCTCTGCCTTCGCCTTGTGCTTCCACCGTACCCCCGCTGTCAGGTGGGAATGCCACCAGCAACGCGTCTACCAGCGTGCGCTTGTACTCGCGCATCTTACGTTCGTGCTCCAGTGAGGGAATTAAGGACGGTACGTTGTCCTTGTAACGGGGATCCAGGAGGGTGACCACCCAGTAATCAGCACCAGTTAGAATGTGGGCAACTCGGCGGTCGTTGCGGAGACACTGCAGCATCTAATCGCTCATGTGTGCCAGGCTGCCCAGAGGCAATGAAAAGCTGTCATCTGTGGGAGGTGTATCGTCTGTGTCCTCTGTATCCCCCTAGCCACGCACCAGTGATGGCCATGACCTGGTCTGGGTGCCACCCTGCTGTGAACATGGTTCCTCCTCCTCCATCTCCTCCTCCTCATCCTCCACCTCGTCATCCTCCAGAACTGTGCCCTTACTGCCGGACAATTGTGTACCTGGCGTTTGTTGGTGCAGGAACCCACCCTCGTAGCCACTTGTGAATGACTGCCCTGAAAGCCTTTGAAATGATCCCGGTTCCTCCTCCTCCTCCTCATCCTCCTCCTCCTGTGCCACATCCTCTTCTATCATTGCCCGAAGCGTTTTTTCAAGGAGGCATAGAACTGGGATAGTAACGCTGAGAACGGCGTCATCGGCACTGGCCATGTTGGTGGAGTACTCGAAACAGCGCAACAAGGCACACAGGTCTCGCATGGAGGCCCAGTTATTGGTGGTGAAGTGGTGCTGTTCCGCAGAGCGACTCACGCGTGCGTGCTGCAGCTGAAACTCCACTATCGCCTGCTGCTGCTCGCACAGTCTGGCCAGCATGTGCAAGGTGGAGTTCCACCTTGTGGGCATGTCACATATGAGGCGGTGAGCGGGAAGGTCGAAGTTACGCTGCAGCGCTGACAGGCGAGCAGCAGCAGGGTGAGAACGCCGAAAGTGCGCACAGACGGCCCGCACTTTATGCAGCAGCTCTGGCATATCGGGGTAATTTTTCAGGAACCTCTGGACCACCAAGTTCAGCACATGTGCCAGGCAAGGGATGTGCGTCAAACCGGCTAGGCCCAGAGCTGCTACGAGATTTTGCCCATTATCGCACACCACCAGGCCGGGCTTGAGGCTCACTGCCACCAACCACTCATCGGTCTGTTGTTCCATGTCCCTCCACAACTCCTGCGCAGTGTGGGGTTTTTCCCCTAAACAGTAAAAGTTTTAAAACTGCCTGCTGTCGTTTACCCCTGGCTGTGCTGAAGTTGGTGGTGAAGGTGTTACGCTGACCGGATGAGGAGGCGGTAGAGGATGAGGAAGCGGAGTAGGAGGAGTTAGCAACAGGAGGCAAACTGAAGCGCCCTGCAATCCTCGGTGGTGGAAGGAAATGCGCCAAATTGCTATCTGCCTCAGGCCCAGCCGCCACTGCATTTACCCAGTGTGCTGTTAGGGAGATATAATGTCCCTGACCGTGCTTACTGGTCCACGCATCCGTAGTTAGGTGGACCTTGCCACAGATGGCGTTGCGCAGTGCACACCTGATTTTGTCCCCCACTTGGTTGTGCAGGGAAGGGATGGCTCGCCTGGTAAAATAGTGGCGGCTGGGCACGACATACTGTGGGACAGCCAATGCCACCAGGCTTTTAAAACTCTGCGTCTCCACCAGACGGAATGACAGCATTTCAAAGGCAAGGAATTTTGAAATGCTGGCATTCAGGGCCAGGGATCTTGGGTGGCTAGGGGGTTACTTCCCTGTTCCGCTCCAGTGTTTGGGAGATAGAGAGCTGAACGCTTCCATGGGACATTGTGGAGATGGTTGGTGACCCAGGTGCTAGTGTTGCTGGCAGATCCCCTGTTTGCGGGTTGGCAGGTGCCACTGTCACTACAGAGGTGGATGAAGAGGCCGAGACTGCAGCAGAAGAAGAAGCAGGAGGAGCCAGAGACCTTTCTTGGTTTTTGAGGTGACTACTCCACTGCAGCTCGTGCTTTGCACTTAGATGCCTGGTCATGCAGGTTGTGCTCAGGTTGAGAACGTTTATGCCTCACTTCAGGCTCTGATTGCACAGTGTGCAAACCACTCGTGTCTTGTCATCAGCACATTGTCTGAAGAACTGCCACAATAGGGAACTCCTTGGACCTGGCTTTGGTGTGCTCGGTCCCTTGCTGCGTTGGGCAGTAGCAGACGTACTGTCTAGGGGACGGACGCTCCGCTTTTGCACCCTGCTCCCTCTTCTGCTGTGCTGGTGGCTCTGTGCGACCACCGCCTCTTCCTCCGAACTACACTGGTCACCTGCATGACGTTGATTCCATGTGGGGTCGAGGACCTCATCGTCCTCCACATCATCTTCCACCCAGTCTTCACCCCTGCCCTCCTTGTCGGTCTGCACAATTGTGAAAGCAGCAGCAGTTGGCACCTGTGTTTCGTCATCATCCGAGACGTGCTGTGATGGTCATCCCATGTACTCATCATGAAACATAAGTGGTTGGACATCGGAGCACACAATCTCTTCCACTTCTGGGGCAGGGCTAGGTGGATGGCCCTGGGAAACCATGCAAACAAAGTCATCGAAAAGCAGAAGAGACTGCTGCATGATTTGGGGCTCAGACTGCTTGGCTGATTTGCAAGGGGGTGAGGTGAAAGACTGATGGGCATCGGCTGCAGGTGCCAACTCTGATCTTTCATCAGGAGACTCAGTGGGAGACAATGTGAAGAAACCGGAGGCACTGTCAGCAACCCAATCTACTATCGCCTGTACTTGTCCTGGCCTCAACATTCGTACAGCCTCATTAGGCGCGACAAAATACACATAAATGTGTTTTTTCAATAGCAGAATACACCCAGAGTATGTAAGCGGTGTATCTCAAAACCTACAGAAATGCAGAAAATGCTACTCAAAAAAAATGTTTTTGCCCTAAAAATTTTTTGGGGGAATAGCACAATAGAAGAAAAATATATAAATTGTGTATCACACCCCTTCAGATATGCAGAACACACTGCAAAATGTTTTTTTTGTACTAAATGTGTGTTTTTGCAATAGCAGAATACACCCAGAGTATGTAAACGGTGTATCTCACACCTACAGAAATGCAGAAAATGCTATTCCAAAAAAATGTTTTTGCCCTACAAAAAAATGATTTGAATAGCACAATAGAAGAAAAATATATAAATTGTGTATCACACACCTCCAGATATGCAGAAAACACTGCAAATTTTTATTTTTTTGCACTAAATGTGTGTTTTCGCAATAGCAGAATACACCCAGAGTATGTAAACGGTGTATCTCAAAACCTACAGAAATGCAGAAAATGCTATTCCAAAAAAATGTTTTTGCCCTAAAATTTTTTGGGGGGAATAGCACAATAGAAGAAAAATATATAAATTGTGTATTACACACCTCCAGATATGCATAAAACACTGCAAAATAATTTTTTTTGCCCTAAATGGGTGTTTTTGGAAGAGCAGAATACACCCACAGTATGTACAGGGTGTATCTCACAGTTACATATGCAGTGCTGGTGCATTGAGCTTGCAGATAAAAGTTATATTTCCTCTGGCACTGGGCTCATGGCAGTGTAAAAAGATTGTGCACTGCAACCCAACCAGGTAAATCTATGTAGATCGCTGAGTTATTAGAATAGATTTCTGAATCTGGACTCCTAGATAAGTCTCTCTCCCTAAAAGCAGCAACAGGAACCTTGCCCTACACTGTCTATCTTTTCTCTCAGTGTAAAAAGCTTGTACACTGCACCCACACAACTAAATCTATGTAGATCGCTGACTAATTAGAATCTATTTCACAATCAGGACTGACTCCTATCATGTAATTCTCTCCCTCACAGCAACAGCAGCCAGGAACCTTTCCCTACACTGTCTAATGCAGAGTGACGTGCTGTGCTGTGTGCCTCTAGCTTATATAGAGGCTGGGTCACATGCTGCACTGGCCAATCACAGCCATGCCATTAGTAGGCATGGATGTGATGGCTTCTAAGGGCACACCAGTTAAACTAAAGTTGATTGGCTGCCCTGCAGCTTTTAAAAATGCGCCATTACATCGCCGAACACTGGACCCGAACCCGAACATACAGTCAATTGTTCAGGTTCGGGTCCGGGACCCAAAAACCCAAAAGTCCGGTACGAACCAACTCTACCACCTCTCTTTCAGGTTCATATACACTGTTGTCTCTTCTGATTCTCTGTCCAACCTCACTTGTGACAGATTTAACTGTAATTTCAGAGACTCACATTACAGAGGGTTCAATTCCTTCCAGTCACTGGATAAAGAGGATGAGCATCTCAACTTCCCTGATTCACCGATTGCATGACAAGGTGGTAAGAAGTCCACGACAGGGACATAACAGGCTTTGGACTGCTACTGAGTCTTCTCAAGCAATTACATCCATGCAACCTGGGTCTCTATAATGTCATGAGACACCACATAATTCTGACATTGCACCTTCTCCAGATTCATTGGCACCACTGGATCTCTGATTTTGTTTATCTCTTCTCTGCCCGAAACACCTTCCCCGAAAAAGGGTCAGTCTGACAATTTGCACTTGTTACTAGAACTGACACATTCTTTTTCATCTCTGGCTAATCAATATTAGATCATATACTTCTTCTACTATTACTGCTACTTCTGTTGGTGGAGTAGCCAAGGTGTGGCTGAATCCTCTTACTTCCAGCAATGTTCCTAATGTCCTTACTGGTGACACTAAAGTATCATTTCCTTTTTTAAGTTCTTCTGTATCTGAGAAGAAGCTTTGGAATTCATTTTTTCCCCCCTGGGTTTCATTCTATTAGGGAAACAATTTGGAAGGAGAAATACATTGACACCCTCTACTTATTACTTTCTTTTAACGATAATAGATTTGAAAAGAAGAATCTTACAGAGCTTTGTATGACAAATGCAGAAATGTTCCCTGCTCCTTTAACTGGTTGCAAACGTTCTGCAAATATGAAAGCACTATGGGTGAGAAACATCCTGAATGTTGCAGTGGCCTATTTCAACACAAAAACACCTCACTCTCTCTCTCTTGTATCTGTTGTTCTTGGCTGTTGTTTTGGGGTACTCTGGAGGAAAGAGTGCAGGACACTACGCCCAGCTCTCACCTTACATGTATATGAGGTTTGAGCAAAGTCTCTTTAGATTACCTTCGGGTCTGCATTCTGCATATGGAGCCTCCGCTTCTTCCGTGGAGGTGTGTCTGCCAGTAATAGAGCCCCACACCATTTAAAAGTTCAACACTCCTTTATTTCTTCAATACCAGAATGAACATACTCAGTTGAACTTCCATAACAGACAGACAGGGGTGTGGATACGAGTAGGCCCAGGCACAATGAACTCTCCTATCCCTTTTTCGTGCGGATAGGCCTGGCGCACAGTCTCTGCCACCGACCGTGAAGTTGGTAGCTGCCACCTACCGGGTGAACTAGTTGGGGCCCCTGCCACAGGCCTGAGTAACGGTCTTTGCCACTGACCGGAGTAGCAGTCTCTGCCACCGACCTTAGAACATGGACCACCTTCCGTGTGAATATGGCCCCTGTTTGGCAAAGACATCCATCCCGACGGTCTCCGGAGGCCCTGTCCCGGCACTGGAAATCTGCTGCACCAGATCTATGGGAAGGTCACCTGCGCGGTCCCTTACGCCTGGATTCAGACACCCGATTCTGTGGGTGCCTTAGGACGATTCCTCCCGGGCGGGTCCCAGTGGAAGAAGCTGGGCCCCAGGCCTGAATGATGCACCTCACCCCAGACTGAGGGTGTCTGGGGTGACTCCCGAACTCCACGTGTCCAGGCCTAGGCCGCCTGGACACCAACCGCTGGACAGCAGCCCTCAGGCTAAAGGTGCCTGGGACTCGGACCCCATGGTGAAGATGTCCGCCCCTTTTATAGCCTCTCCCAGCCAGCACAGCGGGTTCCCCGCCCTGCCGCACAACAGCCGCGAGAGAACAAAAAGGGTACGGCACTCCAGCGATGGTTCAACCCCGGCCAAAAGTGACAGCACCACCTGCTGGGCCACAGGGAACTGAACATCACTGATGTCTCCACCTGAATCAGCATACTGAAAGGTACCTACCCGCTACACTGGAAACATATAAAAAGTTTAACTGTTTGTCCTGTTTTTTCCATGATGAATCACTTAGGCAGAAACAGTCAATACATAAGAATTTGAAATATGAAACAAAAGATGTCGACTTATGGCTAAATGTGTTATCGTTTCAAAACAAAGCCTTGAATACTAATTTATCTACATCATTTAAACGAAGTCTGTATTTTGGTTATTTATGTATTTATAAACAAAAGCAATAATAAAGGGTCATAGCCAACCAATACTCTAATGAACAGTTTTTGTATTTATTAGTTATCAAATAATTCAGTTCTGTCTATGGTTCCACTGATATACTGCATATACCATAGGATAAAAACAAAAAAAACGATATAAAAATTAAGTTAAAAAAATTATAACTGTGTATTACAAAACGCATGCTGCCACTTCCAGCAATGTCTCATTCCTCTCCTCTCTGAGTGGGGAAGAATTAGATAGGAGACATTGCTGGAAGTGGCAGCAGAGGAGAGCTATGTAAAATGGCCAGATTCATATATAAGGGAATTTAAAGGAATCACACAGCTTGATACAAGGAGAAGTGACCATGAAAGAGACTCATGTGGACAGGGGGAGAAACTGGCCCTAATCTAATGAAGGGGAATACAAAGGAATTCCACTGTTGCATGCCACATTGATGTAGATTGGAGGTGAGAATTCTGAGAGCCTATAAGAAGCATGTGATGTTTACTTTGATATTCAAATCCATTGGTTACTGGTGAAGAGTATATCACAATAGTTGAAAGCACGTGCAAAAACTTCGGAAGTGAAATGGACTGATAATTATTCTATGAACTGTAGCTATTAAAAGAGAGCACTGGAGCACCTAACTTTATTTCATTTTATTGAGTATTATGGTATCATGTGATCACTGTGACCAATCACAGCAGAACACATGACAATTGTAAACAATGGATGGCTTTCTTTCATGCCATCCATTGTGTACAATTGCGTTGCTAGCTGTGATTTGTCACAATGATCACATGGTACAGACAGGGCCAATCACAGCCCATCTATACTGTGTGATTAGCTGTGACCAATCAAAGCTAATCACAAAAAAACACACTCAAATTCAGTAAAAAATGGTTGCTTATGCCAGTGAAATTCACTGGTATAAACAATCATAATGTGTAAAAAAACAAGTCCACGGCCCCGGAAGGAAGATGGTGAAGATGGATGCGGCCACCAGCCATCAGGGTTTAATTCCTCTTTAATGCATATGATAAAAAGTAATAAAAAAAAAGCCAACTGAGACAGAGTTTATCACAAAAACAAGGCATCTGTGGCAAACGTAAAACTTTGGCAATAAAAGACAAACTATAAGTCAGCGTTGCTTTGTATTATCATAGAGTTTACAATTCTTCAAAAATTTTACTTAGACTGGGTTATTACCATTTACAGCCATACTCTATATTTGAAAGTACAGAATATATAGTTGGCTAAGTAAAGGTTGAAAAATAAATAAGTGACAAATTCAGCCCAACATAGGGTTGCCACCTCGTCCCTTTAAACCCAAACACCTATTTATTACACAGGTTCTGTGGCTGATTACGGTGGTAAGTAAACTCACTTGTTGCCTTATCTGCATTTAATTAGCCGCAGAACCTGTGTAATTCATATGTGTTTGGGTTTAAACGGGATGAGGTGGCAACCCTAGCCCAACATCATTGACCTGACATGCACAATCACCATCATCCTATTTGCAATAGGATAAATCTAGACTAGTGATGAGCCGAACACCCCCGGGTTCGGTTCGCACCAGAACCCGCGAACGGACCGAAAGTTCGAACGAACATTAGAACCCTATTAAATACAATGGATGCGAACGTTCGAATTCTAAAGTGCTAATTATAACAACTATTATGCATGTTATTGTCATAAATAGGGTTTGGGAACCCGGGTTCTGCACCAGGGGACATGTATCAATGCAAAAAGAAGTTTTAAAAACGGTCGTTTTTCGGGAGCAGTCATTTTAATGATGCATAAAGTGAAAAAAAAAAAGTCAAATATTCCTTTAAATATCGTACCTGGGGGGTGTCTAAAGTATGCCTGTGAAGTGCCACATGTTTCCCGTGTTTAGAACTGTCCCTGCACAAAATGACACTTCTAAAGGAAAAAAAAGCCATTTAAAACTGCTTGCGGCTTTAATGTAATGTCTGGTCCCGGTAATATGGATGAAATTCTTTAAGAAAAATGGCATAGCTACCCCATGACCCCCCCCCTACCCCAGCCCATTACCAGCCCCTTTGGGTCTTGTATGGATATTAAGGGGAACCCCGCACATAAAATAAAAAAGGCCCTATATACTCTGAACAGCCGTATACAGGCGGTGCATACAAGACAGGGACTGTAGGTTTGTTCTTATGTAGAATCTGTTTGTAATTTTGAACAGGTACATTGTTGAAGTGTAGCTCCAGCCCAAAAATCTATTTTTAAACTTTTTGGGAAACATAGGTAAGGGTTATCACCCCTGTAACATTTGTTTTGCTGTCTGTGCCCCTGTTCAGAACATTTCACCTCACTTTCCGTCCCAATGACAACTGTTTTTGAAATGTGGTGTTTTTCTTGAAACAAGGATTGCTGATAAAGCATCAGTACAGATGAGACCCCTTTCTCCCATATTTATTCTTACAGGAGAGAATTTTCCTTTCTAGGGGTAGATTTCCTCTCACTTCCTGTTGTCTTCTTTCGTTTGCAAGTAGGAGTCGTTTGTAAGTTGGATGTTTGAAAGTAGGGACCTGCCGTATATACTCTGCAGAAATAGGCCCCTTAGTTGTTGGTGTTGGCACAACACTGTAAGCACTCAGTTACTCTTGGTTGGTGCTGGAACGCCCTGCTGTCAACTATTATATCAGGAATTTTAATTACATATAATTGTTGAACAGTGGTAGTAAAAATTGGGGCTTTGATGGTGGTGCTGGTGCCACAACACTGTAAGCCCTGACAGTTACTCTTGGTGGGTGCAGCAATGGGCCCTGCTGTGAATTATTAGATCAAGAATTGTAATTACATGCCCCTTTTGAACAGGGGCTGAAAAATTGGGCCTTTCGTGGTGGTGGTGGTGGTGGCGTTGCCACAAGACTGTAAGCCCTCAGAGTTACTCTTGGTGGGTGCAGCAATGGACCCTGCTGTGAATTATTAGATCAAGAATTGTAATTGCATGCCCCTGTTGAACAGGGGCTGAAAAATTGGGCCTTAGGCACTGGTGGCACAACACTACAACCCCTCACAGATACTGTACTTGGAGCACAGCAATGAGCCCTGTTGCAAAGTATTGCTTCAAAAATTGTAATGACACGCCCCTGTTAAACAGGGGCTGAAAAATTGGGCCTTAGGCACTGGTGCCACAACACTCCAACCCCTCACAGATACTGTACTTGGAGCACAGCAATGAGCCCTATGGCAAATTATTGCTAAAAAAATTGTAATTACACGCCCCTGTAAAACAGGGGCTGAAAAATTGGGCCTTAGCCACTGGTGGCGGCACCCATAAACAAAAATGATCTTCCAAGCTATCATCATCAATCGTATCATTGAGGACTCGGAGGAGGAGGATAGCCAGTCAACATAACAGCACAGGCACTCAGCATCAGCATCAGTCTTGAAGGGATGTGACATGTTAAAATCAATTAGTCTGTTATATCAGCATCAGGTGTGTGGTAGCTGGTGGTGATCCAAGACTGGTTCATCTTGATGAAAGTCAGTCGATCAACCGAGTCGGTGGACAGGCGCACCCTGTGATCCGTGACAAATCCTCCAGCAGCACTGAATGTGCGTTCCGAAAGAACGCTGGATGCAGGACAGGCCAGTAGCTCAATTGCATACTGTGCAAGCTCTGGCCAGTGATCCATCCTCAAGACCCAGTAAGCCAGAGGATTTTCGGTGGGGAAGGTGTCCAAGTCTGACCTTGCCCCTAGATATTCCTGCACCATGTTTATCAGACGCTGGCGATGGTTGCTGGAACCGATCATACTTTGGGGCTGCGGACTAAAGAATTGTCTGAACGCATCGGTCAGACGGCCACCTTCCCCTGCTCCTTCTTTGACTGGCCGAAGCCTCAGCAACTCGTTGTCCAGGACCAGGAGTTTGTAACCTCCCAGTCTCTGGGAACGCGTTGCACAGACCTTTCTGCAAGGCCTCCCGGAGTTGTCTCATCCTCTGCTCCCTCTGCGACGGTAACATAAGGTCCGCAACCTTACCCTTGTACCGTGGATCAAGGAGAGTGGCCAGCCAGTAATGGTCCCTCTCCTTGATCCGAAGAATACGAGGATCCTTCCGCAGACTTTGCAGGATCAGGGAGGCCATGCAGCGTAGGTTTGCTGAGGCATTCGCTCCGGAGTCCTCTGGGTCACTAAGGACGACATGATCCGCAGCCACCTCCTCCCAGCCACGTACAAGTCCACTGGTTTCTTGGGACTGTAAATCATCCCTAAAAGACTGCTGCTGATGATGCTGAGTGCCAGCCTCCACCTCCATGCTGACACAATCCTCCTCCTCCTCCTCCTCCTCCTCCTCTTCCTGTGCGATGGGTGGGACAGAAGGAACACTGTCTGGGTAAAGGGGGCCTTGAGAGGCAAGGAAGTCCTCCTCTTCCTGCCTCTGTTCTGCCTCAAGTGCCCTGTCCATTATTCCACGCAGCGTGTGCTCCAACAGGTGGACAAGAGGTACAGTGTCACTGATGCATGCACTGTCACTGCTCACCATCCTCGTGGCCTCCTCAAATGGTGCCAGGACAGTGCATGCATCCCTGATCATGCCCCACTGGCGTGGAGAAAAAAAACCAAGCTCCCCTGACCCTGTCCTGGTGCCGTAGTCGCACAGGTACTCATTGATGGCCCTCTGCTGCGTGTGCAGCCGCTGCAGCATGGCCAACGTTGAGTTCCACCTGGTGGGCATGTCACATATAAGGCGGTTCTTGGGCAGGTTCAACTCCTTTTGCAGCTCAGCCAGGCGAGCACTGGCATTATAAGATCTGCGGAAATGCACACAGACTTTCCTGGCCTGCCTCAGGACATCCTGTAAGCCCGGGTACCTGCCCAAGAACCGCTGCACCACCAGGTTAAGGACGTGAGCCACACAGGGCACATGGGTCAGTTGTCCCTGTCGGAGGGCGGAGAGGAGGTTGGTGCCATTGTCGCAAACCACCATTCCTGGCTTAAGCTGGCGTGGCGTCAACCACCTCTCGGCCTGGCCCTGCAGAGCAGACAGGACCTCTGCCCCAGTGTGGCTTCTGTCCCCCAAACACACCAGCGCAAGCACGGCATGGCATCTTTTTGCCTGCGTACTTGCGTAGCCCCGTGAACGGCTACGGAGCACCGCTGGTTCATAGGACAAACCACAGGAAGAGGCCATGGAGGAAGAAGAAGAGGAGGGGGTGGAGGAGAGAGGTGTGTCACAACCAGTAGTAGCATTTTGGAGGCGTGGCGGTGGGACAACCTCCAACACTACTGCACCTTGTCCTGCATCCTTCCCAGCTGCCAAAAGAGTGACCCAATGGGCCGTGAAAGAAAGGTAACGTCCCTGTCCATGCCTGCTGGACCATGAGTCAGCGGTAATATGCACCTTACCGCTGACCGCCCTGTCCAGCGAGGCCAAGACATTGCCTTCCACATGCCGGTAGAGAGCCGGAATAGCCTTCCGTGAGAAAAAGTGGCGTTTGGGAACCTGCCACTGAGGAACCGCACATTGCACAAACTCACGGAAGGGGGCCGAGTCTACCAACTGAAAAGGCAGCAGTTGAAGCGCTAGCAATTTAGCCAAGCTAGCATTCAACCGCTGGGCATGTGGATGGCTGGGAGTGAACTTCTTTCGACGGTCCAGCAGCTGGGGCAGGGAAATTTGCCTGCTAGAATCGGACGTCGGTGTACTGCTAGCAGAGTGGCCGCAAGTACTTGGCTGTGACACACCTAATTCTACACCTTCATTCCTCTCAGTGCATGTTTCAGAGAGGACTGAAGTTATAGTGGGGTTGGAGATCCCAGCTGATGCGGTGCAAGGAGAGGTCCGCTTTGTTCTTTGGTGTGGGTCTTTGAGGTAGGCTTGCCAACGAGCTGCATGGCAGGTCAACATATGTCTGGTCAGGCATGTGGTACCCAAGCGGCTGATGTTTTGGCCACGCGATATACGCTTGAGACATATGTTGCAAACAGCAGCTGTGCGATCTGATGCACTAGCCTCAAAAAAGGCCCACACCAAAGAACTTTTTGAATGACGGGCAGAGGCAGCGCCCTGCACAGGCGGAGCTCTGCGGTGTGATTCCGTCGGTGTACTGCCCTTACGCTGGCCACCAAAGGGCATCCTGCCTCGTTGGAGATGTGCCTCCTCCTCATCCTCCTCCTCCTCCTCTCTCCTATTAGGCACCCACGTGGAGTCAGTGACCTCATCATCACCTCCCTCCTCATCACTGGAGCCAATCTGGCAGTATGCTGCAGCTGCTGGAACATGACTGCCAGATTGGTGTCCTTCTTGAGCATCCCCTCTGTCTGCTCTCACGCTACTGCCTTCCTCTAGCTGGGTTTCATCATCAGACCCTTCGAAACGCTGGGCATCCTCCTGGAGCATGTACCCAACACTGTGCTGAAACAGTTCGGGGGACTCCTCAGGAGGAGGACATGGTGGGTCTAGGGAAGGAGTGACTGATGATGAGTCTGACATTGATACCAGGGAAGAGGACGCTTTGGCAGCTGCTTTTCCAGTACCCTGAGCCTGGGTGAGAGAGGATGAGGAGGAGGAGGAGGGCTTGGTCATCCACTCTACCAAGTCTTCGGCATGATGTGGCTCAACATGTCCAGCTGCCGAAAAGAAGGACAAGCGTGTCCCATGGCCATGTGCTGATGACAATGCACCGCGTCCACGACCAGCACTGTTGCCCCCAGACACAGAGCCTGCTTGCCCTCTTTTATTGCCTCCTGACTGTCTGCCTCTCCTTGTTTGCCTTCCAGACATTCTAATAGATGGCCTGCAGGGAGATGGGAAAAAAGCAATAAGGGCTACCTTCAGGTGTCCTTCTCTGTCCCTGGAAACAAGGACTTTGACAGTGAAAGAAACTGACACACTCTCCCTACCTACAGTTTTCTGTCCCTAGAAAAAATGTTTTTTTTAAGCACAATTTAGCACAAGGAGAATTCACTCACTGTCCTTCCAGGTCCCTGGAAACAAGGACTTTGACAGTGAAAGAAACTGACACACTCTCCCTACCTACAGTTTTCTGTCCCTAGAAAAAATGTTTTTTTTAAGCACAATTTAGCACAAGGAGAATTCACTCACTGTCCTTCCAGGTCCCTGGAAACAAGGACTTTGACAGTGAAAGAAACTGACACACTCTCCCTACCTACAGTTTTCTGTCCCTAGAAAAAATGTTTTTTTTAAGCACAATTTAGCACAAGGAGAATTCACTCACTGTCCTTCCAGGTCCCTGGAAACAAGGACTTTGACAGTGAAAGAAACTGACACACTCTCCCTACCTACAGTTTTCTGTCCCTAGAAAAAATGTTTTTTTTAAGCACAATTTAGCACAAGGAGAATTCACTCACTGTCCTTCCAGGTCCCTGGAAACAAGGACTTTGACAGTGAAAGAAACTGACACACTCTCCCTACCTACAGTTTTCTGTCCCTAGAAAAAATGTTTTTTTTAAGCACAATTTAGCACAAGGAGAATTCACTCACTGTCCTTCCAGGTCCCTGGAAACAAGGACTTTGACAGTGAAAGAAACTGACACACTCTCCCTACCTACAGTTTTCTGTCCCTAGAAAAAATGTTTTTTTTAAGCACAATTTAGCACAAGGAGAATTCACTCACTGTCCTTCCAGGTCCCTGGAAACAAGGACTTTGACAGTGAAAGAAACTGACACACTCTCCCTACCTACAGTTTTCTGTCCCTAGAAAAAATGTTTTTTTTAAGCACAATTTAGCACAAGGAGAATTCACTCACTGTCCTTCCAGGTCCCTGGAAACAAGGACTTTGACAGTGAAAGAAACTGACACACTCTCCCTACCTACAGTTTTCTGTCCCTAGAAAAAATGTTTTTTTTAAGCACAATTTAGCACAAGGAGAATTCACTCACTGTCCTTCCAGGTCCCTGGAAACAAGGACTTTGACAGTGAAAGAAACTGACACACTCTCCCTACCTACAGTTTTCTGTCCCTAGAAAAAATGTTTTTTTTAAGCACAATTTAGCACAAGGAGAATTCACTCACTGTCCTTCCAGGTCCCTGGAAACAAGGACTTTGACAGTGAAAGAAACTGACACACTCTCCCTACCTACAGTTTTCTGTCCCTAGAAAAAATGTTTTTTTTAAGCACAATTTAGCACAAGGAGAATTCACTCACTGTCCTTCCAGGTCCCTGGAAACAAGGACTTTGACAGTGAAAGAAACTGACACACTCTCCCTACCTACAGTTTTCTGTCCCTAGAAAAAATGTTTTTTTTAAGCACAATTTAGCACAAGGAGAATTCACTCACTGTCCTTCCAGGTCCCTGGAAACAAGGACTTTGACAGTGAAAGAAACTGACACACTCTCCCTACCTACAGTTTTCTGTCCCTAGAAAAAATGTTTTTTTTAAGCACAATTTAGCACAAGGAGAATTCACTCACTGTCCTTCCAGGTCCCTGGAAACAAGGACTTTGACAGTGAAAGAAACTGACACACTCTCCCTACCTACAGTTTTCTGTCCCTAGAAAAAATGTTTTTTTTAAGCACAATTTAGCACAAGGAGAATTCACTCACTGTCCTTCCAGGTCCCTGGAAACAAGGACTTTGACAGTGAAAGAAACTGACACACTCTCCCTACCTACAGTTTTCTGTCCCTAGAAAAAATGTTTTTTTTTAAGCACAATTTAGCACAAGGAGAATTCACTCACTGTCCTTCCAGGTCCCTGGAAACAAGGACTTTGACAGTGAAAGAAACTGACACACTCTCCCTACCTACAGTTTTCTGTCCCTAGAAAAAATGTTTTTTTTAAGCACAATTTAGCACAAGGAGAATTCACTCACTGTCCTTCCAGGTCCCTGGAAACAAGGACTTTGACAGTGAAAGAAACTGACACACTCTCCCTACCTACAGTTTTCTGTCCCTAGAAAAAATGTTTTTTTTAAGCACAATTTAGCACAAGGAGAATTCACTCACTGTCCTTCCAGGTCCCTGGAAACAAGGACTTTGACAGTGAAAGAAACTGACACACTCTCCCTACCTACAGTTTTCTGTCCCTAGAAAAAATGTTTTTTTTAAGCACAATTTAGCACAAGGAGAATTCACTCACTGTCCTTCCAGGTCCCTGGAAACAAGGACTTTGACAGTGAAAGAAACTGACACACTCTCCCTACCTACAGTTTTCTGTCCCTAGAAAAAATGTTTTTTTTAAGCACAATTTAGCACAAGGAGAATTCACTCACTGTCCTTCCAGGTCCCTGGAAACAAGGACTTTGACAGTGAAAGAAACTGACACACTCTCCCTACCTACAGTTTTCTGTCCCTAGAAAAAATGTTTTTTTTAAGCACAATTTAGCACAAGGAGAATTCACTCACTGTCCTTCCAGGTCCCTGGAAACAAGGACTTTGACAGTGAAAGAAACTGACACACTCTCCCTACCTACAGTTTTCTGTCCCTAGAAAAAATGTTTTTTTTAAGCACAATTTAGCACAAGGAGAATTCACTCACTGTCCTTCCAGGTCCCTGGAAACAAGGACTTTGACAGTGAAAGAAACTGACACACTCTCCCTACCTACAGTTTTCTGTCCCTAGAAAAAATGTTTTTTTAAGCACAATTTAGCACAAGGAGAATTCACTCACTGTCCTTCCAGGTCCCTGGAAACAAGGACTTTGACAGTGAAAGAAACTGACACACTCTCCCTACCTACAGTTTTCTGTCCCTAGAAAAAATGTTTTTTTTAAGCACAATTTAGCACAAGGAGAATTCACTCACTGTCCTTCCAGGTCCCTGGAAACAAGGACTTTGACAGTGAAAGAAACTGACACACTCTCCCTACCTACAGTTTTCTGTCCCTAGAAAAAATGTTTTTTTTAAGCACAATTTAGCACAAGGAGAATTCACTCACTGTCCTTCCAGGTCCCTGGAAACAAGGACTTTGACAGTGAAAGAAACTGACACACTCTCCCTACCTACAGTTTTCTGTCCCTAGAAAAAATGTTTTTTTTAAGCACAATTTAGCACAAGGAGAATTCACTCACTGTCCTTCCAGGTCCCTGGAAACAAGGACTTTGACAGTGAAAGAAACTGACACACTCTCCCTACCTACAGTTTTCTGTCCCTAGAAAAAATGTTTTTTTTAAGCACAATTTAGCACAAGGAGAATTCACTCACTGTCCTTCCAGGTCCCTGGAAACAAGGACTTTGACAGTGAAAGAAACTGACACACTCTCCCTACCTACAGTTTTCTGTCCCTAGAAAAAATGTTTTTTTTAAGCACAATTTAGCACAAGGAGAATTCACTCACTGTCCTTCCAGGTCCCTGGAAACAAGGACTTTGACAGTGAAAGAAACTGACACACTCTCCCTACCTACAGTTTTCTGTCCCTAGAAAAAATGTTTTTTTTAAGCACAATTTAGCACAAGGAGAATTCACTCACTGTCCTTCCAGGTCCCTGGAAACAAGGACTTTGACAGTGAAAGAAACTGACACACTCTCCCTACCTACAGTTTTCTGTCCCTAGAAAAAATGTTTTTTTTAAGCACAATTTAGCACAAGGAGAATTCACTCACTGTCCTTCCAGGTCCCTGGAAACAAGGACTTTGACAGTGAAAGAAACTGACACACTCTCCCTACCTACAGTTTTCTGTCCCTAGAAAAAATGTTTTTTTTAAGCACAATTTAGCACAAGGAGAATTCACTCACTGTCCTTCCAGGTCCCTGGAAACAAGGACTTTGACAGTGAAAGAAACTGACACACTCTCCCTACCTACAGTTTTCTGTCCCTAGAAAAAATGTTTTTTTTAAGCACAATTTAGCACAAGGAGAATTCACTCACTGTCCTTCCAGGTCCCTGGAAACAAGGACTTTGACAGTGAAAGAAACTGACACACTCTCCCTACCTACAGTTTTCTGTCCCTAGAAAAAATGTTTTTTTTAAGCACAATTTAGCACAAGGAGAATTCACTCACTGTCCTTCCAGGTCCCTGGAAACAAGGACTTTGACAGTGAAAGAAACTGACACACTCTCCCTACCTACAGTTTTCTGTCCCTAGAAAAAATGTTTTTTTTAAGCACAATTTAGCACAAGGAGAATTCACTCACTGTCCTTCCAGGTCCCTGGAAACAAGGACTTTGACAGTGAAAGAAACTGACACACTCTCCCTACCTACAGTTTTCTGTCCCTAGAAAAAATGTTTTTTTTAAGCACAATTTAGCACAAGGAGAATTCACTCACTGTCCTTCCAGGTCCCTGGAAACAAGGACTTTGACAGTGAAAGAAACTGACACACTCTCCCTACCTACAGTTTTCTGTCCCTAGAAAAAATGTTTTTTTTAAGCACAATTTAGCACAAGGAGAATTCACTCACTGTCCTTCCAGGTCCCTGGAAACAAGGACTTTGACAGTGAAAGAAACTGACACACTCTCCCTACCTACAGTTTTCTGTCCCTAGAAAAAATGTTTTTTTTAAGCACAATTTAGCACAAGGAGAATTCACTCACTGTCCTTCCAGGTCCCTGGAAACAAGGACTTTGACAGTGAAAGAAACTGACACACTCTCCCTACCTACAGTTTTCTGTCCCTAGAAAAAATGTTTTTTTTAAGCACAATTTAGCACAAGGAGAATTCACTCACTGTCCTTCCAGGTCCCTGGAAACAAGGACTTTGACAGTGAAAGAAACTGACACACTCTCCCTACCTACAGTTTTCTGTCCCTAGAAAAAATGTTTTTTTTAAGCACAATTTAGCACAAGGAGAATTCACTCACTGTCCTTCCAGGTCCCTGGAAACAAGGACTTTGACAGTGAAAGAAACTGACACACTCTCCCTACCTACAGTTTTCTGTCCCTAGAAAAAATGTTTTTTTAAGCACAATTTAGCACAAGGAGAATTCACTCACTGTCCTTCCAGGTCCCTGGAAACAAGGACTTTGACAGTGAAAGAAACTGACACACTCTCCCTACCTACAGTTTTCTGTCCCTAGAAAAAATGTTTTTTTTAAGCACAATTTAGCACAAGGAGAATTCACTCACTGTCCTTCCAGGTCCCTGGAAACAAGGACTTTGACAGTGAAAGAAACTGACACACTCTCCCTACCTACAGTTTTCTGTCCCTAGAAAAAATGTTTTTTTTAAGCACAATTTAGCACAAGGAGAATTCACTCACTGTCCTTCCAGGTCCCTGGAAACAAGGACTTTGACAGTGAAAGAAACTGACACACTCTCCCTACCTACAGTTTTCTGTCCCTAGAAAAAATGTTTTTTTTAAGCACAATTTAGCACAAGGAGAATTCACTCACTGTCCTTCCAGGTCCCTGGAAACAAGGACTTTGACAGTGAAAGAAACTGACACACTCTCCCTACCTACAGTTTTCTGTCCCTAGAAAAAATGTTTTTTTTAAGCACAATTTAGCACAAGGAGAATTCACTCACTGTCCTTCCAGGTCCCTGGAAACAAGGACTTTGACAGTGAAAGAAACTGACACACTCTCCCTACCTACAGTTTTCTGTCCCTAGAAAAAATGTTTTTTTTAAGCACAATTTAGCACAAGGAGAATTCACTCACTGTCCTTCCAGGTCCCTGGAAACAAGGACTTTGACAGTGAAAGAAACTGACACACTCTCCCTACCTACAGTTTTCTGTCCCTAGAAAAAATGTTTTTTTTAAGCACAATTTAGCACAAGGAGAATTCACTCACTGTCCTTCCAGGTCCCTGGAAACAAGGACTTTGACAGTGAAAGAAACTGACACACTCTCCCTACCTACAGTTTTCTGTCCCTAGAAAAAATGTTTTTTTTAAGCACAATTTAGCACAAGGAGAATTCACTCACTGTCCTTCCAGGTCCCTGGAAACAAGGACTTTGACAGTGAAAGAAACTGACACACTCTCCCTACCTACAGTTTTCTGTCCCTAGAAAAAATGTTTTTTTTAAGCACAATTTAGCACAAGGAGAATTCACTCACTGTCCTTCCAGGTCCCTGGAAACAAGGACTTTGACAGTGAAAGAAACTGACACACTCTCCCTACCTACAGTTTTCTGTCCCTAGAAAAAATGTTTTTTTTAAGCACAATTTAGCACAAGGAGAATTCACTCACTGTCCTTCCAGGTCCCTGGAAACAAGGACTTTGACAGTGAAAGAAACTGACACACTCTCCCTACCTACAGTTTTCTGTCCCTAGAAAAAATGTTTTTTTTAAGCACAATTTAGCACAAGGAGAATTCACTCACTGTCCTTCCAGGTCCCTGGAAACAAGGACTTTGACAGTGAAAGAAACTGACACACTCTCCCTACCTACAGTTTTCTGTCCCTAGAAAAAATGTTTTTTTTAAGCACAATTTAGCACAAGGAGAATTCACTCACTGTCCTTCCAGGTCCCTGGAAACAAGGACTTTGACAGTGAAAGAAACTGACACACTCTCCCTACCTACAGTTTTCTGTCCCTAGAAAAAATGTTTTTTTTAAGCACAATTTAGCACAAGGAGAATTCACTCACTGTCCTTCCAGGTCCCTGGAAACAAGGACTTTGACAGTGAAAGAAACTGACACACTCTCCCTACCTACAGTTTTCTGTCCCTAGAAAAAATGTTTTTTTTAAGCACAATTTAGCACAAGGAGAATTCACTCACTGTCCTTCCAGGTCCCTGGAAACAAGGACTTTGACAGTGAAAGAAACTGACACACTCTCCCTACCTACAGTTTTCTGTCCCTAGAAAAAATGTTTTTTTTAAGCACAATTTAGCACAAGGAGAATTCACTCACTGTCCTTCCAGGTCCCTGGAAACAAGGACTTTGACAGTGAAAGAAACTGACACACTCTCCCTACCTACAGTTTTCTGTCCCTAGAAAAAATGTTTTTTTTAAGCACAATTTAGCACAAGGAGAATTCACTCACTGTCCTTCCAGGTCCCTGGAAACAAGGACTTTGACAGTGAAAGAAACTGACACACTCTCCCTACCTACAGTTTTCTGTCCCTAGAAAAAATGTTTTTTTTAAGCACAATTTAGCACAAGGAGAATTCACTCACTGTCCTTCCAGATCCCTGGAAACAAGGACTTTGACAGTGAAAGAAACTGACACTCTCCCTACCTACAGTTTTCTGTCCCTAGAAAAAATGTTTTTTTTAAGCACAATATAGCACAAGCACAAAACACACTGACACTCTCCCTACCTATCCTTCTCTTTCCCTAAACTAAAGGAATCCAGGTTAAGCAAGAAAGAAATAAAAGTCACTGTCCCTGCCTATGCTGCTCTATCCCTGCTCCGGAACACACTACACTAGGCCGCCGTGCTGGCGGCCTTTTATAGTGTGGGGCGTGTACTAAACACCCTCAGCAATAATTGGCCACAGGCATCCTGCCTGTGGCCAATCATTGCTCTCCTCGCTGCCGGCGCTGTGATTGGCCAAGCATGCGGGGTCACAGTGCATGCTTGGCCAATCACAGCGCCTGGATGACACTGCGATGGCGTAGTGCATTGTGGGCCGTTCGCGTCACTCGAATTTGGCGCGAACGGCCCAAATCGTTCGATCTTCGTCGAACGATCGAACAGCCGATGTTCGAGTCGAACGTATGTTCGACTCGAACACGAAGCTCATCCCTAATCTAGACCAGGCAAATGCAACAGTTGGTGAATGGGCGTCAAGTCTCACTTTGTTTATAGCTACATAAAGTACAACTGTATAAATAAAAAATAAATTAAAAAAATTGCCCCCCTCCCCCATTTCCAAAAATAACTAACCAGGGAGCACTGGTACTGTATCCCTATAGCAAAGAAGTGTTGAGCACGGCATGCACCCCCCCTCCTATATTTATACCAATGTCTGTTCCCGGGGCAACCAGACTCTTTAGCACCCATAGTGCTCAGGAAGGGGTGTGAGTAAGAGGAAGCTGCACCACCCCCTTCCAGGTGAACTGGTTACCCCCTCCCTGGTTTAAGGGGGGGATTTAGAAGCCCCTCGTATTGCCAAACAACTAGCAGTTATTAATATTGTGTGATGTATCAAGCCCCTGCACTTGTTTTATATTATACTGTATAGTTCATATAGTTCTGTATAGTTCATAGGTAAAATGTGAAAGAGTGCTTACATCCTGAGTTATATGTATAAAACTGTATTTGCTATTTGTTATCACATCTGCCATTTGAAAAACAGTTTGATCATTGCCAGCCATGGGTTTTGCCTTAGCGGTCAGCACTTTCCATGTTGCATTTTCTAGATTTGGTAATTTTTCTTAGGGTAAGAAATATAAAACTACAATTAATTATTTATGAACATAGATTTTTGTAGATATGACAGGGGTTTCTGAAGACATGAATTAAATGTTTATATGCCTGCTACCTCCAGTCTACAGGAAGAATTACACAGAAAAGAGAAACAAAAGTCTCCATAGATTGAGGCTTTAGAAAGGGCAAGAGGCTGTAGAACACTGTATCGCTCTAATACAACATGTTAAAAAATTATTATTTATTTATGTATATTTTTTAAATAATGTCACCAGTTAGTGGCCCTGATTACAGACACACCTGTTATATTATAATGCTGTACTGCCCTGGTGACAGTATGTTAAAAAAATTATGAAAACATAATTTTTTTCAATTTCATAATTTTCCAAAGAATTGTGACAAAAAATTACAACTTCAAAAAGCTCTTAATGCCTCTTACTAAATACCTTGAACAGTCTACTTTTCAAAAAGGGGTAATTTGTGGGATATTTATACTGTCCTGGTGTTTTTGGGACTCAATAAATGAGATAGGCCTTCAGTACATCAGGTTTGATCGATTTTCGGATAAACACTGGACTCTATAAATTTCCTACAGACTAAATACTATACACTGATATGGGTTATTTTCACAAAAAATACAGAATACATTTTGGCCTAAATTTATGAAAAAAGATTATTTATTTGCAAAATTCTTAAAAAAAAAAAAAAGAAAAACATATTTTTTTCAAAATTCTCAGTGTTTTTTGTTTATTTAGCAAAAAAATCTAAAAACCCAATGGTGATTAAATGCCACCAAAATAAAGCTCTATTTTTACAGAAAAAAAATGCTAAAAATGTAATTTTGGTACAGTGTGTCATGCCCGCGCAATTTTCATTCAAAATGTGACAGCGCTGGAAGCTGAAAATGGATCTGGGGGGGGAGGGGGGGTGAAAGTGTCCAGTATTGAAGTGGTTAATTAAAGGGGAGTTCCAGCCTTTTTTGTTTATTAAAAGTCAGCAGCTACAAAAAGTGTAGCTGCTGGCTTTTAATAAAACAGACACTTACCTGCTCCACTGTCCAGCGACGCGGCCGCCCTCTCTCCGCCGGCGCCTCCATTCACACTGTGGGCACCCGGCCGTGACAGTTTTCGGCTTCACGGCCGGGCACTCACTGCGCATTCGCGACTCGCGCTGCACTCTAGGAGTGGACAGGCGACCTGTCACATGTCGCAGGCCATCGCCTACAGGGAGGTGCCACCTTAGGCGATATGACGAGTAGCCTAATCGGTCCCTGAGCGGAAGGAGGAAGTGGGACAGGAAGTCCCACTCCTACCGAAGCCCCCACTCCTCCCCCCAAAAAATTACATGCCAAATGTGGCATGTAAGGGGGCGAGGGGTGGTTAAATCGGAAGTTCCACTTTCACTTTTGGGTGGAACTCCGCTTTAATATAACTATTGTCCTTATCTTGTTCCTGTCCCAGTTTGTGATTGGACAGTAAAAGAGAAGCAGCAGACTGATGAGCTCATCTCTTTGTCACTGTACTGTATCCTTGTTTCTTGTTCCCTGCAGCTCATTTATTTGGTTCCTTCTACTGCTCCTCCTTTCCCCAGCCTGAGCTCTGCTGCACAGATTTTAAGAGGCTGATCCAAAGTCAAATTTAGGTACCTAGACTAACTGCTTTTAATAATACATTGAATTATTTATTTTCTTTTGCTTTTATTAATACAGTTAACTATTAAAAAAATTAAAATAAACACACAAAGGCAGCCAAAGCAAAGAAGGATTTTATGTGCATCCACTGAGTAGTTTAGCCTGCTAACGTCTTGACTTTGTACAAGATAACTTCTCATTCAAAAGAAAAAAAGTTAGTTTGTTATTTTAAAGAAGGCAATAGAGATGGGGTGGGAGGAAAATACTGTAACTATAGGTGCCTGCTTTATACTTCTTCTTACCATATATACTCGACTATAAGCCGACCCGAATATAGGCCAAGGCACCTAATTTTACCACAAAAAACTGTGAAAACTTATAAAACTTGAGTATAAGCTTAGGGTAGGATATGCAGCAGCTACTGTAAGTGGAAAAGAGGGTGAACAATGCCCATTTGCAGCCTCACTGTGCCCATTTGCAGCCTCACTGTGTCCATTGCACGCCTCACTGTGCCCATTGCACGCCTCACTGTGCCCATTGCATGCTTCACTGTGCCCATTGCAGCCTCACTGTGCCCATTGCATGCCTCACTGTGCCCATTGCAGCCTCACTGTGCCGATCTGCATACCTGATCAGCCCGCGTCATGCAGTCAGATGGCGGCCATCCAGTGTACAAAAGTCACACCTCCTTGTCCTCGTCCGTGATAGGCGGAACACTTAGTTTCCCAGCAGTGAGTCAGTGTTCCGCCTATCACGGACATCCTCTCGTCCTCGTCCTAAAATTAAGCTTTAACATATACAAAGTGGTAGTTTTTGGCAATTCCAAGTTATCTGAAAAAAATAAATAAATGGCATAAGCTGGAATTCTCCTTTAAAAGATGATCACATTTGTGAATCATTTTTTTTATTCCCCCTGATATCGGGAGATTTCCCGGTAGGCTGCCTATTCTGGGGCCGCTTTGAGGTAAGCTGAGGCTTTGGGTGGCTGCAGTGTTCTGTCTATCACAAGAGCTGGTCTAGGAAGAGGGCGGGACTTTTGTCACAGGCAGCGCGGGCTGCTGAGGGCAGGTCGGCATTGCAGCATAGTCCCTGGGAGACAGAGGTAGGTCCCGATCCCTCGCCTGTTACAGACAGGCCACTTCCCGAGCGGCGGCAGCAACTTTAAACCGAGAAAGAGGCATCCGCGGGTCAGAGCACCAGCAAAGCCCACATAGGCAGTGGTGGTGCTGCGCATGGAGGAAAGGGGCGGGGGCAATATTTACTTGCCAAAGGTGGAAGATCTGTTGTGACAGCAAGTCGTTCACAGAGTGGCTTGCTAGTTGTTACATGACAACTATGAGATATTTGGATTTTTTTTTATTATTATATATTTATGTGTAGGGTTGTCCCGATACCGATACTAGTATCGGTATTGGGACCGATACCGAGCATTTGCGTGAGTACTTGTACTCGCGCAAATGCTCCCGATGCTTCACCCGATACTTTTTTTTTCTTTCAGTGTAGAGTGGCCGGAGAGGGCGGGAGGAGTCAGTGGCTGGGGAGGGCTGGGGAGTGCGGGCGGAGTCTGGCTGGAGAGGGCGGACAGAGCCTGTGGACAGAGAGTGCAGGCGGAGTTTGGCTGGAGATGGGGCGGGCAGAGTCTTTGAAGGAAATGCGGGCGGAGTCTGGCTGGGGTGGGCGGAGTCTGGCTGGGGAGGGCGGGCACAGTCAGTGGACCGAGTCGGCGGGGGGAGAGCGAGTCCCTCACCTGAAGTTGAACGTGGTAAGCTGGCAGGGGTGCAGGGCGTAGTCGCCTCAGGATCGGTGACCGGTGCTGTCACATTCGGTCACCGTCAGCGGCTGAACGTCCATCTTGGTACACCCTGCACTCGGCTGCAGTAAGCAGCAGCAGACATCTTGTTACACCCAGCCCGAGCTATATGGGCTGGGTGCAACAAGATGTCCGCTGCTGCTTACTGCAGCCGAGTGCAGAGTGTACCAAGATGGACGTTGCAGCAGTTTTTTTTTTTTTTATAAATCATGTGTCATTTTTTGCAGCATTTCAGTGCCAGCCACCTATCAGTGCCCACAAGTGCTACCTATCAGTGCCATTTACCAGTGCCACCTATCAGATGGCACTGGTAGATGGCACTAATTGCACTGATAGGTGGCACTTATGGGTACTGATAGGTGGCACTGATTGCACTGAAAGGTGGCACTTTTGGGCACTGATAGATGGCACTGATTGCACTAATGGTGCAATCAGTGCCATCTATCAGTGCCCACAAGTGCCACCTATCAGTGCAATCAGTGCCATCTTTCAGTGCCCACAAGTGCCACCTTTCAGTGCTATAAGTGCCACCTTTCAGTGCTATAAGTGCCACCTATCAGTGCCATCTATCAGTGCCCACAAGTGCCATCTATCAGTGCCACCTATCAGGGCCCACAAGTGCCATCTATCAGTGCCATCTATCAGTGCCCACAAGTGCCACCTATCGGTGCAATCAGTGCCCACAAGTGCCACCTATCAGTGCAATCAGTGCCACCTATTAGTGCCCATCAGCGCCAGTCACCAGTCAGTGCCCATAAGTGCCGCCTATCAGTGCCAGCCACCTGTCAGTGCCACCTATCAGTCCCCATCTTTCAAACTGTCACATGACATTGAAAAAAAGTATCGGTAATCGGTATCGGCGAGTACTTGGAAAAAAGTATCGGTACTTGTACTCGGTCTTAAAAAAGTGGTATCGGGACAACCCTATTTATGTGTGTATTTATTTTTGTATGTATTTATTTATGTGTGACTTTTATTTTTATTTATTTATGGGTGTATTCATTTATTTTTATATGTATTTATTTATGTGTGTATTTATTTGTATTTATTTATTTTGCTAAGGACAAACGCAACTGTCTGTGTAGTACACCGATGAAAAAGGAAATTGGGGTGTCCGCATACACACTTTAACCGCTTCCCGCCCAGCCCATAGTCAAATGACTGCTGCAGGAACCTTTCGTCCCACCGGGCGGCCGTCATATGACGTCCTGGGATTCCCGCAGTGTGGAACGCGCACGCGCTCGCCGCATCACTGGGACCCGATGCACGTGCCCGGCGGCCACGATGTCCGCCGGGCACCCGCGATTGCTTGTCACAGAACCAGGGACGTGGATCTCTGTGTGTAAACACAGAGATCCACGTCCTGTCAGGGAGAGGAGTCCGATGGTGTGTCCCTTGTACATAGGGACACCGATCGGTTACCTCCCCCAGTCAGTCCCCTCCCCTCACAGTAAGAATCACTCCCAGGGAACACATTTAACCCCTTGATTGCCACCTAGTGTTAACCCCTTCCCTGCCAGTCACATTTATACAGTAATTAGTGCATATTTATAGCACTGTTCACTTTATAAATGTGAATGGTTCCAAAATAGTGTCAAAAGTGTCCGATCTGTCCGCCGCAATATCGCAGTCCTGACAAAAATTGCAGATAACCGCCATTACTAGTAAAAAAAAAAAAAAAAATCTATCCCCTATTTTGTAGGCGCTATAACTTTTGCGCAAACCAATCAATATACGCTTATTGCAATTTTTTTTACCAAAAATCTATAGTAGAATACGTCTCGACCTAAACTGAGAAAAAATATATAAAAAAAAAAAAAATTTGGGATATTTATTATAGCAAAAAGTAAAAAATATTGTTTTTTTTTTTTTTCAAAATTGACAGTCTTTTTTTGTTTATAGCGCAAAAAATAAAACCCGCAGACATGATCAAATACCACCAAAAGAAATCTCTATTTGTGGGAAAAAAAGGACATCAATTTTGTTTGGGAGCAACGTCGCACGACCGCGCAATTGTCATTCAAAGAGTGACAGTGCTGAAAGCTGAAAATTGGCCTGGGCAGGAAGGGGGTGAAAATGCCCGGTATTGAAGTGGATATTAAACAATCAATGTATTTACTGTACAGGATTTATCATTTCATCAACAGTTTGCGCAGCACTTTACACCAATGAGGGCAGACAGGACAATTATTATACAATTCAATATAGGAGGAATCAGAGGGCCCTGCTTGTTATAGAGCTTACAATCTAAAAGGGAGGGTCAGGTGATACAAAAGGTAATAACTGGGGAATGAACTGATGGAGAAAATAGAACTGAGTGATCGTGCGACTCTTTTCCCAAACAAAATGTATGCCCCTTTTTCCGCACAAATAGAGCTTTCTTTTGGTGGTATTTGATCACCACTACGGTTTTTATTTTTTGCGCTATAGGCAAAAAAAGACCAACAATTTTGAAAAAAAAAACATAATTTTTTACTTTCTGCTATAAAACATACCAATTAAAAAATGTCTTCATCAATTTAGGCCAATATGGATTCTGCTACATATTTTTGGTAAACAAAATTACAAAAAGCATTGTGAGGCTGCAATGATGGGTACAGTGAGGCTGCAATGATGGGCACAGTGAGGCTGCATTGATGGGCAGTGAGGCTGCCAGGATGGGCAACGTGAGGCTGCAATGATGGGCACAGTGAGGCTGCACGGATGGGCACAGTGAGACTGCATGGACTGGCAGAGAGGGTGCATTGATGGGCACAGTGAGGCTGCATTTGATGGGCACTCTGACATCTTGACATCTTCTGTACCATGCCCACAGCCTCTGACATCTCCTGTACCATGCCTGCAGCCTCTGACATCTTGACATCTCCTGTACCATGCCCACAGCCTCCAACATCTCCTGTACCATGCCCGCAGCCTCTGACATCTTGATATCTTCTGTACCATGCCCACAGCTTCTGACATCTCCTGTACCATGCCCACAGCCTCTGACATCTCCTCTCACTGACATCTCCTGTATCATGTCTGCAACCTCTGACCATCTCCTGTACTATTCCCGCAGCCTCTAACCATCTCTTGTATCATGTCCGCAACCTCTGACCATCTTGTCTTATATCATGTCTGCAGTCTCTAAGGGAGTCTGGAGAGGAGTCAAGAATGGGAGCGCCGCCGGGATGTGGGTCATGGGAGAAGTCAGACTTGTGTGAACTGTGGAGAGGAGACTATAGGAAAATCAGAGCCACCAAGCTGGAGCCCACTGATTGAGCCCTGCAAGGTGCACCTGAGAGGAGGTCAGTGACAGCACAGCCAGGCCAGTCTGAGGGGGGTCACTGATGTAAGGGGGCACTGATATAAAGGTTTCCCCCTTATATCAGTAACCCACCCCCCCCCCTTACCTTAGTGTATTCTTTCTGCGGAAGGTCGTCTCTGGTCATCAGAGTCCCCCCACATTCCCAGAGTCCCAGGTGTCCCCCCTTGATGATTGCTCCACTTTTACCACTTTTAACTGGAATTTGCTGTTTATATATATATATATATATATATATATATATATATATTGTGACAGCAGGAAGGTAAAGTCACCTGGTTGCATCCAGGGGGGTAGATATATTTCGCCCAGATTCAGGCTTTACGCCGATTTATACAACTAGGTGGAGAGTTGTATAAGGCTAGTGGGCTCATGGATGACTCATACCTCTAAGGAGAGGGCTGGGCGTCGTGCAGACAGGGAGTTGATGAGATCAGCTGAACCTTGTCAGCTCATTTAGGCCTCTATAAGAAATCCCAGCTTCATTAGATGTTAGCTCATGCCTGGAAGCAGACCTGTGTGGACTGTCTAGGGAGAGTGAACCCCTGTGCGGTGAGAGAAAGCCTGTGTGGCTATATTTTGCTTGGACATTTAAAACCAGGGACTAGGACAGCACTAGGCTGATCCCAGTCGTTAGTTAGGAAACCTGTAAGTTTAGTCAGAGGTCAAGTTGACCAGGATTTATTTTGTTTATGTTTTTTTTGCCTTGCTGTGTTTTTGTCACTGTAAATAGAAAATAAACCGCACCTTTTTGATTTTGAAAACCACAACCTCCGTCTGCTGGGCCTGTTTTTGGGTGGGGAGCCCATCCCGGGGGTCACACATACCCGCTGCCGAGCTAGCCCCCCTCACAGTTGGTGGAGAACCAGTGGCAGTTTTTTTTTAAGCCAGCATGGAGGAGATACTGAAACAGCTGGCTCTAGCAAATGCCAATCAACAGCAGACAAATGCAGGTTTGCAAAGGAGCCTTGCAGCCCAGCAGCAAGCTCATCAACAGAGCCTTGCAACTTTACAACAGAGTCTGGAGGCTCAGCAACAAGCCCAACAGCAATCTGAGGCCCGCTTCATAGACCTGTTGCAGAAGCAAGAGCAGAGACTACAACAACAGATGGAAGCAGTAATGCAGCAACGTCCGCAGACCAGTGAGGAAAGCCGTCCCTCTAATACCGCGTCCTTTGGGGTGAGTCGTTTATTGACAAAAATGACTGGAGAGGATGATCCAGAGGTATTTTTGACCACATTTGAAAGGACCGCTGAAAGAGAAAAGTGGCCTGAGGAGCAGTGGGCTGGACTAGTGGCTCCTCTGTTAACTGGTGAATCGCAGAAAGCTTACTATGACCTAGAGCCTAACCAAGCAAAAGACTATGTGATGCTAAAAGCTGAAATATTGGCAAGGCTGGGTGTCACCCTGGCTGTCCGGGCTCAGCGTGTGCATAACTGGACTTTCCAGCTTGGAAAACCCCCCAGGTCTCAAATGTATGATCTCATTCACCTGAGCAGAAAGTGGCTACAGCCAGAGACTTTGTCCGCACCAAAGATTGTGGAACGTGTTGTAATGGATCGGTTTTTGAGAGCTCTTCCTACTGCCATCCAAAAGTGGGTAAGCCATGGAGACCCAGAGACGGCCGATGGTCTTGTGGATCGTGTGGAGAAATACTTGGCTACAGAGAACCTGACGGCCTCTTCCAGAGACACTCGGACTTTCCACCCCAAGACCAGACCATCCCCAGGGGCGGATAAGAGGATTCCAAGGGGTGAGGGTGGAGAGAGTGAGAGGGTGGGAGCTCTACCCCAAGTTTGGCGAGAACAGCCTGGGAAATCAGCGGCTCAAGAGGCCGCAAGAAGGATCGTTTGCTACCGCTGCCGGCAAGCGGGACATATTGCAGCAAATTGCCCGGTTTTGGAGGAACCCATGCAGTGTGACTTTCTGACGGGCAGACGTCAGTCGCTGTGTGCGACAGTCGCATGCACTGCCATTCGGGGAACTGAGAAACATTTATGCAAAATGTGTATTAATGGTAGAAATGTTGTGGTATTACTGGATTCAGGTAGCCTTGTGACCCTGATAAAGGCTGAGTTAGTTAAAACAGAGGTCTCTGGGAATAGCAAGGTAGCCGTTATTTGTGTGCATGGGGACACCCGAGAGTATCCAGTGACTACAGTGTGTTTCGAGACCCCCAAAGGTACCCTCTCTCATCCAGTGGGCTTAGTATCTCAGTTACCGCATGACGCCATTGTGGGAAGGGATTTTCCGAAGTTCTGGGAACTGTGGGATGATCCTGAGCCCCCCACTGGTGCCCCTATGTACCAGGAATGTGATAGCCAGAACTCCCCTGAGAGTGGTGAGGACTCTCCGGAATTTCCCTTGTCAGTATTGGCAGGGGAGACTCAAGAAACTGGAGAGGAGCCCACCTCCTCAGACGAAAACCTACCGTCTGTGGAGTTTTCTGATCTTGAGGTTCACAGGGAAAACTTTGCCACAGAACAGTTGAAAGACCCCGCCCTAATAAAGGCACGGGAAAACGTAGTGAAAATAGATGGCGAGTTAGTGAACCCAGATAATACCGGCACTTACCCATACTTCAGCGTAGAGAAGGACCTACTGTATCGGGTGGCAAAAAGGGCAGAAGAAACCGTTGAGCAGCTTGTGGTGCCCAAACCTTACAGGAAGTTGGTGTTGGAGTTGGCCCATGGGCACATTCTTGGAGGTCATCTGGGGACAGAGAAAACCCGAGAGAGGGTATTACAGAGATTCTATTGGCCTGGGGTGATGAAGGACATAGAAAATTATTGTTCCTCCTGCCCTGTGTGTCAGAGGTCGGCCCCGATGCCACATTTCCGTAGCCCGCTGGTCCCTCTACCCATCATTGAGGTCCCGTTTGAGAGAATCGCAATGGATTTGGTAGGTCCTATAATCAAGTCCGCTAGGGGGCACCAGTACATATTGGTTATAATGGACTATGCCACCCGTTATCCAGAAGCGATCCCTCTCAGAAATACCTCGGCCAAAACCATAGCCAAAGAGCTATCTCTTGTTTTTAGCCGGGTGGGTATTTGTAAAGAACTGCTTACGGACCAAGGTACACCCTTTATGTCCCGGGTTATGAAAGAGCTGTGTAAATTGTTCAAAGTGACGCAATTGCGTACATCTGTGTATCACCCCCAAACCGATGGGCTGGTTGAAAGATTCAACAAAACCCTAAAACAAATGTTGAAGAAAGTGGTGGATAGAGATGGAAGGGATTGGGACTGTCTACTTCCTTATTTGATGTTTGCTATTAGGGAGGTGCCCCAATCCTCTACGGGATTCTCCCCCTTTGAGTTACTGTATGGGAGACACCCAAGAGGGCTGTTGGATATTGCCAAGGAAACTTGGGAAAGTGAGAGTTCTCCCCACAGGAGTGTGATTGAGCATGTCGCCCTGATGCAAGATCGAATTGCACAGGTAATGCCCATCGTGAAGGAACATTTGGCCCAAGCGCAGTTGGCACAGCAGAGAGTGTACAACCGTGGAGCCAAGACCCGTACCTTTTCCCCGGGGGATAGGATATTGGTACTTGTCCCTACGGTTGAAAGTAAATTCCTTGCCAAATGGCAAGGCCCCTACGAGATAATGGAAAAAGTGAGCGAAGTGAATTACAAGGTCAGACAACCAGGAAGGCGAAAGCCCGAACAGATCTATCACGTTAATCTGTTGAAAGCCTGGAGGGATAGAGAGTCCCTAGTCGCAGACACTTGGTCACCAGCTCAAACTGGTTGCGTGATTCCTGAGGTTGGAATCGCAGCCACCTTGTCACAACCCCAACAACAGGAGGTTAAGGAGTTTGTGCTTCGCAACAAGGAGGTATTCTCTGAGCTGCCGGGACAAACATCTGGGGTAGAGCATGACATTATTACCCCGCCCGGTGAAAGGGTGAAGTTAAAACCCTATCGGATCCCAGAGGCCCGACGGGAGGCAATACGGGAGGAAGTACAGAAAATGCTGAACTTAGGGGTGATAGAGGAGTCCCAAAGTGATTGGTCTAGTCCCATTGTGTTGGTGCCTAAACCGGATGGGAGCTGGCGATTTTGTAACGATTTTCGTCAGTTGAACAAAGTTACAAAATTTGACACCTACCCCATGCCACGTATAGATGAGTTGATCGACCGGCTGGGAACAGCCCGATACATGACGACTCTTGACCTCACAAAAGGGTATTGGCAAATCCCCCTGGCCAAGTCGGCCAAAGAGAAAACCGCATTTGTAACCCCAGACGGGGCGTTCCAATATAAAAGAATGCCGTTCGGGTTACAGAATGCGCCGGCCACATTCCAGCGGAAAATGGACCAGATGCTGAGGCCCCATCGGAAGTATGCTGCGGCTTACCTGGATGACATAATTGTCCATAGCACAGATTGGGCCTCACATCTGCCAAAAGTGCAAGCAGTCCTGGACTCTGTTCGGGAAGCAGGGTTTACGGCTAACCCCAAGAAGTGTACCATTGGGCAGGAGGAGGCCAAATATCTTGGGTACACCATTGGGAGGGGAGTAATAAAACCCCAACTCAACAAAGTCGAGGCCATCCAGAGTTGGCCACGTCCCAACAGCAAGAAGCAGGTACGAGCCTTTCTGGGAATCGCTGGGTATTATCGGCGATTCATTCCCCACTTTGCTTCTAAGGCTGTGCCCCTAACCAACCTGACGAAGGGGAAAGGGTCGGTCATGATTAAATGGACCCCCGAGGCTGAGGCAGCATTCCAGTTCTTGAAACAAGCCTTATGTAGCCAGCCAGTGTTGTACTCACCCGACTTCTCTAGAGACTTTGTCGTACAAAGTGATGCGTCAGATGTGGGGTTAGGAGCAGTATTGTCCCAGGTCTGGAACGGGGAAGAGCACCCAGTCATTTACCTCAGCAGGAAGTTGAAGTCCCATGAGGTAAATTACGCCACCGTTGAAAAGGAGTGTTTAGCGGTGAAGTGGGCTCTAGATTCCCTTCGGTACTACCTGCTAGGTAGGCACTTTGACATGGTTACGGATCACGCTCCGTTAAAGTGGATGGCTCAAAACAAGGAAACAAATAGAAGAGTGAATAGGTGGTTCCTGGCCCTCCAGGAATTCAACTTCACAGTAAAGCATCGCCCTGGCGTTCAAATGGGGAATGTGGATGCTTTGTCTCGAGTACATGAATGCCTGATTGCTGGTGTTCCAACCCCGAGGTTAAAACAAGAGGGGGGGGTATGTGACAGCAGGAAGGTAAAGTCACCTGGTTGCATCCAGGGGGGTAGATATATTTCGCCCAGATTCAGGCTTTACGCCGATTTATACAACTAGGTGGAGAGTTGTATAAGGCTAGTGGGCTCATGGATGACTCATACCTCTAAGGAGAGGGCTGGGCGTCGTGCAGACAGGGAGTTGATGAGATCAGCTGAACCTTGTCAGCTCATTTAGGCCTCTATAAGAAATCCCAGCTTCATTAGATGTTAGCTCATGCCTGGAAGCAGACCTGTGTGGACTGTCTAGGGAGAGTGAACCCCTGTGCGGTGAGAGAAAGCCTGTGTGGCTATATTTTGCTTGGACATTTAAAACCAGGGACTAGGACAGCACTAGGCTGATCCCAGTCGTTAGTTAGGAAACCTGTAAGTTTAGTCAGAGGTCAAGTTGACCAGGATTTATTTTGTTTATGTTTTTTTTGCCTTGCTGTGTTTTTGTCACTGTAAATAGAAAATAAACCGCACCTTTTTGATTTTGAAAACCACAACCTCCGTCTGCTGGGCCTGTTTTTGGGTGGGGAGCCCATCCCGGGGGTCACACATACCCGCTGCCGAGCTAGCCCCCCTCACAATATATATATATATAGCCCTATGTGCTTTTATATCTGTCTTATCTATATTTAATAATACGCTCTTCAAATACGTTTTAAAAAGCATGGTTTTCCCTTTTATGAACAAGAAAATAATGACGGTATGCTGTTGGGGTGGTATAATAATGCTTCGGGGCTGGTATGAATTTTTTTCCAGGGCTGGTTTTTATTCTCAGTCCGGCCCTGGTCCTAGATAGAACTTTTTGAGTATCTAGGGTGATGGACATGCACAGGGGGAGTACCAGGTGTGCTTGGGCACACCCTTATCACTACATGCAGTGCCAATTCCCCCTACTGCCTGAGCTTCCCCCATGTTGCCCCCCACCCTGCAGTGCTGCTGGCTTCCCTCCTCTCTACTTCCCCCAGCTGCTGCATGGTATGTTTTATGATGGAGAGTGGGGGGGGGCTAGTAAATATGTCATTTACCAGCTCCTTCCTTTTCTAAATGAACACAGTGAACACACTAACTCACTGTCTTCATTTATAACTGAATCATAGTAAATTGTGTTTACAATACTTCAGGAAGACGCTCAGCACAGAGAAATTCCCATTCATTCACTGTCCCATGCAGATGAGACTGCAGAGAAAGGCATGTGTGTTTGAGCGTTGGGGTGCACACCCTAATGCAATAGGCTGCACACACCTTTTTGTGCTCTAAAAAGCCTGCAGACAACAAGGTTAACCATAGCTCCCAACTGTCCCTGATTTCGAGGGACTGTCCCTGATTTGGAGCAATGTCCCTCTGTCCCTCTTCCCCCCTCATTTATCCCTCATTTTGGTCTGATCCATATAGTTGTATATAAAAAGGACTTTTTATCTTTTAAAAAGTGTTTCCCTTTGCTAAACCTTTCATCCAATTTCTAAATTGCTGCATTTGTACATTTTAAAAGCCAATATAAAGGAATATTAGTGGTAAAAAAAAACCCTTGTGGATTTAATTAACCTTTTTTTTTGGTTAATTCTTCTTTAAGGGGGTTTGGCAAGGGGCATGTCCTATGCCTACATATGTTTGATAGTAGGTGACCCTCATTTCCATCTTAAAATGTTGGGAGGTATGAGGTTAACTAATCATAAAAAGAACATTGGAAACATATTAAGAATCATTTGAAATGATCATAGCTAAACAACATTTCAGCAATAAAGAGCAATTTTCTGTCTTAGCAAGCACAAAATAGCAAGCTAATTATAGAGAAGCATGTGTTCTAATCAGTCAGTGATAAAAGCATGCTGTATTACAAAAGAACAGCTAACCCACAAGAAAGAAAAAGCAAAAAAAAATATTGAAACTCTTATTAGGACAATGCATTCTCTGTCTCTGAATAGTTGAGTTACTGAAATGCGGCACTAGGAGACTAATTGCTTCATTATGTGAGATTTTAATGTAAAAACCCATGATCCAGATGGAAAATGATATTAACTGGTACTACAAGTTGATTTGATCATGGATGAAATCACAAAGTACATTCTATATTTACAGTTTGGAAAGCATGCAAGTGTTTAAAGGCAAGCAGAGATAAGCTCAGGCTGTATTTGAACTCACCACTAGCCAAACTCCAAACCTGCACCTTTTTTTTTTTACTCCAATGAGCTGCAGGCTGTTTGGCTGCTCAGAGCTTGGCTAGAGATGAGTTTGGAAGACCTTTAAGCTCATCCCTAAAGGTAAATATACGAGGTTTAATAGCATGGAAAATAATTATAACTTCTGTCACATGTGTCTCTGTAGGAGAGATTTATTTTACTTCCAGTTGGGGTGACAGTGGTCACAAGCAGGGATGAGCTCAAGCATGTTTGGATACTAGTCTGAACCTGCCTGAGCTATCCTGCAAGGAAGCTGTCACTGTAGATCACCAATCCTAAGCAGCTAAAGCAATCCCCATCTGGCAACCACATGTATGCCCATCCCGTATATACATGTGGCTCTGGGGCGGAGAATGCTTCGGCTGCTTATGATTGTCAGTCTGCAGTGCCAGATTCCTGGTGGGATAGCTTAGACATGTTTGGATTGGTAGCTGAACACACCTGAGCTCATCCATAGTCATAAGAACAGAATGTGAAGAGAGATCAAAACAATTACAGATGCCACCAGAACAGGAGCTAAATGGGTAATCTCCCAAAGAGGATACGTTTTCCATTGGCAAGGTCAAATATGCGACTTCACAAAAATGGCAACTACTCTGGTCAACTGCTAAATACTGTACTTGTCACTTTGTTTTCTTTGCTGTCTTTGGTGCAGAAACACAGTGGAGGTCTTTAGCCACCATTGTACTGCTCTAAAGGAAGAATGTGCTACCTCCAAACATACCTGTTCTTTAATTATTCTTCACTATGTATGTGCCACGTTGAGAGCTCTGTTAATCTGGCCATACAATTTATTCATATAACACAGTATTGTTAAATCCAAAGGAAATTTGTGAAAATAAAATTGTACAATTAGATGTTCTAGTACAGTATATGGTCAGTTTAAGACTAAAACAAGGGTCCACAAATAGCAGAGGGGCCTTGGTGAGACAATGTGGCTTCCCATAAAATATGCACAAGTATAAATACTGTATATACTTGAGTATAAGCCAACCCGAATATAAGCCGAGGCACCTAATTTTACCACAAAAAAATGGGAAAACTTATTGACTCTAGTATAAGCCTAGGGTGTCCATCTGCATGCCTCACTGTGCCCATGCCTCACTGTGTCCATGCCTCACTGTGCCCATGCCTCACTGTGTCCATGCCTCACTGTGCCCATGCCTCCCTGTGTCCATGACTAGACTGACGTTTAACATGGGAGTCTATGGAAGGGGTGCCTGGCTTTGAAAAATTGGTGCTCCCCGGCCGAAGGCCCCCCAGACAAAAAACATTGCACACTTATAGAGGAGAAATGGGGCTACATGTGTGCCAAGTTTGTACCGGGTGCCCAAATTCACCAAAGAAATTACCGTTTAAAATGGGAGTCTATGGCAGGGGTGCCCGGATTTGAAAAATCTGTGCTCCCCGGCCAACAAACTTTGCACACTTATATAGGAAGAGTGAGGCTACATGTGTACCGAGTTTGGCCGGTACCGGGTCCCCAAAGTCCGGGAGATCGGGCGCAAAACGGTGACTCGAGTATAAGCCGAGGGGGCATGTTCAGCACAAAAAAATGTGCTGAAAAACTCGGCTTATACTCGAGTATATACAGTAGGTTCTTTCTTTTAAAACACATTTCTTTGATGGCTACATTGCAATAATGAAGACAGAAGGAGAAGACGATTTATTATATCATTATACATAGATTATACATTTGTTTTTTAGGTCCATAAATATGGAGCATACATTTAAATGTACTGCTAGATATTCTATATTAAATATAAAAAGGAATGGTCAATGTATTGTACTTTACCATATTATCTACAAAATGTGGTGATAGGAACAGCAATGCAACTGAATTTATAAATAACACTGCTTCTGGTGAACACTTGGTAATATATCCCTATAATAAACAGCCAGAAATCCACAAATAGCAAATTTTAATGTGCATCACATTGAAATCAATGAAAGGTGAATCTTGAAAATCAATTTTCTGCATTTTCGAGATTAATAGGCAAGGGATTGTCAAACAAAGAGCACGCTTTAGGCATGCCTTAAACCTGCATCTGATGTAATGAACCTGTACAATGTACTAAAGCAGAAGTGACATTTAGAAAAAAATAATGAACTGCTTGCCGCCAGGCCACAGTACATTTGCTGCGGCAGGGTGGCAAGGGCAGTCTGGATCATGTACAGAGGACACAGGCTCCCAGGAACCCACCCACATTGAGTGGCCAGGGGATCATGTGATCATGTAATTTCATTGATAACCTTTGTGATTCCTATAGTGATGCTGTGATTGGCCCACAGCTATCACATTGTACCTGGGCCAATCAGAGCACACAATAGTGATTACACAGCTGTTATGAATGTAACCCATTAATGACAGTTCAAAACATTGCAGTTACCATTATCATCACTGTATAAGCAATCAAAGTGTAAAAAAAAAAATCCTGACCCCCACCCCTCATCAGAGTAGTACAGTGTCACTAAGTAAAACATTTAAAAAATGTAAAAAAAAAAAAAGAAATAAAATGTTTAAAAATATTACAAAATTGCATGCAAAAATTATCTTTTTTTTTAACATATTGTCACCAGTCATATGATGACACTGTACTGCACTGGTATGTAGTATGTGAATAAAAAATATTTCATTTTCTTCTCCCTTCCAAAAAATTGTGACAAAAAGTTAATACTTCAAAAAACTCGCCATACCTCTTAGGCCGGTTTCACACTGGGGCGGTGGGTGCGGTGGCGATATAGCGCCGCTATTTTTAGCGGCGCTATACCATCGCGATTGCAGAGGTATTCGGCCGCTAGCGGTGCGGTTTTAACCCCCGCTAGCGGCCGAAAAAGGGTTAATACCACCGGCAAACCGCGTCTACAGCCGCGGTTTGCGGGTGGTATTATCGCGGTATGCCATTCATTTCAATGGGAAGGAGCGGTGGAGGAGCGGTAAACACACCGCTCCTCTCACCGCTCCAAAGATGCGGCTAGCAGGACTTTTTTTAAGTCCTGTTAGCGCACCGCTCCAGTGTGAAAGCCCTCGGGGAGAGAACAGGGGGGCGTGTCCTGACGGCGTGTGTGGATGGCTGCTTGAATCCACAGCTCTGCAGAAAAACCAGCTCCAGCGACCCCACAGCGACTCCAAAGAAGGATAAAAACTCCCAACAAGCTGCCTAAACATCCAGGCACATTGTGCAGCTATGCTGAAGAGGAGGAAGACGACTGCACTCCCCTGAAGACTGACAGATTACTATCCCTCAGCGGCTCTGGCACACAGCCAAGATGGCGCCGGCGTAAGCTGGGATACGACAGCGCGGCTCTCCTCCTCTCCTCACAACCTGAACGCTGCAATGTCTCCAGGAACACAGCGGTACTCTGACATCCAGGGTGAGTGCTCTCCTCCTAACTCCCCCACGACATCCAGCCCTGCCAAGTCTAGACTCAGAACGGATGAGCCTGAGCAGATGCAGCATGTCAAATCACCATGCCTGTTCTCCCTTCCCCCACCGCAGCAATCATCTGTATTAGATGCGTTCCCTGCCTCTGACCAGCCCTTGTCAGAAACTACAATGAAAAATATGCTTCTCTCACTGAGGCAAACATTGTATACAGATTTATCCTCTGCTGTCTCCTCTCTATCCATAACAGTAACTCAGCATGACCAAGCTATAGCCCACATGGAATCTAAAATGGGAGATATACTCACTGCCCATAATGAGCTAGTGGATGGCTTTGCAGATCATGAAGATGAGCTTCAATTAATTAATTTAAAGCTCGCGGATTTAGAGGACCGTTCCAGAAGGAACAATATTAAATTTCGCAATGTCCCTGAGTCGATCCAACCGTCGGATCTGACGCAATTTCTGCAATCCCTGATGCAAGCCCTTGTACCTGATCTGACATCCCGTGACTTGGAAATTGACAGGGCACACAGACTCCCCAAGCCGTCTCACCTCCCTCCCTCCACCCCTAGGGATGTTCTGGCCCGAATCCACTTTTTCACAGTGAAGGAGAGAGTCATATATGCAGCCAAAAAAGCACCGGGGCTCCCTGACCCTTTTACCAACATCGCACTATATGCTGATTTATCCAAAGCAACTATGGAAAATCGCAGACAACTGGCGACTATAACCAAAGCACTGCAGAATCATAAAATCCCCTATAAATAGGGCTTCCCCACAAAGCTGCTCATTACGTACCAGAACAAAACTCATGCAGTGCGCACCCTCCCTATGGGACTCACGCTCCTGAGAAATTGGCGCATCATCCCAGCAGAAACAACGTGCCCTCCTGCCACCACTCCTACCCTTATGGAGACCGGGGGAAATACCCCACTTGCCTGACCACCGCATCTTGAATCCTTCTCTACATGCCTTCATTAGCTGGGAAACTGCAGCACCTTTTGTTTTTTCTTTTACAGTACCTGCCTGTCTGTTGGGAGATCCTTGTCCCACATTGCGGACACAAGATCTCTTTCCCCCACTCTTTGTTTGCAGTAGTTTCTGCACATTGAGCCCAGGCCCTTAGTTGCTGGGCTCTCCCTTTTTACACCAATACCTTCCACCCACCCTTGACACCAGCTAATCTCCAACCACCTCTATACCATTCTGCATCCGGAACTCTATTCCTTGGTCTAAACAACGTCCTTATTGTTTCCAACTGGACTTAAAAAAAAAAAAAAATTAATTACCCCTTGTCTACTATTCCCAAGCTACGCTTACACTCCATCAGCCCTAACTCTAATCTTATACAATGGCTTTCAAAATAGTTTCTATTAACGCCAGGGGCCTGAACTCCCCTCAGAAAGGATCTGCACTGTTCAGAGAAGCCAACACCCAAAAAACTGATATCCTCTTAGTGCAAGAGACTCATTTTGCCTCAAACAAGACTCCCAGATTTACCTTAACAAACTTTGATCAAGTCTTTTCGGCCTCATGTCAAAGAAAGAAAAATGGAGTCCTAACTGCCATACGGAATACGCTACAATTTCAACTTCATCAATCCATTGAGGACCCCCACGGACGTTTCCTGATCCTCGTTTGCGACATCAATCAAGTCACCTACACTCTGGTCAATGTTTATGGGCCGAACACACAGCAACTGCGATTCCTAAAACTACTATACAAGAAAATTGCACGACTCCGGAAAGGAAGACTTCTGATGGGCGGCGACTTTAACATAATAGAAGATTCCACTCTGGACACTACCTCCACAGCAAAAAGACCTCGACATGTCTTAAACCCCTTTCTACAAACTAATGATCTCTTTGATCCGTGGAGATGTCAACATAGTAATGAACGAGACTTTTCATACTTCTCCTCCTCTCAACTTTCATATTCTCGAATTGACTTCTTCTTAGTTGACAAAATCACCCTTCAGGATGTGACGAAATCCGAAATCGGAACCATCACATGGACAGACCATGCACCGGTTTCCCTTATGGTAGGAAACGGTAGACCAAAGACAACCCGGGTTTGGAGGCTTGACTCATCCCTCCTCTCTGACCCGAAAATTATTCAAGATCTCACTACTGACCACCATTTCTATTTTCAAATGAACAATCAACCGGACACTGATAGGTTTGTACTATGGTCAGCATATAAAGCTTACATGCGCGGTACCCTAATTAAGCTTCATAGTAATATTAGGAGACAGAGGTGTAAGCAAGTTGAAGAGGTTCTTTCCCGAATCACTCTATTAGAAAAACAGAATAAAATAACTCCCTCTCCACATTTAGTAACTGAACTCTTAGAAAAACGACACAAACTTCGCACACTTCTACTCGTTAAATTTGAGAAGAACCTCACACTAACCAAAGCCAAATACTATGCCTTAGGCAATAAAGCTGGCGCACTACTGGCCCGACAAGTTAAGACTCAATGCATTAGAAACAAAATAGCTTCCCTTTACCACCCCACCACTAAACGGCTCCTGACTAACCCACAGGATATAGCCGATGCATTTAGCGACTATTACTCCTCTCTTTATAACCTCTCGAATGACACTGCTACTCATCAACCAAATGATCAAAACATACAAAATTTTCTAACCAATATTAATCTCCCAAATATAACCCACTCGCAACTGAGTATCCTTTCCCAACCGTTCTCGGAAGACGAAATCCTAACAGCCATCAACTCGCTTCCTCTCCACAAATCCCCTGGGGAAGATGGCTACACTAATGAATACTACAAAACATTTGCCAAACTAGTCACCCCACACCTTACTGACCTCTTCAACTCTGCCGCCACCTCTGGTTCTCTACCGCTTGATATGTTACGGTCAACTATTACCACAATCCCTAAACCTGAGAAAGATCCTACTTCTACAACTAATTACAGACCTATATCGCTCCTCAATACAGACATAAAGATTTACGCTAAAGTCATTGCTTCTAGGTTGTTGAAGTGTCTCCCCTCCTTAGTACATCCAGACCAAGTCGGCTTTATGCCAAACAGACAAGCCCCAGACGCTACTAGAAGAGTTATTGATTTGATACATCGGGTTGCCCAGTCGCGAACGCCTTCTCTGCTACTATCCTTGGACGCAGAGAAGGCGTTCGACAGGGTGCACTGGGGATTCCAGAAAGCAGTACTAACTAAATTTGGAATTACAGGTTGGTTTCAATCAGCTATACTTGCGCTCTATTCACAACCCTCTGCATCTGTATTAACTGACGGATCCCTCTCTAAACCCTTTAGGATATCCAACGGCACCCGCCAAGGCTGCCCGCTCTCCCCTCTCATCTTTGCTCTAATAATGGAACCACTGGCAGCAAAGATCAGAGGTGACAAACGTATCTCCGGCATCGAACACAATGACATGGAGCATAAAATAAGCCTTTATGCTGATGATGTCATACTTCTAGTCACAAAACCAACACATTCCATGCCTGCAATCCAAGAAATCTTAACTCAATTTAGTATGGCCTCCCTCTACAAAATTAACTCCTCTAAATCCCTAATCCTTCCGCTTAACTTGACACACGACCAACAGTCCCACCTGAAGGGCACTCTCCCTTATTCCTGGACGACACAGTCTATTCCCTATCTAGGAATAAAACTAGCCCCCTCGCTGTCTCAACTTTATGACCTCAACTACCGCACTTTCCAAAAACTACTTCCCCAACTATTATGTCAACTGCGCTCTACAGGTCTCTCTAAACTAGGGCGTATTGCCTCCTTTAAGATGCTAATCCTCCCTAAACTACTATACCTATTTCGCACAGTAATTCTACCTATACCGAATTTCTTTTTCACCTCCATACAGAAACAACTTTCTAGATTTATATGGGAAAATAAACCACCCAGATGCGCTCAATACATTTTAACAAGACACCATAAGAGAGGAGGGGTGAGTCTCCCCCACATTCAAAGCTACTACTATGCGGCAATACTCGACCAGCTATATTACTGGTGGCACCCAACACCCGATAAGACCTGGTCTATCATAGAATCTTCAGTCTTTAAACCACATACTTTACGAGATTTACTCCTTGCCACATCAATGAACTCTCCCTCCAATAGACTGATCAATCTCCCGTCGATTACGGCATCACTGTTAGCTTGGAAGAAACTTGCCCAAACGATATCTAACCATCCGTCTCACAGACTAAAAATCCCCCTTAGTACTCTGATGATACACATACCTGACTTAAATCTGGTGAAGTGGCAGACACTATCGATAACTAATGTCTCAGATCTCTACAACACTAACGACACTCTGAAAACCTTTACAAGTCTCCAAACTGAATATAACCTCCCTCACACGGAAATTTTCACATACATGAGGATCTCTCATTATCTTCAAAAAAACAAATTCTCTACTGTAGCCAAACTCCCTGAACCTATACACAATTTCTACACACACACGACATACCCGAAATGTGGCATATCTACGATATATTCTACGCTCATCGACGACCGTCCCTATTCCCAAATACCATCCCTTTCAAAATGGGTGGAAGAACTTAACATTACTATTAACCCCGACATGTGGTCACGTGCCTTTCAGCACACCTTTACGGCCTCCCATTGCTCTAATCATTGGGAATCATACCAAAAAACGATTCATAGGTGGTATCTCACACCCTATCGCCTCTGTAAATTCTTCCCTGGCCATCCCCCTACCTGCTGGCGATCTTGTGGAAGCACTGGTACCATAGCACATATCCTATGGTATTGTAAAACCCTAAGCTCATTCTGGAAACAAGTTTTTGCCTTAATCTCCACCATTTCACAGATTGCAACACCACCTAATCCCTCACTAGCACTATTACACCTTGGAATAGACAAATTCCCACCCAACTCACGGGTAGTGATAATTCATTTACTACTCGCGGCAAAACTGAACATCACGAAACTCTGGAAAACCACTGACTCACCAGCCATTGCAAACGTAATAACCGATTTGAATCATCAATGTGCAATGGAGAGTCTACTTGCTAGAAAAAACCTAAATATGGAAAAGTTTTTATATAACTGGCAGGTCTGGCTCACACATCCAAAATGTACTGTAACCTCCTGATGTATTATTCGTATTGCAATCCTCTCTCATTCGTGTAAGTCCTTCTATCATCCTACCCACTCCTGTGAGGTAACAATAATGCTTGTTTAGCTGGTGCTCCTTCTCCCTCCCCCCCTTCCCCCGTCTGGAGTTATTGATTTACCATTGAGTTATCAAGTTAATGTTGAGTCGATATGTTAATATGTTACCATACTAAACAGGATTAAGTCAGGTTCTATTCGACTGTGTAACTTTCTCTATATAGCTTAAAGCAGTGTTATATAGATTGACATCACTTGCTTCAGTCGGAACATCTGACATTGTAAAGTATGTATATCCTGACTACCTTTTCCTTTGAAAATAATAAAGAAATAGTGAAAGCCCTCGGGGCTTTCACATTGGAGAGAAAGGAGCCGCTGTTTAGGCTCGGTTTGCAGGCGCTATTTTTAGCAAAATTTTTAGCAAAATAGCGCCTGCAAACCGCCCCAGTGTGAAAGGGGCCTTACTAAATAACTCAGACTGTCTACTTTCCAAAAAAGGTTAATTTAGAGGTATTTGTATTGTCCTGGCATTTTAGGGATCTTAAGAAATAAGGTCGTCAGTACATCAGGATTGATCAATTTTTAAATATATATTTAACATACGTTAGAAGCTATAACTTTTACACAAACCAATTAATATACACTGGGATTTTTATTTAATTTTTTACCAAAGTCATGTAGCAGAATACATTTTGGCCTAAACTTATGAAGAAATATATATATATATTTTTTTTTGTTTCAAAAGTTTTTATTGAAAAGTATGCAAAACATAACATAACAATGAAGTGCGAAACTGCGGACGCAGCCGCTATGTAGAGTATACAGATGGAACAGTATATACGATCAGGTGAGTATGCAAATTCATTAGAACACAACACGGCTCGTTTTGTATGTCATTAGATGTATCAATCATAAGGAAACAGTATGTTGATATTCTATCAGCTATCTGTTGTTGGGGGCATGTACAGGCATGTACAGGCATTGAGATGATGGATCTGACATCCAAGTTTGGGTGTGAGAACCCGGAATGTAGGAGTGTCGCGTTGAGAATAAGTGTGGGAAGGCCGGTGGAGGGAGAAATGTAATTTTATTGGATATGTTTTATAACAAAAAGTAGAAAATATATTTTTTTCCGGGCATTTTTTCCTTTATATAGTAGAAGACCCAGTAGTAATCAAATACCAAAATACAGTTTTATGTGTGTGAAAATTTTTTATATTGATTTAATTTGCGTACAGTGTTGCATGACCGCGCAATTGGCAGTTAAAATAGCATAGTGCTGAATAGCAAAAAATGGCCTGGTCGTGAAGGGGACAAAACCTTCCGAAGGTCAAGTGTTTACGTTTCAGCTAAATTACATTTGCTATTAAATTGCTTTTTTTTGCAAAATCAAGAGAAGACCTTTATACTAGAGCAGGGTCTGGTATGTTTTTTTTGGGGGGGAGAACTCATACCAAAAACAAAAAAAAGGTGGGGTTCCTCCCCAAATCCACACCACACCCTTATCCCTCCTGAACCATACCAGGCCACAATACAGGGAGGGTAGCTTGAAAGGGGGGAAGTGTGTAGAAAATCACCCTGTCCTTATGTTGATTGATACAAGGGCCTCTTCCCTATATCCCGGATCCGATGGACATATGGGTCTGCAATAAGGGGATATTATCAGAGTATTGAAGTGCCCTTTAAATTAAGTGGGACTATCAGATATCCAGCTCCTCCTTAGATGAATCAGTAAGGGGTACATAGTATCCCTGGTTACTCATTCACAAAAAAAGTAAAACAGTAACTATTAAACAACCCCCTCGCCCCCCAAAATGTTCTAAAATGTCCCCATGTTGAGGTAGTATGACCTGGTATGGCCAAGGAGGGGGACACACACTTGCTGTCCCACCTCTGTCCTGAAAACCCAGACTCCAGGCTACCTTCAGCATCCTAGAAAATTTTTTAAAGGGTAAGAATGCACAACCACCAGCAGGAATCTGTCACATAATTGGCTGTAGTAATATAGGACAGAGGGAGAGCCAATCAGCGAGTCTACCGGCCACCCATGATCATTCCCGAGAGAGGCAGAACGGCATGTAAACAAGGCAGATCCCCGTTCTAACAGAGGAGAAGATAAAGATCTTGTGTTCCTGCTAAGCATGAACACAGATCTCTGTCTTCACCCAGTCAGAGCAACCCCCACACAGTTAGCAAGCACCCCCTAGGGACACATGTAACCCTTTGATCGCCCCTGATGTTAACCCCTTCCCTGCCAGTGTCATTAGTACAATAAAAGAGCATATTTTTAGCATTGATCATTGTAATAATGTCACTGGTCCTCAAAAAAGTGTCAGTTAGGTGTCCAATTTGTCCGCCGCAATGTCGCAGTCCCGCTAAAAATCGCTGATCACGCCATTACCAGACATTACTAACTGTTAAGAAGTGGCGTGCCAACTTTGAGCATGGGAATTTTGAGACTGAAGATGCAGCAAGATCTGAAAGGTGTTCCAGACTGGCAACTCCTGAAATGATTGATCATGTTCATGACCTAGTTTTGGCATATTGGCAAATCTCAGCTAAAACAATGGATAAGACACTAGAGACATCACAGAAATGTGTTGAGGCTTTAATTAATGAATTGTTGGATATGCAGAAGCTGTCAGACAAGTGGGGGCTGAAGTGTTTGAATGCCAGTAAGAAAATAAACCAACTTGACAAATCCAAGTTGATTTTGCAAAATTTTGAACAATCTAATGACAATTAGTGATGAACTTATCATCATTGTTAAATGAAACACTGGTGTTGATCTACTAAAACTGGAGAGTGTAAAATCTGGTGCAGCTGTGCATGGTAGCCAATCAGCTTCTAACTTCAGCTTGTTCAATGACAAATGCTTGCTTTGACAAAAAAATGCTTGCTTTGACAAAAAAACCTGGAAGCTGATTAGTTTTTATGTAGAGCTGCACCATATTTTGTACTCTCCAGTTTTAGTAAATCAACCGCACTGTTACAAAGGTCAGCAAGAAAGGTCATATTTTTTTTTAAATTAAAGGATTGAGGTGGTTGTTTTTTTAAGGCTTTTAAAGACTTTAAATGGCTCCTGAGTGTCTCTAATTTATGCTCTGAGGTTTTTTTTTTTTTTTTGGGTGACATGCGTTATAAGTTGAAGTGTTTTAGACAATAGGCGAAAAAAAAAAAATGTGATAACAGCACCTTAAAATATTTTTCTGTTCAATTATTTTTATTGATTGTTGTAGAAATGAGAAAGTAGGGGACAGCCTTTACATCTGTATATACCAAGTACAAAAGAATGACAAAGTGATAATGGTAGCAGTGTGAAAGTTAGACATGTTTTACATGTTCAACCAATACACATGTCCTATGTCCCCAAACATTTAAAAATATAGCATAGTGTAAGGTTTATTATGGGTGTATCTTACTGTTATTTGATGTTTACTAATATATATATATATATATATATATATATATACAAGTAAACATCAAATAACACAATAACAGTATATATACAGTGTCTCACAAAAGTGAGTACACGCCTCACATTTTTGTAAATATTTTATTATATATTTTCCATTCCATGTTATTTACTATGCATTTTCTTTTGGCTGGGCCATTTTTGCAATCTTCAAGACTAATAAGCAAAAAGTGTCAGCCTCTTACATTGTTTTTGCTAAATTCAATAGTATGACCTTTAATAATGTATTTCTGAATGATCCATCAATATGGTCAATCACACAGAATGTTGGAAATGTTTTTATTTATGCTTTGTAATAAAATAGTATATTTTTGTAAATATTTTATTATATATTTTCATGTGACAACACAGAAGAAATTACACTTTGCTACAATGTAAAGTAGTGAGTGTACAGCTTGTATAACATTGTAAATGTGCTGTCCCCTCAAAATAACTCAACACACAGCCATTAACCTGCCTAGCGGTATTCCCGAGTCAGGCTCGGGGTGGAATTTTAGTACCATTAGCGGTAACGCCGAGCCAGACTCGGGATCGCATCGCAGTATCCAGGCAAAGTAATTTACTGTATTTATTGGCGTATAACACTCACTTTTTTACCCTAAAAATAGAGGGTAAACTGTGCCTGCGTGTTATATGCAGGGGGGCAGTGGAAAGTTTTTTTCCTGAAACTTCCCTCTTAAAGTTAGGGTGCGTGTTATACGCCTGTGCGTGTTATACGCCGATAAATACGGTACCTTGTTCCCCGGATCCTGCGATGTCTTCCCGCAGTGTGTGCAAGCTGTCTCCTCGCTCGATTCACACACAGTGCCGCCGAGCTCCTTTCCCTGCGACTTTTTGACGCACGCGGACGGAGATCGGCGCCAAATTCAAAAAAGTAAAAACACGGTACACATACAGTACACTGTAATCTTACAGATTACAGTACTGTATCAAATAATTACACATCCCCTTTGTCCCTAGTGGTCTGTCCAGTGCCCTGCATGCACTTTTATATTATAAATACAGTTTTTTCTGCTGGAAACTGGAGATTGTCCATAGCAACCAAAAAGTGTCCCTTTATGTCAAAAGTGGTTTTAGACCAACTAGAAAACAACGATAATAAATTAGAATCACTTGCAGAATTGAGCGATAGCAATTTGTGGGGAAATTCGTCATCAAACACTAAATCTAATGACAGCGACAATTCTGCAACTGAGCAAATTTCAGTGTTTTTGATTACATTATTGAATAATTTTTATTATTATTATATTATTATTTGTTATAATTATTTATAGTTATTTATTATATTATAATTTATGATTTTGTGTTTCAAACTTTATCACACACGGGATGTCTACTAGACTCTAAGAATTGCAGGCCTACAATATAAAACGCCAAATTTCCATGCAAAATAATGGTACTGCTTTCAGCACCTAAAATCTGAAATAATCATACCGCCAGGGAGGTTAATGTCTAAACCGCTGGCAACAAAAGTGAGTACACCCCTAAGTGAAAATGATAAACTTAGGCCCAATTAGCCATTTTCTCTCCCCGGTATCATGTGACTCGTTAGTGTTCAAAAGAAGAGGAATCTGCTGCTCCGGGTGTGTGCAATACTTTGATTGGAACCAAGTAGGAGTGCTAGCCCCGGCCCGCCTCCATAAAAACTTGATAAAAAGAAGAAATGGCTGCACATCCAAAGTTTTCAAAAGTGCCTTTTATTGCAAACTGTCAAAATACACTAGGGACACCAGGTGTTAGTCACGTAGACGCGTTTCACACATCTGATCTGTGCTTAATCATTACCAATGACCGTTAGTGTTATAAGGTTTCAGGTGTGAATGGGGAGCAGGTGTGTTAAATTTGGTGTTATTTCTCCTTCTTCATAGTGGTCACTTTAAGTTCAACATGGCACCTCATGGCAAATAACTCTCTGAGGATCTGAAAGAACAAAATGTTGCTATACATAAAGATGGCATAGGCTATAAGAAGATTGCCACGACCCTGAAACTGAGCTGCAGCACGGTGGCCAAGACCATAAAACAGTTTAACAAGACAAGTTCCACTCAGAACAGGCCTCACCATGGTTGACCAAAGAAGTTAACTGCATATGCTCAGCGTCATATCCAGAGGTTGTCTTTGGGAAATAGACGTACGAGTGCTGCCAGCATTGCTGCAGAGGTTGAAGGGTTGGGGGGTCAGCCTGTCAGTGCTCAGACCATACGCCGCACACTGCATCAAATTGATCTGCATGGCTGTCATCCCAGAAGGAAGCCTCTTTTAAAAATGATGAACAAGAAAGCCTGCAAACAGTTTGCTGAAGACAAGCAGACTAAGGACATGGATTACTGGAACCATGTCCTGTGGTCTGATGAGACCAAGATAAATGTATTTGGTTCAGATGATGTCAAGCGTGTGCAGCAGCAACCAGGTGAGGAGTACAAAGACAAGTGTGTCTTGCCTACAGTCAAGCATGGTGGTGGGAGTGTCATGGTCTGGGGCTGCACGAGTGCTGCTGGTACTGGGGAGCTACAGTTCATTGAGGAAACCATGAATGCCAACATGTGCTGTGACATACTGAAGCAGAGCATGAACCCCTCCCTTCAGAGACTGGGCCGCAGGGCAGTATTCCAACATGATAATGACTACAAACACACCTCCAAGACTACCACTGCCTTGCTAAAGAAGCTGAGGGTAAAGGTGATGGACTTGCCAAGCATGTCTCCAGACCTAAACCCTATTGAGCATCTGTGGGGCATCCTCAAATAGAAGGTGGAGGAGCGCAAGGTCTCTTACATCCACCAGCTCTGTAATGTCGTCATGGAGGAGTGGAAGAGGACTATGAAGCTCTGGTGAACTCCATGCACAATAGACAGTGCTGGAAAATAATGGTGGCCACACAAAATATTGACACTTTGGGCCCAATTTGGACATTTTGACTGAGGGGTTTACTCACTTTTGTTGCCAGCGGTTTAGACATTAATGGCTGTGTGTTGAGTTATTTTGAGGGGACAGCAAATTTACATTGTTATACAAGCTGTACACTCACTACTTTACATTGTAGCAAAGTGTAATTTCTTCATTGTTGTCACATGAATAGATACTGTATAATAAAATATTTACAAAAATATACTATTTTTTTTACAAAGCATAAAAAAAATATTTCCAACATTCTGTGTGATTGACCATATTGATGGATCATTCAGGAATACATTATTAAAGGTCATACTATTGAATTTAGCAAAAACAATGTAAGAGCCTGACACTTTTCGCTTATTAGCTTCCTCAGGGTCTCATCATCTTGAAGATTGCAAAAATGGCCCAGCCAAAAGAAAATGCATAGTAAATAACATGGAATGGAAGGATGTTGTCATACACAATGTAATGTAACATGGAGTAGTTGCAGGGGGGGGCGGACGGCGGATATATACTATCAGTAAGATGCACCACTGGAAATAAAGAAAAAAAATGAACTGTTTCTTTAAAATTATAATTAAAATATACAAAACTCTAAAACTCTAAACTAAGCAAAACACCTCAACATTTGCTAATTCTTTTACTCTTCATGTTACATTTGGAGGTATTTTTCAGCGTTTTTCAATTACATCATTCAGGATCATGATACTCATTTTTACAGTGGTTTATGCTTGTATTTTTGACTATATACTGATAACTTGATGGAACACACATTACATTAATTTTGATGTTATAGCCTCTTTAATTGATCTTTGATTGTCTTTTGGTAAGATATCTCTTTTTAATAAGTAAATGCATATTATGAAAAGTTTGTAATTACTTGACTGATTAAAACACATAGCTAAATTGCTTTATGTTATCCTTCTAGTGCCATATATCACTTACATTAATCAGAGCAGCAACTAATGTTCTTTTCTTTTTAATCATCTCTTTTATCAGGTGTTGTGTCCTTGCCACTATGCAGTAAAGTTAGAAAAGGATGAGTACTATGACCTTAAACTGGCAAACAGCACTCACTTAGGATACTAGATATATGTCAGCAAATTTATTTTGCAGAGATGGATTATAAAAATGGCATACTAAGGAGCTGAAATTGCATATACTTTATAATAAAATGTGTTTCTACTTACCGGTATTTAAAAGTGTTGAGTAAAATTAACCAAGAATATGACAAAAGATAAACTGCCGTCAGTCTAAAAAAAACACAAAAATACTAACATAAAGTTAGGTTGTGTGCACTTTTTTAAATGTGTATTGTAGAAAAATGTGCATAATAAAGGTTACTAATAAAAATACATTTATAGAACAGTTTATTTTGTCTAAAAGGGTGCATCCAAAAATAAAAACAAAAAACAGACACAGGAAATTAGCTATTTATTTTGTGTATTTGTGACTGATGGTTGCCTTTTACCTTCAGTCTGTGGTAGGGATGAGCTTCGAGTTCGAGTCGAACTTATGTTCGACTCGAACATTGCTTGTTCGCCCGTTCACCGAACAGCGAACAATTTGGGGTGTTCGCGGCAAATTCGAAAAGCCGCAGAACACCCTGTAAAAGTCTATGGGAGAAATCTAAAGTGCTAATTTTAAAGGCTTATATGCAAGTTATTGTCATAAAAAGTTTTTGGGGACCGGGTCCTGCCCCAGGGGACATGTATCAATGCAAAAAAAAGTTTTAAAAACGGCCGTTTTATTCGGGAGCAGTGATTTTAATAATGCTTAAAGTGAAACAATAAAAGTGAAATATTCCTTTAAATTTTGTACCTAGGGGGTGTGTATAGTATGCCTGTAAGGCAGCGCTTGTTTCCCGTGCTTAGTACTGTCCCTGCACAAGGTGTAATTTCTGAAGGAAAAAAAGTAATTTAAAAGCAATAGTGGCTATAATGAATTGTCGGCTCCCGGCAATACAGAGAAAAGTCATTGATAAAAAAAAAAAATGCGTGGGGGTCCCCCCAAATTCAATTACCAGGCCCTTCAGGCCTGGTATGGATATTAAGGGGAACCCTGCGTCAAATTTTAAAAAAATTACGTGGGGTTCCCCCCAAATATCCCCCTTCAGGTCTGGTATGGATTTTAAGGGGAACTCCACGCCAAATTTAAAAAAAAAATGGCGTAGAGTTCGCCCCAAAAATCCATATCAGACTCTTTATCCGAGCACGCAACCTGGCAGGCCGCAGGAAAAGAGGGGGGGGGACGAGAGAGCAACCCCCTCCTGAACCGTACCAGGCCACATGCCCTCAACATGGGGAGGATGCTTTGGGGGTCTGTGACCCCCTTAAAGCACCATGTCCCCATGTTGATGGGGACAAGGGCCTCATCCCCACAACCCTTGCCCGGTGGTTGTGGGGGTCTGCGGGCGGGGGGCTTATCGGAATCTGGAAGACCCCTTTAACAAAGAAGGGGACCCCCAGATCCTGGCCCTCCCTATGTGAATTAGTAAGGGGTACATTGTACCCCTACCATTCCACAAAGAAAGTGTAAAAAATTGTAAAAAAAAAAACCACAGACACCGTTGGGATAAGACCTTTATTAAAAATAAAAAAACATTTAAAAAGTTCCAGCGGTGGTAATCCACCCTCGGTCTCCACTCCAACACTGTCGGTATCCTGCGATGAGTGATCCCCTCTCCGGGGTCCAGTGATGGATGATCTCTCCTCTCCAAGTCCAGGCTCCAACGATGATGTCCAGCGCAGCGAGGAACAGCAAGCATCCTGTCTCCACCGGAGACACTCCGGGAATCCCGGCAGCCTGACAGGTCTCTTATGTAGCTGAGGACGGGGCCACCCGTCACGTGACTCTGTCCCCCTCTGACGCAAGGGGAAACCCGGGCTTCCCCAGTGACGTGCGGGTGACCCCGCCCCCCTCTGATGTAATGCAGGTTTCCATTTTATTCCATTCCATTCTATTTCATTCCATTCTAGGGACGAGAACCAATGGAGGGAGGTAACTCGTTGCAGGACCCAAAATAGTATGAACACCGCTCAACCTCTTATACCAGGAGGATACGGGCATGTGGCATGGTGTGCCTTACCCTGCAAGTGAAGGTAAGCAGGAAAAACGGTCCGTGTGCTACACTAGTAACGGCGGTGATCAGCGATTTTTAGCGGGACTGCGGACACTTTTAAATAGCGTTAAACTAGCAGTAAAGCACAAAACTATATGGCGTTAAACTGTCAGTAATGCACAAAAAACTAAATGGCGTTAAACTGGCAGTAACGCACACAGAAGTAAATGGCGTTAAACTTGCAGTAACACAAAACTATATGGCGTTAAACTGGCAGCAACGCACACAAAACTATATGGCGTTAAACTGGCAGTAACACACACAGAACTATATGCCGTTAAACTGGCAGTAATGCAATCAAATAGACGGTGTTCAACCGTCACTACACTGATGCTATCTATACTGTCTCTACTCTAGCTATATACTAATGTAAAGATTACTGACACAGTCTCACTACACTGAAACTATGTGAGCTGTCCCTACTCTACACTAATGTATGTATGAATAACACGGTCTCACTACACTCCACTACACTCACTACTCTCACTACACTACACTGAAACTATCTGAGCTGTCCCTACTGTAGCTGCACACTATGCAAAGCTGAATGATGGTCCTCCTCACTACACTCACACTATCCCTAGACTGACACTAATCTAATATTCTACACTGACAATTGAAGCAAAATAGCACAGTATAGCACACTATCTAACTAATATCACTGAACAAGAGCCCTGTTCTATGTCTCTCTATGCCGAAATCACACTGAAAATGGCTGCCATTGAAAGAATACTTTTATACTGTGGGGCGGGAATGATCCATGATTGGATAAAGTCATGATGACAGTGTCCAATCATGACTCTGACAGTGCTCTGTGCCCTGATTGGCTGAAGCTTTCACTGCTTCTGCCAATCAGGGCTTGCAATGCACTGTTTATCGCAGCAATGCATTGTGGTCGGTTCAGGGGCGTCAAACGACCCATTTGTTTGGCTATTTGCCGAACATCCGAACAACGAATGTTCGGCCCGAACTTATGCTCGGGACGAACCGTTCACCCATCCCTAGTTTCTAGTCCTTATAACAGTAAAGGGGCCTTACTAAAGTAATGTCAAGTAGTTAGCTATGATTAATACAATTACATACACATTATATTGCTTTATTTGCTCCAACATGTGTTAAATAGTAAAAGATTGGTGAAATATGTATAGGGCAAATTTACGGCGAAAAACATTACCTTCAAAGTCCCATTTATTCTGTTTGTTGTATAGGCTTAAGAAACAGTACCTGTCAGGGTTTAACTGCTGTTTGTGTTCCCGTTCACTTAGAATGAAAACAAAAGAAAATCCCAAACTTTGGGCTGTCACCACAACAGAAATTAACCACTTCAGCCCACGCTATAGCCAAAAGACGGCTACAGCATGGACTTCAAGTGCGGGGAGGGCATCAATAGGCGTTCTCCCGTGATCACGCTGCTCGCGTGCTTCCTGGAACGTGCGACTGGCACGCTCTATGACCTTCAAATCTTTTGAATTATGCTGATCACAGAACAGGGGAAAGGGCCAATCACAGTGGCCCTTTACCCACTTCAGCCCCAGAGGGATTTACCCCTTAATGACCAGGCCATTTTTTGCAGTACGGCACTGCGTAGTTTTAACTGACAATTGCGCGGACGTGCAACGCTGTACCCAAACAAAATTGATGTCCTGTTTTTCCCACAAATAGAGCTTTCTTTTAACAAAAAAAGACCGACAATTTTGAAAAGAAAAACAATATTTTTTACTTTTTGCTATAATACATATCCCCTCAAAAAAAAAAAAAAAAAAAACGAATGTATTCATCAGTTTAGGCCAATATGTATATATATTGGTAAAACAAATCCCAATAAGCGTATATTGATTGGTTTGCGCAAAAGTTATTGCCTCTACACAATAGAGGATCGATTTAGGGACTTTTAATAGTTTTTAATTGTTTTTACTGGTAATGGCGGCAATCTGTGATTTTTAGCGGGACTGCAACATTGCGGCAGACAAATCTGACCTTAAGTGACACTTTTTGGTGACCAGTGACACCAATACAGTAATCAGTACAAGGTGGAGAAACCAGATACTTGGTCCCCACACACCCCACTTTGGGGTAATCCCAGACTACCCCATTTTGAAACCATCCCGACCCAGTGATATGGGCTCGGTTTGAAATTAAAACCTTGGGAGACATAATGTCAGACGATAGACTGCTTAGCTTCAGTGACCTCAAACGGGACCCGGCCTTGCCTAACCGTATGCTATTTAGATATCTACAGCTGCGTCATGCGTTCCAGGCCCAATTTCCACAAGCTATTAGGTTAGAGGTTCAAGACGTTGAGGCCTTACTGAGAGCCTCGGGGGCGGGTGGAGCTCTCTCTACTCTTTATTCCACTCTGGCAGGACTTGATACCTCAAAAGTCTCCCAGCTATTTTCGACATGGCATTTAGATATCCCTGAACTGGCCGGTGATGACTGTGAGGAGGGCATCCAACAGTATATCCCACTAATGATCTCGGCCAAAGCCTGACTCACCCAACTGAAGTTCCTAAACCGGGTCTACTACTCCCCAGAGAGAATGGCTAGAATATACCCTGACAGACGACTGGCCTTCCATAGATGCGGCGCAGAGGTTGGCTCCTTTTTCCATGTGGTGTGGTCATGCCCGCAGCTGAGGCTGGGGGTGGTAGAGACTATAAACTCCATAGGTAAACAGAGGGTCCCCTGCAACCCATTACCCTTGCCCCCAATCTAAATAACTATGTGTATTCTACGCAGCTTTCTAAGCTAGGAAAGCAATCTTCTACAATGGAACAAGCCCCTTCCCCCCTCGGTCCAACAATGGCAAACTCTGGTAGACCTAGCACTGCCCCTGTACAAGCTGACATATATGGGACGAAATTGCCCAAAAAAGTTTGATAAACTATGGGCGGCATGGGTTCATGAGCGGCGGCTGCCTCTAGTTTGAGGCTCAGAATGCAGCATTATAGATGATCTATGATATGTAAAAATATGCAAAGTTTTCAAAAACAGTAACTTTCCAATAAAGTGGAAGTGGAACTCTCCTTCCTTCCCTGTCCTCCCTCTTCACCCACCTCGTCTCCCTCCCAAGTGTCTGGGGCTGTCCTCCCCTTCTCCCATGCGCTCCTAACTCTATTCCAGTGTGCTCCTGATGGTGGTTTTCCTTCTAGATATTTAGATAACAACGTGTCATACTACTGCTGTTTGGATTGTGATATAAATAGGTGCTCAATGTATGGTCGATGAGATTGTACCACTGCTTTTATATGTGTAGCGCACCAACCCCAGACTTTACCTGCTTTTCTTATGCTTGGCTCCTCCGCAGGAAAAGAATGAGGCACACCGCACCACAAGCCCGTACCCTCCTGAATAGGGAGGTTGAGCTGTGTTAGTTTCTCGGGCCTGCTTGCAGCCAGTGTCAAAAAGCCTCCAGTGCTGACCTCGTTTCTGCAGTAGTCAGAAACGAGTCTTTAATTCTCCCCAGTAAGCAACTGTCCACACCATCTGAAAGGTCCAACACTTATTTATTCCTTCTTGCACAATAAACAGTCTCTTTGAGAGCAGACGGGTTGGGACAAGACACAGGTCAGATAAGGTGGGAGGAGGTCCAGGCACAAACTTGAATTTGGGTTTCTTCTGCTCTGATCAGCACGGACAGGCTTGGCGCACGGTCACTGCCACAGACCATGAGGTTGGTCACTGCCACTGACCGGGTGAAAACATAAAAGTCACTGCCACTGACCTTGGGTGAGTAGTGTCACTGCCACTGTGACCTAAAGAACACTCACTTCCTTCCGTTAGTGAACTAGCCCTTTATAGGACAAGAACATCCCTCCAGAGAGTTACCAGAGGCTCCATCTGTCACCACGACTCTGCGCTGGGTCTTCAGAAAGGGTCACCTCCCTGGCCTCCTCGTCCTGGATACGGGTCCCCTCGCAAGGCAGATCCCTGGGAGTCTCGGTCCCCGGTGGATCCCAGCCGAAGGCTGCTGGGCTCTGGGCCTTTCTCCAAAGTACCTCACCCCAGACTGAAGGTGTCTGAGATGGAACCGCAGCTCCGTCTCCGGGCCTAGGGCACCCAGAGACAACCCGAACAGGCCCCCGGGCCTAGGGCACCCGGAGGCGACACACACGCACCCAGGCTTAAGGTGCCTGAGAGCGGAACCGACCCCTCTGGAAGATGGCCACCCCCTTTTATATCCTCTCCCAACAGGCACAGCAGGTTCCCCGCACCGACGCACTGCTGCCGAGAGGGGACAAAAAGGACACAACCTTGTACTGCGGTTCAACCTAGGCCCATGGCAACAGTGCCACCCATAGGCCCCAGTGAACATACACACCAGTACTATCTCCCAGGGATAGAAATGGTCCATGAGACCTAACAATTAGTGCATCTGAGCCTAGCTACCACTCAGATGCTTCCCCCTAAATGTAACCACCCGCTACACATGTTTGTTTTGAAACTTAAATAAACTTTAAGTTAAAAAAATACAGTGATCAGTGCTATAAAATGCACTGATCACTGTATAAATACACTAACAGGGAAGGGGTTAACACTAGGGGGTGACCAAGGGGTTAATTGTTTCTTACTGTGAGGGGAGTGGACTAATAGGGAGTAGACAGAGAAATCGCTGTTCCAGATCACTAGAAACAGTAGATCTCTCTCTCCTCCCCTGTCAGAACAGGGATCTGCCTTGTTTACATTGGCAGATCCCCGTTCTGCTTCTGTAAGGAGCGATTGCGGGTGGCCATGCACGTGCTCCCCCCATGTGCAGCGCACACACGATCACATGCACGGACCAACGTATTGGTACGTTGGTTCGCGCAGCCTTCCTGTAGTACAGTATATCTGACAGCTGATCACGGAGGTAAACAGAAGCCGGTTATCTGCTTTTTTTCTCCTCATGATTAGCACAAGGAAAATAGAAGAAATCCGTTAACCACCTTCTGTTATCGGTCCCAAACTGTGCCCACCAGTGCCACCTATCAGTGCCCATCAGTGCTGCCAATCAGTGCCCATCAGTGCCTCATCTTCAGTGTCACCTATCAGTGCCACCTATTAGTGCCTATCAGTGCTGCCTATTAGTGCCCATCAGTGCCACCTCTCAGTGCCACCTATCAGTGCCCATCAATGCCATGTATCAGTGCAGCCTCATCAGTGCCTCCTCATCAGTGCCCACCAGTGCCACCTTATCAGTGCCTGCCAGTGCCACCTCATCAATGCCCATCAGTGCAGCTTCATCAGTGCCCATCAGTGCCACCTCATCAGTGCCTATCAGTGCCGCCTCATCAGCACACATAAATGAAGGGAAAAAATTACCTGTTGCTTGCAACACTTTTTACAAACTATGAATTTTTTTTTTTTTTTTATAATTTTCAGTCTTTTTTTGTTTGTTTTTTAGCAAAAAATTTAATACCCAGTGGTGATTAAATACTACCAAAAGAAAGCTCTAAAAAATGATAAAAATTGCATATGGGTACAGTGTTGCATGACAGCGCAATTATCATTTAAAGTGGGACAGCCCTGAAAGCTGAAAATTGGCCTGGTCTGGAAGGGGGTTTAAGTGCCCAGTAAGCAAGTGGTTAAAAGTACATTTTCCAATGGGGACATTAGCTCTTATGATACTGGTGACAGCCAGGCTATCTCTCACTTCAGAGGGATTTCCTCCCACTTTGTGTGTTTGGCTATGAGACAGGAGGTGAAAGGAAATCTCCCCAATAGAATGAAGATGGCAAAAAACATGATAGTGGTTATAATCCCCCCTTACTTTATCCAAAATGAAAAAAAAAAAAGATTGCCTTTAGTTTTGCCTTAGCTACTGAATCTTTAAACATGTCCCAGCAGGCATTAAGCTATAAGGACGTTGAAATTGCATTCACCTCAGCATTGACCAAAGCTTCTTATTACATTTTGGAGACATCCAGGGGAAATGGTATAATACGTTATAGTTGATTATGTGTAATTTTGTAGTGCTGTTAGTGGAATTGAGAACACTATACTGCATGGTAAAAGAATCTAATGTAAAATGCCACAAAGCAGGTAACTTCTTCAGTTCAGGTTTAAAATATGCTATTGAAACCAGCACTACATTTGTTTTGAATTAGTTTTAAAAAATGCAATAAAGCATTTAAAGTGCAATGCATGGTCTCCTCCATGTAGATCTGAAATTTTATCAGCTGCATAGGTTTTTTTTTTCTTTTTAACACTGTATTATACATGAAACATGTTCAGAGAATTCCCTCAGTACTGTAGGTAACCTTGTCGCAATTCTGGGCAATCGCTAATTAGTAAAGGTAGGTGGGTGAAGGTATATAATACCTCCTATGTCTGGACAACAGTCTGATTCCCTGGAAACACAGCACACGCAGTTACTTCCATAGTGAGGTAAGGGGACTTCTCATAACGGTCATACTAGCTGATGGAACTTTCCATCAGGGAGCTGACATTTCTCAAAGTGCCTTTTTCTTTTCTATTTTTAAGGTCTTTCTCACACTGTTTCCATCAGTGTGTGTATATGCCAATACACTGCTGTTAAGTAAGTACAATGTCTTGTCTATAGGCTCTTCTTCCCTTTCACCATTCACACACACCTTTCCGCATTTTATTTTAATACACTCACTTGTCCCTGTATTTTATCTACATGCACTCACCTAGCCTTTTTTCCTCACGCCCTCACCTGCACTCACTAGCACTGTTCACACCCTTCACTCCATCTTTGCTTTCCTTTCTTTCATCTCTTATTTTCTTTTCTTTCCCTTCATCCTTCTCCCCTTCTTTCCCCTCTCCTTTCCTTTCCTCTCTCTCTTCCCCCCCCCCTTTCCTTCTCTTTTTCTTTCCCCCCCTTTTCCCTCTCCCCCCTTTTCCTCTTTTTCTTGCTTTTACTATTTCTTTTATACACTCTATTATCTCTTACTGTCAGGGACCTGCCAGAAATCAAAGACAGTTCTTGCTTCCCTCGGTACCTGTGCGTTGGCGCGCGCTGGGTGTGTGCGCGCGTGCGCCAATTGCGCGCGCATGTGCACGCGCGTGCGCGCTAAACGATATGGCGCCATTAGGCCTTTAAAAGGCCAGCAGTTACAACAGTGCATTGCTGTCTGATCCGCAGCTTTCTAAACCTGAATACCTGCATACCTGCTACCTGTTACCAGTACCGACCCGGCTTGCTCGACCACCCAATATTTCTCCAACCCTGACCTCGGCTCGCCTTGACCCTGCTCTGTCTCTCACCTGCCTACCTGCTGCCAAACCTTGCCTGTGTTCCTGACTACGTCTAAGCCTGCTGATCCATACACCTGACTACCTGCTCTGACCCGGCTTGTCTGACCCTCCTGCTGTCTGCTGTTTTGTGCACCTAAACCAAGCTTATCTCACCTTTCTCCAGCTTCCACTGTTCCAGTATCCACCAGCTCCCAGGTCGCTGACCTGCAACCCCCTGCTCTGCTGCCTACAGATCCAGCCATCCCTGGAGGATCACTACCTTGCCACGGTGCCAACCACTACACCTACTGCAGGCACTCCTACCTCACTGCGCTCTCGAGGTCACTGTCCCCAATCCAGTGACTCCTGAGCCAGGGCTGTAAGAGAGGTCTCCTCCTACAAAGTCAGGCTCTACGACCAGGTACGTTCTGTACATAACACTTACACTCACATCTTCACACCAATTTAGAATAGACCTTCTGGTTTGACTTTAGTTCATCATTTCGTCTAATATACTACGACAATGCAATTATTATTACTATCATTATCTATATAGACCATTGTCTATTTAATATCTCTCTCCCGATCCCCATCAGAGCCAGGTGCATACATTCCCATCCCCCACCACCCTTATACAGATATACAGTCAATAAGATTACTTTGTAATGTCCAAAATCTTTAAATCTTTAAAAAAGACTAATACATATCCCCATCACCCTCAGGTGCTTGGATCAGGCTCCCGGGGGTTTGACCCCGCCTATCCACCAGTCCATAACTTTTTGCCTCCACATAAATGTGACGTCCTGAGAGCAGCCTCTATCTGTGGTTTGAAGCCACCCCTGTTCGGGGGGGAGGACGTTACAAACACTACGTTGGGAGCCTCTGTCTGTGGGGGGATTGGAGAGATTCAGAGAAGTCAGGATTTCCTTTCTCCGGTTTGGGCCCACCCACACAACTAAGAGGGTAAATATGTGTATTACATGACTGCCTTTTCTCCTAAGTTACTTTTTTTTTCGATAGATGTTGATGCAATTACTTCCTTGAACGGAATTATTATAAATAAATGTACACATTAAGTATCTGATTGATAACTGTTAGGAGATAATTTGGCGATTACCATGTTACTAATGAATTTACTAATCTATACTCTTCAGAATGTAAGAAAAAAAAAACCCTGAGGAAGACCTGCAACATAGGTCGAAATGCATCGGGGCCTTCCCTCTGTTTAAACACATGTATATACATGCATTATTTCTGTTATGTTCTGTTCATAGCATATGTTATACCCCTGCATGTGTGCATTTGGCCATTGTACCACCGGAGCTCATAAAAATCTAAACAATTGTACAACTGACTTTTTTAAACCAAAACGAAATCATCGAATAAAATTATTTTATTTATAAAGATACCTTGTTTGACTATTTGCTGCTAAAAAATCCCAAGGGAAAAATCTTTGTTTTCACCTTGTCGCAATTCAGCCTAAATGACCAAGGAAAAATGTGAACAATAAATAAAAGGAAAAACTGTTCAGCTGGGTACATAGTTACATAGTTACATAGTTAGTCAGGTTTAAAAAAGACATACGGTAAGTCCATCTAATTCAAACAAATAAAAAATAAAAAAATTACAATCCCATATACACAATCCTATATCCATGGTTGATCCAGAGGAAGGCGAAAAACCCCAGCAGAGCATGATCCAATTTGTTACAGCAGGGGAAAAAATTCCTTCCTGAACCCCTGAGAGGCAATTGGATACCCCCTGGATCAACTTTACCTATAAATGTTAGTACCCAGCTATCTTATGTACATTTAGGAAAGAATCCAGACCTTTTTTAAAGCAATCTACTGAGTTGGCCAGAACAACTTCTGGAGGGAGTCTATTCCACATTTTCACAGCTCTAATGCCGCGTACACACGATCAGTTTTTCCATCGGTATAAAAAAATAGAACATGGTTTAAATTTTATCGATGGAAAAAAAACTATAGCAAATTCCGATCGTCTGTGGGGAACTCCATCGGAGAAAAAACCCACACATGCTCAGAATCAAGTCGACGCATGCTCAGAAGCATTGAACTTCATTTTTCTCGGCTCTTCGGAGTGTTTTACGTCACGGCGTTTGGGACGGTCAGATTTTTGACTGATGGTGTGTAGGCAAGACTGATGGAAGTCAGCTTCATCGGATTTTATTCCATCGGAAATCCGATTGTGTGTACAGGGCATTACTGTGAAGAAACCTTTCTGTATTTGGAGATGAAATCTTTTTTCCTCTACACCTAACGAGTGCCCCTTGTCCTCTGTGATGACCTTAAAGTGAATAACTGAACACCAAGTTCACTATATGGACCTCTTATGTATTTGTACATGTTGATCATATCCTCCCCGAATCTCCTCTTCTCAAAGAGAATAAATTCAGTTCCTCTAATTTTTTCTCACAGCCTCCAATATGCCTCTTATCAGTTTGGTTGCCCTTCTCTGCACTTTCTCCAGTTCCCCAATATCCTTTTTGAGAACTGGTGCCCAAAACTGAACTGCATATTCCAGATGAGGTCTTACTAATGATTAACTGAGGAGGTTATTTTCTAAAACGACATTATGCAAAATCAGGTGCAGTTCAGCATAGAAACCAAACAGATTCTAGGTTTTATTGTCAAAGCCTAATTGAACAAGCTGAAGTTAGAAGCTGATTGGCTACCTGCACAGCTGCACCAGATTCTGAGTGCGCCAGTTTTAGAAAATCCCCCCCCGTGAGTTTTTGTATTCAACCAGCGGCTGAACAAAAGAAAATCACAGATTCCTGCATCCACACAAGTGATATAGATGCAGGTTCTGACAGCAGGACCCCCCCCCCCCCCAGAATACACTGATCAGGGCATCAGTGCTGCAGCGGCAGATCAAATGTTTCTTTTTAGCAGGACTGGTCGACAGAAATTGACTTCTGTTGAACAGAGATAGCTACACACAGAACGCAATTGGCAGGCTTCTGCTGAATCAGATGAATTTTGATCCATGTGTACCTAGCTTTAAAACAAAGTGTAAGCTCTCACGGCTGTCTCGTTTTTAAACATGCATTTGGTGCAGTCCTCCTCATCCCTTCCTTGCTACATTGTTAGTAACTCATTTATAATAAGAATAGACATATCTAGTTCTAAACTTTTTAAGTAGTAAAGCAAGAATAGGTTTGACAGGCCAAAAGGTCCATTGATAGCCCTGCATAATAACTATGTGACCTAAGTAGGCCATTTTATAAAAGCTTGTCTAAAAGAGTAAGCCTGATCTTTAAATTTGGCTTTGACCGCTGGCAAATGTGCATTGTAGCATGCTATTTTTCAGCAGCTTATATACAGGAAATGAGTGACCCTTTTAGCTTGCCACTTCTTGGGATTGCAGTATGATTTAATCCTAACACCACTTCCAAGGCCATATCTTTTTGTGAATTGCTGACTGCATGTTTCCATCTTTTGTATTATGATTTTATAACATAAAATTATACTTTAAAGGGGTTTATTTGTAAAAAAATAATTGCTGTATGTAGGTCAAAAGCTTAAAGAGGAACTTTAAACTTTATCCGTATCAACTTGATAAAAAATAATGTTCTTTAGCAAGGAAAATCCATTCCACATTATTACATATGCTAGTAAAATTTGTGTGTTCTGTATATTGCAGCTAATTTGCTGAAGGCCAGAGCCCATGAGTGGCAGTAAATCTTTAGGCTGTCAGCAGATCGGCCTCTACTGGCTCTGATGTTTGAAACAACGCCAAAAATTGAGAGCAGCTGAGCATGTGCAGAGCAGGGTGAGACAGTGAAATAATAATAATACTAACAATTGTAATAAACCTAATTTTTATTGCCTTTAAAGTGGTTGTAAACCCACTTGCACAACATGCACCTACAGGTAAGCCTAGATTAAGGCTTACCTGTAGGTGCATGAAATATCTCCTTAACCTACACGGTTAAGGAGATATTTGCTTTTGAAACCGACACCGCTGACGTCACGCGCATGCGCACTATCGGGCCGGCATAGTAGCCAGATTTCTGAATGGAGCTTGCCGCATGCGTGTGACGTCATCGCCGTTCCGGGGCCAATCACAGCGCTGGAGCGGCGATACACGGAAGGCAGAGGGGAGCAACATGGTGGCGGCGATGGAGGTGTCCGAGCACCGCTGTGGGGGCTTCGATCTCAGGTAAGTGATTGATAATGAGCTAGTATGCTATGCATACTAGCTAATTATGTCTTTCTTTTGCAGGTTGTAAAAAAAAAAAAAAAAAGGATTCGGGGGTTTACAATCACTTTAAAGTGGTTGTAGACCCTTACAATCCACTTTTTGCTATAAGTAAGCCTATAATAAGGCTTACCTGTAGCTACCCAGGATATCTCCTAAACCTACACGGTTTAGGAGATATCCCCTGTATTTGCATGTGCCGATGTAATTGGCACATGCGCACTGAAGCAATGGCACGTACGTGCCGTTGCTTCAATTACTGTGGCGTTACTGGCGCGGAAGTGACATCATCGCGGCTCCGGCCAATCACTGCACCGGAGCCCGCGATACTCGGAAGTAACTGCGGGAGCGATGTCGCCGGCCGGAGGGGGAGACAAGGACGGCTGCGGGGGCTTCGATCCAAGGTAAGTAATTCATTAACCTGTCTTGCGGGTTATTTTATTGGAGGGTTTTCCCTAGGGTTTACAACCACTTTAAAGGTAGCTTCTCAAAGTGCTTTACAAGGAAAACACAAGGAATACACAGGATAACATAAAGGAAAAAAGGGACAATTAAGTAAAAGCATGTCTAAAGAAAAACGAGTTTAGAGAAGATGACTCTGTTTTTTTGGAAGTGAATTCCACAGTTTTGGAGCATAGCAGGAGAAGGCTCTGTCTCCCATTGAGTGTAGGTAATCAGATGGGACACACAGAAGATCAGAATTTGATGAGTGGAGGTTAGGAGGCGGAAGAAAGTTAATAAAAGTTCAGAGAGATGATGGGGTGCCAAGCCATGAAGAGCCTTATAGGTGAGCAGAGGATCTTAAAGTCTATGCAAAACCTGACATGTAGCCAGTGCAAAGACTCAAGGATAGGGATACTATGATCACTTGTACCAAACCTAGTCAAGATTCTGGCTGCAGAATTTTTTAAATATTGAAGTCAATTAATAGTGTATTTTGGTACACCAGTGAGTAGAGCATTGCTAGATTATAACTACTTGCCGACCAGTCGCAATCATTATACGGCAGCAGGTTGGCTCCCCTGCGCAAATCGCCGTAGCTGTATGGAGGCCGCTTTAAGAGCTATAGGGGGCACGCATGCACGCCCGCTGCATGACCCTGGAGCTGATGCGCGTAGCCAGCGGTCGCGATGTCCGCTGGCCACCCGCGATTGCTCCTCAGAGAGCCAGAACGGGTATCTGTCAATGTAAACAGACAGATCCCCGTTTTGACAGGGGAGTAGAGAGAGATTTGCTGTTCCTAGTGATCAGGAATAGCGATCTATATTCTCCTCTAGTCAGTACACTGCCCCCACAGTTAGAGACACCTCCCTAGGGAACACTTAATTCCTTGATCGCCCTATGGTGTTAACCAATTCCCTGTCAGTGACATTTATACAGTAATCAGTGGCTATTTAGTTTAATGGTCCCAAAAAAGTGTCAAAAGTGTCTGATCTGTCCACCGCAATGTCGCAGTCCCACTAAAAATCGCTGATCACCGCCATTTCTAGTAATGGGTTACTGGGTTACTATAGTTACTTGTTTTTTTTTTTCAAAATTGTCGCTCTTTTTTTGTTTATAGTGCAAAAAATAAAAACCGCAGAGGTGATCAAATACCATCAAAAGAAAGCTTTATTTGTGGGAAAAAAAGGACGCTTCTCGGCCTTTTGGCTAAGATCAAGTGTAGTATCTGTTCTTATCAGTTGCCAGGAGGTGGCGCTGTGCTAACCGTCCCCAGTACACGGCGAGGTGGAAAGGGATGGCGGTGGCGTATGCAAAACCTGCTGGTGTGGAGGTGAAAGCCTTCTGATGGGGATGGAGAATCACTTGGTCAAGGCGGAGGGCCGGGGGTTTTTATTCTGGCCTTCTGGCAGGTGTTGGTGTAGGCGCTGCTCCTATTGGCGTCCGGTGGAGGAGCATGCCCGGCCCTGTTTCGGGGTCGGGGATGAGTCTTGCAAATCTGCCGGATTGTAGGGAGTCTGGAAGGGTTAGTACCGGGGGGCCGCTTTCACTGTCGGTGGCTCTCCCCGAGAAAACCCAGAAGGGCTCTCAATCCAGTGGGAGCGGAAGGCCGCACTGACCTGGTCGGGGGGTCGGATCAGAACCGAAAAGCCTATGGTGAATGTGCCCCTGGAGTGGCAGTTCAGGGGTGCCATAACTGCACAAGTGTTGTCCCGCAGCACTTCTGGGTTTTTGGCACCACGGTCACTTCACCATAACACACTTTTTGAGCACCTGCCTCTAGGGCCGAGCCTTTTGGCTAGGACCAGAGGAATTTTTTTATTCCTGGCCGGAGGGCCGGCCATTGTATTGCACAATGGCCCTTTTCACTCTCCCACCTTCCTTCTCCCCACTTTCTTTTTATTTACCCCTGTGTGCGTCACTTTTTTATATTTTTTTGTTTGATGTACCACGTTTGTCACTGTGTTTAGTAGGGTGTAGGTCCTCGGGCCTGCCCTGAACGACTTGGGAGTAGGTGGACATGGTCTTCTGGCCTGGTTCGCCTGCTCTCATGGGGGTCTCCCTTCTGGGGAGCCCCACCTAGTACTTGGATGGGTCTGTTTCGGCAGACTCACTGAAGAATGGGGTCCGTCTGGTTTCGGCCAGTCGGACCACGTGACGTACCTCAGTCCCCGTCTGGAGCCTAACGCCCCGGGGGATCAGGGTTTGGTCCTTCCTTGTGGAGGACAAGTGTTACACCCGTTGCACGTTTTGTGTTTCACTCTTTATGTGTGTGCACTTTTTTTGGCACCGGGTGGAGTTTTTGGGTGTGTTTCACACGCCATGGGCTTTTCAAGAAAAATGGGGTTTATTTACTAAAGCTAGAAAATGCAAAATCAGGCTCACTTCTGCATAGAAACCAATGAGTTTCTAACCTCAGCTTGTTCAATTAAGCTTTGGTAATAAAACCTGGAAGCTCATGGGTTTCTATGCAGAAGTGAGCCTGATTTTGCACTTTCCAGCTTTAGTAAATAAACTCTATTGTGTACTTAAAAGTGGGGTATGCATGTACACTGCTCTGCAGAAATGCACAGGGGGGCATTCATTCTGAATGTCACACCTACACATGTAAAATCGCAGTGCTGGAGACCATGCAATTTCCCTGAAGCTGCATTTTTGAAAAGAGAAAAGATATACCTGTGCTCAAATCCAAATAACCAAATACACACCTGCTTGGGTTTGATTTGCAGGCACGTTTGGTGAATGCAATAACAAATATGAAAATTGTGAATTTTAATCAAATAATTTTTATTAAGAATATAAAGTCATAGATACAAGGAGTGGAATTTGACAAGCTGCAAATTGCTGTACATTACAAATAATGTTGACAAATGTGATGGTTATACATAAATTTCTACAACTCTGTGGCATTACACTCCTACATCTGATGCTAGATTCAACTTCAAAAAAATTTTTTGAGTGAAAACGTAGAACGATGTAACATCTAGGCACATCTTTACAATCTGATTCTTGTAGTTTAATACGGACTTTAAGCCCTCCATATCAGCTATGGAGGATTTGACATTGGTTATAACTGAACTCAGGTTGGGGGAAAGGGGAGATAGATGAAGAGGAGTACAGTGAGAAATTTAAGTATGAAAGAGGGTAAGAAATGGTATAGAAAATAGAATAGAATTATGGTACTGGGCATTACAACCCATGGGATTTGAAGTTGGACCTCCATATCCTCCAGTGAGATTCATATCTGGAGATGCAACCGTCCCTGTATGCTAATATTTTTTCGTATTCTGCAATAGCGTTGACTTTTGTGATCACCTCTCCTTTACTGGGAATTTCATTCGTTTTCCACTTACTCATTACCAGAGACCTTGCTGCAAACAGAATGTGCATGGCTATTGACCTAACTGATAGTGGGTATTCAGACATGTCAATGCTCAATATAGCTTTTTCAATGGTAGGTTGTACAAATACTCCAGTTATTTTCGATATGAGTTTGAACATTTCAGACCAGAAGCTGCGGAGGTGGAGGCATGCCCACACCATGTGCGACAACGTCCCCACCTGTCCACACCCCCTCCAACATAGATTAGACTGCGCCTCAGAGAACTTGGCCATTATATATGGAGTGTAGTGCCATCTTATCCAAAGTTTTTGAGCCAATTCCTCATAATTTGAGCAACGTGAGAATTGATGTGTGTTTTTAATCGCTAGGAGCCACTGTTGTTCAGAAAAGACCTTGTGCAACTCTTTTTCCCACTTCAGTAGTGGGTTGAATTTACAGAAAACCTTTTTGGAATTTAGTGTACTATACATAAGAGATATGCCTTTTGCCTTTGGGTCGGATGAATTCAAGTATGTCCATACTAGTTTGGGGACGAGGATGTTTGCGTTGTTGAACTTTTGATAATAGGAAGAGATTTGTTGGTAAGTCAGAAATTCAGATGATGGTATTCCATATTTGGATTGTATGTCAGAGAACGCGATCAATTTGCTATTTACTACAATATCCTCAAGATTTTTAATTCCTTTCTGTACCCACTGAATCAGGGAGATATTGGGAATCAACCAATTGAGGGTTTCAATAAGAATAGGAACCTCAGTATTAGGTAGGGTTGAGTGTGATACCTCCGCTAGGTAAGTCCAAGCGTGCAATGTTGCCTGTATTGTGGGATGTGCTATTTAAATCTTGGGAGGTGACAGAGTTTGTGCCTGGATAAGGGAAACCAGCGATCTGGGGTATATCCATGCTTGTTCTAATTGGCTCCAGGGTGTACTCTTATCTTGCGCATACCAACCTTTAAGCTGGTCTAATATTGACGCTATATAGTAATCTTTCAAAATAGGTACACCCAGGCCGCCAACTGATTTGTGTTTCTTCTGCATAATTTGGGGAACTCTCGCCTTTTTGCCCGCCCAAATGAAGGTTGATAGTTGTTTTTGTGCTATGGTAAAGAAAGATCTTGGAATGGGAATCGGAAGTGCTCTAAAGAGATAGGTTAGTTTTGGTAAAAGTAACATCTTATATGCCGCTATGCGGCCTGACCACGAAATGTAGTGTTTTTGGAGTCTAGACATTTCTTTTTGTAAGTCTGTTATTAAGGGTACAAAGTTAAGCTCATAAAGGTTTGAGACCGGGGAGGTCAACTTGGTACCCAGGTAGGTTATTGAATCTGAAGACCATGTGTATGGTAGATCCCTCCGGAGGGCTTTTTTAAGATCTCTGTCAAGTGCTATACCCAGTATGCTAGACTTAGAGGCATTTACTTTATAGTAAGCTACCTTACTAAATAGGGTAAGGATGTCATGTGCAGCCGGAAGGGATACACCAGGATCAGATAATGTCAATATGACATCATCTGCGAAAAGAGATATTTTGTGGTGGGTGTTTTGTGAGGTGATGCCCTGGATTAGCGGGTGAGCCCTGATTTTTTCCGCTAGTGGCTCCATCACCAGGGCGAATATCAATGGGGACAGGGGACATCCCTGCCTAGTCCCATTTGATATTCGAAAGTTCCTGGAGAACATTCCCTCCGTATAGACGAAGGCAGATGGGGTTGAATACAATGCCAGAATTGCTCTTTGGATTGGGCCAATCAGACCGAATTTCTCCAAAACACTGGTCAAATAGCCCCAGTGCACTCTGTCAAAGGCCTTCTCTGCATCCAAAGTGAGAAGCAGAGAAGGCCTTTTATTTTTTTCGGCCAGGTGAATCAGATTAATCATCCTCCTGGTCGCTTCTGTGGCCTGGCGGCCCAGAACAAAGCCCACCTGGTCTTGGTCAATGAGATGTGGAAGTAGGCCTGAAAGTCTGTTTGCAATTAGTTTGGCATAGACTTTAATGTCCACATTTAAAAGTGAAATGGGCCTAAAGTTTTGTGGGGTAGTTGGATCTTTACCTGGTTTGGGCAAGGTGATGATAGTAGCAGTGAGCATTTCTTGTGGGAATGAAGCCTGGTGTATTGCAGCATCAAACATCTGATTCATAAAAGGTGAAAGTTCTGCACTGAACAATTGGTAGTACTCAGAGGAATAACCATCGGGACCTGGTGCTTTGTTGTGCGGCAATTTTCTAATTTGTTTTTCTATTTCAGGAATTGTAAAGAGCTGGTTCAGTAAGTCCAGGTCTGTGTTGGACAGTGTAGGAATTTTTACTGAGGCCAGGAATTCTCTGATTAATGTGTCTGATGGTTGGGGGGTGTTTAGGTCGTCTTTTAAATTATAGAGTGATTCATAGTAGTCGCAGAAGGCTTCTGCGATATCTTTGGGATTGGAGACTTTCAGTCCTGTTTTAGGGTTCAAGATGTGCGGAATCCTTTGTTTAACCACCCGATCTTTTAGTTGGTTTGCCAGCAATTTCCCCGCCTTATTGCCACATCTGTAGGTATTTGCTCTTAACGTACGTAGGCGGTTATTTTGCTGGGAAATCAAAAGCGCTCTTAATTCCTGTCTGGCGTAGAATAGAGAATCTCGCAAAGCCTGTGTAGTATGTTGTTTATTGAGGGATTCTAGGTTCTGTATTTTGGTTAGTAGATCATCTAGTTGTTTCGACCGTTGCCTCTTGAGTCTAGAGCTAAGTTGTATAAGTAGGCCACGGATATATACCTTATGTGAATTCCAGAGTGTGAAGGGATTGTTGACCGAAGGAGCATTGATATTAAAGAACTCTTTTAGTGCCTTTCTAATTTGTATTGAATTTTCGGGGCATGACAAGGAATATATGTCGTTCCGCCACCTGTTAGCTCTGGTTTCGGCTTCACGATCCCCCACCACAATGGAAGTTGGTGCATGATCGGACCATGTTATCACATGTATTTCAGATTTAACAATTTTTTGCAACATAAATTTATCTACAAGGAACAAGTCTATGCGTGAGTAGGTATGGTGGACATTTGAAAAAAAAGTAAAGTCTCTCTCTGAGGAGTGTTGAAATCTCCACACATCAAAAAGCCCAGAGGACGTTATAAATTGGGCTATTGTAGCCCTCCGTATGCTGTTGGGGGAAGCGCCCGAGTAGTCTAAATCCTTAGCTGGGATCGCATTGAAATCCCCGCACATAATGACATGTCCCTGTTTTAGGTAATCAACTTTTTTCCATATCTTTTTCAAAAAACGAAGTTGGTTCGTGTTAGGTAGATATAGGTTTACCAACGTTAATTTTATCGATGAGATTTCGCAAATAAGTATGATAAATCTGCCAGAAACATCTAGATGGGAATCCAGATGTACAAACTGGGTAGAGTCTCTGACTGCAATTGCTACTCCACCTTTTTTTTTCGGGCCATTTGCCATATAGACATGCGGGAACCTACTGTGAGTAAATGATGGGGGCCTGTGAGTATTGAAATGGGTCTCTTGAAAACAAATAATGTCACTTTTTAGTCGTGTCGCTTCTTTCCAAGCCATTTGACGTTTGTGTGGGCTGTTCAGGCCTTTCACATTAAACGAAGATATCGTAAAGGGCATCGTAGCAGATGGATTAGTAGGGAGTCCTAAAATGTGTAGATGCCAAGCAGTGTGGACTATGCGTTACCTTGCACGAAGACAGTTGGAGATGGTTTACAAGCAGGTTTGGACGTAGAGTTGGTATGGTAATTTCCCTCGGGATCTCTCTTGGTGGATATTGGGTCCTTGCGTTGGGAGTCCTGTACCGGTAAAATAAAAATTACGGGGAGAGGGAAGAAAGAGGAAAACAAGGAGAGCAAAGGGAACAAAACAGTACTCAAGGGGGAAAGAATTATCAAAAACCGTAAAAAAACGTGCGATTCCTCAAGGAATCTGTGCGATTAAGTACCGCTATAGATGGGGGGTATTGAGAAGAAAAAAAAACTCTGTGGCATTCTCCTGGGCTTCCAGGGGGATTGTGATGAATTAAGAATATCTGGGTAGATTTCAGCTCGTTTCCTCATCTGAATTTGCTCGGGAGGAAGAAGGGGAGTGAGTGCCACTTCCCTCATGTGCAGTAGGAGCTAAGATTTGCCAATCTCTCAAAAGCCTCAGGCCTTCCTTTATGTTGGCTATAGTGTGAGTTGCGCCATCTTTTGTAATCATCAGCTTGGCAGGGTATAGCCACCTGTATGGAATATGATGATTATTCAACGGTTTGGTAATCGTGGCAAGTTGTCTGCGTTGCTGCATGGTAAACGCAGAGAGGTCTGCAAAGAAGGAGAGCTCCTGTAGGTCTTGTGGCAGTTCATCTCGACGCCTCACAGACATCATAAACCGGTCCTTTATATGGTAAAAGTGAATCCGGACTATAGTGTCTCTGGGAAGATGTGCTGGAATATTTTTTGGTCTTGGCAGCCGGTGTATACGATCAATTACTAGATCTTCCAGCGGTGTGTCAGGCAGCGCCATTTTCATGATGTTTAGGAAGTGTGCTTTTAAGTCTGGGGGTTTGACAGATTCGGGGATTCCACGGATCTTGATGTTGTTACGTCTGGATCTGTCCTCCAGATTTGCTAATTTGGTGTTGATTTTCATCAGCTCGACATCCCTGTCAGTGTGAGCATCCACCATATCATTAAACGTGGCCGCAAACTCCCCCATTTTAGATTCTATGTGGGACACTCTACCAGACACCTCAGCCACCTCTGATTTAAACTGCTGGGTGATACTCATCATGTCAGCATGTAATGTAGAGCGTAGGGACACCAGCATATCCTTCATGGTGGTGTCCATGATCGGTTGGTTTAGTGTGGGGAAGTCAGTAATGGAGTCCTGCAACTCCCTGGTGTCATCTAAGGAAGAGCTTAAGCCGCTTACCTCCTCCGCTGATGGCGATGTAACCGATGTTCTCTGTTTGCTCTTGGCCGGGCTGTAGGTAGCTGATGGAGGGGGAGAGTAGTGCGAGTGACCCTGCTTATAAGTGCCGCCGGAATAGAGACCGCGCTGCTGTGTCGGGCCTCGTGTTGTCCCTGTGGAGGAGCCGGCGCCATTTTGGCTGGCATGTCGGCGCGGCTGCACAAAGAAGTCTGACATCTTCCCCAGCTTAGGATATTCCTTCCGTTTGCGGGAAGGCATCTAGGGGGGTGTCCGCGTAGACTCTGGCCGGTTTGCGGTGAGAAACGAGGCTGATAGTCGCTCTAAGTCCCCTACAAGCCCAGGATGATGAGGAGCCGAATCAGTATGCTGCCATCCGCTCCGGCTGCTAGCCACGCCCCCCGAAAATTGTGAATTTTAATGCAGACCCTTTGAAGTCAATTGGAGGTGAATCTTGAAAATCAATTCCTGACATTTTTAAGCCTAATAAGTAAAGAATTGTCAGAGGAGATGGCGAACTGGGCACTGCCAGAGGGAACATGTACTAAATGTTAAAAAATTACCATTCAGCTGGGGTTAGCTCTTTTAATAAGGCTAAGAATGTATCTTCCCTATTCCAATAAACATTGATTATTTGTACTTCTCATGCTCCTTGCATTAGTAAATAGATAGTAAAGTATATCATATTTACTTGTTTTTTTTTTTACATTTCTTCAGTTACGTCCTGGTTTCTTGCCTAGGCAAATGATGTAATACATCCCAGGAGTCTTCAGGAGGAGAGGAGGAGGGTTTTTCTCAGATAAGCACACTCTCCTGCATGCATGCTTGAGCTAAAGGCAGATGGATTACATGGAGTAAATGCTACATGCTACATTTGTCCTTACTCAAGATGGGGACTGTCAGAAATGCTAGGTGGTTGTTTTTCAAAGTGATTTCTCAAGAAAATAAAGCATAGAGGCATAGGTACATGGGGGAGTTTGCTTTGAATATTAAAAAGTTATTAAATTGTTTTTGGTTTGTGGTGATCAGATGCAGTCAAGATCTGCTTTGAATTGAAACATCTAAAATGCACAGTTCATTTAGATAGCATGCTTGAGGAATGCCTTAAACACCAAACAAGGATTGTGGGAAAGTTAAGGCCACTGCCCCTTTATTGAGTTTACATCAATATTAATTATGAAATAAACTTTACCCTTTAATACCAAACAGATCTTCTGTTAATCATTAACAGACCAACATGCTCAGCCACTAAGACTCAAGCAGCAAAATCTTACACTGAGCAAATCGTAGTTTGCCAACCACTGTCCACCCACAAAGTGGGTGGCATTACCCAAAAGCCAGGTTACCAACCTGGTGCCATCTCACCACAGGAGTCAAAACAAGTATTCTTTACAATCCAGCATTGAAAATGGCCTTACCAATATCTAAGAAAATGTGCAAAAACCATACCTCACAAATTTCTGAAATTATAAAAAAAATCACCCTTAGCACACAGTACATAGCAAAGGACACATCCTTGGTTACACAGACCTCAAAGATCTAATATGCACAAAATGATTGGCTAAACAACACAAATTTGTTTTTCTTTCTTCTGCTTTGCCTTTATTTCAGCATATCAAAAAAAAACAACTGCAGTAATCCAGAGGCTGGATAAAACGTTAGTGCAGTAAAATATCACACTTTGTATAAAGATGTACAAAAAGAGGGACTGCTGAGGCTTCATGAAAAAAGAGGGAAAAATAAAAATAAAAAAGTGGGACAGCTGAGGCTGCATGAGGAACAGAGGGATTTGGTCTCAAAAGAGGAACAGTTTGGAGCCATGTAAACACTACTGAAGAGACCTATGATGAAGCTCTCTACACAAAAAAAAGAAAAGAACAATCTAAGTATAGATAGATAAGTATAGATCAGATCATCAATCAATTCACAGTTTATTGTAACTTTACCATAGATTGAATCCCAGGCCTAGAAAACCACTGACTTGTGGACAGAGTAGTCACCATGTTATTTAGAAGGTCTAAAATGAATTTTTAATTCACGCAAATCATTTCCTTCCAGGTGAAAAACAAGGGTATCTGGCACAGTTCACACTTGCAACAAATAGGGAATATGATCAACCAGCCATTTCAAATACATACTCCATATACCCAGCAATTTCAACAGAAATAAAAATAAAATCCTCTGCACAAGAAAACATATGAATGAGTCACGTTCGCGACATAGTGCTCTGAATGGACGACACACTCACTGTGCTCTCAATTCTGAGTGGTGTTTATTTACTAAAGCTGGAGAGTGCAAAATAACTTCTGCATAGAAACCAATGAGCTTTCAGGTCTTATTTCCAAAGCTTAATTGAACAAGCTGAGGTAAGAAGCTGGCTGGCTACCATGCACAACTGTACCAAAGTCTGAGTGAACCAGCTTTAGTAAATCTACCCCAGTGTGCATGCACCCGTGACGTTATAGGCTGCTACAGATGTGAATATCTTCTAAACTGTGCACATTTAGGCGATATTCACTGTACACTACTTTATTATAGGCTTACCTGTAGGTACAAATGGACTTTACTACCGCTTTAAGGAACTGCTTAACCAAAAGTGAGAAATATTTGTAAAGGCACTGTGCATCTTTCTAAAAAGGAAACTCCTGCTTACAGTTTTGATGAATGAGCGTCGAAACAACTACTTTGATACAGTCCATATGAATGCCAAAAGAGTTCTGCAGAGTCCTAAAAAGGAGAAATAACCAGTATCATAAATAATGCTGGTTGTTTAAGCAAAGGAATGTAATATCATATCAAATAACTGTAATCAAAGGAACTTATGTTAAGCGCATTGTAGGTCTTTGCTCTCTGTTGAAGTAACCAGTGTCCTAAAACACTGAAGACATGGCAAAACAGAGCATTGGCTATAAGATGTTTTGTTACCCTGAAAATGTCTTACTTTAACCTAAATATCAAATGAAGACAGGGAGCAACCAAAATATCTTAGCAAAGACAGTATATGCATAAAGACTCTATAGCTACATTCAGCAATCATGTTCTTGCCGCTGAACAGGTTGATCCAAAGTGCTACAGCCACAACAACATGGAAGAGCTCTAGGTAAACAATATTCTCAATGATACCAGTGTAAATACAATAACCTGGCCAAAACTCTGAACACCATTTGCCAGATTCCGTAGCATCTGTAAACAACTTGAAAATGCTCATCTAAAACAAATTCCACCTGCAACATAGACCTAACATTTTAGGTAGAAATAATTTTCCATCAAAACCAGAAGATCCTATGTACAATCTAAACCCATCTGATTTATAAAGGGTCCTGCAACATTCTATAGGAAATAGTCTTTGGATGAGAATTAAACAGATCTGTATTCAGCCTCTGAGGACAAGGGACATATTACTGGAATTATTATGTGTTTTGTATGGTGTACGTTCTGATGTTACTATTCATGGGAAGATCCAACAAATGCAAAGTGAATCTCCCTATGAATTGTCACACAGGATATCTACTATTATGGAATTTTTGGTTGGTAATAATCTTGCATTTGAGCGTGGAGGCTTGGTGCATATGAGTATGTTTATAGATACTTTGCATGAAGATATCAAGCAAAATATTTTATTAGTTACCCCAAATCCTCATGATTTAAAAGATGTATTGTTGAGAGCAGATCATTTCTGGAGAAAGTCAAATGAGCAGGCTGTCAAAATTGATTTAGCCACATTGTTTAGGACAAATACTGAACTTAAAGATCAAAAGATAATATCTTATGATAACACCCAGAGAGGAGACACCGGGTCAAACATAGGTGATATTAATATGAAAAACAGAGCTGACCAAAATAATATTAACCACTTGCTTACTGGGCACTTAAACCCCCCTCCTGCCCAGACCAATTTTCAGCTTTCAGCGATGATGCACTTTGAATGACAATTGCGCAGTCATACATCGTTGTACCCAAATGACATTTTTATAATTTTTCCCCACAAATATAGCTTTCTTTTGGTGGTATTTGATAACCTCTGCGGTTTTTATCTTTTGTTAAAAATAAATAAAAAGGCTGATTTAAAAAAAAAATATATATATATATATATTTTTTATATTTTGTTATAAAATGTTGTAAACAGGTAATTTTTCTCCTTCATTGATGTACACTGATGAGGCTGCACTGATGGGCATTGATGGGCTGCACTGGTGGGCACTGATAAGGCGTCACTGGTGAGCACCGATAAGGCGGCACTGGTGGGCACCGATAAGGTGGCACTGGTGGGCACTGATAGGCAGCACTGAGAGGTGGCACTGATAGGTGGCACTGGTGGGCACTGAGAAGTGGCACTAATAGGTGGCATTGATAGGTGGCACTGATAGGTGGCAGTGATGGGCACTGATGGGTGGCAGTGATGGGCACTGATGGGTGGCAATAATAGGCACTGGTAGGTTACACTGATAGGCAGCATTGCTAGGTGGCACTGATGAGGCACTGATTGGCGGCACTTGTGGGCATTGTTAGGTGGCACTGCGGGCATTGATAGGTGGCACTGTGGGCACTGGCAGGTAGCATTTTACTGGCACTGATGAGGCACATCTGCCTCCTTCCTCATCGGTACCGATGTCCCTTGTGAAAGAGCCGGTGATTGGCTTTTTTTCCTCCTCACGCTGTCAGCATGAGGAGAAAAAAAGAAACGATTACCGATTATTTGTTTAAATCACGTGATCAGCTGTCATTGGCTGACAGCTGATCACGTGGTAAGGGGTTGGGATAAGCCCCTTACTCGGATCGGTGATCACCCGAGTCTCAGTGACTCGGGTGATCACAGCGTGCGCCGCGCGCACCCTGCAGGGGCGCGCGGGGAGCCTCCCAGATTTTCAGGTCCGCGCTGAAGCTGTCATTTGGCTATAGCACGGGCCTCAAGTAGTTAAGAAAAGGACCAAGAACTGGATACCATTTTCTCAGTTAAACCAGTTAAAACAGAAATATGACCACCTGAAGATTGAGTATGATAAGATGAGAATAGAACATGACACATTATTGGAACAGTTGAAGGGATTACAGGGTGTCATAAATGCAGAAGATGTACATTCTCCAGATCTGTTTTTGAATGCAAATGACACTTCTCTAGCAGTGGGGGGTGAATTAGCTTCAAACTGTAAACATGTAAATAGTACTTTGTTTTAACTTCAAACAAGGTTTAAGGACCTTGCGAATTAGTTTTTGTTGGAGAGTTTTTTTGTCTTTCAGATATTCCCGGAGATATGCATTTGAATATGAATAGCAGAAGCACAGTTTATCTGAAATTGCTGGCTAGTGGGGGAGAAACGCTGAATAGACAATATATCACTATACAAGGAATTATAAAGGATTTATGGACTCCATCAATATTCATCAAGCAATGGACTTTTTTTTGACATTCAAATTTATTTATTTTATTTTTTTATTTTCTTGTCAATGGACTTTTCTTCCCCAGCGCCCTATTTTTTATTTTTATTTTTCTCCCGTTCCCAGATATATTTTGCTTTTAATTTTTTATTTTCATTATGTTTTATTTCTTGAACTTTAAAGAGAGGGGGGGATTGGGGAATTATGGGACTTTAAATGAAGCCATGACTAGGTAAAGTCACGTGTCTCCATCCCTGTCATTTGGACAACGAGGGCAAAGTTTCAGCAAGTAGCAGCAAGGATGCAAAACAAAAAGGTAGTGGGACTTTAAATGAAGCTCATTTCTTGAACTTTATCTTAAAACCAAAGAGAAGCATTTAAACCTAAAATGATTTCATAACATCTGTACATATTACATAATGAGTATTGATCAATATATTTGACATCTAAGGTGAGATGCTGCACAATGGCTTGGCATAGCATAAATTATAGTATGTTGGGTGGTTTTCCTAAATTTATAAGAGGGGTGAGTCAAATTCATCACTCCAGTCATGATTTGAAACTTTGCTGAATCCGTTGTTTATAATATGCTGAAGGCTATGACATATATGGATGAAAAAGCCCTTTCTACCTTTCATGGGGAAGATACTGGCAATAATTTCCACTGCTGCTTTGCCTGGATAGAAGATCTGATAAACACTGATGTCAAGCTGATTCTATCTGAACCATTGTGTGGGAGTATATGTGTATGTTGGTATACCATTCAGGTGGAATTATGGACTGAATGATCCAAGTAATTGCTCTATTGAAGGCAATGAGGGGTCGGCCTACAGCAAATTACAAAAGCAAATTGTGGCTTGCAATCAACAAATTCAGGCACTTGACAGGTATACAAGAGGTCATCATTGCTCAAATAGGAAATGGAAAGAAGCAGATGTGAATTGTAAAATGCTTGCAAGATGGACTCATGAATGTCAAATGCAAGGAAATAGTTTGCAGCACAGAGTTTTTACTGCCGTATCCAAACCTTTTGACCTTGAAAGTGAGTGCTGGTACATTGATGGTTCTTCTTACTATAAAGATGGAAGTAGAATTTCAGGATATGTTGGTGTTTGTGTAAAAGCATATTTAAAAATGAAAACCTTATGCCTGGAGATGAGAGAATCCTGGACTTACGTGGATTGGAGCTCCCAGAGCATACCAAGTTTACTTTCGGGGAGATGGTGAGAGATGTGATGAAGTCAGACCGAAGAATGGACTGTGACATCAGCACAATATTCAAGATCTTGATTTGATATACTCAAGAAAGAGCAAGCTTTGAAATAAGGCCTAACAGCCACTCATGTTTACCAAATCCTTTTCCAGTCATGGTCTAAAGTTATATTATCTAATAACTGTGACACGTACCTTGGAGGTGAGCCTGACGTGCAGAGGGAGACCTCTCGTACAGCCCTGGTTCCCAGGTCACTGGAGTTGGGACAGTGGCCGAAGGAGCACAGTGGGGTATGAGTGCCTGTTAGGTTCTCCTGGACCAGATGAGAAGACCGCTATGGATGGCTGAAGATGCAGGTCAGGTGATGCAGGCCAGCGGGTGCAGGTAGCTGGGGATGCGGCTGGGAAGGTGCAGATCAGCTGATGCAGGTAGCCGAGGATGCCGGTGGATACGGATACAAGCGGCAGGCAGGAGAAGGGTCAGACGAGCCAGGTCATGCACAGCGGATCAGATACAGGCAGAAGCGTCAGGCAGCGGAGGGTCAAGTTCAGGCTGGATCAGGCAACAGAGGATCAGGCAGACAGATGAGCAGGACTGGGTCTAGGAAGCCAAAGGTCAGGACTGGAGATAGCAGCAAGGTCAGGAAGCCGGGTCAGAGTAACAGCAGGTGCAAGTTCAGGATCAGGTCACCAGATAACTGCAGATCAGACAGCAAGAGTCTGGACAGAAGAAGCCCCTTTTAAAGGCCACTGGGCGCCAAGGTAGCGTCACTGTGCGCGCACGATTGGTGCGCGCGTGTGCGCGATTGGCGCATGCGCAATGGAAAACTTCTGTTTACACTTGAAAGCCTACTAGCGGGGATGTGCCTGAGCCTTGTTGTGGGTACCAGAGGCATACGTACATGACATTGCCCCCCCCTTATGGGCAACCTCCGGGTGCCCAAAAGGACTCTTTTTTGAGGGTGGCTGCGGAAGAAGGCCTGGATCAGCTCTTGGGCATGCACATTCTGCTCGGGTTCCCAAGAGTTCTCCTCTGGTCCGTACCCCCTCCACTTGATCAAGTATTGCAGTCGATTACCTCTCCTTCTGCAGTCTACGACAGCCTCCACCTCATATTCCTCGTCCCCATCAACCATTACGGGTTCAGGTGGCCCCACTCCCCTTTCTGGGAAGGGATCTGGTACTGTGGGTTTCAGCAGGGACACGTGGAACACTGGGGGGATCCTAAGTAAATCAGGTAAGACAAGTTCATAGGAGACTTCGTTCAGTTTCCTCTTGACTGGGAAAGGTCCGATAAACTTAGGTGCCAGTTTCTTTGAGGGACAAGCCATTCTGAGGTTGGTGGTAGACAACCACACTTGGTCGCCAGGTTGGAGGTGCAATTCCCCTCTTCTCTTTCTGTCATAAACTCTCTTATTTGTTGCCTGTACCTTGGCCATAGTCTCTTGTAGCAGTTTGTTGTTGCGACCCAGGAAGTCAACAGTACTCTTGTTCTGTCTCAACTACAAAGCGATAAAGTTCATCTCCAGGTTGAAGTAGGCCTTACAAAAGCTGGTTTGATATTCATCCCTTGCATCGATACAGGCAGTTTAACTCAATGAATAAACTCACAGTTAGGACGACAGACGATGAATCCTTTCGAATGTTCCGTTTAATGATGGATATTCATAGGTAGAAAAACGTTGCAGTTGTAAGCCACATGTAAGATGTTAGCATGGAAGAAATACAGGAGTAATGACCGAGAGTCAGGAAGTGGAGGAGAAATATAAAGAACTACGGTGAGAGAGAGAGTTCAGCTAGAAAGAAGGGGACAGATCTTAAAGACACAGAGAAAGAATAATCACATAGTGTAACACAACACTCCCCGTCTGAAATCTTTAGATTTCATAACCTTAAACTAAAATATATATTTTCAAAAAGTCCAATACTGACAAATGTCCTGGAACCTGTAATAAAAAACATGCAACAAGCAAATAATAAACGTAAGTTCAACAGGATGAAGAACATAAATTCACAGTATGATGTCTTCAAAGAAATCCAAAGTTTTGAGTAGAACCTGTAGATGGCAGCAATGTACTCCCCGCCGTGCCAACAGCATGGCTAGTCCTTGCACAAGTCACTCACCTGGCAAAAGGAGTACTAACTCTGTGATTGGTCGACTAAAGGTTTGTGTCGATCCTCCCTTGGTTACCTTGACTTCTACCTTCCGGACTTTGTTATCGTCACTGGGCATAACTTTAGTAATAAGACCCATAGGCCACTCATTCCGACAAACTTCCTTGTCTTTTAGAAGGATGAGGTCTCCAACCTTAAGATTCGGCTTAGATGCTTGCCATTTGTTACGACCTTGAAGGTGGTGAAGATACTTTTTCTTCCAGCGATGCCAGAACACATTGGCTAGATGCTGCACCTGCTTCCATTGATGCCTGTAATGGTGTGACCACAGCTTCTGTTTTGTACTTACAGAAGTGTAGAGTGAGGTGTTCACAGTTCTTATTTCCTTATCATCTTCAGGGCTTACTAGTCCATAGGTGGTGTCGATAGTGGGTGAGTGGGAGTCCTCACACAGAAACCTTGGAGGTGACAGCCATAAGCTGTCCTGAAGAGTGGCAGGTGACACGGCTCTGGTCCCACAGTCAGCTGGGTTGAGTTCAGTGGGAACGTGATGCCATTGACTTGGTAGAGAGAATCTCTTGATACGTTCAACCCTGTTGCTGACGTACACATAAAATTGTTTTGTTTGGTTGTTTATGTAACCAAGTACTACCTTACTGTCTGTATAGAAGGTGAAAGAATCAATTCTAGTGTCCATTTCACTTCGTATGACCTCGGCAATTTCTACTGCTAGCACGGCTGCACAAAGTTCAAGTCTTGGTATGGTATGTGCAGGCTTGGGAGTGAGTTTTGCCTTGCCTAGGACATAACTACAGTGTGATTCTCCATTCAGTTCAGAGGTCTTCAAATAGGCTACTGCAGCAATAGCTTCAACTGATGCATCAGAGAAAATATGAATCTCTCTCCGGTTAGCAGTTGAAGTGGAACCTGGAACATAGTAATGGGGAATCTGAAGTTTTTCTAGTGACTTCAAAGAATATCTCCACCTTTCCCACTTGTGTTGATTCTCACTAGGCAAGGGAGTATCCCAGTCTATGTTCTCAGTAGACAACTGTCTTAGTAAAATCTTACCTTGAATGGTAACTGGAGCAAGGAAACCCAGTGGGTCATAGATGCTATTCACCACAGACAGGACTCCTCTCTTAGTGAAGGGTTTGTCACAAGTTGACACTTGGAAGGTGAATTTGTCTTGTTTGATGTTCCACAACAAACCCAGACTTCGCTGTACAGGAGGCACATCTGTACCTAAGTCAAGGTTTTTTAGACTAGTGGCATAGTCCTCAGAGTGAAAGGCATTCATAAGTTCCTGGCTGTTGGATATAATCTTGTGCAGTCTAAGGTTTGCTACAGACAGCATCTCCTTTGTTCTGGTGAGAAGATCAATTGCTTCTTTAGCAGTTGGAAAGGACTTAAGTGCGTCGTCAACGTAGAAGTTTCTTTGAACAAATTGACGGGCATCAGATCCATATTCAACTTCTCCAGTCTGAGCTGTTCTCCTTAGCCCATAAGTTGCCACTGCTGGGGAAGGACTGTTACCGAAGACATGTACCTTCATGCGATAATCTATAACTTCCTTGTTGAGGTCATTGTCCTTGTGCCATAGAAACCTGAGGTAGTTTCTGTTGTCTTCTCTGACGATGAAGCAGTGAAACATCTGTTGAATGTCGGCCATTACTGCTACAGGCTCTTGTCTTAAACAAATCAAGACTCCTATTAGACTGTTGTTCAAGTTGGGTCCCATAAGGAGCATGTTGTTAAGAGAAACACCTTCGTGCTGAGCACTGGAATCAAAGACAGCTCTGATTTGGTCTGGTTTGCGTGGGTGATACACGCCAAAGGATGGAAGGTACCAGCATTCTTCTCCCTCCTTTAGTGGGGGAGCAGGCTCTGTGTGATCTCTGTCAAATACATTTTGCATAAAGTCCACAAAGTGCCTTTGCATCTCTGGTCTCCTGCTTAAGTTTCGCTTTAAGGAGGAGAATCTACTGATAGCCTGCTGTAAGTTGCTGGGCAATCTCTTTCTTGGGAGACGAAAGGGTAGCGGTGCTACCCAGTTATTGGAGTCATCTTGAAAGAACTCATTGTCCATTACCTTGATGAATTCTTTGTCTTCCATTGAAGGAGCCAGTATGTCATCTTCACTGGTTGCATTAAACACTGTAGAGCTGAAGTCACCATCATGGCAGGAGAAAGGGCTTGTGTCACCTGAGATACCATGTTGCCATTCGTGGCTGGCTATCTTCTCTTTCACCCAGTAGTGATGTGGGCATGGCTCAAAGTAAGTGTTTCGGCCATTTGGCAGAACATTTGTCTTGAATGATGAAATGTTGGTAGGTCTTTTCATTTTGCCTATACAGACATTGCCTATGATGACCCACCCTAGATCCGTGCGCTGGGCAAATGGGGCATCTGGGGTCCACTGACTTGTCTGTGTACCTTGTGAACTCTTAGAATGTCTCTTCCTAACAGAAGAAGGATCTGAGCATCTTTGTCAAGCGGCGGTATCTCATTTGCTATTACCTTGAAGTGAGGGTGATGGAAAGCAGCAGCTGGAGTAGGGATTTCTTCCCTGTTAGCAGGTATCTGATTGCACTCAACAAGTGTAGGTAAGGGTAATTGCAAGTTACATTTGAGAGAAGATACCATGAGTCCATGAGCCCTTCTTCCAGAAACCTCTATAGTTCCACTACAGGTACCCAAGGTGTAAGGATGAGCTTCGCCTTTTATTTCAAATAGATTGAACAATTCTGATTTTGCAAGTGATCGATTGCTCTGATCTTCTAAGATAGCATATGCCTTTAGAGACTTTTCTGGTTGATCCTTGTGGTATATGTTCACCAAGCATATCTTAGCACAGGACTTACCACAGCGGTCTTCTCCACAAACTTCTGTGCAGGATGAAGAAATGATGGTAGAATTAGGCACTTGGTCTGTATTCTCCCCGCCGTGCGTTAACCTGGGAGGAGCGTTGGCAGGTTGTGCAGAGCTGGGCTCAAGAGGATGAAGGGCTTGCACATGTTCTTCAGAGCCACACTCTATGCACTTGATGGACACATTACAGTCCCTTGCAAAATGTTCTGTAGAAGCACAGCACCTGAAACATACCCTAAATGTCTTTAAAAGCTCCTTGCGCTCTTCCAGAGGCTTTTTCCTAAAGCCGATACATTTATTGAGGGGGTGTGGCTTCTTATGTATGGGACACTCTCTGTTAGGGTTTTCAATATTCCTACTCTGTTTGTTCGTGGCCACAACTGTGGTAGGAGTGGGAAGGATGTCAGCCTTTTTCACAGACACTGGGCCTCTATGGTTTCTCTAGTTGCCCTGAAGACTGGTACTCTTAGGAAAGGGTGAGAAGAGACTGTACTCACCGTAGGAAAAACTTGGATCGTTCTTGGTCTCTGCAATTTTCCTGATGAATTCACAGATGAAAGAGAATGGAGGGCAGGAAACCTTGTTCTCTCTTTTGTATGATGACCCTATTTCAGTCCATTTCTCTTGCAAACCATACGGGAGCTTGGAGACAATTGGATTTACCCCTCTTGGAGTGTCAAGGTAACTGAGTCCAGGTAGTTTTGGGTCTGTCTTGGCTAGCTGAAGCTCAAGGAGAAGGTCACTCAGTCTCTGGAACTCCTTGTTGTCCTTACCGGATATCTTTGGGAAAGTTTCCAGACGCATGAACAAAGCATTTTCTATAGCTTCTGGACTGCCATAACTTTGCTCTAGTCGCTCCCATGCAGCTGTGAGGCCTGCAGTAGGATTGTCCATGAAAACCGATCTTAATGGCTTAACACGTGCAGCAGATAGAGGACCAAGCCATTTGATCAGCAGATTCAATTCTTGATCAGCTGTAATGCCAAGATTGCTGATTGTAGTTCTGAAGGCACATTTCCAACTTCTGTAGTTCTCAGGTTGGTCATCAAAACTTGTAAGACCAGTCTTTGTGAGCTCTCTGCGAAGCATGTACCTCACAAACTCTTCTGTCTCAGTTGTCTCCGCCTTTATGTGAGATACTGTTGGCTGTATGGTGCTGATTGCGTTATCTTTGATATTGTTGTTAAAGGACACAGGGAAAGATGGTGCAGCAGATGCATCCAGGTGAGTTGCTTGCTTGAAGTCAGTTGTTCCAATGGTACATTGATTCAAGGCTGTACCGATGACTGGAGATTGATGACTTGCTTGAAGCTTGCGCTGATGCTCTGTGACGTATGAAGGCAGGCAAGGTAGGCAGGTAGGAAATGTAGTGGAGTGATTTTGTGTGCAGGAAGTTGCTGGAACCTCTTTAACTTGAAGCTGTGAAGGAGTCTCTATGTAGTCGGGAGCATTGGAGACAATGGAGTGTGCACTGCAGTGGCTTAGGACATAGTCTTTAGTGCGTTTGAGGGGGTCTTCCATATCTGCTATGTTTAGGTTAATGCTGTCTTTCTCACTTGCACCTTCATCTGCACTGATAGCTTGCTGTAGGACCCTTAGCTTTGCCATAGCTGCGTCATGTTTACACTGTTCATTTAAGGTTTCCATTGTTGCTCTTTGACGTGCTGACTGAGCTTCCGACTCTGCTCTCTGAGCTTCCAACTCTGCTCTTTGACGTGCTGACTGCGCTTCCAACTCTGCTCTCTGAGCTTCCAACTCTGCTCTTTTTGCTGGCTTCCACTTCAGCGCGGGCATTAATAAGTCGCTCACTGAGTGTTGAGTATCTTGAACTATGGGATCTTGATGAGTTTTTAGAACGTCTGGTGGAAACAGATCTGTGAGATGCAGTGTCCTGTAACAGCTTTATCTTTGCTTCTGCCTTTAATCTGGTTTGCTGGATAAAACTGTCTCTTTCAATATTAAGAATGTTGACACGCTTTAACTGCCCCAGTGAATCGTCTGTATTCTTGTTTTATAAGACATTAGTGAATTTGATGCTGGTAAGCTGATAAAGCTCATATGAGGCAGAAAGTTGTTTAATGGCGCCCTCTAGTGTCAGTAGTTCACGTTCAACAGACACTGTATTAGCTTCAGCAAGGATTTTCTCCCAGACTAATTCCAAGCTATTTGACAATTCAGTCCTTGAAGCGTCATAATTCTCCATTACTTTCCAAGTGGGTTTAACTGAGCATTTGGGTAACTCAGTTTCTTCAGGAACTTGTGGGGAGGTAGATGTGAGTTCACATGCAGAAGCTTGGTCACTCATGATAGCAGACTGACTGTGAAAGCAGGCAGGATCTGTGTGCTGAAATATGACACCGTGAAGACTGTCTCAGGCTGCCATGTGCTGCTCTGTCCCTTCTGTCTTGCTATGAGGGCAGTAAATCTTGTATGTTTCAGTACTGACATGCATAAATCTTGTAATTAGGCTGTGAAACTCAGTTTTTCTATTGTTCTGTCTCAACTACAAAGCAATAAAGTTCATCTCCAGGTTGAAGTAGGCCTTACACAAGCTGGTTTGATATTCATCCCTTGCATCGATACAGGCAGTTTAACTCAATGAATAAACTCACAGTTAGGATGACAGACGATGAATCCTTTCGAATGTTCCGTTTAATGATGGATATTCATAGGTAGAAAAACGTTGCAGTTGTAAGCCACATGTAAGATGTTGACATGGAAGAAATACAGGAGTAATGACCGAGAGTCAGGAAGTGGAGGAGAAATATAAAGAACTACGGTGAGAGAGAGAGTTCAGCTAGAAAGAAGGGGACAGATCTTAAAGACACAGAGCAAGAATAATCACATAGTGTAACACAACAACTCTGTACCGCTGGAACCAGAGATTCAGGGATAATGTTAGACAGGAAAACAGGGTGGAACCCATAGTTTGCAAAAAATAGGGACTGACCCGTGACAGAATGGCTGGCATTGTTGAAGGCAAATTCTGCCAACGGCAATAGTGCTACCCAATCGTCCTGGACAAACGTGGTGAAACAGCGTATGTACTGCTCGAGGGTCTGGTTCGTCCTCTCGGTTTGTCCATTAGTCTGAGGGTGGTAAGCAGATGACATGGATAGCTCAATCTTCAGGGCCTGGCATAGTGCTTTCCAAAAGTGGGAGGTGAACTGAACCCCCCTGTCAGATACAATGTTGGTTGGTACTCCATGTAATCTTATGATCTCCCGGATGAACACTTGGGCGGTCTCCATGGCAGAAGGTGTACTTTCCAGAGGTATGAAGTGGGCCATCTTGGAAAGGCGGTCGACTACTACAAAGATGGCTGTATGTCCTTCGGATGGGGGTAGTTCGACTATAAAGTCCATGGCTATCATGCTCCAGGGTCTGTCAGGAATCGGTAGTGATCTGAGAAGACCCCAGGACTTGGTTCTAGCAGATTTGCTTTGGGTACAAACAGTACATGATTTCACGTAGTCCTCGCAACTCTTCTCAAGCTTTGGCCACCAGAACATACGCTGAATCAGGTCAAGGGTCTTGTGGACCCCGAAATGGCCAGCCAGAGGATGGTCGTGGCATAGGTTCAGAACCTTTGTCCGGAAACTTGCTGGCACAAAAATTGTATTGTCCTTCCAAAGCAACCTATCTCTGGGTGTCAGGGACACTCCTGGTGGACTGGGCATTCCTGCCGAAGCTTTTTTTAGGCACTTCAGATCTGTCTGGATGAGCAGGAAGTTACCCTCAGATAGGATAGTATCTGGGACTGAGGCATCCTTGGGATTGTCAAACATACGGAAGAGGGCGTCTGGCTTAGTGTTCCTTGATCCCGGCCGGTAGGTGATGTGGAAGGAAAATCTGGAAAAGAACAGCGCCCACCATGCTTGACGTGGCTTCAGGCGCTTGGCGGTTCTCAAGTATTCCAGATTCTTATGATCCGTGTAAATAAGAATGGGATGTGCTGCGCCCTCTAAGAGATACCGCCATTCCTCCAGCGCGGCCTTGATGGCCAAAAGTTCCCGATCTCCCACATTGTAATTTCTTTCGGCAGGGGAAAGCTTACGAGAGAAGAAAGCAACGGGATGCATGAGATCCTTGAGGCCGTGGCGCTGGGAAATCACTGCCCCTACCGCTGTTTCTGATACATCTACCTCGAGTAGGTAGGGTAGAGAGGGGTCTGGGTGGCTCAGGATGGGAGCAGAAGTAAAAAGTCCCTTCAGGGTTGCAAAAGCAGTCTGAGCCTCAGAGTTCCATTGAAAACGAATGTTCTGTTTTGTTAGCTGAGTGATGGGGGCAATGATTGCAAAAAATCCCTTAATGAATCTTCTGTAAAAATTGGCGAAGCCAACAAAATGCTGCACCCCCTTTTTATCTGAGGGTGCAGGCCAGTCCAGAACAGCTGTGACCTTTTGTGGATCCATCTTGGACCCTTCCGTGGAAATCACCAGGCCCAAGAACTGGATACTCTGCCGCTCAAATTCACATTTTTCTGGTTTAGCATATAACCCGTGCTGACGGAGTCGGCAGAGTACCATCTTTACATGTTTCCGTTGCTGATCTAGAGATGTGGAGAAGAACAGGATATCGTCAAGATAAACAATTACGAAGATATCTAACCAGTCTCTGAAGATATCATTTACAAAGTGCTGGAAGGTAGCAGGGGCATTGCACAGGCCGAAGGGCATCACTAAATATTCATAGTGGCCGAATCTCGTACGGAAGGCCGTCTTCCACTCGTCTCCTGCACGGATACGAACCAAATTATAGGCTCCTCGAAGATTGAGCTTGGTAAATACAGCGGTGGTTCTTAGTCTTTGAAACAGCTCGGGCACCAGAGGTAGAGGATATTGGTTCTTAACCGTCACTTTATTTAGTTCCCGATAGTCCACACAGGGACGTAAGGAGTGGTTTTTTAAAATGGCAGAAAAACAACAAACAATCCTGCGCACGAGATGACCATCGACCATTCAGTAGTCTACAATGAAAGCACCGGCCTTGCTGCCCTTCGTGGATAGGGGTGTCCTAGTAGCAAATGAAAAAAAAAAGGAAAAAACAAGGGTGCACCAGCCTGGTGTGATATCGTTTAGGAAAATTTATTTAAAATGAAAGCAATAGAAAGGTACTCACAAAACTAGTACAAAAGTTCACATTGTACAAACAGTGCCTTGGAAGCTGCAGCATGTGAACCCAAACCACACTTCGACCAATCAAGGAGACCGTGATGGGGCGCACTATCGGCTGACGTATTTCAAAGTGTAAAACTTCTTTATCAAAGCCACGTAAGGAGTGGTCCTTCTTTTCTACAAAAAAGATTCCGGCCCCTGCTGGAGAGGTAGAGGGCTGGATGAATCCTCTCTGGAGATTCTCATCCACATACTCCTTTAATACTTCCAGTTCCCGTTCAGACAGGGGGAAAATCCGCCCGAAGGGGATCTCAGCTCCAGGCAACAACTCAATTGGGCAGTCATATGAACGGTGGGGAGGAAGAGTCTCAGCCCCTCGTTTGCTAAACACGTCCAGAAACTTGTGGTATGGTTCAGGTACCTTTGAGCGTAATTCTGCATCAGATTCCAGGCACAGCAGAGGGCCAGACACCCTAGGAGGAGAAGGCAGGCAATGTCTTTGACAGTAATGGGACTGGAACTTAACTTCCCCAGTGCCCCAATCAATTTGTGGGTTGTGGGCCTGTAGCCATGGCAGGCCGAGGATGACTGGGAACAGAGGGGATGCAATTGCATCGAGTTTCAACAGTTCCTTATGACCCGCGGCTGTGACTACGGGTAAGGGTGGAGTCTCTTGGGTGACTAGGCCGGATTTTATACGGGACCCATCTGCTAGGAAAATGGAAAGCCCTTGAGCCCGATGCTGCAGTGGGATGAGCTGTTGGCTGGCAAAGTTCAGGTCAATAAAACAACTACAAGCTCTAGAGTCTATAATCGCAGTAGCAGGCACAGTCCTATCTGGAAGCTGGAAGGAGATGCCAAGGGCCGCAGTACAGGCAGAGATTGAGCTGATGCCAGCGTGAGCATTCCTCAGCGGATAGCGAGGGTCTTATTAAACTGATTTGTACCGGTTCAGAGGAGGTTGGTCCAGGTCTAGCAGGACGCGTGGTTGTGGCCACACGGGGTGACATCCAGGTTGGGCGAGTCTGCTGGTTAATTTTCTCTGCGGTGCGCTCCCGAAGGCGCCGGTCTATCTGGATGGTCAATGTCATTAAGTTCTCCAAAGAGTCTGGTATGCCAACTCGGGCAAGTTCATCCTTTCACCTTTCGGATAGGCCTAAACGGAACTGATGCCGTAAGCGCTGCATGGTTCCATTGAGTATCTGCACTCCAGCGCCTGAAGTCCGTTATGTAGTCCTCAACCGCTCTGCGGCCTTGCTGGAGCGCGTGAAGAGCAGCTTCGGTAGTGGAAGTCCGTTGGGGGTCATCATAGAGGAGCGACATGGCCTTGAAAAAGGATGGCAAAGAGTCCAGTGAAACGTGGCATTCTTCAAGCAGGTGATCAGCCCAAGACTGAGGTTCCCCCAGCAAAAGCAAGATGACAAACCCCACTTTGGTGGTCTCCAGAGAGAACGTTAGGGGTAGCAGGGAGAAGTACAACTTGCAGGCATTGCGGAATGTCTGAAACTTATTTTGATCCCCGGGAAAACTTCTCCGGAATGGGGACCCTTGGCTCAGGAGGCAGCATCGTTACAGAAGGTGCAGAGATGGCTCCTGTGGGTGTCCTGCTGGCAGGAGGGTCTGTGGTTGTAGCCGGGGATTGCATTTGTTCCTCCAAATGTTTATGACCATCCTGGAGAGATTCCACCTTTAGAGTGAGATCGGAAAGGAGTTGGCAGATCTCATCGGTGCAAGAGGTCCCTCTTGCAGGCTCAGGCATGGCTGTCTGATACTGACACATACCTTGGAGGTGAGCCTGACGTGCAGAGGTAGACCTCTCGTACAGCCCTGGTTCCCAGGTCACTGGAGTTGGGACAGTGGCCGAAGGAGCACAGTGGGGTATGAGTGCCTGTTAGGTTCTCCTGGACCAGATGAGAAGACCGCTATGGACGGCTGAAGATGCAGGTCAGGTGATGCAGGCCAGCGGGTGCAGGTAGCTGGAGATGCGGCTGGGAAGGTGCAGATCAGCTGATGCAGGCAGCCGAGGATGCCGGTGGATACGGATACAAGCGGCAGGCAGGAGAAGGGTCAGACGAGCCAGGTCATGCACAGCGGATCAGATACAGGCAGAAGCGTCAGGCAGCAGAGGGTCAAGTTCAGGCTGGATCAGGCAACAGAGGATCAGGCAGACAGATGAGCAGGACTGGGTCTAGGAAGCCAAAGGTCAGGACTGGAGATAGCAACAAGGTCAGGAAGCCGGGTCAGAGTAACAGCAGGCGCAAGTTCAGCATCAGGTCACCGGATAACTGCACATCAGACAGCAAGAGTCTGGACAGAAGAAGCCCCTTTCAAAGGCCACTGGGCGCCAAGGCAGCGTCACTGTGCGCGCTGCGCAATTGGCGCACGCGTGCGCGATTGGCGCATGCGCAATGGAAAACTTCTGTTTACACTTGGAAGCCTACTAGCGGGGATGTGCCTGAGCCTTGTTGTGGGTACCAGAGGCATACGTCCATGACAAACTGTTTCATTGGGATATTTTAGAGGCTGGTGAAGAGAGATGTAACCAGTTTCAACTTCATATTTTATATGAGCCATTGTAAAGCATTCGGTACCTCAAATCGTAATGATATGTTTGTTGCTTGATTTATGGGTCAATTCTAGTAGTTAGAACCATCCCCAAGTGGGGGTATATGTTGTAATATGTTGGCCGATTTATGTGGAATATTATAATATATATATATATATATGTACACATACAGTACAATATTGACCAGGCCAGATTTCAGTTGACAATGGTTGAGTCGTCCAAGCCAACTCAATTTTAACATATCAAAAGGGACAGCTGATGACCCTTTGATATGTTGATCTTATGCAAGTCTACCTAGGGGTGTGAGGTATGGCCTGTTAATTAGGTGATGGTAATTAGACTTGAGGGGGTAACAAAAAGATCAAAGAGTTGTAGCGATACCTCCAACTAAGGAGGCCGCAGAATTATCTTTGGGCCCTGAGTGCAGCTCCGCCAACCCCCGGCAATAGGCTCTACCCCCTTCTGGCACAGCTAGTACTAACAATCAATGATATGTCCTATGCAATAGAATAACTAAGCAAGGACACAGTAATGAATTGTAATAGGTAAAGTGTTTTACTCATTGATTCTCAATATGGATAAAGGGGTAACAGTAATCACAGTTCAAGATAATCACTCCTAAGGGCAGCGTCCTGCCACTCTAACACACTATATAGTAACACACGCTACAGGTGCGCCATACGGGCGACCGTTAACTAAGTGCCCTATGGCGCAGTAATCAAACACGCTAGAATCCCCACCAGGCCTGGTTCTAATATTTAACTTAGTCCTTCTTTCTTCACCGGCAGGTCTGTAATGGTGGTGCACTTTAAACAGAGTATAACTTTGTAATCCAAGGGGTATGAAAATAACTTGTAGGCCACGGCAGTCTATAGGCCTATATACAGCAACAGTATCTTAGCTGGGCTTACGCCCTCTCACCCGCCGGACTACGGATCCAGTCCGGGAAACCTCCACCGGTCGTGTCACACACACTCGATCTCTCCAACGATCGGGCCCCCGATCCGACAAGGCTGTAGCTCACAAAGTCAGATGCCACCCAGGCTCGCAGAGGGGAGGGTGGAAGGCTCTTTGGTGCAGAGCAAGGCCTCAGGCTTCAGGCCTTGCACTCCGACACATCCGCACAGGAGGATCCGTCTGTGAAGTCTCGTGTCCCCAAAGAGGCCGAGCCCGGCCTCGCCTCCTCCTTTTATAACCCCTCCCATGAGTCTCTGCGGTGGAACATCACAAGAATGGGGTTATGGGTAATGTAGTTTCTTCCCAATATAGGGGAATACCCCGCTACAGAGTATTTTGGGTTGATCTAGGAGAAACTCCCTCCTAGTAGACCAGTACTTGAGAGGACATTCAAGCTGGCATTCAGTCAGTCTTGTCTCTCTCCATGATTATGAAGGCAAAGGTCTAGGAAAGATGGGACTCTGAGTTATAATTACTCTGTTAGATTTGTGTCATCTGCGGACTTTTGACTTTGTTCTATGTTGGAAGTCAATAAATTGCACTCTCTGGAAGAACCGGGTTGCTGCTGAAGATTACTTAAGTCATCATAATAATACTTAAATATTAATTATTTAACCACTATACTATATCACTACAGAACGGTATACTAGTTTCTCATAAGTATTAAACATAAGGTTGTTCTTAAAAGATACAATGCTTTTTGCAAGGGACTACAACTCCATCCTGACAGAATCTATAAAAACGCCTAGAAAAATAAATGTGGTGCAAGGCAGAACTGTGATACAGCAGCCAAATGATATGGTGCATTAACCATCAAAGTGGAAAAACAGGGAATTATAAGCTTCTGGCCAAAAAGTTGAGAACAGACAAAAAGCAGATTTGAAGTTAAATTTGACTTACAGGGCCTTGGGACTAAACAATCTAATCACATAAACCGCTTGCTATGAATTTAGGTATATATATGAGAATAGGCTACCATCAATTAGCTCATAAAATAACAAGAACCCTTAGGGACTGCTAAATGGTGGATTAAATTAATTGGATTTTTCAGTGATCACAGCTAGAGGTGATAACCTACATAAACAAAGGGAGGAACTATAAAAGGGGAATCCTCCCTTCATAAATTTATTTTGAAAATTATAAAGCACAACATCAGGCAAATGATTCACAGATTTAAAACTGACAAACCTAATTCCTAAAAAAGTAAGTAAATAAAACACTCAGAAAAGCCAATAATTATAAACTTTTTAACCAGAAGATCACTTTTCCAATGCCCACTAGACATGTGCAGAACAGAAAAATTAGTTTTGTTTTGGATAGATTTATTATGTTACTAATTTCATTTTGTTGATTCACTTCGAAATTAGTTTTGTTTACTTTAGTTTATTCATTTTCGGAACAATTCGAATTTGGATCAGTTGAAAAATGATTGACCGATTTGAATTCTGTGAGAAGAATAGGTGGTTGTTAACCACTTCAGCCCCGGACCATTTGGCTGGCCAAAGACCAGGCCACTTTTTGCGATTCGGCACTGCGTCGCTTTAACTGATAAATGCGCGATCGTGCGATGTGGCTTCCAAACAAAATTGACGTACTTTCTTTTGGTGGTATTTGATCACCTCTGCGGTTTTTATTTTTTGCGCTATAAATAAAAATAGAGCGACAATTTTGAAAGAAATGCAATATTTTTTACTTTTTGCTATAATACATTTCCCCAAAAAATATATATAAAAAACATTTTTTTTCCTCAGTTTAGGCCGATACGTATTCTTCTACATATTTTTGGTAAAAAAATAATCGCAATAAGCCTTTATTGATTGGTTTGCGCAAAAGTTATAGCGTCTAGAAAATAGGGGATAGTTTTATGGCATTTTTATTAATAATTTTTTTTTTTACTAGTAATGGCGGTGATCAGCGATTTTTATCATGACTGCGACATTATGGCGGACACGTTGGACACTTTTGACACCATTTTGGGACCATTGTCATTTTTACAGCGATCAGTGATAAAAAAATGCACTGATTACTGTAAAAATGACACTGGCAGTGAAGGGGTTAACCTGTAGGGGGCGCTGAATGGGTTAAGTTTGACCTAGGGAGTGATTCTAGCTGTTAGGGGGCGTGACTTGCCGTGACACGTCACTGATCGCTGTTCCCGATGACAGAGAACAGACGATCAGTGACATGTCACTAGGAAGAACGGGAAGATGTTGTGTTAACACTAACATCTCCCCGTTCTTCAGCTCTGTGACCCGGCGTGACCACGCGGCCTGCAAATTAAAGGGGACGTATATATACGCCCATTTGCGCAGCCGTGCCATTCTGTCTATGTAAACCCTTGTGCGGCGGTCGGCAAGCGGTTAAGGAGTGGGCCGGGAAGCCGGCCGCTGCATCCTTAACAACCGATGACTCATCAGATGTCAGCGGACTTCACCGCTGAGAGCTGAAAAGTAAACAAAAGAATGGCGGAAATTAAAAATTCAGGCCCTCCGGGTCTGATATGAATTTTAAAGGGAACCCCACACCATTTAAAAAAAAAAAAAAAAACAGCATGGCTCCCCCCAGAATCCATATTAGACCCTTATTGAAGCATGCAGCGCGGCAGGCTAAGAAAGGGGGGGGGGTCGAGCGATCGCCCCTCCATTTTGAACCAAACAAAGCCACATGCCCTCAACATGGGGGGGTGCTTTGGGACAAGGGGGGCTAGGAAAGAGGGGTCAACTACCAGGCCATATGCCCTTAATATGGGGAGGGTGTCTATCCAGGGGTTTCCCCCTGGCAAAGAATCTTGTCCCCAAGGCAGATATTGGGGTCCGCCTTATTAAAAAGGGAGCTTACATGCTTTTCAGTCCCTCCGAAGACCCCACATCCTCCTAATTGTTGTTACATCCTGATTCCTTTTGCACCCGATATGTAGGGTGTGTTCTGCTGCTATTATTGTTCTATTTGCTTTTTTTTTTCTCTGATATGTGATTCTTTTTTTATTATTATTGACTGTTAAACAATATGGAAAAAAATAATTGTAAATAAAATAAAAACACAAGCAACTTTTCTATCAAATTCAGAAAAGAATAAAACACAAAATTAGTTCCCAGTTTCCAAAAAAGAAAGCATTAATAAAGCATTACTGTATATGAGTTCTCAAAGCTGCAGGTGATTTCATCTTTTTTTAACGATGTCAGGAAAAAAAATATTTAGTATAGAACAAGGTGCTGATCTGAAATCAACTTACCGGTAACTCCCAAAAGCCTAACAATAGGCTCTTAGGAGATTTAATTCTTGGAGCATGTTTATGAAACTAAGCTACCAGCAGGTGCCCTGCAAGAATTTTACAAGCCTGTTGATGATATTAAAGGAGAAAAAAAAAGATGTTTCTTCTTACAAAAACAAGGTAAAAAAATAAATAATTATGGGTCATGCTGTATAGGGGCAGAGGGAAGTTTGGGGGTAAATTTGGGTACTGCGTGGGCATACATTTTAATGATGCCAAGTCTAGTTTCTAAAATCAAACCTTTTTTAATTTTGGATAGAGAAGGTAACAGTACTTTTGACTGTCTGTGTGCCATTAACTTCCTGTACTGTGGACACAATTATATTTTTAAATAGTTGTCACAGAAAGTATCTCTATTAGAACGTTTCTCCTCTATTCCTTTGATGGTGAGAAATGTAGGACATTCTCTCTCTTCCAGAGAAAATAATCACCAGAGAAAAAAGAGGGACAGACTCTTCTTAGTGAGGACACAAACAACAATGAACGTGACAGGGGTTCTAACCTATCAGCACTCTATCTAAAGCTAAAAATTGTTGATTGTAGATACACTAGGGCAGGCATGTCCAAGGTTTGGCCCATGGGCCCATTGCGGCTCGTGTTCCAGTTTCATTGGGCCCCACAGGTAATTTGGTTATATAAATATATCTTTTGTGGCCCCCAACGAATCCCAGAGTGCAGCACGGTGCTCGGGGATTCATTGGGGGGCCACAAAAGATATTTACCATACTTATCGTTCCTCTGAGGGGACAGGGAGGGGGTGGGACGAGTGCCATCAGATTACATAGAGGAGAATCTCCTGTTTACTCAGCGGCCTCTGTAATAGGAAGTCCTGTCTCCTGGGCTGGCATTGGACGACTGTCCTGTCTATCATAGGAGGCGGGACTTTGTATTAAAGAGGCCGCTGAGTAAACAGTAGATTCTCCTGTATGTAATCTGTTGGCGCTCGTCCCGCCCCTCTCCCTGTCCCCTCCAAGGCTGCAGATGAGCATGGATTAGGCTTCACTGATGGCAATGGCGAGGCTGCATTCTTGGCACTTGTGAGGCTGCATTCATGTCAATGGCGAGGCTGCATTCGTGTCAATGTTGAGGCTGCATTCATGTCAATGTTAAGGCTGCATTCAGAGGCTGCATTCATGGCAATCAGGGATTGCCGATGGCTCAGTGGGCCATTTAAAAAAAAATATATTTTTATTTTTTATTTTTTTGTGGGCCGTTTTTTTTATGCCGTTCGGCGGCAGCGGGAGTGTGACAGCAAACAGCGGGCCACAAAAAATATATATATTTTTTTGTGGCCCGTTTTTTATGCAGTTTGGCAGCAGCGGGAGCGTGTCAGCAAACAGCGGGATGTGTCTCTCAGTTCCCGTGTCTCTCAGTCCCCCCCTCTTTTAGCCCCTCCTCTGTCTCTCAGCTCCCCTCTATCTCTCAGACCCCCCTCTGTCTCTCAGACCCCTCCTCTGTCTCTCAGCCCCCTCCTCTGTCTCTCAGCCCCCTCCTCTGTCTCTCAGCCCCCTCCTCTGTCTCTCAGCCCCCTCCTCTGTCTCTCAGCTCTCCTCCTCTGTCTCTCAGCTCTCCCCCTCTATCTCTCAGCTCCCCCCTTTGTCTCTCAGCTCCCCCCTCTGTCTCTCAGCTACCCCCTCTGTCTCTCTGCCCTTTCCTCTGTCTCATTCACTCCCTGACTCTTAGGCTGCTTTCACACTGGGGCGGGCATTGACGGTAAAACGCTGCTAGTTTTAGCAGCACTTTACTGTCGTTTTAGCTGCGCTATTCGGCTTCTAGCAGGTGCTTTTAACCCTGGCTAGCAGCCAAATTAAAGGTTAAATGCGCCCGTGTAGCACTGCTGCCGAAGTGCTTTGCAGGCACTTCAGCAGCAGCGGCCATTCATTTCAATGGGCAGGAGCAGTGTGTACACCGCTCCTCCACCACCCCAAAGATGCTGCTTGGAGGACTTTTTTTAATGCCCTGGCAGTGCCCCACTCGGGCTTTCACACTGGGACTGCAGCAGAGGCGTTTTTCAGGCGCTTTACAGGTGCTATTTTTAGCCCAAAAGCGCCTGAAAAACGCCTCAGTGTGAAAGGGGTCCTACACTCACTCCCTCTCTCTTACACTCACTCCCTCTCTCTTTCACTCACCCCCCTCTCTCACCCACCCCCTCTCACTCCCTTTCCCTCAACCCTCCCTCTCTCTCTCTCTCATTCCCCTCTCGCTCACCCTCTCATGATATACAATAATGGATGTTGGGTGCCTTTTGGTGGGCGTGATTTTTTGGGGGGTGGGGGGCAGCATTTTATTAAATTAAAGTGGGCCGGTCTGGATGAAGTCCAGTGCCAAATTTTTGTCCCAGTCCAGCCCTGATGGCAATGGTGAGGCTGAATTCATGGCAATGGTGAGGCTACATTCACGACAATGGTGAGGCTGCATTCATGGCAATAGTGAAGCTGCATTCAGAGGCTGCATTCATGTTATTGGTGAGGTTGCATTCAGAGGCTGCATTCATGGCAATGGTAAGGCTGCATTCATGGCGCTGGTGAGGCTGCAGATGGGCACTGATTAGGTTGCATTGATGGACACTGACCCTTATTTTACTTCACAGTTCTTTATTTAATATTTCATTTTTTTCCTGAAACTTCCCTCTTAAAGTGAAGGTGCGTGTTATATGCCGATAAATACGGTATATCCAAATAACACACCCAAGCTCATCCTTAGTCCTAAGCGGCACTCGAGGATTTGTTGAGAGTCACAAAAGATATATATTTATCCAAATAACATGCCCAAGCTCATCCTTAGATTCACCACCAGGGATGAGCCGAACACCCCCCTGTTCGGTTCGCACCAGAACCTGCGAACAGACAGAATGTTCGCATGAACTTTAGAACCCTATTAAATACAATGGACTCGAACGTTCGAAATCTAAAGTGCTAATTATAAAGGCTTATATGCAAGTTATTGTCCTAAAAAGTGTTTGGGGACCCGGGTCCTGCCCCAGGGGACATGTATCAATGCAAAAAGAAGTTTTAAAAACGGCAGTTTTTTTGGGAGCAGTGATTTTAATAATGCTTAAAATGAAAAAATAAAAGTGAAATATTCCTTTAAATTTCGTACCTAGGGGGTGTGTATGATATGCATATAAAGTGGCGCATGTTTCCCATGCTTAGAACTGTCCCTGCATAAAATGTCATTTTTGAAGGAAAAAAAGTCATTTAAAAACTCACTCGCGGCTATTAATGAATTGTCGGCTCCCGGCAATACATACAAAAGTCATTGATAAAAAATAAAAAAAAGCGTGGGGGTCCCCCAGAATTCAATTACCAGGCCCTTCAGGTCTGGTATAGATATTAAGGGGAACCCCGCCGCAAATTAAAAAAAAAATGCGTGCGGTTCCCCCAAATATCTATACCAGGCCCTTCAGATCTGGCATGGATTTTAAGGGGAACTCCACCCCAAATTTAAAATAAAATGGCATAGAGTCCCCCAAAAATCCATACCAGACCCTTATCCGAGCACACAACCTAGCAGGCCGCAGGAAAAGAGGGGGGGACGAGACAGCGCCCCCCCTCCTGAACCGTACCAGGCCACATGCCATCAACATGGGGAGGATGTCCCCATGTTGATGGGGACAAGGGCCTCATCCCCACAACCCTTGCCGGTGGTTGTGGGGGTCTGCAAACAAAGGGGACCCCCAGATCCTGGCCCCCCCTATGTGAATTGGTAAGGGGTACATTGTACCCCTACCATTTCACGAAGAAAGTGTCAAAATTTTTTAAAAAACACACACAAACACCTTGGAAAAGTCCTTTATTAAAAAAACAAAAACAAAAAAAAAACATTCCAGCGGTGAAATCCAGTGTCCCGCGGTGATCCGATGTCCAGCGCTGTCCGTCATTGGCTGAGCCTGAGCGGACCTGATGGGGAACTTCCTCCGCAGTCTATTACATGTATAGACCCGCCCCTTCTAAAGATGCGGAACATGAGAAGGGGCAGGTCTATACATGTATTACACAGTGAAGGAAGTTCGCCATCAGGTCCGCCCCCTCGGTATGTCAAACCGCGCCTACGTCATTGGCCTGAGCGGACCTGATGGGGAACTTCCTTCACTGTGTAAATTTAAATTACACAGTGAAGGAAGTTCCCCGCTCAGGCCAATGACGTAGGCGGGTCTGACATACCAAGGGGGCGGACCTGATGGGGAACTTCCTTCACTGTGTAATACATGTATAGACCCGTCCCTTCTCATGTTCCGCATCAGGTTCTCAGCCTTATACCTAGTCATTGGCTGAGCGGACCTGATGGGGAACTTTAGAAGGGGCGAGTCTATACATGTAATAGACTGCGGAGGAAGTTCCCCATCAGGTCCACTCAGGCTCAGCCAATGACGGACAGCGCTGGACATCGGATCGCCGTGGGACACTGGATTTCACCGCTGGAATGTTTTTTGTTTTTTTTTAATAAAGGACTTTTCCAAGGTGTTTGTGTGTTTTTTTTTTACATTTTTTGACACTTTCTTCGTGAAATGGTAGGGGTACAATGTACCCCTTACCAATTCACATAGGGGGGGCCGGGATCTGGGGGTCCCCTTTGTTAAAGGGGTCTTCCAGATTCCGATAAGCCCCCCGCCCGCAGACCCCCACAACCACCGGGCAAGGGTTGTGGGGATGAGGCCCTTGTCCCCATCAACATGGGGACATCCTCCCCATGTTGAGGGCATGTGGCCTGGTATGGTTCAAGAGGAGGGGGGGCGCTCTCTCGTCCCCCCCTCTTTTCCTGCGGCCTGCCAGGTTGCGTGCTCGGATAAGGGTCTGGTATGGATTTTTGGGGGGACTCCACGCCATTTATTTTTAAATTTGGGGTGGAGTTCCCCTTAAAATCCATGCCAGATCTGAAGGGCCTGGTATGGATATTTGGGGGAACCGCACGCATTTTTTAAAAAAATTTGCAGCGGGGTTCCCCTTAATATCTGTACCAGACCTGAAGGGCCTGGTAATTGAATTCTGGGGGGCCCCCACGCTTTTTTTTTTTTTTTATCAATGGCTTTTGTATGTATTGTCGGGAGCCGACAATTCATTAATAGCCCCGAGTGAGTTTTAAATGACTTTTTTCCTTCAAAAATGACATTTTATGCAGGGACAGTTATAAGCACGGGAAACAAGCGCCACTTTACATGCATATCATACACACCCCCCAGGTACGAAATTTAAAGGAATATTTCACTTTTATTGTTTCACTTTAAGCATTATTAAAATAACTGCTCCCAAAAAAACGGCCGTTTTTAAAACTTTTTTTTGCATTGATACATGTCCCCTGGGGTAGGACCTGGGTCCCCAAACACTTTTTATGACAATAACTTGCATATAAGCCTTTATAATTAGCACTTTAGATTTCTCCCATAGACTTTTGGAATTTGCCGCGAACACCCCAATTTGTTCGCTGTTCGGCGAACGGGCGAACAGGCAATGTTCGAGTCGAACATGAGTTTGACTCGAACTCGAAGCTCATCCCTATTCACCACACACAGCCACAAAGGCAAGAGAATTCTTGTTGGGCAGTGTATTAGTTAATTTGCATTTAATTTTAATGGTTCAAAGAATGTCAGGAAAAATGGTCGTCCCTATTGCATGTTTACTTCATCAAATCTGGCCCTCTTTGAAAATGTTTGGACACCCCTGCACTAGGGGGTATGTTTGTTAAGGAGTACATTTGAAATTTACTATTCATTGTGAGTGAATAATTCTGGTGCATGTGTTTTAAATGACAAGGGTTGATTCATCACCAGCATATGTTTTGTGAAATTTATATTCACTTAATAAAAATATGCCCCTTTAGGTTTTTCCTTTTTTAGCAATAGAGATTAGAGACGTTATGATTTCCATTATGAGTCGTGGAAGGTTGTGAGATTTCTCTTTAGAGTCTAGATGCTTTACAAATGTTTTTAAAGGACAAGTTCACCATTAAAAAAAATAAAAAAAATAAGTGCACATTTTTTTGCAAGTAAAAAAACATGCATGTATTGTTTTTTTCTAAGGAGCCTGCAGAGCATTGCACCTGCAATCTGCTAACTCTTAGCAAAAACACGGAAAAAACAAAATCAGCGCTGTCCCCACAGACACTTCTTCAACAATGTCAGTCTATATGAACGTTCTCTTGCCCTAGGTGCTGCAGCTCTCTCCACTGGGTGGCGAATGTAAATCTGAAAATGTACAAAAGGAGAGAGAGCGCAAAGCTGCCCTAGTGTAATACTGTTTTTAATAATAAAATGCAAATTAAAAGATCGAGGATTGCACTCACAAACATAGAATGTAGATTCACATGTACAGCTCAATTAAAGCCTCCTCTCCTGGTCTGTATAAATGGATTGGCTCACAAGGACTAGCGGTGTTGTTTGGGGATGTTGATTCTAGGAACCTGCTTACTCATCTCACACGCTGCTCAACACTCGCACGGACCAACCGGCGCTGCGTGACGTCACTCTTGGCTGTAAAGGGGAATCGAGGTGAGTATGCTGTCTCCTCTAACACACGTAAAAACAGTTGCTATGACTACATGTTTCGGATGCGCGTCTTCCTTCTTTAGGTAACGCCCTCATCGCCTCTAGTGTTCCTATATACGTGAAGTATTCACGTAGAGGAGCTATGAGTAAGTACTGATATTACAGTGTGAAACACGTCAGCTGATTCCTTGCTTTGCTGTGACCTGTAGTGCGCCTGTCTGTTTTACAATAAAAGGCAACCGTAAAAAAAAAATTTTGGAGTGCGGCTGTCCATTTTCATTCACCAATTGTTTGCCATTCATGTAGAGGAGACAGCATATGCACCTCGATTCCCCTTTCCGGCCACGAGTGACGTCACGCAGCGCCGGCTGGTCCGTGCGAGTGTTGAGCAGCGTGTGAGATAAGGAAGCAGGTTCCTAGAATCAACATCAACATCCCCAAACAACACCGCTAGTCCTTGTGAGCCAATCGATTTATACAGACCAGGAGAGGAGGCTTTAATCGAGCTGTACATGTGAATCTACATTCTATGTTTGTGAGTGCAATCCTTGATCTTTTAATTTGCATTTTATTATTAAAAACAGTATTACACTAGGGTAGCTTTGCGCTCTCTCTCTCCTTTTGTACATTTTAACTCTTAGCAAAGCTGTCTGCCTGTACCTCATATGAGCAGACAGTCACCTGAGAGCAGGAAGAAACTATGAGTAAGCTGAGGGTACTTGTAGGCATTCATTCACAGGAAACTATGAATGAATGATGCTGTCCCACGAGTAGAGCCTCACATGGCCGCATTGTTTTCAAATAGTGACAGCGGGTGCAGGGAGAAGATCCCTGCTTTCGTAAGCAGGGGGGCAGTGGGGGGAGAGCTGCAAATGCTGAAACGGATAATCACAGCCGCAGACAGAATATCTGGTTGAAAGGGGTGCCTGAATCTGTCCCACAGTCAGAGCTTCACTCAACGGTGACCACCATCTTTTTTTTTTATCCAAAAGAAAGGAACTTTATTTTGAAGGAAAAACACATACAGTTCAATTGACCACATTCAAATGCATCATTTTACAATGGAAAGCCCCTACTCCTCCCTCTCACCCTCTCAGCATATAGTTATACAAACATTGTTACATTCTCCTGTCCCCGACCCGCCTCTTCCCTCCCAACCAACTGCCTTCTCCCCCCTCAATACCATGAGCGCATTTCTGTAGTCTTATTCAGAATTTCAGTCAACTACGGAATACATTTCCATCACACCGGATGTAACACTTCTTTAGCAATATTCCCATAATCAGATTATACCTAATAGCCTGTCCATGACCATATCGTCCGGTGCCAAGCCCGGAGTATCTAACCACGGTCCCCAGAGCTTCTCAAATTTCTGCGAACAGCCTCTATGTTGATATATAATTTTTTCCATTCGGAGCGCAACCCCTAATTTGGTAACCCATTCAGTGTGAGTAGGTGGCAACTCAGACTTCCAATGCAACATTATCAGTTTACGTGCCATAAACAGGGCCCTGGAGAGGGCCTCCCTTACGTGAGGTTCCCATTCCATTTCATCCAACAGGTTCAGAATGCAGTATCTGGGGTCACACGGGACCGACACCTGGAACACCGCGTTCAGGGAGTCAATCACCCCCCTCCAATACACGTGGAGTTTGGGACACCGCCAGAGCATGTGTATCAAGTCTCCATGGTCTCTTTTGCATCTAGTGCAACTAGGGTCAGACAGTATACCCATTTTATGTAAAATAAATTACAATATTGGCGCTTGCAAGTTAAAAAAGACAATGTATATATGAGAAGTTACCAAATAAGTCCTTTGAGCTGTGTGACGAGCTTAGATGTGAGTTGTAACAGTCCAAGAGATAACTGGGCAGCCTTACTGGGGGAGCCGAAGCCGGACTCCAAACACATGTAAAACAGAACAAAACAAAAACAAAAAAGGCGCCACTTAGTTAAAACTGTTTTTACTTAAATAACACAGAAGTATTAAAGCACTCACTCATAGGTTGACTTTAGTAGGCACAATAAACGTCTGGTCTGTGGTCACATTCCGCTTGCCGGGAGTCTCAGTAATTAGTGATGACCTCCTCGTTTGTTTGTGATGAAATCCGGAATGTTATCCATGCAGGATGTTGCCGGAAGATTCTTCCCACGGAGCCAGAAGGAGGGCTGGAACACAAACGAAGGGTCCAGCTGAGACGCAACACGACGTTCAGCGGGGTGACGTCAGGACCGTCATGCAACGCGTTTCGATGTACAAAGCGGAGAGACGTTCTAGGTCCCTGCGCGCATCTTTTTCAAGCAATGTGACCACAGACCAGACGTTTATTGTGCCTACTAAAGTCAACCTATGAGTGAGTGCTTTAATACTTCTGTGTTATTTAAGTAAAAACAGTTTTAACTAAGTGGCGCCTTTTTTGTTTTTGTTTTGTTCTGTTTTACCCATTTTATGTAGCCTATGAGGTGTAAAGTAAACTCTCAGTATGGTATATAATTGTGTAAGTCTTTGTGTCACATTCAGTGAGCAAATGGCCACTGACTGCAGCACCTCCTCCCATTGCTCACCGTCCAGAGGCCCTACATCTAGTTCCCACTTACTTCGAGCAGTCAGAGGATGCCCCGCTACGAATTTGTTCAGTAGTGTTGTGTAGCTCTGCGAGATGAAGCCCTTAGAGACTTCTGCTGCTTTGAGCTGGGAGAGGAGGGGCATGTCATCCATCCGCCACTCCGAGACCCTTGATTGGGTCCCGAATGCATGCTTAAGTTGCAAGTAGTAGAAGTACATGTGCGCTGGCAGCTGATATCTCTCTCTCAGGGTATCAAAGGGCAAACGTTTACCATTGCTAATTATCTGCGTCAGGTAGAACACGCCACTCCTCTGCCACCTCCTCCCATGCTGTAACTTAGCCAGTTCAGGATAGGACTCATTTGCCCATATAGGGCTATATTCACTAAAACCTGTCGCCCCCTGAAGGTACTTGGTCTTATTCCACACTTTTTGTATGAGGCTGTACGTAGGAAATCGTTTCTGGGGCTTTGCAAAGGCCAATGCTTCCAGCGCGGTAGGAATAGAATTTCCCCCCACGGTGTGGAGCATTATGCTCTCCGAGGCGCTTGGGACTCTGTCCCTCTGCTCACCCTCCGGGGCCATGGTACCTATTAGATGCTGCAGTTGTGATGCTAGATAATACAGCCAGGGATTCGGCAGAGCTAATCCGCCATCCTCCCTGGAGCGTTGTAAATGCTCTAGTTTTATTCTGGGGGAGCGAGATTTCCATATTAACCACTTGCCGCCCGCCCTATAGCGGATTGACGTCGGCAAAGTGGTTGCAGAATCCTGACTGGACGTCATATGACGTCCTCAGGATTTTGAGCCGCTGCGCGCCCCCGGGGGCGCGCATCGCGGCGATCGTTGCTGCGGGGTGTCAGTCTGACACCCCGCAACACCGATCTAGGTAAAGAGTCTCCGACGGAGACTCTTTACCACGTGATCAGCCGTGTCCAATCACGGCTGATCACAGTGTAAACAGGAAAAGCCGGTCATCAGCTTTTCCTCACTCGCGTCTGTCAGACGCGAGTAGAGGAGAGCCGATCGGCTGTTCCTCTGACAGGGGGGGTTTGTGCTGATCGATTATCAGCACAGCCCCCCCGAGGATGCCCACTGGACCACCAGGGATGCCACTAGACCACCAGGGATGCCACTAGACCACCAGGGAAGCCCACAATAAGGTATGCCACCCTAGACCACCAGGGATAATGGATGCCAATCAGTGCCACAATAGATGCCAATCAGTGCCCACAATGGGCACCACTGATTGGCAGGCATTATTGTTTGGCACTGATTGGCATCCATTAGTACAGTACAGTGCCACCTATCAGTGCCCACCCATGCCACCTATCAGTGCCCACCCATGCCACCTATCAGTGCCCACCTATCAGTGCCCACCCATGCCGCCTATCAGTGCCCACCCATGCCACCTATCAGTGCCCACCCATGCCACCTATCAGTGCCCATCCATGCCGCCTATCCGTGCCTATCTGTGCCCACTCATGCCGCCTATCTGTGCCCACCCGTGCCGCCTATCTGTGCCCACCCGTGCCGCCGATCTGTGCCCACCCGTGCTGACGATCGTTGCCCATCCGTGCCGACGATCGTTGCCCATCCGTGCCGACGATCGTTGCCCATCCGTGCCACCTCATTGGTGCCCATCCGTGCCGCCTTATCCGTGCCCGTCAGTGCAGCCCCATCAGTGCCCATCAGTGAAGGAGAAAACTAACTTATTTACAAAGTTTTGTAACTGAAACCAAAAAAAAACTTTTTTTTTTTCAAAATTTTCGGTCTTTTTTTTATTTTTTAGCAGAAAATAAAAATCGCAGAGGTGATCAAATACCACCAAAAGAAAGCTCTATTTGTGGGAACAAAATGATAAAAATTTAGTTTGGGTACAGTGTAGCATGACCGCGCAATTGTCATTCAAAGTGCAACAGCGCAGAAAGCTGAAAATTGGTCTGGGCAGGAAGGTGTTTAAGTGCCCAGTATGGAAGTGGTTAATTCTCTAAATATAGTATTGATAATTCTAAAGGTCTTGAGTGGGATCATCACCGGGGAATTGTGTAGCATGTATAGCAGTTGGGGCATGAGAATCATTTTTATGAGATTTACTTTGCCAGCAGCTGACATACATAGGGAGTTCCATGTCTTAACCCTTTGGCGGAATCTAGTTAGCAGTGGAGCTATGTTAAGTATGCCATAGTCTCTAATCTGTGGGGTCACCTGGATCCCCAGATACTTAAAGGAAAGAGCAAGAGGTATCCCTCCCACCCGTGTGTCCTGCTGAGGTGGAGGTTCATCCAAGGGCATAAGTGCAGACTTGGACCAGTTAATCCTAAGTCCCGAGAACTCACCAAATCGGACCACTGCCTCCATCGTATTGCGCAGAGACTGCTCCGTATCCCCCAACAGGACCATAGTATCATCCGCATAGAGCATCACCTTCTCCTGTCTGTTGCCATAGCAGAAGCCGGTGATGCCCCGGTGGTCTCTAATTCTAATAGCCAGTGGCTCTATAGCCAGGGCAAACAGCAGGGGGGACAAAGGGCACCCCTGCCGCGTGCCCCGGCCCAGTTCAAAAGGCAAGGAGAGCCTGCCAGCCTCCCGAATGGATGCCTTTGGGCAATGATACATCAACCTCACCCAGGAGATATAGCCGTCCCCAAAGCCAAATCGTCTTAGTGTCTCCCAGAGATATCCCGACTCCACACTATCAAACGCCTTCATAGCATCTAGTGACAAGAGAGCCCTCTTGCCTACATTGTCAGCCCGTGATTGCATGTTAAGGAAGAGCCTCCTAATGTTTATTGCCGTCGACTTGTTTGGCATAAAGCCCGCCTGATCCGCATGGACAATTGACGTAACCACGGCATTCAGTCTGAGAGCCAACACCTTTGCAAGTATCTTTATGTCAGACTGAAGCAGGGAGATCGGCCTATACGAGGCCGGATCTACTGGATCCTTGTCAGGTTTTAAAATTAAAACAATGTGGGCCTCCGACATGGACGTGGGCAGTGTACCCATTTCTCTGGCTGCATTAAATACTGCTAGTAGTTTGGGAAGTAGCACCTCAGAATAATGCTTATAGATTTCCATAGGAATCCCGTCCCCTCCCGGGGCCTTACAGTTAGGGAATTCAGCCACTGCAATCTGTAGCTCCTCCAATGTAAGAGGGGCATCTAACGCTGCTCTCTGCGCTTCCGTAAGTGTAGGAAATAGTATTTCATCTAAGTAGTTCGCCATTTCCTCTACCCCATGCGGGTACTCTGCCAAAGTCTGAATCACCAAATCTGAGGCATGTACCAGTTGGCCTCCTGCTGTCCTTATAGATCCTATCACCGGAGCTCTCTGCTCAGAGCTAGCTATTCTAGCCAGGAGACGCCCCGTCACTTCTCCTTCCTCAAAGAAAGCAGTCTTAGAAAAGAACCGCTTCTTTTCCGCCGATGAGGCCAGCAAATGGTCGTAGGCAGACTGAGCAGCCTGCCAAGCCCCCCTTGCGGCCTCAGTGGGGTCCTGCACATAGTTTGTCTCCAGAGAGTGTACCTGCCGCTCCAGAGCTTCCCTGAGCGACTCGGACCGTCTCTTAACCTTTGTAACCTCTTTACTGAGCATTTTCCTCAGTGAGGATTTAAATACTTCCCATTCAAGGAGCACGGATGCCGAATCCGGCTGCGGGGTGAAGAAGCGAGATACGCTCCCTTCCACCTCCTCTGGAGCAGTGAGCAGCTGGAGCCAAAAGGCATTGAACTTCCATGGAGCTCTGGGGAGCGAGGACAGATGTGCAACAGTTAGTTCTACCACCATACATGAGTGATCAGATACACATCTAGGCTTATACGACACATCCGCCACCGAGGGGAGCATGGCACCGTTCCCCACCGCCAAGTCTATCCTAGATAGTGACCCGTGAGACTTTGAAAAACATGAAAACTGTTTACTATACGGATTCCGCTGCCGCCAGACATCCACCCAGCCCACCTCCTGCAGCAATCTAGCCAGAGGGGTCACTGTAAGGGGATTGCACGATCCCGGTACTGGGTGTTTGTCCAGGGCAGCACTCAGCCAGCTATTGAAGTCCCCCACTATCAGCAGCGGGAGCTCCGGCCTCCCCCCCATAAATCCCAGGAGAAGCCGAAGCACCCGAACATCAAACGGCGGGGGAATGTATACACAAGCCAATATACATTGCAATATACCAATACGACAGTGTAGAAAAACAAAACGTCCCTCAGTGTCTATTTTTGAAGCATATTCCTGGAAGTCAAGGGATCTGTGCACCACTACACTCACTCCCCGAGAAAAGGAGGTGTGGGTGGAGTGGTACGCCCAGCCTATCCATGGATACTTCAGGCACCCTCTTGTGAAGTGCGTCTCCTGTAAACATATCACGGCAGGGAAAAACTTTTTTAAACATGTAAATATCATTGTGCGTTTGAGGGGGGAGTTAATGCCCCTAATATTCCACGAAATTACAGCTGCAGTAGCCATCATGGGAGGGAAGGTGGTATCTTCTCCGGGCCCTTGGGCCCCTCATCTTGTGGCCAAATGCCAAAGGCAATTAAAATGGGACAGTGAGAGTCTGCTGTGTCAACAGGGCAAGGCAGGGTCATCTCAGAACATGCACTTGAACTGCAAACAGGAGTATGCTGTAACCTGCATACCAGCCCAACTGGGCCTAGAATCAAAACTTTTAACTGTGCTCGGTGTACCCGAGACCCGTGGGTGTTTCTGAAGCCATACACGGATCTCGCGGTCTCAAGCCTGGTACGATTCATTTCAATCTTCGCCAACATGGCCAACCTTCTCATAGCTGTATTACCAGATGGTTGAGTAACATTCCGTTTCTGCTGTATCCCGGCCGGGATACACTCTCCCTCTGGCGACATACGAGAGGGTGTTTGCATTTCAAAAAGTCACAGTTCTCTTCCTCGCTTTATAACATGGTAACATTGTTCCCCGGCAACTAGGAGAAAAGTGGGAGAGCACTTGGGTGCTCATTTTAACTATCATAACAGCTAGTCCTGCAAATTTTCTTTTTATATTTTGTTGTTGTAGCATTTCAGTGCAGCCATGCAGTGTTCCTGCCTTGCGGATCCTGACACCCGTGCCTGTTCAGTCGCCGTCAGCTTCAGCTCGACGATGACGACGCAGGGCCTGTTCGTTATGGTCAAGCCAGGCAGTCGCTTCCCTGGCCGATTCAAAAAACTGTGCTTGACCGTCGGCAGTCACCCTCAGTTTTGCTGGGTACAGCATGGCATATGGTAGTTGCAGAGCCCTCAAACGTTTCTTCACCTCTCCGAATTTTACTCTGGCCTTCTGGACTTCAACCGAGAAGTCGGGGTAGAAAGATACACGTACACCATTGAATTCGACGTTCGCCTTTTCTCGTGCACATCTCAGGATTGCCTCTCTATCTCTGTAGTGTAGCAGCTTGGCCAGCATGGATCTGGGGGGAGCCCCCTGCGGGGGGGGGCTGCCTGGTACTCTGTGGGCCCTTTCCACTGTGTAGAATGGGGAGAAAGAATCTCTGCCAAAGAGTTCAACAAGCCAGGCTTCCACAAAGGTAGTGGGTTCTCTGCCCTCCGACTTTTCAGGCAGACCAACAATGCGTACATTGTTCCTGTGTAAGCGATTTTCGGTGTCCTCAGCTCTGTTATATGTATCTTGCGCCAACCGATGAGCGGCCCTGGCCTCCCGCGCTAAGGGGGGTAATTTATCTTCAATGTCGCTTACTCTGCACTCCACCGCAGCCGCCCTGTCTCTTAATTTCTGCAGATCTTGCCTGATAAACGAGACCTCTTCTCTCATGCCCCCAAGTTGCATTTTCATGTCATTCACAGATGCTGTGCACAGCTGAACGGCTTTTAAAATAGTTGCTAGTGTAGGCTGCTCTAAGGGCTCCTCATCGTCTACAGGAGGGGGGGGGGGTGGATGTGCTGCATCCTCATGGCTGAGTCCTGTGCTGCTGTCTGTGTCCTGGCCCCCGTCCCCCTGTGCAAACAGCTCCATCTCCTCTGCCCTCTGTATCTCCTCCACATCTAGCGCGGCCCCCTGGCCCTGCAACTTTTGTGTGTAGTACAACATGTCCCGGAGCTGTTCCTTACCCTGAGACTTTGGGGTCCTCTTGCTGCTCTCTCCCTTGAGCTTATCTGCCGTCCGCGAAGTGCGCTGTGACCAGGCCGACGCTGCAGCGCCATCTTGGGCATGCGGTCCCGTCATCTCCAGCGGGCCTCGGCGGGTCTTCCCCCGGGTACAGAGGGCCGGTGGTTGGTCCGGAAGGTGCTGCAGGTCGGTAGCCAGCTGGGTAGCCGAAAAAAGCAAATTTGTAGCTGCCGGGGAAGGATCAATATGCGGATCGAGCAGGAGCTGTGACATGCCGGTCTTGGCCACGCCCCCCGTGACCACCATCTTTAATCATTACCTAGACCAAACACGTACAAAATTTATTGACAGAGTACACAAACACAAGGCCCGTGACCCATTGCACCTGACAGACCTAGGGATGTCCTCTGCTGTCTGCATTCTTTTAATCTCAAAGAATACATTCTGTGAGAAGCCTGGCAAGTGGGCATCTTAGAATTTGATGGAGCAACCATCCATCTCATTCCATCTCAAGAAGAACTTTGCTGATGCAGAGGTCATTTTAACCACTTCTGTATGGACTTGGTGAGAGAGGTCTTACATATAAGTGGGGGCATATGTTTCACTTTAATGCTTGTAAGGAGCCAGATACCTTCCCCCTACACTACCCAGATCTCCCAGATCTGTTCACCTTTGCTGACATGGACCATATCCCTGTGCAAAATTGTCTCATGGTGTCCATCTCCCCAGACCCACAGTGCCGGCTCCTCCCAGCAAACCACAAAGAAACTGTAATAACCGTCGCTCCTGGCGAGGTTCCTCCCAGGTCCGCCCCGCCCATGAATCCCTGAATCACTGGGCTGGATGAAACTAATAACAACTGAACTGGCCAAAGTGAACTGTGGTGCTACTTGCTGTCCTACACTCTTGTGTCTTGTTCTGACACCTTCTAAACGAGGGCTATTCTGTTGATAGTTTTATTTTTATAGATTTTTGTTACCGCACTTGAGTTTTGGATGATATTGCTTTTCTTAGATGTCTGTTTAGCTCTTCAGGGGGGGCTCATCGGGTGCCCAGACACATGGCCTGTATTAGACAAGTGTAAGCACTGCTTTGTAGGGACCACCCCACTCTACCCACTGGCATAGAGTTGGCTCCCCCTGCACATGAATGGCTGCCAGTCCTGGGGGCCCTCAATGCAGGGACTGCTTGCTCTTAATCTCTGGCCTGGTCTCCCCTGAGCGTTCTTACCGCTCCCCATCTGGCCACCCTTTGTGGTGCAGCTTCTCCCACGTTTCAGGATGGACCCGTGGGCCCTGGGCCTTGTTTGTCTTTGGGCCACGCTGTTTGCTTGGCCTGGGGCTAGTGCACCAGAAAGGCACTGATACTAGCTCTACGTACTAGAGGGCATCCATTTACCAGGTTTACATGTTACATTTGTGTCCTTAACTTTTTATTTGAGTTTAATGTTTTACCTTAAATGGTTCCACAAGTATATTAGAACATGGTTATTACTGCTGCGGGTGTACCGATGGCCAGGGCTCTGCCCTTGATTGTGTTATTGTGCCTTACCACTACTCACACTCTGCTCTGGCGGCAGTAGCTTTCCTTAGTAGATTTTCTATGTTTAGATAGACTTCTTCTTACATTCTCCCTTTCCCTTTTCTTTCTGTTCCTCCTTTTCTCTTTTTCTTCTCTTTGACCCTTTTTTTTTCCACCCCTCCCCACCCAGCACCCTGGGAGTAGCTACAAACTGACGTCTTCCTGTTGGCAGTGTGACTGTTAAGTTTCTATCTTGGAACATCAAGGGGTTGAATTCCCCAAGGAAGCATACCAGCTGTCTGGCCATGCTTTCTAGACACAAAGTACATATCTCTTTTCTCCAAGAGTCTCATTTGAGGGTGCACAAGGTCCCCCAACTCTCTAACAAACAATTCCCCACAGCCTACCATAGCCCGTCCTCCTTCTCTAAATCAAAGGGGATGAGCATTCACATTCCTAAATTCCTTATCTGCCAATTCCTCCACGAATACTGAGTTTGGGAGGGCAGGTTTCTGCTTCTGAAGGGCAAACTTTATTCCCATACATTTACTCTTGCCGTTTATCTTACAGCTCTTGTGGCCTTTCTGATCTTCCGACAATTCTTCCTTGAAGGTTCCCTCATCCTGGCGGGAAACTTTAATTTAACCCTAAACCCTCACAGGGATTCTTCTGGGAATTATTCCTCCCTGCGCTGGGAGGCCTGGCTACACCTTAAGGACCTTTTGCATGCCCACCAATTGGTCATAATATGGAGAATCTTCCACCCACAGGAGCAAGATTATACCTTTTATTTTTCCACTGACGGCTTCTACTCCAGAATTTACTTTTTCCTAATGAAACATTATGGCAATCCCCATGACAATCTGACATAGCACGCCTCAAAGATCCTGAAGTAAACACAGATGTTCTACCAATGCTGACTCCTTGACCAACCCACTCTCTGTGTGGTCTGCATATAAGTGCTATAGGGAGATCTTAATAAAACAGGGCCATGCAGACAAACATAGGCAATCTAAAACTATATCTGACCTATTAGCGAGACTCCACACTCTAAAATGGCAACATAAAGCACAACCTGATCATGCAACTGAGGCAGAATTGGTTCAATTTAGAGAGGCCATTAGAGAACATTTCTTATATAAAGCAAAGCACGCTTTGCTTAAAGGCTAAGTTCACCTTTGTTCACCGTTTTTTTCCCCTCTAAGTTCCAGCTCCCCTATGTACCAATATAGCATTGATGTACTTTTTTTGCAGATATAACAAAGCTTTACATTTATTCTACACACTCACCTCACTATCCTTGTAGCTGATTAAAAAATATGTCTCCATTAGGGATGAGCTTTATTTCAGGGTCGAACATGAGTTCGGCTGTTCGCCCGTTCGCTGAATAGCGAACAATTTGGGGTGTTCACAGCAAATTCGAAAGCCGCGGAACACCCTTTAAAAATCTATGGGAGAAATCAAAAATGCTAATTTTAAAGGTTAATATGCAAGTTATCGTCATAAAAAGTGTTTGGGGACCTGGGTCCTGCCCCAGGGGACATGTATCAATGGAAAAAAAAGTTTTAAAAACAAAAGTTTTTTTCGGGAGCAGTGATTTTAATAATGCTTAAAGTGAATTAATAAAAGTGAAATATTCCTTTAAATTTCGTACCTGGGGGGTGTCTATAGTTTGCCTGTAAAGTAGCGCATGTTGCCCGTGTTTAGAACAGTCCCTGCACAAAATGAAATTTCTAAAGGAAAAAAAAGTCATTTAAAACTACTCGCGGCTATAATAAATTGTCGGGTCCCAGCAATACAGATAAAAGTCATTGAAAAAAACGTCAGGCCCCCCCAGTCCATTACAAGGCCCTTTGGGTCTGGTATGAATATTAACCAAACCAAAATTTAAAAAAACAAATGTGTGGGGGTCCCCCCAAATTCCATATCAGGCCTTTCAGGTCTGGTATGGATATTAAGGGGAAACCTGCACCATTTTTTTTTTAAATGGCGTAGGGGTCCCCCTCAAAATCCATACCAGACCCTTTAGATCTGGTATGGATTTTAAGGGGAACCCCGCGCCAAAACTAAAAAAAATGGCATGGGGTTCCCCCCAAAAATCCATACCAGACCCTTATCCGAGCATGCAACCTGGCAGGCCACAGGAAAAGAGGGGGGGGACGACGACGAGAGAGCGCCCCCCTTCTGAACCATACCAGGCCACATGCCCTCAACATGGGGAGGATGTCCCCATGTTGATGGGGACAAAGGCCCCATCCCCACAACCCTTGCCCGGTGGTTGTGGTGGTCTGTGGGCAGGGGCTTATCGGAAACTGGAAGCCCCCTTTAAAAAAGGGGACCCCCAGATTCCACTCCCCTATGTGAATTGGTAATGGGGTACATTGTACCCCTACCATTTCACAAAAAAAATGGGTCAGAAAAGTTAAAAACCACAGTAGACAGCTTGGGACAAGTCCTTTATTTACCACTTCTCCACCGGGCCTATTCTGGCACTTCTCTCCTTCATGTAAAAATCATAATTTTTTTTTGCTAGAACATTAATCAGAACCCCCAAACATTATATATATTTTTTTTTTAGCAGACACCCTAGGGAATAAAATGGCGGTCATTGCAACTTTTTATCTAGCACGGTATTTGCGCAATAATCTTTCAAACGCCTTTTTTGGGGAAAAAAAACTGTTTCACAAATTAAAAAATAACAAAACAGTAAAGTTAGCAAAATTTTTTTGTATAATGTGAAAGATGCTGTTACGCGGAGTAAATAGATACCTAACATGTCACGCTTTAAAATTGCACACACTCATGGAATGGCGGCAAACTTCGGTACTTAAAAATCTCCATAGGCAACGCTTAATTTTTTTTACAGGTTACTATTTTCGAGTTACAGAGGAGGTCTAGTGCTAGAATTGTTGCTCGCACTCTACCGCACGCGGCGATACCTCACATGTGGGGTTTGAACGTCGTTTACATATGTGGGCGGGACTTACATGCGTGTTCGCTTCTGAGCGCGAGCTACCGGGGACAGGGGCGTTTTACATTTCTTTTTTCCTTTTTTTTTTATTTTACAGAATTTTTTTTATTTTGACACTTTGTTTTAAAAAAAAATTCGATCACTTTTATTCCTATTACAAGGAATGTAAAAATCCCTTGTAATAGGAATCATTGTGACAGGTCCTCTTTATGGAGAGATGCAGGGTCAATAAGACCCCACATCTCTCCTCCAGGCTGGAAAGCATGAGATTGGTGAAAAAAAATGCACCGATCTCATGCTGACAGCCGCAATTGCGGCTTTGGTTACTTCTGGGTACCTGGCGTGACGTCACAACCATAGAGATGACTGGTGATCATCTGGTCACCAGAAATCTCTATCGTCGTGAGCCGGCGCCGTCTTATTCGTTCTCCGGGCCCCAGATGGCCCCGGAGAGCCCGGAGAAGCACCCGATGACGGCGGGAGGGGGGGTGTCCCCCCCGCCGCCTATAAGAATGATCAAGAGGCGGAACTGCCGCTATGATCATTCTTATGGTGCACAGAATCACTGGCAGAAGAGAAGGATATCTGAATGATGCCTGTAGCTGTAGGGATCATTCAGATATCACCGCTGAAAGTCAATCACGTCATATGATGTCCTTGGTGGACAAGTGGTTAAAAAAAAATGAAAAATTCCAACAATGTAATCCATTCTCGAGCGATACGGAGAAAAAAAAAGCCGTTTCGATCCTGCCTCCATGGGAGGCACCCGCGGAATGACGCTCTCCCACCGTGACAGCTCTTTTATAGCTGAGGGCAGAGCTACCCGTCACTTGCGCGGGTGACCCGCCCCCCCTCTGACGCAATGGGAAAATGCCGGGGTTACCCAGTGACATGTACGGGTGACCCCGCTCCCCTCTGACGCGTCACAGGTTTCTACCTTTTTTTTTCTACCTTAAATTTCATCTTAAGTAGATGGTTCATTTGGAGTGTGCTGAGCTATCAGGTAACAGCCTACGTGGATAGAGCTGTAGTATTGAAAACAGGGGATGTGTGTGCTGGATTCTGTAAAACTCACCATACACTATACAATCTGATGTACAACCTCCTTGAGAACTACCATCAACTATGTAGTAGACATGTGCATTCGTTTTCGTCCGAATGCATTTTCGTCCGAATTTCAGGTATTTTCCTTATCGTTTTAACAAACGAAAACGAAAATGCAGAATCCGAAAACCGAAAGATCTGACATAAACAAATGCTTAATTTTTGTTTTCATTGCAACAACAGTTCGATATAGATAGGAGATTTGACATAAGGCTGACAATAACAATCTGTGTCCATCGAACCTGTGGTCGAATGTGCCTAACCTTAAGTCTATTAGTCCAAGATTATTCTACATAGAGAGAAAAGATTTAACATTATAGAGAGAAAAGATTCGACATAGAGAGAAAAGATCGCTGCTGGAATTGGGTGGGGGAAGTAAAATAAAAATAATGATGATGATGAATGTTATTGGCTGATTGTAACCAAAGAGGAGGAGCAGTAAAATAGCTAGAACTAACTTGACAATTCAACGTGAACGACGAAGATTCGACAAAGCATCGAAAAACATACAAACGTTGAATCTGTCATTGAAGGCTTGTGGTGTCTGTTGAAAGTTCTAAGAAGATTCGACGGAGCAGCTAAACTGTACGACGCTGCAATCGTACATTTCCAGTCAAATACTCTGCCCATAGGCTATAGAAAAATTCTAATGTTGGTTGACTAGTAATAATAATTAATAAATATAATTATTACTAGTCATACAACAATAGAATTCTACTATAGCTAGCTTGTAGGCGGAACATTCGACCGGAAATGTATGATTGCGGCGTCGTACAGTTTCGCTGCTCCGTCGAATCTTCTTTGAACATTCGACAGACACCAAAAGCCTTCAATGACAGATTCGACCTTAATTAATTCAGATATTCATACGAATGCAATTTCTAACGAAAAACGAAATAAATAAAAACTAATTTCGGGAGTAACTAAATAAATTTATTTTTCGAACGAAAACAAAATTCCGAAACAAAATATTTCAGTGTGCACATGTCTACTATGTAGTACAAAGGCCTGCCCGATTCGATACAAAGTGAATGGATTGATAGGCGGGTCCTCCTATTCCATAGTTTTGGTAAATCTAAAGAAAATTGTACAGAGATTGTACAATCAAACTGCAAAGTGTATGGCCATCTTTATACAAGTACATAGGAGGGAGTGGACGAGGACACTCAGTTGTTAATATCTTTTCCCCATTCACATCTCTGTATAGCAGGAACTCACATTCCCATATGCGTTTTTCTTTTTTTGGGCATTTGGAGCACTTTCACTGTGCTGAATAGCTTGTTTATTTTTCTTTTTTGGATCATCCACTTGAATGGGCTGCCCTACAAGAAACAACTGCCCCAAAGAATCTCCAGAACTTTTTGTTTTTTGTGGAGTTTGGTGCATTTATTACCGTGACTTTTGGTGCAGCACATATCTGAAATGCAAGGCAAATCGCCCATTTTCAGTGCAGTTTGCCATGCATTTGGAAACACACAGATGTGAACGGAGCCTCATTGTTCTTGTGTAAATGCACCAATTTCACTTTCAGGCCGCAGTTACATCTAGAAAAGTGGGAGTGCAATTTTTTTTACTTGTTTTTCCCGTGACACGCATAGGCTCTGCCTCCCCACCCCAAAGCACCTTGTCCCTATGGCTGTGATTGTGGGGGTCTGCGGTGGGAGGTTATCGGAATCCCTCAACAAGGGGGCCCCCAGATCCCTGGCCCCCTCAATGAGAATGAGTAGGGTGTACCCCTACCCTTTCACCAAAAAAGTGTCAAAAAGTAATAAAAACACAGGGACAGTTTTTGAAAATTTTAAATCCATCATCAAACATGCCATCCGCTGCAGCTGAAAAAGAAAAAAAAGCCTCCATCTTCGTTGACGAACAACCGCCAAATGTCTCCGCTTGGCTATTGAGGCTGAAACTTTTTTTCAATTATCCCCCTTATCTAGTTTTCCTTCCCCTATGACATCAATTATCAGTCACCTGGAATTTACACTAGATCTTACAGACCCGATTTTCATATCGCAGGCCCCAAAAGGGCTCTTACAAGCCTCCCATTTTCTGAAACCTCCATCTTGGGTCCTGTAACGGCACCCCAAGTATGAAAGGGGTTAACGCCGTTTAGGATATTCCCTCTCCGAACACACATCAGCTACCGACACTCCACAGTCAGGCGACCGAGACCCATAGAAATAATTCTTCCAGAAATACGAGACCAACGCTCTGTATGAGGTTTCCAACTGGTCTGACAATCTTTAATGAGAGCAGGCTCTTTTTATACACCAAAATAATACTGCATTAATCTAAATGAACAATGGTCCAACTCCACCCACAACATAACGAGGCCCAATACACATTATTTTGACATCTCTTAGCAGACAACAGGTGAGTTCATTAGCTAATCCCTTTTCAGTTCAAATGACTATGCATGACCTTTATGTTCCCCAGACTGTCTGTCTGCTAATTTACAATACCCACAATTACAGAGTTAATTATTACTCTTCACAATGAAAGGATCTCTAGCAGCTAGCCGGGACTCTCATTTACATTACACAGGCAGCCAGGTGGCACATCAGCATCTCTCAATTAACTTGTTGAGTTCAGAATCAAACAACCAGTACATATTGTGGATTAATATTACCATTGCAATTTAGGTAGTCCAAGATATATTTCCAAAGTGACCCCTGTCACACATCTCCCCTTTCGGCAGGAGACTAACACAGGAGGAGACCCCAGACGGGTTGACTCCAAAGTTAGTCCATAGTTCCATTCCTCTAATGCCTGGACAACCCATCAGCCTTGCCATTTTGCTTACCGGGTCAGTAGCTGATGGTGAAGTTGTAAGGTTGCAGGGCGAATAATGGAATTCAGTTCTGGAACAGTCACTTGCTTTGCTCTCTCAATGGCTGCCAAAACTTGTTGCTGATGCTCTTGGGAAAGGTAAGGCAAAACCTGTGCGCAAATCCCATTTAACCTTTTGACAATTTCAGCCTGTTTGTGCATTTCAATGTTCAAGCCATGGGACATCTCATAATACATGACGTAGTGTCGTTGCATCTCCGATTTCTCCCTGGCCAACTTGTCACATTCCAATTTTAGACTGTGATATTGTGCCTGATCTAAGGTACATGTCGGGCAGTGGCGGCTGGTGCTCAAAATTTTTGGGGGGGCGCAAACAAACTGAAAAAAAAATAAAAAATCAATTGCCGCCACTGTGCCCATTAAACGCAGCCACTGTGCCCAAACGCCACCAGTTTGCCCCCTCAAATACAGCCAGTTTGTTTCCATATACAGCCAGTGTGCCCCCATATATATATAACCAGTGTGCCCCCATATATACAGCCAGTGTGCCCCCATATACAGCCAGTGTGCCCCCATATACAGCCAGTGTGCCCCCATATACAGCCAGTGTGCCCCCATATATATATAGCCAGTGTGCCCCCATATACAGCCAGTGTGTCCCCATATATATAGCCAGTGTGCCCCCATATACAGCCAGTTTGTCCCCATATACAGCCAGTTCCCCCCAAATGCAGCCAGTTTGTCCCCCATATACAGCCAGTTCCCACCAAATGCAGCCAGTTTGTCCCCCATATACAGCCATTTCCCCCCAAATGCAGCCAGTTTGTCCCCCATATACAGCCAGTTCCCCCCAAATGCAGCCAGTTTGTCCCCCATATACAGCCAGTTCCCCCCAAATGCAGCCAGTGTGTCCCCCATATACAGCCAGTTCCCCCCATATTCAGCCAGTTTGTCCCCCATATACAGCCAGTTCCCCCCATATTCAGCCAGTTTGTCCCCCATATTCAGCCAGTTCCCCCCATATTCAGCCAGTTTGTCCCCCATATTCAGCCAGTTTGTCCCCCATATTCAGCCAGTTTGTCCCCCATATTCACAGCCAGTTCCCCCCATATTCAGCCAGTTTGTCCCCCATATTCAGCCAGTTTGTCCCCCATATTCAGCCAGTTTGTCCCCCATATACAGCCAGTTCCCCCCAAATTCAGCCAGTTTGTCCCCCATATTCAGCCAGTTCCCCCCATATTCAGCCAGTTTGTCCCCCATATTCAGCCAGTTTGTCCCCCATATTCAGCCAGTTCCCCCCATATTCAGCCAGTTTGTCCCCCATATACAGCCAGTTCCCCCAAATGCAGCCAGTTTGTGCCCCATATTCAGCCAGTTTGTCCCCCATATTCAGCCAGTTTGTGCCCCATATTCAGCCAGTTTGTCCCCCATATTCAGCCAGTTTGTCCCCCAAATGCAGCCTGTCCCCCCCCAGCCCTGCACTTACCTTCCTCGGTCTGCGCCGTCCTCGATGTGTTCTCCCGCCCTCGATGTCGCTTCAGCCAATCAGGTTACCGGTAACCAGATCTGATGAACCTGATTGACTGAAACCTCCACACAGTCTTCTCCCAGGAACGCACCCCCGTGCGTACCGGGGAGGAGTTTTTGGAAGCCGAATACAGCGTGAGAGCTGTATTCGGAAAGCCTATCAGAGCCGCTGGCTCTGATAAGCACTTCCAAGTTACACCCACCGCCGGCCACCGCTCTAATTCATATGGCCGGCGCTCACCAGGAGGCCGGCCATATGAATAGTGGGCAGCGCGGCAGCAGTGACAATACACAGATTCATGCAATGCATGAATCTGTGTATTGTCTTTCAGTGGCGGTGCGGGAGCGAGAGGGGGCGGCGCTCCGGCGCCCTCTATGGACGCACCGCCACTGATGTCGGGGGAAATAGTCTTACCCAGTTCTCAGCCGCAAGCGGGCCGGTTCCAGCAGCATGGGTCTGGGCACAGGTAGTCACTGGGTTGGCTTCAGCGGGGCCCATCGGGGCGTAAGCAGAAACGAGGGGGGCCAAGTCATTCCCAAGTAGTACATCCACTGGCAAATCCTTCATCACCCCCACATTCACGTGTCCCGAACCAACCCCCCAATCCAGGTGAACACGGGCAACAGGTAGCCGGAAGACGGTGCCTCCCGCTACTCTTACGGCTACAGTGTCTCCGGTATGTTGGCTCTCTGGGATGAGGTTCTTCTGTAGTAGGGTCATGGTGGTGCCAGTATCATGTAGGCCATTGGCTACCTTTCCATTGACCCAGACAGTCTGCCTGTGTTGCTGCCTGTTGTCCCGGTTAGCTGCTTGTATTGGATGAGCCTCGTGCAGGACGCCCCAATGTTCTTCCTCCTCAATGCAGTGGGCCGCAGGCAGGCATGTGTGGGGGCTCCCCCTTGCTGGCTGTCTCCATGACTGGGACTGGATGGCTGGATTCAACGGAAAGTCTGGCTTTTTGTGCCCTAGCTGTTTACACCCAAAACACCTGATGGGTTGTGAGTAGTCCTGGGAGTTGAACCTGGGCTGCTGAGGATAAGTGGCCGCTGGAGGTGGTGCGGAAGTTGGGTTAGAGGCTGGTAAACTGGGCCGAGATAGTGGATAGCACTCGCTTTCACCTGACCTTCGAGAGTCCAGATATTCATCGGCCAAAGTAGCCGCTTGCTGTACAGTCCATGGTCGCTTATCTTGCACCCAATCCCGTAATACCGGAGGGGTGTGGTTAAAGAACTGTTCTAAGAGTACTAGCTGGGTGATGTCCTCTATGGTATGAGTGTGGCTTCCCTTGAACCAGCCCTTAAGGTTTCGCTGCAGACGATGTGCCCACTCCACGTATGTTATGTTGGTTTGTTTCCGGGATTCTCGAAACTTAATCTGGCTGGCTTGGGGTGTAATGGCAAATTGGGCTAGCAGAGCTTCTTTTACCCGGTCATAGTCTTTAGCGTCCTCATCCTCCAGGGCCCGATACGCATCCGCCGCTCTGCCAGTTAAATTACTCGCCAGTAAGGCGACCCAATCTTGGGACAGTATTTCATGTATCTGGCATAGTCTCTCAAAGTCCTGCAGGAATGCTTCAATTTCCTCCTCTCCTTCCTTAAATAGTTTGAACGCCCGAAAGGGCAACTTACGGAAAGGCGCTGCATCTTTAGGTGTTGTCTCCGATTGCCGTATTTCCGCCATTCTCCGCTCATGTTGCCGCTCTAGTTCTCTCTCTTGTCACTCATCCTGCAGCTGGATGTCTCTAATGGCATTCTGTATGGCGGTCTCTGATGGTTTAGCACCATATAATGCCAACCGCTCTCGAACTCGTTGCTGAAACAAGTCTTCAACTGACCGGGGTCCTGCATCACCATCCCTCTGATCCATCTCGGCTAGCTCACTGATCAGGGTGGCCTTGTTCTTTGTCCCACCGGTCCCTCCACGGCTCTCAAGTAAGTCTTTCAGCGTGGCTTTCCTGCAGGCTGCATAGCTGGTCATTCACTGTGGTGGTTTGGAGTGTCCCAGTAACTGGAGAGAAAATCCCACCGCTGCCAACCAATGTAATGGCACCCCAAGTATTAAAGGGGTTAACGCCGTTTAGGATATTCCCTCTCCGAACACACATCAGCTACCGACACTCCACAGTCAGGCGACCGAGACCCATAGGAATAATTCTTCCAGAAATACGAGACAAACGCTCTGTATGAGGTTTCCAACTGGTCTGACAATCTTTAATGAGAGCAGGCTCTTTTTATACACCAAAATAATACTGCATTAATCTAAATGAACAATGGTCCAACTCCACCCACAACATAACGAGGTCCAATACACATTATTTTGACATCTCTTAGCAGACAACAGGTGAGTTCATTAGCTAATCCCTTTTCAGTTTAAATGACTATGCATGACCTTTATGTTCCCCAGACTGTCTGTCTGCTAATTTACAATACCCACAATTACAGAGTTAATTATCACTCTTCACAATGAAAGGATCTCTAGCAGCTAGCCAGGACTCTCATTTACATTACACAGGCAGCCAGGGGGCACATCAGCATCTCTCAATTAACTTGTTGAGTTCAGAATCAAACAACCAGTACATATTGTGGATTAATATTACTATCCCAATTTAGGTAGTCCAAGATATATTTCCTCAGTCACCCTATGCCCAAAGTGACCCCTGTCACAGGTCCCTACTAAGACTATGTTGTCTAACCCAACTCCTCTTGCAATAGATCAATGTAGAGCTATCCAGCTTTCACATTTTGTTAGGTTCCTTGCCTAAGTTTTCTCTCTTCCCTGGAAGCTTCAATCCTTTGAAGAGCTCTGCTTAGGTTAGGGCCCAATTAGTGTGTCCCTCTCAATTTCTTATAAAACTCTTTTGGACCTCCATGCCACTGTGGACCCACCTTTTTTAGACAGGTGGGAGAGGGATCTGCACGTCACCTTCACTGAACCCCAGAAGGAGCGCATACTTTTCTTTGCGCAGAAGTTTTCCCTCTGTAGTAAGTACCAATCCACTTACAAAATTATCATGCACTGGTAAAGAAACCCATCAGTTCTGGCAAAGCTATTCCCTAACCAATCTGATTGTTGTTGGTGCTGTGATCAATGCCCAGGCACCATTTTGCAATTCATTTGTGAAAGCCCCAAGCATCAAAACATTTTGGCAGCCAATATTTCAACTAATTTACCAATTTATGGACATCTCTCCTCGCAATGACCCAGCTACAGTATTACTCAATCTTACACCCTTATCCAGGAAACGGTATCGCAAATCCCTTCTCAAACACCTCCTTAATTCCGTATGGGCTTGTATACTAAATCAGTGGAAACAACAGTCTGCACCTACGGTTTCCCAACGGATCACAAGAGTAAATTATATTAAACAGATGGAGGACCTGACTGCTGCTCTTTGGGATAAATAGGAGGAACATAAGACCAAGTGGTTCTACTGGGACCTTCTTCACTTCTCTGACATATTCTCTGCTTCTCAGGAAGCACTCCCCCTTTCTCCCTGCCCCCCTTTTTTTTCTTCCTCCCCATCCATGCATTTCTTTCTATTGCCTCTTCTCACCTACGTCTTCCTTTCTTTTATACGTCTTAAAAATCAGACCCTAGTTGAAAAACTGCACTAGGCTTCTCCTGTACTAGTATCTCTATGGGGGAGATTTACTAAAAATAGAGAACTCAAAATCTGGTGCAGCTGTGCATGTTAGCCAATCAGCTTCTAACTTCAGATTGTTCAATTAAGCTTTGGCAAAAAAAAAATGGATTATTTTGCACGCTCCATTTATAGTAAATCTCCCCATATGTGTACATTTGAGAGAACCTCCTCTAAACCTAGGTTGGCGCTTACATGGTCCACTTAGAAAGGTCTCCAAACTTGGTACCTTTGTTAATTTTTGATATTGCTACCTGCAGGGCCGTTTGAAGGAATTTGGTGGGGGCCCCAAGCACAATGGACATAAGTTGAGAAGCGGGGGGGGGTGCTACCACGGGACATTGGCATGTTGGCCAAGTTGTTGAGGGGGGGGTGCTACCGTGGGAATTGGACAACAAGGACAACAAGTTATTGAGCGGGGGTGGCTATCACGGGACATTTACGCCGTTCGCGGGATGGGGGGCGCCGCCGATCTCACGATATTACAGTGGATATGCGGGGGGGGATGTCTTACCTCCTCCCGTGCTGCCTCCTCGAGTCCTCTGGCTCCTCTTTCTGCTGTGCTGCCCCAGGCAGCTGCTTGGTTTGCCTGTCCTGTTCCGACGCCCCTGGCTACCTGTCTACATATAGTTTCATCCTTTTACTGTTGCCCTAAGCAATCTAATTTTTGACAGGATGTACCTGTACACTTACTGGTCATATACTCTTGACTGTATGTTCTGTGAAGTTACTGTTTTATTGTATCTGTCGCATACCATAAAAAAAAAAAAAAATGCTGGAACATGTTACATGTTCCACCCTAAAAAGTTTCAAAATGTTCCAAAAGGGAACTTATCCTTTAGCCTAGGTTCACATCGAAGAGATTTGACATGCGGTTTGACATGTCAAATCGCATGCCAAATAGACAGCTATTGCCGGCAATGGCACCGTCCAAATCGGTGAGGCGATGACTTTGCGGTGTCGCACCGATTCCCAAAAGTAGTTCCTGTACTACTTTTGGCGACTTCGGGGGGCGATTTGTATAGACATCTGTGCAGGAACCCGCACAGATGTCTGTCAAATCTCTCCTGAAGTCGGACTGCATTGCGGGATAAAATCGTGTGAGTTCAGCTGATTTCTAACCCGCTCCAATGTGAACCTAGGCTGAAAGTCTTAAAATAAAAGTGACTGTCATTTGGCATCATACTGTATGATAACAGACTCCAGAAAAAACGTGTGCTAATTATTGTAGCATGGATAAACCAAAAGGTAGGCAATTGGTGATGCTTTGTAAATATATTCCTTGAATATATTGTGGCTTTTAATACCAATTTCAAACTGACAAACATGGGTGTGCACAATATACTACAGGGATCTCACCATATGCTGGACTTTATCATATATTGTATAGGCATATTCTCAATATGACTGACTAGGAATATATATAGATATTTTATATATGTAATGAGATCTTGGAGAACATAATTTATGTGATATATATCTTGGACTCCTGGAACTTGTTTTTAAAAAATAAATTTAAATTAGTATATATACAGTATCTCAAAAAAGTGAGTACACCCCTCACATGTTTGTAAATATTTTATTATATCTTTTCATGTGACAACACTGAAGAAATTACACTTTGCTACAATGTAAAGTAGTGAATGTACAGCTTGTATAACAGTGTAAATCTACTGTCCCCTCAAAATAATTCAACACACAGCCATTAATGTCTAAACCGCTGGCAACAAAAGTGAGTACACCCTAAGTGAAAATGTCCAAATTGGGCCCAATTAGACATTTTCCCTCCCCGGTGCCATGTGACTCAGGTCTCAGGTGTGAAGCAGGTGTGTTGAATTTGGTCTTATTGCTTTCACTCTCTAATACTGGTCACTGGAAGTTCAACATGGCACCTCATGGCAAAGAACTCTCTGAGGATCTGAAAAAAAAATTGTTGCTCTACATAAATTTGGCCTAGACTATAAGAAGATTGCCAAGACCCTGGAACTGAGCTGTAGCACAGTGGCCAAGACCATACAGCGTTTTAACAGGACGGGTTCCACTCAGAACAGGCCTCACCATGGTTGACCAAAGAGGTTGAGTGCACGTGCTCAGCGGCATATCCAGAGGTTGTCTTTGGGAAATAGACGTATGATTGGTGCCAGCATTGCTGCAGAGGTTGAAGGGGTGGGGGGTCAGCCTGTCAGTGCTCAGACCATACGCCGCACACTCCATCAAATTGGTCTGCATGGCTGTCATCCCAGAAGGAAGCCTCTTCTAAAGATGATGCACAAGGAAACCCGCAAACAGTTTGCTGAAGAAAAGCAGACAAAGGACATGGATTACTGCAACTATGTCCTGTGGTCTGATGAGAACAAGATAAACTTATTTGGTTCAGATGGTGTCAAGCGTGTGTGGCGGCAACCAGGTGAGGAGTACAAAGACAAGTGTGTCTTGCTTACAGTCAAGCATGGTGGTGGGAGTGACAGACTAAATAGCGTTTACTGATTTGAGCTATTTTTACTAAAGCAGGAAAGTAGTAACAACGATATGTCTCCTCCCCCAGTCAGTCCTATCCCCATAAAGTTAGAACACATCCAGGGAACACACATTTAACCCCTTGATCTCCCCCTAATCGCCCTTGATCGCCCCCTAATGTTAACACCTTCCCTAACAGTGACAGTAATCATTTTTAGAGCTCTGATCGCTGTATAAATGTCAATGGTCCCAAAAATGTGTCAAAAGTGTCTGATCTGTCCGCTGCAATGTCGCAGTACTGCTAAAAATCACAGATCATAGCCATTACTAGTAAAACAATAATAATAATAGAAATGCCATAAAAATTCCATAAGCCATAGTTTGTAGATGCTATAACTTTTGCGCAAACCAATCAATATATGCGTATTGCATTTTTTTTTTACCAAAAATATGTAGAAGAATATATGATGAAGAAATGTGTTTTTTAAAAACATTTTTGAGAATATTTATTATAGCAAAAAGTAAACAAAATATAAAAAATATTCCTTTTTTTTTTTCAAAATTGTCGCTCTTTTTTTGTTTATAGAGCAAAAAAAAAAACGCAGAGCTGATCAAATACCACCAAAAGAAAGCTCTTTTTGTGGGAAAAAAAGGACGCAAATTTTGTTTGGGTACAGTGTTGCATGACCGTGCAATTGTCAGTTAAAGCAATGCATTGCTAAATTGTAAAAAGTGCTCTGGTCAGGAAGGGGGTAAAATCTTCCAGGGCTGAAGTGGTTAATGCACATAAAATACACATTTGATGTTCAATAAAGATTTGTAGGGAACTGTAAAATAGCTAATTGATATTTATAAGCTAATTGATATTGCTCTTCTGAAACAGTTTTTTTAGTGACTAGCACAGCACAGACTCATACTGTAGATAGCATACTGTACATCAGCAAAGTATTAGAAGCCCTCCCAAGAATTTTTTCCTGTGCTTTGGCACCTGCCGGGAAAGATCCTTGGGAGGGGCTTCTATTACTTCACCACAACAGTGCTGCAGCTATAAGATACTTCGAGGATTAAAAAAAAAAAACACAAAACCAAAACAAAATACTCTGGCATGATATACAGTGGGTACGGAAAGTATTCAGACCCCCTTAGGCTCCATGCATACTGGACGCTAAAAAAAGCTATAAAAAACGGCAGTAGCTTAGCAGGGAGCCTTTCAAAGTTTTTTAGCGTTTTTGCAATAGCGTTTATTAGCGTTTTTCAGTGTAAGCGTTTTTTAACTTTTTTTTTTTCAATGGATCAAAAAACGCAAAAAAACACTGGCGAGCTGCGTTTTTGAGCGGTTTTTTTTGCGTATTTTTTTTTGCCGAAAAACTGCACTTTGAATGCAAATTTCTTGCGTTCAGAAAAAATCCCCTAATCTCCACTGCTCATTAACGCTAAAAAAAGTCCATGTGTGCATGGACACATAGGCTAACATAGAACACAGTTTATGGGCTTTTAAAAAAAAATGCCCAAACGCCAATCAACTGCAGTTTACGAGCTTCAGTGTGCATGGAGCCTAAAATTTTTCACTCTTTGTTATATTACCGCCATTTGCTAAAATCATTTAAGTTCATTTTCCTCAGTAATGTACACACAGCACCCCACATATTGACAGAAAAACACAGGATTGTTGACATTTTTGCAGATTTATTAACCACTTGACCACTGGGCACTTAAACCCCCTTAATAACCAGACCAATTTTCAGCTTTCGGTGCTCTCACATTTTGAATGACAATTACTCAGTCATACAACACTGTACCCATATGAATTTTTTGTCCTTTTTTTCACACAAATAGAGCTTTCTTTTGGTGGTATTTAATCACTGTTGGGTTTTTTTATTTTTTGCGCTATAAGAGAAAAAAGACTGAAAATTTTGTAAAAAAATGATTTTTTTTTCGTTTCTGTTATAAAATTTTGCAAATTACTATTTTTTCTTCATAAATTTTGGCCAAAATTTATACTGCTACATATCTTTGGTAAAAATAAGTACAAATTGGTGCATATTATTTGGTCTTTGTGAAAGTTATAGAGTCCACAAGCTATGGTGCCAATATCTGAAAATTGATCTCACCTGAAGTACTGACGGCCGATCTCATTTCTTGAGACCCTAACATGCCAGAAAAGTACAAATACCCCCCAAATGACCCCTTTTTGGAAAGAAGACATTCCAAGGTATTCAGAAAGAGGCATTGTGAGTTTTTTGAAGTTGTCATTTTTTCCCACAATTCTTTGCAAAATCAAGATTTTTTTTTCTCTTTTTTTTTTTTCACAAAATTGTCATATTAGCAGGTTATTTCTCACACACAGCATATGCATTCCACAAATTACACCCCAAAACACATTCTGCTATTCCTCCCGAGTATGGCGATACCACATGTGTGAGACTTTTACACAGCGTGGCCACATAGAGAGGCCCAACATGCAGGGAGCACCTTCAGGCGTTCTGGAGCACCCAGGCCAATTCTGACATTTCTCTCCTACATGTAAAAATCATCATTTATTTGCTAGAAAATTACATAGAACCCCAAAACATTATATATGTTTTTTTAGCAAAGACCTTAGAGAATATAATGGTGGTTGTTGCAACTTTTTATCTCGCACGATATTTGCGCAGCAATTTTTTGAACGCGTTTTTTACGGAAAAAAAATGTTTTGTGCTTAAAAAAAAAAAAAAACAGTAAAGTTAGCCCAATGTTTTTGCATAATGTGAAAGATGAAGTTACGCCGAGTAAATAGATACCTAACATGTCACCCTTAAAAATTGCACACACTCGTGGAATGGCGCCAAACTTCGCTACTTAAAAAAATCCCCATAGGCGACGCTTTAAATATTTTTACTGGTTACATGATTTTAGTTACAGAGGAGGTCTAGGGCCAAAATGATTGCTCTCGCTCTAACGTTCGCAGAGATACCTCACATGTGTGGTTTAAAAACCGTTTTCATATGTGGGCGGGACTTACGTATGCGTTCGCTTCTGTATGTGAGCTCACGGGGACCGGGGCGCTTTAAAAAAAAAATATATTTTTTTATTGTTCATTTTACTTTATTTATTTTAGTTTGACATGTTTTTCCGCCCCAAAAATTTTTTTGATCACTTTTATACCTATTACAAGGAACGTAAACATCCCTTGTAATAGGAATATGGCATGACAGGTCCTCTTTACAGTGAGATATGAGGTCAATAAGACCCCACATCTCACCTCTAGGCTGGGAAGCCTGAAAAAAAAACAAAAAAAAAAACAACAATCCTGGCTTTGATCGTAGCGGTGAGTCGGTAGAAGCACCGGAGGGCAGCGGGAGGGGGGGACATCCCCTCTCGCCTCCCGTAAGAATGATCAAGCAGCGGAACAGCCGCTATGATTGTTCTTATGGTGTAGGGAATCGCCGGCTGAAAAAGCTGATATCTGAATGATGCCTGTAGCTGCACCCATCATTCAGATATCCCCGTACAAAGTCAAGGACGTCATATGATGGCCGGCGGGTGGGAAGTGGTTATTGCAGAGTATTGCCGGGCATTGCAGGGCATTGCGGAGTATTGCGGACTATGGCAGGGTATTGCGGAGTATGGCAGGGTATTGCACGGGGTATTGCACAGGGTAGTGCAGGGTATTGCAGAGTATTGTGCAGGGTATTGCAGAGTATTGTGCAGGGTATTGCAGAGTATTGCGCAGGGTATTGCAGAGTATTGTGCAGGGTATTGCAGAGTATTGCGCAGGGTATTGCAGAGTATTGTGCAGGGTATTGCAGAGTATTGTGCAGGGTATTGCAGAGTATTTTGCAGGGTATTGCGCAGGGTATTGCAGAGTATTGCGCAGGGTATTGCAGAGTATTGCGCAGGGTATTGCAGAGTATTGCGCAGGGTATTGCAGAGTATTGTGCAGAGTATTGCGCAGGGTATTGCAGAGTATTGCGCAGGGTATTGCAGAGAATTGCGCAGGGTATTGCAGAGTATTTTGCAGGGTATTGCGCAGGGTATTGCAGAGTATTGTGCAGGGTATTGCAGAGTATTGCGCCAGGGTATTGCAGAGTATTGCGCCAGGGTATTGCAGAGTATTGCGCCAGGGTATTGCAGAGTATTGCGCCAGGGTATTGCAGAGTATTTTGCAGAGTATTGCGCAGGGTATTTTGCAGAGTATTGGCAGGGTGTATTGCAGAGTATTGGCAGGGTATTGCACCAGGGATGGCTGAGCAGGGATGGATGGATGGCTGGATCTGTGACTGCAATTGTCACAGATCCAGCCCACAGAGCTGCTGCTGCCATCCGCTCCCTCCCCTCTCCTCTCCCACTGTACCGATCGGTACAGAGAGGGGAGGGAGGAACCGGCGTCATCAAATGACGCCGGTCTGTTTACAAGTGATTGCTCCATCATTTGACGGAGCGATCACCTGGTAAACGGCCGCTATCGGCGGCGATTTACCGCGATTCGTGATCCGCCGGGTCCTCTGGACCCAGCGGTCACGGAGTTTCCCGTGTGCGTGCCCCAGGGGGCGCGCAGGAGCGCGATTCTGGGAGGACGTTATATAACGTCCTCCCAGAGTTAAGCAACCACCTTGTCGACGTTATTTGTCGGCAGGTGGTTGTTAAGTGGTTAACAAAGAAAAACTGAAATATCACATGGTCCTCAGTATTCAGACCCTTTGCTCAGTATTTAGTAGAAGCACCCTTTTGATCTAATACAGCCATGAGTCTTTTTGGGAAAGAAGCAACAAGTTTTTCACACCTGGATTTGGGGATCCTCTGCCATTCCTCCTTGCAGATCCTCGCCAGTTCTGTCAGGTTGGATGGTAAACGTTGGTGGACAGCTATTTTTAGGTCTCTCCAGAGATGCTCAATTGGGTTTAAGTCAGGGCTCTAGCTGGGCCATTCAAGAACAGTCACGGAGTTGTTGTGAAGCCACTCCTTCGTTATTTTAGCTGTGTGCTTAGGGTCATTGTCTTGTTGGAAGGTAAACCTTCAGCCCAATCTGAGGTCCTGAGCACTCTGGAGAAGGTTTTCGTCCAGGATATCCCTGTACTTGGCCGCATTCATCTTTCCCTTGATTGCAACCAGTCGTCCTGTCCCTGCAGCTGAAAAACACCCCCACAGCATGATGCTGCCAACACCATGCTTCACTGTTGGGACTGTATTAGACAGGTGATGAGCAGTGCCTGGTTTTCTCCACACATACCGCTTAGAATTAAGGCCAAAAAGTTCTGTCTTGGTCTCATTAGACCAGAGAATCTTATTTCTCACCATCTCGGAGTCCTTCAGGTGTTTTTTTAGCAAACTCCATGCAGGCTTTCATGTGTCTTGCACTGAGGAGAGGCTTCCGTCTGGCGACTCTGCCATAAAGCCCCGACTGGTGGAGGGCTGCAGTGATGGTTGACTTTCTACAACTTTATCCCATCTCCCGACTGCATCTCTGGCCACAGTGATCTTTGGGTTATTCTTTACCTCTCTCACCAAGGCTCTTCTCCCCCGATATCTCAGTTTGGCCGCAAGGCCAGCTCTAGGAAGGGTTCTGGTCGTCCCAAACATCTTCCATTTAAGGATTATGGAGGCCACTGTGCTCTTAGGAACCTTAAGTGCAGCAGAAATTGTTTTGTAACCTTGGCCAGATCTGTGCCTTGCCACAATTCTGTCTCTGAGCTCTTCAGGCAGTTCCTTTGACCTCATGATTCTCATTTGCTCTGACATGCACTGTGAGCTGTAAGGTCTTATATAGACAGGTGTGTGGCTTTCCTAATCAAGTCCAATCAGTATAATCAAACACAGCTGGACTCAAATGAAGGTGTAGAACCATCTCAAGGATGATCAGAAGAAATGGACAGCACCTGAGTTAAATATATGAGTGTCACATATACTTAGGACCTTGTGATATTTAAGATTTTCTTTTTTAATAAATCTGCAAAAATTTCAACAATTCTGTGTTTTTCTGTCAATATGGGGTGCTGTGTATACATGAGGAAAAAAATGAACTTAAATTATTTTATCAAATGGCTGCAATATAACTAAGAGTGAAAAATTTAAGGGGGTCTGAATACTTTCCGTACCCACTGTATATGATTTATGTGAATGAATTATAGAAATTAACACTTCTCTGTTTAGTATCACTTTAATCACTTGCCCTCTGGAAGATTTACCCCCTTCATGACCAGGCCATTTTTGCGATACAGCACTGCGTTACTTTAACTGACAATTGTGTGGTTGTGCGATGCTGTACCCAAATAAAATGTATGTCCTTTTTTACCGCACTTTATTTTGGTGGTATTTGATTACATCTGTAGTTTTTATTTTTTGTGCTATAAACAAAAAAAGACTGACAGTTTTGAAAAAAAAATAAAAAATTCTTTTACTTTCTGCTATAAAACATATCCAATAAAAAATTGAAAATGCATTTCTTTATCAATTTAGGCCAATATGTATTCTTCTACATATTTTTGGTTAAAGAAAAATCCCAATAAGCGTATATTGATTGGTCTGCTTATACAGACCAATAGCGTCTACAAACTATGGGATATTTTTTTTTTTTTTACTAGTAATGGCAGTGATCATTGACTTATATCAGTGGAACTGCAATATTGCGGCAGACAAATTGGACACTAATTGACACTTTTGATCCTTTTCGAGGACCAGTTACATTATTACAGTGATCAGCACTAAAAAATATGCACTGTCACTGTACTAATGACACTGGCTGGGAAGGGGTTAACATCAGGGGCAATCAATGGGCTAAATGTGTTCCTAGCCATGTGTGCTTGTGTACTGTAGGGGAGGTGCTTTTACTAAGGCCCCTTTCACACTGAGGCGTTTTTACCGCGGTAAAAATAGCGCTGTAAAAATGCCTGAAATAATCCTGCCCCATCATTTTCAATGTGAAAGCCCTGAGGGCTTTCACACTGAGGCGTTTTGCTGGCTGTGCGTTGGAAAAAATCCTGCAAACAGCTTTTTTGGAGCATCTTTAGGGCGCTAAAAATAGCGCTGTAAAAACGCCTATCTCCATTAAAATTAAGGAGTAACGTGGTAAAAACACGGTAAAAATGCGGTAAAACACATAGGCGTTAGCGCTATTTTACCACTAACGCAGTAAAGGAAAAAAAGTAATTTAAAACTACTCGCGGCTTTAATGAATTGTCTGGTCTCGGCAATACAGATAAAACTCATTGAAAAAAACATCCTCCCTATGTTGAGGGCATGTGGCCTGGTACGGTTCAGGAGGGGGGCACTCTCTCGCCCCCCCTCTTTTCCTGCATCCTGACAGGTTGCATGCTCGGGTAAGGGTCTGATATGGATTTTTGGGGGGAACCCCTACGTCATTTTTTTTTATTTTGGCACAGGGTTCCCCTTAAAATCCATACCAGACCTGAAGGGTCTGGTATGGATTTTGAGGGGGACCCCTACGCCATTTAAAAAAAAAATAATGGCGCAGGGTTCCCCCATATATCCATACCAGACCTGAAGGGCCTGGTATGGACTGGGGGGGAAACCCATGCCGTTTTTTTTTCAATGAGTTTTATCTGTATTGCCGAGACCCGACAATTCATTACAGCCGTGAGTAGTTTTAAATGACTTTTTTTTGTTTAGAAATGTCATTTTGCTGTGGGACTGTTCTAAACACATGTAAAAATACGCCACTTTACAGGCATACTATAGCCACCCCCCAGGCACGAAATTTAAAGGAATATTTCACTTTTATTGTTTCACTTTAAGCATTATTAAAATCACTGCTCCTGAAAAAATTTCTGTTTTTAAAACTTTTTTTTGCATTGATACGTGACCCCTGGGGCAGGACCCGGGTCCCCAAACACTTTTTATGACAATACTTTGTATATAAGCCTTTAAAATTAGCACTTTTGATTTTTCATGTTAATCCTCCTCAAACTTTTAAACGGTGTTCTGCGGCTTTCGAATTTGCCACGAGCATCGCATAATATTTGTTATTCGGCGAACAGGCGAACACCCAATGTTCGAGTCAAACTTATGCTCGACACGAACATCGGGCTCATCCCTATTACTGAACAATTAGTGGGTGCCCCAGACCCGGAGGTGTCAGATCACGTACTAGGTACATGATCAGGCGCAGCCGTGACACTTTGCCGCCGGGTATCTTATACAATCAGCGAGTGGTTGTAAACAAAGTAGTATACCAAAAGTAATATTATTATTATTATTATTATTATTATTATTATTATACACGATTTATATAGCGCCAACAGTTTATGCAGCGCTTCACAATGTATAGGGGGGACAACACAATTATAGTACAGTTCAATACAAACGGTACAGGAGGGCCCTATTCATAGAGCTTACATTCTAAAGGGAGGGGTGGTGGTACAAAAGGTAATAGTCATATTTACAAAGGAAAGAAAGGGCTGTTTTAAATGCTGTTAAATCACATTTCCCTGCAATACTTCTTTATTATAAAAGTAATTTAGGAAGAATGAGGGTCTGGTATGTATTTTGGGGGCCCCATTGCAATAATAACAACATAAAATAGGCTTGCAGCGAAAGGTGAATTAGTGTTTTTTTATTTGACTTTATGTAATTTTTGCTATACATATAAACAAAAGTTAACATGACCTGGGATCCGCCAAAAGACATACCTGACCCTTTGGATCTGGTATAGATTTTAGGGTGGCCCCATGCAAAAAAACAACAAGAAAAGGCATGCAGCATGGCAGGCCAAGAGAGAAGGAAAGTAATGTGTCCCTCTCTTGAACCATACCAGGCCGAATGAGGGACCCCATGTTGATTAGGACAAAACCTATTCCACACAGCCCTAACCCTGTAGTTCTGCATGTGTAGGTAGGGGCCTTTTCAGGTTCTAAAAGCCTCCTTAAGATAAGTGAACCCCAGATATCTGTCCCCCCTACACAAATGAGTAAGGGGTACATAGTATTCCTATTTCTTTGCAAAAAAGTCAGTTGAAAAAAAAAAGCACACACACAAGTTTTTGACAAGTTCTTTATTAAAGCGGTTGTATACCCTCCCTGACATGTTTTACCTACAGGTAAGCCTAGATTAAGGCTTACCTGTAGGTGTTTTCAATATCTCCTAAACCTACATGGTTTAGGAGATATTTCCCACAAAGCATGCACCGATGTCTACGGCGCATGCGCGCCGTAGACAACGGCGCAGGTGCACTGAGAATACCCATTCATAAAACCGGCAATGCGTGGAGTGACGTCTTCGCCGCTCCGGCCAATCACAGCGCTGGAGCGGCGATACCCGGAAATAACCTTCCGGAGAGATGTCTGCGGCCGGAGGGGGAGACGAGGACGGCTTTGGGGGCTTCGATCTAAGGTAAGTAATTCATAATGAGCTAGTATGCTAGTCATACTAGCTCATTATGCCTTTGTCTTGCAGGTTTTTATTTTTTTTTAAACATTTTTTTTTTTGGGAATACAACCGCTTTAAAAAAAATTAAAAACCCTAAAAAATACAGCATTGTAAATCCAACACCAATGGTGTTAATTTGTCGACGCATCCACTCATGACATACTCCCATTACTAATGACAGCTCTTTGGGCCTGCCATCAGGATTACATATAAGGGGGCAGGGATATGGTGACATCACTGACAAAATATGTCACAACCACCCTGCTCCTCTGATGGGGACTCCTGGCCATTTAGGTGGATGGGGCTGCGGAAGTTACAGGTTGATAAGGACGCGGCATTGCCGGAACCCACCAGCATCCTTAACAACCATTGACAGCAGGAAGCTGTCATGTGCAATAGCAGTAATAATGGCGCTATTATACATGACATTTGGCTTCCACCAAACAAGTAAATGTTCAGTGGTTTAGACAAAAAAAACAATGTTCAGTCAAACCTCAATGGCTAAGTTCACCTTTCAGGCAGAATTTAACATTTCACAATAAATGGAATCATTTTCTAATGTCTTTTCCGCCCAACCATCCCAATGTGCTTATCTCTCACTTACAGGACCTTATCTATGAAAGCTTTTAATCTGCTCCTCTTGTATTAAAATTTAACCACTTGCCGCCCGCCCTATAGCGGATTGACTTCGGCAAAGTGGTTGCAAAATCCTGACAGGACGTCATATGACGTCCTCAGGATTTTGAGCCACTGCGCGCCCCCGGGGGTGCGCATCGCGGCGATCGTTGCTGCGGGGTGTCAGTCTGACACCCCGCAACTCCGATCTAGGTAAAGAGTCTCCGACGGAGACTCTTTACCACGTGATCAGCCGTGTCCAATCACGGCTGATCACAGTGTAAACAGGAAAAGCCGGTCATCGGCTTTTCCTCACTCGCGTCTGTCAGACGCGAGTAGAGGAGAGCCGATCGGCTGCTCCTCTGACAGGGGGGGGTTTGTGCTGATCGATTATCAGCACAGCCCCCCCAAGGATGCCCCCACTGGACCACCAGGGATGCCACTGGACCACCAGGGATGCCAGCACCAGGTATGCCACCCTAGACCACCAGGGATGCCAGTTAGTGCCCCCTAATGGATGCCAATCAGTGCCCACAATGGGCATCACTGATTGGCAGGCATTTTTGTTTGGCACTGATTGGCATCCATTACAGTACATCAGTGCCGCCTATCAGTGCCCACCCGTGCCACCTATCAGTGCCAATCCATGCCCATCCATGCCACCTATCAGTGCCCATCCATGCCCATCCGTGCCGCCTATCAGTGCCCATCCGTGCCGCCTATCAGTACCCATCCGTGCCGCCTATCAGTGCCCATACGTGCTGCCTATCAGTGCCCATACGTGCCGCCTATCAGCGCCCATATGTGTCACCTATCTGTGCCCATCTGTGCCGCCTATCCGTGCCCATCTGTGCCGCCTATCCGTGCCTATCCGTGCCGATTATCCGTTCCACCTATCAGTGCCGCATATTAGTGCCCATCATCAGTGCCCATCAATGCCACCTCATCAGTGCCACCTCATTGGTGCCACCTCATCGGTGCCCTTCAGTGCAGCCCCATCAGTGAAGGAGAAAACTTACTTATTTAAAAAGTTTTGTAACTGAAACAAAAAAAAAATTTTTTTTCAAAATTTTTGGTCCTTTTTTAATTTTTTTTAGCAGAAAATAAAAATCCCAGAGGTGATCAATTACCACCAAAAGAAAGCTCTATTTGTGCGGAAAAAATGATAAAAATTTTGTTTGGGTACAGTGTAGCATGACCGCGCAATTGTCATTCAAAGTGCAACAGCGCAGAAAGCTGAAAATTGGTCTGGGCAGGAAGGTGTTTAAGTGCCCAGTATGGAAGTGGTTAAAAACAAATGCATCCTGAGAACTGACTTCCTATATCATCACGTGACAGTTCAGGGAACTTCATATCCCATCTTGCACTGCCTTATGCATCACAGAATAGGGTGTTTTACACTTGACAAAATGTGTATTTACCTCCATGTTTGGGGCGCTGTTAACAATGAGCAGAACCAAAACCACCAGTTAATTTTAGGTGTATAAAGCTGGCCATACACTGTACAATCTGATTGCACAATCTCTGTACAATCTCCTTTAGATTCACCAAAACTTTATAATGGAAAAACACACCTATCTATCCATTCACTCTGTACCAATCAGGCTACATAGTTGATGGATCTAAAGGAGATTGCACAGTCAAATTTTATAGTGTATGGTGGGCTTTAAAGACTTCCAGAGACACACTTCTCTTGTTTTCTCTTTTCCATGGAGCAGTGTCGGGACAAGGTCATCTGGTGCCCAGGGCAAAGATGAAAAACTGCGCCCCCCCCCACTGTTAATTAACCCACTGGTGCCAATAATGCAGCACAAAGGTGTAATTAACTGCCACTGGCCACTAATGCATCAGTGACAGTGCATTAACCCCCTTCCTGCATATTACCAATACCATTGCTGTATTAAGCAAACTCCCCTCCCCCATTCAGAGTTAATTATGCCATTTGCAGATGGCAATCTGCTTACTTGCATGATGATACAATGCTTGGTTTGTCCTCCTTGATTGCACTCCCATTTCATAGCTCCAGCGGGTGGCAGCACTCCATGCTCGTTTCCCATCCTGTCTCCTGGCCAGCCTCTCAGTGATGTCACGCCGGTGTTCTGATGAGAAAGGTCCCTCGTCAAATAATGCCCGCCCTGTACTGCGCAGACGTAGCACTTGCGCGGTACGGAGCACAACGGAGTATCCGAAAATCTCCAGCTGTTCATGTTCTGAGATTTTCGGAAGCTCCGTTGTGCTCCATACTGCGCCAGCGCAGTACAGGGCGGGCATTATTAGATGGGGGACCATTCTCGTCACAACACTGGCCGTGACTAGGAAGCGCCTGTCGGGCGGAGATTACTGCCCGATAGGGAAGTGAGGGGCGGGGCGGGCTAGTATCAGACTTGTGCTGGGTGCAGGAGTGCACTCGGTACATGTTGTCATATCTATGTATCGTGGCCTCTACTGCGCCCCCCCTTCCTCCAGTAAATGGTCCCGCCTAGGGCACCTGCCCCTTCTGCCCACCCCTTGTACCAGCCCTGCCACAGAGGCTGTTATGTGATCGCTTAGCTCCTGCACACTCTGCCAACTAAACTATCTATGAAAGAAAAATGTAAAGTACAAAACATCAGTAGAAGAGGATGCTATCTGTGTATAGAGGGAGAACAATGTTCACCAACATTGCCTGCTTTGGAAAACCATGGAACTGTGAGGTGAGTGGAAGCAATCTCCTGAACAGGTAGGGCAGGTGCTGGGTGTGTGTTAATGAATTCAGCTACTGAACTATTTTCTTAGTTCACAAACAGTTTTCACATCCCAAATACCAGGACAAAGCAGGAAGTAATCAATGGATTTTCTATAGGAGACATTGCAGGTAAGGCCTATCTTAGAATATACAGAAAGCTTTTTATTTTCTGCAGCAGAGGTACATTAATGGTAGATTGGTGGAATTTAGAAAAAAAGCTAATTCCTACTTCCCACATTTAACTTATTATAAATATAGTAAATAGGGGCATAAAATGAAACCGGAATGTGGATTATGATCAGAAGGGAAAATCGCTCTATAAGATTACCTGGCAAATTTGTTGTGAATCTTTATAATTATACCCCTAAGTGTCACATTCAAGTTGCTAGTTAGTTATGCCACATGATGCAAAGGCAAAGCTGATGGTGCTCTGTCAGTCGCTGGACTACAGGATACAAGCACCCCAGTAATAGCAGGACATATGAATCTTAAATATATGAACCACACAATGAACTACTTCAATACTGTGCACTTTCACCTAGACATGTGCAATTCGTTTAGTTACAAATTCATTATTCGTCAAAATTCGTTATATTCGTTAATTCGTAAACATACGAATGAACGAACGGTTTACTAAAATTACCAACGAAAAACAAATAATCGAAAAGAACGAATATGGAAAACAACGAAAATACGAAATTATTTAATTAGAAACAGCGAAAATACGAAAAAGTGAAAAAACGAAAACATAGAAACAACGAAAATACCGAACAAAGATTCAAAATAACGAAAATCAAAATGAACAAAAACTCGAAATTACGAATATTCGGAAAACGGAAATCAAAACAACGAAAATACCGAACAAAGATTCAAAATAACGAAAATCAAAATGAACGAAGAAAAAAAAAATTACGAATATTCGGAAAACGGAAATCAAAACAACGAATTTGTTAGTTCTGAAATATTTCTGGACGTTGGCCAATAAGCTTGTCCCTTCCCCTGAAGGTGTTGTCCCTTCCCCCAATGAGCTTGTTTCTTATTCCCTTGTGTGTTTTTCTGTGTTAGACTGCAGTGCATTCCATCCAGAGTCCAGATAGGGTGTGGTTGGGTAGGTGGTACTGTTTTGGTGAATTTTTGAGTTAAGTTGTGACTTGTGAGAGAGAACTTCTTTGTTTATTAAGCATACTCTGTCTAGATTCTAGTTTCTATATTACGAATTATGCCCCTATTGCGAATCTACGTAAACAATGTTACGAAAGTACGAATAAATGAGCCGGTCAATCTCACAAAAGTACGAATTACAAAATAACGACAAGTAGTGTTTGGAATAAACGGAAAATGTATTCTAACGAAAGTACGAATGTAACTAAATTTATAAAAGTAAAATTTTCCAATCAACGGAAATTAGACACGGAAATACGAATCATTGCAAATCAACGAAAATATAGTTCTTACGAAAATACGAATGCGGGCGAATATAAAATATAACGAAAAATACGAATTTTGAATCAACGAAAATTAGACTAACGGAAAAACGAATCAACGGAAAAATAACCCTTACGGAAATACGAAAGAGTCCGAATACGATAACCCACGTCTTACGAAATTACGAATCGTTACGAATCAACGGAAACTAACAGAAATGAAACCAAACTAAGCAAATTTTTATGTTGTGCACATGTCTACTTTCACCCCCTTCCTGCCCAGGCCATTTTTCAGCTTTCAGCGCTGTCGCACTTTGAATAACAATTGCGCTGTCATGCAACACTGTACCCTAATTAATTTTGAATCATTCTCTTTACACAAATAGAGCTTTCTTTTGGTGGTATTTCATCACTGCTGGGTTTTAAATTTTTTCCCAAAAAATTAAAAAAGCCCCCCCAAAAAAATTCATAAATAAGTTTTTCTTAGTTTTTGTCAGTAAATATTGTAAATAAGTAATTTCTCTCCTGCACTGATATGTGCACTGATGAGGTTGCACGGATGGGCACTGATAGGCTGCACTGATAAGCTGCACTTATGGGCACTGATTAGGTGGCACTGATGAGGAGGCGTGAATATGCCGCACTGATGGGCACTGATAGGTGGCACTGATATACGGCACTGATGAGCAGTGATTGGCACTGATAGGTGGCACTGATGGGCACTGATAGGCGGCACTGGTGGACAATGATAGGCAGAACGGATAGGCAGCACTGATGGGAGGCACTGATGGTAAGTGGCGTCAATAGGGTTGTTGTCACCTGGTGCGGTAAAACATGATGTCACCGCCCCTGCACTCAGCAGGCTAGTGCGTCGGTGCGGCTCTTCCCCCTTTACCTGCCAAAATAGATGGAGCTGTGTTAGGATTGGGGGTGTATAGAGCTGGAATTGGATCGGGGGAATGAATGGAGCCGGAATGGGATCGGGAATGGATGGAGCCGGGATGGGATTGGGGTGGTAGATGGAGCCGGGATGGGATCGGGTGGTAGATGGAGCCGGGATGGGATCGGGGGGAATGGATGGAGCTGGGATGGGATCGGGGGGAATGGATGGAGTCCGGATGGGATCAAGGTGGGGTGGATGGAGCCGGGATGAATAGAGCTGAGATGTGATTGGGGGGAATGGATGGAGCTGGGATGGGATCAGGGGAAATGTATGGAGCTGGGATGGGATCGGAGGGAATAGATGGAGCCGGGATGGGATCGGGTGGGTGGATGGAGCAGAATGGGATCAGGGGGTGGATGGAGCGGGATAGGATTGGAGGGTGGGGGGAATGGAGCCAGGATGGGATCTTTGATTTGGGGGGATTAGATGATATGCGCTAGGGGGTGCTTTGGGAGGAGAATTGTGCTGGGGGGCGGGGGGTCAAACTTAAAATCTGCCCCCCTTCTACTTCTAGTACAAGTCCTCTCTAACCCAAAACAAAGAATCCCCTAGCACCTATCCTCTAACCCCCGCCATAAATAACTTCTGGCAGCAGAGTTGTTACCTGACAATACCCCCCCTCCCAATCACCATATTCCCCTCCTCTGCAGTACTCCTGTTACATACCTCAGGGCAGGTGGCATGGATGGTGTCCCTGCTCCTCCTTGGCTCTTCCTCCCAGCCTGTGCACACATCAGAGCCGAGGAGGAAGCGGCAGTGAGTGCAGCCGGCGGGGACAGAGATGTGATTGCGGCCGTGGTGTGTGGGATGGTTGGATCCTGGGCACCTCTGTCTCTGCCTCACTCCCTCCTCCCTCACTCTGCCCGCACATCGCGTAAGGCTGAGAAGATTTCAGAGGGGAAGGAGGGAGCCGCGGCGCACCTCTCAATGCCACGCTGGTGCTAGTCTGAGCCTGGTGTCACCCTCTGGCGGGTGCCACCTGGGTGCAGGCCGCACCCCCATAGCAACGCCAGTGCTGATGGGCATTGATGGGGAGCACTGACGAGCAGGCACTGATGGGCACTAGTCCACTATCGGCTAATTCTGGGTCACATGAGTACATTACTAAATGTACTCCTATGGCCCAAAAAAAGAAGCATAGCCATGAAAAGGTTTTATCAATACCTCACATTTAAAGAGATCAAATTGAAGTAAACAACTACCAAATGAAATTGCTGGGGATATAAGCAGACAATATTACATTTCACACACATATTACATTTTAACACAATGAAAGAGGTCATGGCTAGTGAAACAGATAAGCACAGAGGCAATGGAAATATATTTAGAAGTACCAAGTAAACATAAGCACACTATAATCACTTGTTAGAATATAATTTAAATACATATAAAATATGACATAAAAACTTTTTTCAGTTTGCACTTCAAAATTCAGAAATTAACAGAGTAAAAAGAGAAGTATGAAGCAGTTACCAGAATAAATAAATGGAAATCACTGTTTGGGGAGAAATCTGCAAAGATAAAGTATGGTGTTCAAACCTCCTGGGATGGGAGTCTGTGTATTCGAAACGATTCCCGTTGCAATAATAATCGCTCTCTGTGATCATCTGAATATGGTTTATGTATCTGTATTAAAAGTGTGCCTCTTACTACATTACCAGATGTCATGTTGTTGAGAAATTCATGGTTACTGTTTTTTCAACATTAACCAAAGCTTTTAAGGCAAAATATTCAACATCATGTTTAAAGCCACGGCTATGTATCTAAAATCAACACTTAAAAGGTTAAATTCCTTTTTTTCAATGAAAAGACAGCACCCTCTTATGTGTATTTATAAGGATCCCAAATGGATTAGAAAAGAGAAGAGAAAATAAAGGACCCCAACAAATGGCTAGAAACCACAATCTATGTAAATGCCAAACAATTCTATTTATTCAAAATACAATACAATATAATATGCTATAATATGAACTCTTGAACCCTAATAACTTGAAAACAGGATCAGAAGACCAACAGCAGGTTCCCTGATCTATATCCATTTATAACAACTGTGTTCGTAATAAGATTAGATTATTGTGGTCTCCTGTGTAAACATAAACTGGGATACAAAATAAATAAACTGGGATACGATCCTATACTTTTAGACCAGTTATTTGGTCAATTATGATGTATTTAATAAGTAAAGTCAAATATGTGGATAAAGTGGTATTAAAAGTTTGAATTTTTTAAATAAAATTGACAGACATGTTATACTTATCTGCTCTGTGCAGTGGTTTTGCACAGAGCAACCCTGATACTATTTTTCTTACTTCACCGCCGGCGCTCCTGGCCCTTCTTCCTTAAACAGTGCCCCCATAGCAAGTTGCTTGCTATGGGGGCACTGGTGCGTGCTTGCTCTCGAGCCCTGCCCTATGTGTCCATAAGACACATAGAGCCGTGTCTTGGCTCCACCCCCACTCTCTCCTCATTGGCCCACTGGCTGTGACAGCCAATGGCTCCCGCTGTTTCAACCAATGAGGAGAGGGAGTCAAGGCTCTTGTGCACATCGCTGGATTAAGAGGAAGCTTAGGTGAGTATTGGGGGGGGGGGAGCAGCACACAGAAGATTTTTTACCTTCACGTATAGAATGCATGAAGGTAAAAAACCTTCAGCCTTTACAACCACTTTAAGTGGATAGAAATAGATAGGCAAAAAAAAGCAAAACAAAAAGAAAAAAATGCAAACTGCACAATAAGCTTAACACTAAATACGCGCATGTAACTAGAACCCAGGTGCAGACTGGGCTAGGAGGAATCCTTCCCACCACCAAAGCATTCCATCATCTCAGCACTTTACCGGCTTACCAAGCCTGCAAGTACCATAACAGATCAGTCCCGCTCCAAGCCTTACCACCTTGCACTGGAGTTGAACACATTGTGCTGCAGTACCTGCATGCTATGTTAGCAAGCCTGCAGCCACAGATCCTCTCTACATTTCAGAACTCATGTGCAATCACAGCCATTAATTAGGATAGACTTACTGTATTTATTGGCGTATAATACTCACTTTTTTTACCCTGAAAATAGAGGGTAAACTGTGCCTGCATGTTATACGCAAGGGGCTGTGGAAAGTTTATTTCCTGAAACTTCCCTCTTAATGTTAGGGTGCGTGTTATACGCCTGTGCGTGTTATACGCAGATAAATACGGTACTTGCTCCCCTTAGACTTTAATTAAGAGATTTCTTGAGGGGTGTTATCCATTGGGGATTTTCTTTGCAATTCTCTATATTGATATGACCTGTCATATCCCCAAATGAGGTCAGTATTAGAAAACTTCCCTTAGCAGATCTCTATGATAGAGGTCTGGTGGCCCAGTCTGCTAAAGAAAGAAGAGATCAGCAACAGCAACCCCCATTTTTCTTTCCAGACAGGTTAACGTTGTAGTATATGTACAAATCATGTTTATTTTTTCAATAAAATTGTTTAGGAGAACCCTTTAACTTTTTAATTTCTGTTCTGTAGAGATAACTCTTTCTTGGGAAGTAACTTTTTTTTCCCATGGCAGACCCGCCAATACCAGAATCTATGTTCACGTGTTAAAGGATGATGCATGATAAGGTTTCTATGAAATAATGGTATAGCAATTATTATAGAATTATTATAGAATTTATTTAGGCAAGTCTATGTTATTTTGCAAAGTAGCATTCATCTTGTTCAGCGCACAAGTCTTTACAATGTATTCTTTACAATCTCCTAATAGCTATATATACCAATTCCTATGGTTTCTCAGCAGTGTGATAGTGCCCCTACTGTGAAAGTGCCAATTGGTTGCATTTACTCACAGACCACAAGTCCTCCTCTGTTAGAGACACATCTTAGTATTTGAAGCAATATTGTAAATCAGCTGAGAAAAAGAAAAAAGAAACCCAAGGAGCAGAAACAGCAGGGTGATGTTGATATTAAAGAAAAAAATTAAAATAAAAAGTAACCGCAAACCAAATTAGTGAAGGGGGAACTACACTTTGTGGCAGGATGACAGCCAAGAAAGGCACTGTAAACTTCATGTAACTTGATGAGGAGCAAAGCCCCCATAAATATCATGGCCACTACAACATTTTATTAGGGACCTGGTCTAGTCACTCAGCTGACTTGAAAAATAATACACGGTATCAGTATTAGAATTGTAATGACCACCAATGTGCTATGGTTTACCAGAATGTGGATAAAAAAGTGAATTTTTATTTAGTTTACTTAGTTTAAGAAATGAGATGTGCAAGTGCTCAAACGCTGGTACTTGGTCCCTGTCAGAATAGCGAAATATGCTCCCAACTACTCCCGATCCTGCTTTCGAGGCTGTACTGATCTTGGATCACACCTTCATACCTGGTGGGAATGTCCGGTAGTCAAAACATTTTGAAAAGATACTTTATATTATTTGAATCACCTATCTCTCCTAATCCTATAATAACACTTTTAAACTTAAAACCAGCTTCTCTACCCCACTGTCAATTTAAGCTCTTACTACAGATCACTACAGCTGCGAAACAAACAATTGCCAAAGTCTAGAAATCCCTAATCCTGATATTACCGAAACCAGGCATAGAATTAATCAAGCTATGATTCATGCTAAAATAGAGGCTTTAACCTGTCATAAAGTATCTAACTTTATAACTTTAAAAATATGGCAACCTTGGGTGACACACTTTTTGCCACCTAATATTGATGAGTCCCTTCTAATGCCTTGGTAATTCTTCTTTGTGTTCTCATTCTTTATATGCATACCGTGTGACTGGGAACACACATTACCCTGGGGAGCTTTACTTTCCTTTTCCCCCATTTCTTCTCTCCTCTTTCTCCTCCCTTCTCATGATTCCCTTTCTATTTTTCAACTCAATTATCCTTTCTCCTCTCTCTTCTTGTCTGACTCAGGTGGCAGAACCTTTATTTTCTTACTTTAGTTACACTGTATTATTGATATAAGTTTCAATACGTTTTTAGATATAGATGGTATTCCTGCGCTCGTCTAAAGTTAAATTTTTTTGATAATTAACCTGTTATATTTTTTCTTGCTCATATTTGATTTTAACCTCTTCTGAACTGAATTGAATAAAATATAAAAGTGTTCTTTAAGACATTAGACGTTAGATTAGGTTAAGTTATATATGCCATCTCAAACTTTAAATCTACAATTATCTATTGTAACTTTATACGTTATTTTTTTGCTCCCACATATGTACTTAATTGTATTTATCTATACAATTTTTGTTAAACATCAATAAACAAATTTGACAAGAAATGAGATGTGCTGACCTCATTCAACCAAACATATTATTTTCCTTGCACTTGATTGGGTATTTTTTCACTTAGCTCACCTCATTTTCTCAGCTAAGTGAATGAGAATTTGCAAAGTGCAAATTTACGCTACAAAGAGAACATACTCTACTTCTATATTAAATTAACCCAGATGGCTGAAAAAAAAACGTTTCCAAAGTTGTAGAAGAATGCTCAGTGAGTAACCTGACATTAGGGAAAGTACACTCATTCTTTAAACGCTTGCCGACTGCCTAACGACGATATACGTCGGCAGAATGGCACGCAAAGCAACATACCTGTACGTGCTCCGTGACCATGCCCGTGGGGCCCGTGGACTCAATGTCCACCGGTGTCCCGCGATCATGTCACAGAGCTGCAGAACAGGGAGATGTAAACAAGGCATTTCCCTGTTCTGCCTAGTGACAGGACAGTGACCTACTGCTCCCTGTGATTATTATTATTATTTAGGTATTTATACAGCGCCATCAATTTACATATACATTGTACATTCACATCAGTCCCTACCCTCAAAGAGCTTACAATCTAAAGTCTCTAACTCACATTCAAATACTAGGGCCAATTTTTTTTTTAGACAGAAGCCAATTAACCTACCAGCATGTCTTTGGAGTGTGGGAGGAAACCGGAGCACCCGGAGGAAACCCACACAGGCACAGGGAGAACATGCAAACTCCAGGCAGGTAGTGTCGTGGTTGGGATTCGAACCAGCGACCCTTTTTACTGCTAAGCTACTCACTACACCACTGTGCCGCCCATCGGGAGCAGTGATCACTGTCGTAGCCCAGCCCCCCCCACAGCTAGAATCACTCCCTAGGACACACTTAACCCCTTCATCGCCCCCTAGTGTTTAACCCCTTCCCTGCCAGTGTCATTTACACAGTAATCAGTGCATTTTTATAGCACTGATCGCTGTATAAATGACAATGGTCCCAAAATAGTGTCAAAAGTGTCCGATGTGTCCGCCATAATGTCGCAGTCATGATAAAAATCGCTGATTGCCGCCATTACTAATAAAAAAAAAATTATAATAAAAATGCCATAAAACTATCCCCTATTTTGTAGAAGCTAAAACTTTTGCGCAAACCAATAAATATACGCTTATTGTGATTTTTTTTACCAAAAATATGTAGAAGAATACATATTGGCCTAAAATGAGAAAGAAATGTGTTTTTTTATATATTTTTGGGTATATTTATTATAGCAAAAAGTTAAAAATTTTGCTTATTTTTTTTCAATTGTCGCTCTTTTTTTGTTTATAGCGCAAAAAATAAAAACCGCAGAGGTGATCAAATACCACCAAAAAAGGACATCAATTTTGTTTGGGAGCCACATCGCACGATCGCGCAATTGTCAGTTAAAGCGACACAAAGTGCTCTGGTCAGGGGGTAAATTCTTCCGGGGCTGAAGTTGTTATTCATTTTTTAGTTGCTACTTATTTTTTTTGCTACTTATTTTTTTTTGTTCTATATTTTGATAATTGTGTTACATATATACTATACATATCAGCAGACTAGTCATCAGCGGATGGTGATGGATTTCACTGCAATACGTTAGCTTACTTGTTTTAGCAACTGTTATTAATAAAATTGTAGTGCACTGTTATTGGTGAGTCATACCTGACTTGCTGCAAATAAAATGTAAACCATATTAAACTATTATCTAGCACCGAGAGTCAGGAAGCAGAGCATACTGTATATACTGTATGTATTTAGCAAACATGGTTGCATGTGTGTTCATATAAATATACAAAATATAGAAATGTTTTTCAAAATGTAAACACACATTATTGCAACTCTACTTTTGGTTGACTTGATTTTGCATACATGTCTAAAAAAACATTGAAAACTCCATAGTTTCTCTTGAAAATATAATCTAAGTTGGTGTTAATGTTATAAGCCTAGCTTGTTCGCTTCAGGCTTCCTAGGTTTTAGCACAGGCTGGCTGTCAGAATCTGCTACAGAATGCATTTTGAATAACTTGTCCGCTACCTCAATTTTTTATTTTGTTACACCAGCAGCCTATCTGGATTCTTACGGGAACTTTGACACTGCACTGCACAGAAATCTGATTAGCAATTTCCAGCCTCTCGTATTGTTCTCTAGAGTAATTGAACAGATATATTGCTCCCACTTTGTGAAATTGACCATTTTATATAATAAAATAGTGGGCAACTGGTTGGTGCAGTTTGACATGTGCATTACATTTCTTTCTAAATCTTATATAAGAGGTAATTGTAACAATGGGAAATGTGACGCTTTTTTTTTTTGCTTGTTATGCATTGACAGTCAGTAAAAGTCCTATACATTGCATGATTTTTGGGTATACTGTATTTATTTTAATTATTGGACATCATACTGTACCTACTAAATGGTCAGTCTATCATGGCTGATATATACATTTATGATATATTCAGAAAATTTTTAAGGGGAAGTATAGTTTACTTTCAACTAAATCATTTTAATGTTATTTAAGTTTTTTTTACCTTGTATGACTTTTTTACATTTTTACAAGATTTTTTACTTCTTCTTTTTGTTATTTCATGAAACCAGAGATCTGTAAATTAGCCAGTGTAGGTGAATTAATTACTACAATGCCTTTTCCTAACAACTTCTGAAGTAAGATAACAGTCACACAGGGAGTGTATTGTTTTAAATAAGTGAGTCACCTTGTAGGACCTGATTTAGGCTCCATGTACACAGAAGCTCAAAAACGGCAGTTTTTAAAGCAGCAGAAAAAGCTAGCTTTTATCAGCGTTTTTTTACTAGCTTTTATTAGCGTTTTTCAGTGTAGCTTTTTTTAGCTTTTAAAAAAAAAAAAAAAAAAAATGTTTTCAATGGACTAAAAAACGCTCGCGGCCAGCGTTTTTGAGCATTTTTGAGCGTTTATGAGCGTTTATGAGCGGTTTTCGGCGTTTTGCGTCTTTTTGCGTTTTTTCTGCCGAAAAACGGCACTTTGAACGCAAATTTCCTGCGTTCAGAAAAAAGCCCATTAACTCCACTGCTCATTAAAGCTAAAAAACGTTATGTGTACATGAACACATAGGCTAACATAGAGTGCAGTTAATGGGGTTTTAAAAAAAACGCCAAAACGCCCATTAACTGCAGTTTATCAGCTTCTGTGTACATGGAGCCTAAGGCTTGGTTCACACTGCTAGTTTTGTTTTCGTTGTTTAGCAGGGCTAAATGAAAAAACACTGACAGCTCAGGAGGAGCCACTGTACTACCTACAGTGACCCCCCCGAAAACACTTTGGTCAGCATTCTTAGCCATTGGCTCAGCGATCAGCAGACATTTTTCAGCCATTGCCGCCCAACATTCCGCCCATGTGTACTAGGCTTTACTAAATGTTATGAACTTTGAAATAATTATAATGATAAATATCCATACTTACACTACCTTATTGTGCAAACAACATGGCATATGGGTTTTCAGCTGCTTTGTTTGGTACATGTGACTTTTAAACCATAATGAGCAATGATGTTGCTTGTCGCCTTTTTTGTTGAAAGATTTTTCAGTGCACATTTTAGATGGATGCAAAATAGTCATGCTTCATCCAGATAAGGCTGTTTTTGCACTTTATATACAGATATATCACATTAAAGTGTATGTTACCCTGACATTTCATATTCCTGATATGTGCCTGTTGTACCATGTACTTGTGTTAAAAAGTATCCCAGTATTGCTTCCTTTGTGTGAAATCTGACTACACTAGGCATAGAAGCACATCCATCCCAGTGTGGTCAGTTTTATGGCTGTGCTGGGAGCACAGCCTGCCTGTCCTTTAATGGCCAAGACTTCTGCTCACACGCCCCCTGCACACTCTTCACTGGGAAGATTAGTGTCCTGCTGTTTCTCTGAATCCATGCCCACTGCAGTCTTCGCCCTACCTCTCTAAGCACGTATGCAGCTGAGAACAGAGGACATGTGATCACTTGTTTAAAAAAATAATAATAAAAAACACAGTAAAAAAGGTAATATATACAGTATCTCACATTTTTGTAAATATTGTATTATATCTTTTCATGTGACAACACTGAAGGAATGACACTTTGCTACAATGTAAAGTAGTGAGTGTACAGCTTGTATAACAGTGTAAGTTTTCTGTCCTCTCAAAATACCTCAACACACAGCCATTAATGTCTAAACTGCTGGCAACAAACGTACACCCCTAAGTGAAAATGTCCAAGTTGGGCCCAAAGTTTCAATATTTTGTGTGGCCACCATTATTTCCTGGCGCATCATGGCAGCATACATCTTTGGGTTGTGGCTCCGCCCCCACAACCTGATAAGACCACATAGCAATTAAACCCAGAGAGGGCACCCGCCCCAGTATTCTTCTTTTTTTCCTCACCTGTCAGGACCGAATGGATCAGCACCCCCTTACCACTTCGCCCCAGCCAGGTTCTAGACTCTCCTGGGTGGAAGTCCTTCCTGTACAGCCTCTAAACGAGCTAGATGGAAGGAACCCCACTCTGTTGGTCTCAGGGGTATGTTTCCAGCACATGTACAGACCTTAAATAGGTTTATATTTTGCAGAGGCCTCCAGTTTCTTTTCTGCACTCCACTTTTTTCATTTTTTTGGTCTCCTGAGCCCTGTAGTCCCACAGGCTCTTCCTAGCATGGCGCCAAGCGTCCGGACACTTCCGCGCTGACGATGACACGCTGAGTTCCTTATTTTGCCAGCTTCCAAGATGGCGCCGGGTCTTTCGCCGTGCGTGTGCGCATTCGCATGCGTGAGCGTGACTTCATCACCGCAGCGCCAGCGGCAGATTTTAAAAACACAGATCTACCTTTCATTCCTTTCCCTTTGGTTTCCCTGTGTCCCTGCTCTCCCTGCTTCCTGGCTCTGGTGGATCTCCTCTGTGTGTCCTATTCTCCCTATTTAATAAGCTTCCTTAATGAATCTTGGTGTCCTTTCCTCTCTCTTTACTGCTCCTGGCTGCATGCTTACCTCCCTATGCTTCTAGGTGGGATTCCGTCACCTCTCATGGAGGCCGCTGCCCCAGCAGACCAACACCAGCCCAATAGGTAAGGGGGAGAGACAAGTGGTAAGTAGTGAAGATGGAAAATAAGAGCGCCTGTCACTAAATGCTGTCTAAATTGGACAGCCCTATCAGGTCTTCCAGATCGTCAAATCCAAGACGAGGGGAGCCCTCAAGAAGAAGTCGCTCAAGTCACAGGCGAAGCCGCTCAAATCGCAGAAGGAGCCGTTCAAAATCTCATTCACGGCATAGTTAATCCTATCATAGGAGGTCTCCACCCACTCAGCCCTCCCATCCCTCCGGAAACTCTTGCTGGATCCGTGGCGCCATAACGCTTCTGGACAAGCTAGCCTGTCGCACATGCTTCGACTAAGCAACTGTAGCAGGTATTTGAATTTAGGGGAGGCATCTGGGTGGTAGTGTAACCCAGATGCACTGATTGTTAGGGAATTTGGGACCATTTGTTGTTGATGGAGGACTCTGGTGGTGTGAGGTTCCCTTCGGCCTGTGGGTGGCGCTGTCGCACTGTGCCGGGGTTGAACCCTCACTGCAGTACTGTGCCCTTTTTGTCCTTTTCCGGCGGTTGTACAGCGGGGCGGGGAACCTGCTGTGACGCTGGGGAGAGGAGATAAAAGGGGGCCGGACGCCCGGAACACGGGGTTTCAGAGTTGGAGGTCAGAGTCACGCCCAGGCACCTTCAGCCTGGGTGCCGGCGTTCCGGAGTTCCGGGCCCAGGTGTACCTTCGAATGGGTCCCGCAAGGGTGGAGGAATCAGAGGGGGCCCTAAAGCCTTGGGTGCCCGAGTCTGAGACGAGGAGGCCAGTGAGCAGAAATTCTCCGGATAGTCCGGTGCAGCATTCGCCGGTGACGGAGGGGCCTCTGGTAACTCTCTTGGACGGATGTCTTCTGTCTGCCAGGGGCTGCGCTTAGCGAAGGTAATTCACTTTTTGTTCTACACAGTCAGTGGCAGCGGCTGTGCGCCATAACCGTTGGTGACACCACAATGGTTAGTTCTATCTAAGGATTGTGCCTCGACCTACTCCCCACCTGTACTGAACTGTTCTTTGGGTCACAACCTGTCTGTGCTAAATGACAATTTATTGCTATTGGAGAATAAATACGAGTTGGACCTTTTCAGTGGTGTGGAACTCCAGTTACTGGGAGCAGAGGGGGTCATTTACAGAAAAGACTTGGCTCTGGGTTATACACACGACCCAATGGTAAAATTGGTTCTGGCCTTCACCTCTATCTAAAAGAGGACACAGACAATAGTGTATCTTATCCCTCCTCCCATACTCCCCCCTAGACAAGACGACAAGCCGAGAAGAAGAAGGGGTGAGAGGGGTGAGATCGCTACACGTGGGGGCTCGTCCGGGATGTGTTATACATATGGAGCTGAGAATGTCTGAATTTGAACTTTGCTGCCCGAAGGAGTTCCGAGTAGGTCGGCCATATTGGCCAACGCGCCACGAGGCACACCATAGCTGCGCAGTTCGTGGGCGGGGAAAAGAGAAAGCCCACGAACAAGTGCAGAGTATGGGAGGAGTCTGGCCATATGGAAGGACACACGTGGAGATTCCGGCGCAAATTGGTCAGTGCGCAATGGAGCAGCAGACAGTCGGGATGACCTCAAGTACCCCGTGGATTCCTGTTCCTTCTACCACGAAAATGACTTATTTTGCTGCTCCGATCATGGACACAGGAATAAGGCTAAGGCCCGAGGACGTTTGGCTCTGTACACATGCAGAGACATAGAGGCCCTCGGTGTGATCTGTACCAGCTGTTCGGGACTGGTGGTCCACTTGAAGCCGTTTGGGCGATGTGAGGCCTGCAAGGAATTCCTCTTTGAGGTGGAGCCATCCACAGAAAGGCCTCGCGCCTTCCACCTTAACTGCCTCACAGGTACTGCCACTCCGGAGGGAGAGATCAAAGCCTATGCGGACATTCCTGCGCGCACTGACCGGGGCGAGGGGAAGGCCCCAGTGGAGACTGAGAAAAAGAAATCCGAGGATGCTGCCTCGGTCACCACAAGCTCCCTGCTCCCACCACCGAAGAGGAAAGTTGGCCTGGTGAAGGCATCCTATGGACGTGGAAGAGCTTCGCCCCGTTGCTTGCCTGGCCTGGATGGATCCGGAGGGAAGAGCCCTGGACATCTCTGTTCTACTAAAGGTCCAGGTGAGCCAGGGGTTGGGACTGTGCGTGTGGTTGGAGGTGTCAGCAGCCCACAGTCAGTGGGGGCCGTTCAGGGGAGTGATTCCGTGTCCACTGGGAATTACCTGCCCGTTGATTTTTATGACACCTCCGACCTGGAGTCATTATCTGATGCTGGTGATGACGGAGAAATAGATGAGCTTTTTCACCGGAAAGGTTGGGACAAGATGCCGCTACCCTCGTCCCATGCAACAAGGGACCCACCCATGTTCATTGGGGATAGTACACCCCGGGTGGAGGCCCCGGAGCCTGAGGAGGAATCTGGTCCCCTGTCTGCCTTTCTACCCCCTGAATAATCTGATGTTTCACCGGCTCCTGTTGCGGGAGTGCAACGCAAATCCCTGCGGGCTCCTAAGCCCAAGTCTATGGAGGTAGAGAAAGTACCTCATCACCCTGAATCCATCGTCCTGCCTGGAGAAGGAGATTGTGCCACAATGCCACCTTTGGCCAGGCTACAGCGACTCTTTTGCCAGAAGGTTGCCTGTGAATATGGATGGGAATACCCATATTTACCCTGAGACTTGCTCTATGAGGTGGAGGTCTTGCAGCAGCGGTGGTACGATGAGTTCATCTGGACAAAACTTAAGGTACCTCACGCTCGCAGATACCTCTCATGTTCACCTACAGTTTCCAGGAAATTCAGAGACTGTAAGGCAGAGTGGATGCTGGGTTGGCACATCCATGCGGACAGGGTGCTTATCTGTTGCAAGGACGGAGAGAATGTAGAATATAATGTGGAGACCTTTGACAAGCACTTAAAGCCCCTGTTCCTGCCGCATCCAAAGTTCTATCTCTAGGAGGAAAAGACTCCTTTTTGTTTTTTCATTGCTGGACTTTCCGGAGTGCTTTGCCGGAACCCAGGGACTGTGCCCTAGTTTTTGGGTGTTTTACTCTTTGGAGAAATGGGAGCTATTACTGTTATTTGTTCTCCCTCCTTCTCCTCTCACCGCAAAAGATTACAGTGACTTTGGGGTATAGTCAGCATAGTGTATAAAAAAGCAGTGCAGCGCTAAAATCGCATGTAACACAAAAAGTCCAAGCAGTATAAAGTTCAAAGAGCAGAAAATTATTGATGAGTACAACAACAAGGAGATAGAAGGATCCTCTAGCCGTAAAGCAGGGTGCCTGAAAATGATCACTAGTGAAACCACTTCTGTGTATAGCCACCACCAGATGTACAGGCCGCTCACCTCAAAGCATGGACCTCTGTATTACCAGAAGGTCAAATATGCAGTCCCTTAACAAGGGTAATGTTAAAGATGAGAGGGCTGTCCTCATGCGGTCCTTCAATCAAAATCCTCAATCACTCAATGATCCCAAAACAAACTCATAATATTACGTAGTTACATGCAAAATGTCAAAAAGAAAAACATAGCGCTCTCTGTATATAAAACACTTGGTTTATTAAATATAAAAAGTTACTCACAAGCAAGGCACAGAGAACCCTGTGCTCGGCTAACAGTCATGTAACAAGGGTATGGAACCAGGTGGATGGCTGTCCTGACGTCATATAGCCCCTCGCACGCGTATCGTCCGTGGGCAAGGACTTCCTCAGCGAAATTGTAATGGGGCCAGCATGTCAGTACGTTTAAGTAAGCCATATTCCTGGTGTGTGCAATATCTGATAATGGAATCCCGCCTACTCCAAGTTAAAAGAACAATGTAACATGCGCCCTCATTGGTTGTCGCAAGACATACCATATTAGAGAAACTGGCACTCATTGGCCAGAAGCATATGAGGCACAAACAACTTCCGGGTGGAGACCCTCATCTGGTCAGCCGCAGCTCCAATCAGCGACGGATCCACAAAAGGTGCCGCCTCCCAGTCTAAACACTTCTGGGTTAGCGCTCCCCACGTGATCCGTCGTCAGGACGACAGCGGTACATCGACGTTGTATTCGTTCCGCCCACCACACCTACGTGAAGCCGAGGGCGGGGCGGAACGATCACATGACACCAAATGTCAACAAAGCTTGAAGGGGAACGATCTCCATACGAGCAGACAATTCAGACCCCAAGGCTGCAATCGTCAAATCCGCCCTTACTTATGATGGTCATCTCTCCAAAGTGCAACATAGGTGTCATGGATAAGGGCATATAATACTGCGGACAGGCCATATTATTAGTGATATACCGCACACGCAGTACACCATAAAATGTCACCCAGTGTCCAAACCTGTAATGCATATCAAACGGGATAAAGGATATATGATAAAATAAAATAAAATAAGCACCAATGTCCCCACTGTCCATAGCGAAAAATACTACATAGAGGGGTACCGTGCTGATATGGAACTTATATAAGCTCACTGGGGTCACAAATAAACCAACCAAATAAACCTGACCATATATAGGGCACAATGGTCAATAAGTATAAACATTCGCTCCAACACACCCCTCTTAGGTTTTTTAAGGGACCAGTAGGTCCTCATAATAATAACAATCGTGGCAGTAAACAGAGGGCAAAGATGCATGAGAGTAATAAAACAGTCATAAATAGACCTGTAGAATTATTATAGACGTCAGCACAACCATCTCACCTGTTAGACAAATATCACATATAACATGTGTAATAACATATTAAAACCTAAAACAAACATTATCAATGCTAGCGGTCAGAAATAAAACAATTGAGATCAAACTCAACGTTCAACCCCAACGGAACCCCCACTTTCAATTCGTATACCCAAAATGACTCACGTCGGCTAAGATGCCGAATGAAGTTCCCTCCCCTCCAATGATTCGTCACCTTCTCTATCCCCCAGAACTGCAGCCCGGCAGGGCTACGGTTATGGTGGAGGCGGAAGTGTTTCGAAACATTGTATGTAACCAACCCCCTTTTAATATTGTTGACGTGTTCCCCTATCCTCACATGAAGGGGCCTAGATGTCCTACCTACATATTGTAGACCACAGTCACACTGCAACATATACACGACCCCAGTGGTGTCGCAAGTAATTAGATCCTTGATCTTATAGTTTATTCCAGTTGCAGATGCCACAAATTCCTTCCGCTTCTTTAGATTCTTTTTGGCCTGTCGACATGGTGGACAACGACCACATTTATGAAAGCCAGTCAAAAAATCAAAGATTCTATTCTCAGAATGAGTGGGGGCATCAATGACCCCAGGGGCTAACTTATCCCTTAAGGAAGGTGCTTTTTTGTAAATGAATTGCGGACGATCAGGAAGTACGGGGCCTAGAATCCTATCATGCTTAAGAATTGGCCAGTGCTTCTGTACAATTCTCTCAAACTTCCTTTACTGGATATTAAAATCTAGGATCATTCGTGTCCCCAAGAAATCATTCTGATTGTCCTTGGGGACATTTGACACAAGTACTCTTCTATCCAGATTACGAACTTTCTCAATTTCTATACCTATGCTATTCTTATCATATCCTTTTTCAATAAACCTTGAGGCCAACACATGTGATTGTGAAACAAAATCACCTTCATTAGTGCAATTACGCCTCAGGCGTATAAATTGCCCTCTTGGTATATTGCAAAGCCATTTGGAGTGGTGGCAGCTTTCAATAGGGATAAAGGCGTTACGGTCTGTGACCTTAAAATGGGTAGTCATGTTAATCCCATCTCCATTTTTGGTTAGGTCAAGATCCAAAAAGACCAATCTATCTAAACTGATGTTCCATGTTAGAACAATGTTCTTACTGTTAGTATTCAGTTTAGAGGCAAACGTGTCAAAGCTTGTTCTGTCGCCATCCCAAATCATAATGAGGTCGTCAATGTACCTCTGATAACATATCAGTTGTGGGGGTTTGTTCTTATAAACGGCCTCTTCCTCCCAGTGTGCCATAAATAGATTGGCAACACTGGGAGCAAACCGAGCCCCCATAGCTACCCCTCTAGTTTGAAGGAAAAATTGCCTATTATACCAAAAGTAGTTCTTTGATAAGCAAAAGGTAAGGCTGTCAATCAAAAAACTCTGATGTCTTCTAGACAAACCAGATGCTTCTAACGCCCAACTAACCGAGGATAAAGCATCCTCATGGCTGATGATCGTATATAACGAACTGACATCAGCCGTAATTAAAAGGCAAGAGGGCGTGATTGTCAGAGCCTCCAGAATTTGTATGACATGTTTGGTGTCTTTGAGAAATGCGTTCGTTTTTGTCACTAACGGCTGGAGGAAGGAGTCTATATATTGACCCAGTCTAGAGGTAACCGAATCGATCCCATTCACTATGGGTCTTCCGGGGGGATTTGTGCTGTCCTTATGGACCTTAGGGAGAAAATAAATGATTGGTGTGCGGCAAAATAGAGGGTCTAGATAAAGTGCCTCCTTTGTGCTCAACACTCCTATATGCTTCCCCCTTTCTACTAAAAAATTGAGTTCTCCTTTAAATTCAAGCATAGGATCTTTTGACATAATGCTATAAGTGTTAGTATCACTAAGGAGATTATCCATTTCATTCTTTTAGTAGGCCTTACTAAGTACCACCAACCCCCCCCCTTATCAGCAGGGCGTATGACCAGGTCCTTCCTCTCAGTCAGTGATTGTATACCATTCTGGATGTAGACAGGATCATTCACCTTACGAATTTTTAACTTTTCTAAATCCCTCGCCACCATATTCCTAAACACCTCAAGATGCTTTGTGTCTGAGGTGGGAGGGTTGAAAACAGATTTGTTCCGCAAAGTAAAATGGTGGCCTGTTTGGCTTATTGGTGCACTCAATGTCCTAGTGGAAGGGGTATTCAAAAAATACTTCTTTTATTCATCAATACTTTTTATTTAGAATTAGAAAGCAAAGTTAATACAATACATATTACATTGTACTTACATCAACTTGAATATAGCAGATGATATATAAGAAAGGATAAGCGTATCCTAGTACTAACGAGAGCATTATGAGATTGGAAATTACTTTTGTAAAAGCGAACTTATACAAACAAACAATAATACAAGTATCGACTTTCAGAGGCCTATTCCCTCCTGGATCACCCCCAAGGGGAACATTAGTGGTCCAGGAGGAGAACGGCCCAAAGTTGCATCCACTGAGAGAGGTTGAGCCTCTCCCAGGGATTATACCCTTTATATGAGTAAGGTAATAACGTTAGCATTTAGTTTGGGTTTAGGATAAGACAGGTGCTCGGTCAAGAGAAGGTGTAACTTGGCAGTGACGCGATAGTAGGGTTTAAGGAAGTGGAACAGCTCTAGATCCGGAGGCCCAGGGAAGCCAGGCTCTCCGGAAATTTTCAGTGCGCCCATTGCTGGCAGCCATTATGGATTCATAGCAATGGTGCAGGTTCACAAGATCTATTGTTTGGCCAATTACTGGTGCGTCCTCTGTCCTCCACTTTCGAGTTATGCATAACCTGGATGCCAGAAGTATGTGAGATAGAACAAACCTAGAGTTTGGGGGAATAATCTCTATTGTAAGGTTGAGCAGTGTCAAGGCAGGGGAAGGGGTGATATTGCATTTGAGAGTCTCTGAAAGAAGCTTGAATACATCTTCCCAGAAGTGTTTAATGCGAGGGCAAGACCAGAAGATATGTAGCATATCTCCTTTGGAAGTGTTACATCTCCAGCACTTGTTTGAGGACTGTGAATTGAAGGATGCAAGTCTCGCTGGAGTCAGGTACCAGCGAAGGGTGATTTTTTGTGTCAGTTCCCATAGGGAGGAGCACTGAGTGGATTTATATATAGATCTAAAGGCTAGGGTCCATTGGTCTTCTGAGAAAGTTGTGGATAGATCTGCTTCCCAATGGAGGTGAGCCGAGAGTTTAACGAAGAGGGTTTTGGACCGAAGGATGTTATAAAAGTGGGATATTCCTTTGGTGGTGGTGAGATTGTCAGTGAGATAAGCCCATGTTTTAGGTGGGATGGCGTATAGGGGTAGGGGTATATTCTTAATGCTATGTGAAATTCGCATACAGGTAAAGAAATCTGAATTGGGGATATTGAACTCCTTTTGAAGGACAGAAAAGGGTTTGGGGTGAGACTTGGATATAAGACTTTGGAGGGATTGTATGCCCAGGAGGGACCAATGAGAAATATAGAGATCTGGGGTGAGGAAGTGGAGGATTTCTAATGGTATTTGGTGATTAGGTGTTGGGGGGAGTGGTCCATCATGTTGAGTAGTTTCTTCCATGAGAGGGCAGAGGCCTTCATGGTGGGGGGGAAAAATTCAGGTACAGTAGCCCCCAGTGGAATACTCATTAGCCAGGACTTTAAGGTGGAGCGACCAAGGAGGGCTTGTTCTATTTGACCCCAAGGGGTGGCTGGTTGGGGGCGAAACCACTCCTGTAATTGGGCGAGATTGGAAGCTATGTAGTAGTCTTCGAAGGCAATGGAGCCTACTCCGCCTGCTTGTTTAGATTTAATCAGATTGGAATGGGCGCACCTGGGTTTCTTTCCATTCCATAAGTGAGTGTTTAGAAGCGTTTGGAGGGACCTAAAGTATGTCGCAGGGAGTGGTATGGGTAGGGTTCGAAAAAAATATAGTATTTGTGGTAGGCATAGCATTTTAAAGGCCGCTAATCTGCCAGACCAAGATAGTTCGTGTTTCCTAATTTTTTGGGTGTCATTTTGTATTTTGAGGAGCAGGGGAGGGAAGTTGGCCGAGAACAAGGATTTGGTCGATCTGGTTAATTTGACTCCTAGATAGGCGATTTCCTTATCTGCCCATTTAAATTGATATTGCAGTCGTAGAAGATTTCTTATAGTGGTGTCTAAGTTAATGTCTAGGATATACGATTTTGTGGTATTAACCTTGTAGTATGAGATTTCACTAAACCATTGTAATAGTTTGTCTACCTCCGCCAGGGAAGAAGCCGGGTTAGTAAGAATGAGTATCACGTCGTCCGCAAATAGGCTAATTTTGTGTGACGTTTGCCCTATTTGTATGCCCGAAATGGAGGGGTGGTTCCTAATATGTGTTGCTAGGGGCTCCATGAGGAGGTTGAAAATGAGGGGGGACAATGGGCAACCTTGGCGAGTGCCATTTGTTATGGGGAACAAACGGGAGGTCATATCTTCAGTATATACTAAGGCAGAAGGTTTGGAGTAGAGTGCCATGATGCCTCCCAAAATATGCCCTGTGAAACCAAACTTCTGGAGAACCGTCTCAAGGTAAGACCAGTGTACTCTATTGAACGCCTTCTCTGCATCCAGCGAAAGGAGCAGGGAAGGCGTTCCGGTAGATTATGCTTGGTGTATGATATTTATTAATCGCCTGGTGGCATCCGATGCCTGCCTACCTTTTGTGAAGCCGGTCTGGTCTCTATGTATTAGGGTGGGCATTATATCTAGTAGTCTTATCGCGATTGTTTTAGCATAAATTTTGACGTCTAGATTTAGAAGCGATATCGGACGGAAGTTTTGGGGGACGTTTGGCTCCTTCCCTGGCTTCGGTATTGTGATAACCATAGCATTCAACATTTCAGGTTGGAATTTTGAAGAGGAGGCAGCGTTATTGAAAACCCCCACTAGGTGGGGGGTGAGTAGGTCTGAGAATTGTTTGTAATATTCGCCTGGCAGGCCGTCCGGCCCCGGAGCTTTATTTAGGGGGAGGGACTGGATTGTCTTCCAAATCTCTTGTTCTGAGAAGGGGGCATTAAGTTGTGTTAGTTGCTTCTCGGTCAGTATAGGTAGTCTAAGATTGAGCAAGAATCGGTTGATGTCCGCTAGGGTAGGTTGAGGGGTATCAGGGTCATGTTTTAAGTTATATAGGTCTGTGTAGTATTCACTAAATGCATTAGCTATGTCCTGGGGGTTAGTGAGAGGAGTATGGTCATGGGGATGAAATAGTTTGTTAATTTTGGTCTTTGAGCGTTTGGCTTTGAGGCGTTGTGCTAGTCTTTTCCCTGCTTTGTTGGATGTGGAATACATGGTAGCTTTAAGGCGTCTCTGCAATTGGTCATATGAGTGAAGGAGTAGGGAACGGAGTTCCTGTCGTAGGGTCCCTAATTGGTCGGGGATTGGGGAATGAGGATTGGCTTTATGGTGGTTTTCTAGAGCAGCAATTTGAGCTGTAAGCATATCAAAACGCTGCGTCCTCTTTTTCTTGTTTATTGCATTCATTTTCATCAGGATACCTCTAACAAAGGCTTTGTGTGCGCACCACAGCACCCCAAGGTCAGCCACTGATCCCATGTTAATCTGGAAGAATTCATCTATCTGGTGCGCTATGTCACTGGCATAATCCCTATGTTGCATAACGTAATTGTCAGCTCTCCAGATACGCGAGTTGGGGGACCCTTTGGTATCTCCTATGTCAATTGTGATGGGGGTGTGATCTGACCATGTGGTGGTGTGGATTGCTGAGGCCGAGATGTTTTGTAACATCCATTTATCGGACAGGAATAAGTCTAATCGGGAGTACGAATTATGCCTAGGGGAGAAGAAGGTGTAGTCTCTCTCATTGCCATGCTGGCATCTCCAAATATCATACAGATCCTGTGAAGAGATGAGGTCTTGGAGCGGAGATGGCCGTCATTTTGCGGCCGAGGTGGAGTCCATAAAGATGTCCGGCACCAGGTTAAAGTCTCCGCATATGATGAGGTGTCCCTTCTGGTGAGATTTGGATAGTTTGAGAACTTTCCGCAAAAAGTGGGTTTGGTGATCATTGGGGGCGTATATGTTGACCAAAGTGTAGGTCTGTTTGGCGATAGTGCATATCAGAATTATGAATCTACCCTCTGGGTCTAGAGTTATATCTGAGAGATGGAAATCTAGTTTGGAGTTGATCGCAATCATGACTCCTCTGGACTTGGAGGAGTGAGATGCGTGAAATATGTGAGGGAATCGACTGTTGACACATAGGTTCCAGTCAGATTGGAGGAGGTGGGTCTCTTGTATGCAGATTACGTCACTTCGTAGGTCATTGACAGTTTTCCAAAGAGAATGTCTTTTAGCGGGGTGGTTGAGCCCATTTACATTGAGTGACAAAATATTGAGCGGCATAATATCGGTGTGGAAGGAGTGATATAAGTAGGTAACACTTACGATTGGTACTGCAGCTTCTGGATTCAGGGGTGGTGATGGTTTTGTGGTTGAGGGATGTCCGAGAGTGTCCTGCACCAAGTTTACTAGAACAGTGAATGGAGCAAACTGTCATGGAGATAAAAGCAGATATTGAAAGGCCGAACTTGCACACACTCTTATAGCATAACAGGTAGACAATGCAAGCTGAAAGGTTGAAATTCGGAGGTGGAGCAGAGCAACGCTACGACCTCTTTTGGGGGGTAAAATGTTCAACCAACGGAGAAGTATTACAACTGTAGAGTTCCTCTGTCAGAACCCAGGGGAGTATAGGGTTATTATTATTGTGGCCCTTCATTAAGGTAGTAATTCAGGGTTACGGGACCTGAGGCTGGTCGAGTTTGCGTCTGGAGGATGATGGGCCGCTGCGCGGTGGCAGCGGGGTGGGCGGGTCGGGTAGGATACCCCATGTGTGAAGTAGGGCGAGACCTTCTTGCAGATCTTTAATCATGTGTGATTTGCCGTTCATAGTTATGACTAGTGAGGCCGGGTATCTCCATTTGTATTGTACTTTGTGGTTTTGGAGCCCTTTAGTTATTGGGCTCAGTTGTCTCCTCATTTGTAGGGTGAACTTGGACAGGTCAGGGAATAGTTGTAACTCGGTAAATGGTGGAGGGAGGGGTGATGCGGCTTTGACCCCATACATGAGCTGTTCCTTAATATGGAAAAAGTGCACCCTCATTAGGATATCTCTTGGTACAGAGGCTGCAAGGTGAGACGGTTTTGCAATTCTGTGTATCCTGTCTATGATGAGGTCTCTAGGAGCCACATCTGGTAAAATGACATGCATCAGTTCTTTTGCATATTTAGGTAGGTCCGCAGGTAAGATGGATTCTGGCACACCTCTCAGCTTAATATTATTCCTGCGGGACCTATCTTCTAAATCGGCCAGCTTGGCGCGCATCCAATTTTGTTCCTGTCTGATATCATCATATGCATCAATAACGCCGTTAACTGTGGATACACATCCTGACATATTCTCTTCTATATGGGTTACTCTGCTGTCCAGTGAGTGAATGTCAGATGTGACCTTGTGGAACAGCGAGGATAAGTCCGTCATGAGCGAGCACTGTAGGGACAGTAACATGTCTTTTAGAGTTGAGTCAAGCACTGGTTGGCCTGATGTGGGAAAGGAGGCCATTGAGGAGTGCAGGGCCTGGTTAGAGATAAGGGGATTGAAAGCCGGGGCCTCAATTTGTGATTGCGCCGGGTGATGCGGAGGCGTATCCATCCGCATTCTGGCTTTCGCGGGGCTCCTGGTGAGGGGATCAGATTCAGGAGGGTGATCGGAACTGCTCGTGGACACTGGGGTGGGCGAATCGGCCGGAATCTCGTCCGGTAACTCTGAATAGGAGTCCCGTGATTCCCATGACGCGGCCGGTCCGGCGCCATCTTTACAAGCACTGACCTTCTCTGCTGGCTTGAAGGCGAATTCAGTCAGTTTTTGCGGCGTATAGTCTGTAAATCTCTTCCGAGACATCTCGGCTAGTGTCCAGGGATTCGCTGGAGTGAGGATGGCCTCGGATTGTGAAGCAGAAGGGCCTCTGTCGCTTCGTGATAACCCCTGGGTTGACGAGCTAAGGGTTTAAGCTGCCATCTTCTCCGCCGGTCGGCCACGCCCGTCCAAAAAATACTTCTTAATGTTCAATGTACGAATGAACTTTTGCAAGTTAACATACGTTTGAAATTTATTTAGATTACGGATAGGGGCATATTTGAGACCCTTATCTAATACTTTAATTTCTTCTTCACTAAGGGGTGTTCCACTCAAATTGTAAATCCCCGCACCTATTGGGGCTTTACTCTTTTGAGTTCTCCTGCCTCCTCTCCTTCCTCTCTTGCTTTTCTTTTTTGCATTGGCACCCCTTCCTGAATAGGCTGCTGAGGTTGAGTCCCCCGCCAGCCTCCCGGGTTGGGGGGAATAAAGGGGGCACCTCTCCCTGTACCTCTCGGTGCTCCGCGAAAATCCCCTCCTCCACGGGGGCCCCTATATGCCAAGGGCGAAAAACGATTGTGTGTGGGTAATTGATTTGCATGTTGTGGCGGAGCTGGGCCTCCATAGGCAAAGGTATCATAATTATTATGTGCATAATTATTCTGGTAAGGGTAAGATCCACAACCTCTATCCGCATAGGAGCCATTACACTCACTCATTTGTGAGTAATTAGGCTGCTGTTGCTGATAGCCACCATGGGAATCATTCCCCCTCGGGGGTGCATTATATACCTGATGCCGATATGGGGAGTGATGGTAACCACCTCTCTTTCCCCGTCCTCTTTTATTTTTGCCCTTTTTATTAGAAACTTCATGATAGTGATCATCATTCAGAGGAGTTCCAACACCCGAGTATTCCAAATTATCGTAGACATAGACCTCGCCTCCCCTAGGGGTAGGGAGTGGGGTGATGGCCATGTCCACATTGGAAGGATCCGGGTTCACCTGTGAAGAACTCACATCTGGAGGTGCCACTTGCCACTTAAACACACTCTTTTTCCCAAAGTCATCCAGATCTCTGATGAACTTTTTCTTCTTTTTGTTTTGAGTCTCGGTATCCCATTTGATTAATCTATTTTTCAAGTCTGTGGATAATCGCAGGAATTCCTCAGACTCTTTAGATGGTTCCAAAGTGGTCCTCAGGTCCCTAATCTGGGCCTCCAGCATTTTCATTTTCCTTTGTTTTCTTAATAACAAAAATTTGAATAATTCCAGACCCTTTTTAATGAATTTTTTCCCATTCTATGTTGGCCTCATTATCCATAAGACCATCATTAGGCGGGACATCCCACCTCAGACGTCTCGGGATAATTTTTGCTGCTAAATATTGTTCAAAGGAAATGATATCCCACCAGGTCTTAACCTTTTTTTCAAAAACGTGCCCTAGTTTTCTAAAGGTATGGGTGAGTTAATTTCCTTCCCCAGTGGTTTGATTCCTAGAAAAGATATCTCCAATTTTAACCTCCCTCTTTTCTAAGTATTGAAAAACTTCCATGGTAATGCTGCCAGACTGTAATATATTTGGTAAACAGAACAATAGTAAAAGGAAACCAGACAGCGCAAAACCTTTTTTCTGCTCTTTGAACTTTATACTGCTTGGACTTTTTGTGTTACATGCGATTTTAGCGCTGCACTGCTTTTTTATACACGTTTCATTTAAGGATTTTATATATATTGACCTTCAGTGTTCAGCTGCATTGTGGTAGGATTGGTTTTGCGCTGTCTGGTTTCCTTTTACTATTGTTCTGTTTACCAAATATATTACAGTCTAGCAGCATTACCATGGAAGTTTTTCAATACTTAGAAAAGAGGGAGGTTAAAATTGGAGATATCTTTTCTAGGAATCAAACCACTGGGGAAGGAAATTAACTCACACATACCTTTAGAAAACTAGGGCACGTTTTTGAAAAAAAGGTTAAGACCTGGTGGGATATCATTTCCTTTGAACAATATTTAGCAGCAAAAATTATCCCGAGACGTCTGAGGTGGGATGTCCCGCCTAATGATGGTCTTATGGATGATGAGGCCAACATAGAATGGGAAAAAATTTTCATTAAAAAGGGTCTGGAATTATTAGAATTTTTGTTATTAAGAAAACAAAGGAAAATGAAAATGCTGGAGGCCCAGATTAGGGACCTGAGGACAACTTTGGAACCATCTAAAGAGTCTGAGGAATTCCTGAGATTATCCACGGACTTGAAAAATAGATTAATCAAATGGGATACCGAGACTCAAAACAAAAAGAAGAAAAAGTTCATCAGAGATCTGGATGACTTTGGGAAAAAGAGTGTGTTTAAGTGGCAAGTGGCACCTCCAGATGTGAGTTCTTCACAGGTGAACCCAGATCCTTCCAATGTGGACATGGCCAACACCCCACTCCCTACCCCTAGGGGGGGCGAGGTCTATGTCTACGATAATTTGGAATACTCGGTGTGGGAACTCATCTGAATGATGGTCACTATCATGAAGTTTCTAATAAAAAAAGGGCAAAAATAAAAGAGGACGGGGAAAGAGAGGTGGTTACCATCACTCCCCATATTGGCATCAGGTATATAATGCACCCCCGAGGGGGAATGATTCCCATGGTGGCTATCAGCAACAGCAGCCTAATTACTCACAAATGAGTGAGTGTAATGGCTCCTATGCGGATAGAGGTAGTGGATCTTACCCTTACCAGAATAATTATGCACATAATAATTATGATACCTTTGCCTATGGAGGCCCAGCTCCGCCACAACATGCAAATCAATTACCCACACACAATCGTTTTTCGCCCTTGGCATATAGGGGCCCCCGTGGAGGAGGGGATTTTCGCGGAGCACCGAGAGGTACAGGGAGAGGTGTCCCCTTTATTCCCCCCAACCCGGGAGGCTGGCGGGGGACTCAACCTCAGCAGCCTATTCAGGAAGGGGTGCCAATGTGAAAAAGAAAAGCAAGAGAGGCAGGAGAACTCAAAAGAGTAAAGCCCCAATAGGTGCAGGGATTTACAATTTGAGTGGAACACCCCTTAGTGAAGAAGAAATTAAAGTATTAGATAAGGGTCTCAAATATGCCCCTACCCGTAATCTAAATAAATTTCAAACGTATGTTAACTTGCAAAAGTTCATTCGTACATTGAACATTAAGAAGTATTTTTTGAATACCCCTTCCACTAGGACATTGAGTGCACCAATAAGCCAAACAGGCCACCATACTACTTTGGCGGAACAAATCTGTTTTCAACCCTCCCACCTCAGACACAAAGCATCTTGAGGTGTTTAGGAATATGGTGGCGAGGGATTTAGAAAAGTTAAAAATTCGTAAGGTGAATGATCCTGTCTACATCCAGAATGGTATACAATCACTGACTGAGAGGAAGGACCTGGTCATACGCCCTGCTGATAAGGGGGGGGGGGGTTGGTGGTACTTAGTAAGTCCTACTACAAGAATGAAATGGATAATCTCCTTAGTGATACTAACACTTATAGCATTATGACAAAAGATCCTATGCTTGAATTTAAAGGAGAACTCAATTTTTTAGTAGAAAGGGGGAAGCATATAGGAGTGTTGAGCACAAAGGAGGCACTTTATCTAGACCCTCTGTTTTGCCACACACCAATCATTTATTTTCTCCCTAAGGTCCATAAGGACAGCACAAATCCCCCCGGAAGACCCATAGTGAATGGGATCGATTCGGTTACCTCTAGACTGGGTCAATATATAGACTCCTTCCTCCAGCCATTAGTGACAAAAACGAACGCATTTCTCAAAGACACCAAACATGTCATACAAATTCTGGAGGCTCTGACAATCACACCCTCTTGCCTTTTAATTACGGCTGATGTCAGTTCGTTATATACGATCATCAGCCATGAGGATGCTTTATCCTCGGTTAGTTGGGCGTTAGAAGCATCTGGTTTGTCTAGAAGATATCTGAGTTTTTTGATTGACAGCATTACCTTTTGCTTATCAAAGAACTACTTTTGGTATAATAGGCAATTTTTCCTTCAAACTAGAGGTGTAGCTATGGGGGCTCGGTTTGCTCCCAGTGTTGCCAATCTATTTATGGCACACTGGGAGGAAGAGGCCGTTTATAAGAACAAACCCCCACAACTGATATGTTACCAGAGGTACATTGACGACCTCATTATGATTTGGGATGGCTTTGACACGTTTGCCTCTAGACTGAATACTAACAGTAAGAACATTGTTCTAACATGGAACATCAGTTTAGATAGATTGGTCTTTTTGAATCTTGACCTAACCAAAAATGGAGATGGGATTAACATGACTACCCATTTTAAGGTCACAGACCGTAACGCCTTTATCCCTATTGAAAGCTGCCACCACTCCAAATGGCTTTGCAATATACCAAGAGGGCAATTTATACGCCTGAGGCGTAATTGCACTAATGAAGGTGATTTTTTTTCACAATCACATGTGTTGGCCTCAAGGTTTATTGAAAAAGGATATGATAAGAATAGCATAGGTATAGAAATTGAGAAAGTTCGTAATCTGTATAGAAGAGTACTTGTGTCAAATGTCCCCAAGGACAATCAGAATGATTTCTTGGGGACACGAATGATCCTAGGTTTTAATATCCAGTACAGGAAGTTTGAGAGAATTGTACAGAAGCACTGGCCAATTCTTAAGCATGATAGGATTCTAGGCCCCGTACTTCCTGATCGTCCGCAATTCATTTACAAAAAAGCACCTTCCTTAAGGGATAAGTTAGCCCCTGGGGTCATTGATGCCCCCACTCATTCTGAGAAAAGAATCTTTGATTTTTTGACTGGCTTTCATAAATGTGGTCGTTGTCCACCATGTCGACAGGCCAAAAAGAATCTAAAGAAGCGGAAGGAATTTGTGGCATCAGCAACTGGAAAAAACTATAAGATCAAAGATCTAATTACTTGCGACACCACTGGGGTCGTGTATATGTTACAGTGTGACTGTGGTCTACAATATGTAGGTAGGACTTCTAGGCCCCTTCATGTGAGGATAGGGGAACACGTCAACAATATTAAAAGGGGGTTGGGTACACACAATGTTTTGAAACACTTCCGCCTCCACCATAACCGTAGCCCTGCCGGGCTGCAGTTCTGGGGGATAGAGAAGGTGACGAATCATTGGAGGGGAGGGAACTTCATTCGGCATCTTAGCCGACGTGAGTCATTTTGGGTATACAAATTGAAAGTAGGGGTTCCGTTGGGGTTGAACGTTGAGTTCGATCTCAATTGTTTTATTTCTGACCGCTAGCATTGATAATGTTTTTTTTTTAGGTTTTAATATGTTATTACACATGTTATATGTGATATTTGTCTAACAGGTGAGATGGTTGTGCTGACGTCTATAATAATTCTACAGGTCTATTTATGACTGTTTTATTACTCTCATGCATCTTTGTCCCCTGTTTACTGCCACAATTGTTATTATTATGAGGACCTACTGGTCCCTAAAAAAACCTAAGAGGGGTGTGTTGGAGCGAATGTTTATACTTATTGACCATTGTGCCCTATATATGGTCAGGTTTATTTGGTTGGTTTATTTGTGACCCCAGTGAGCTTATATAAGTTCCATATCAGCAAGGTACCCCTCTATGTAGTATTTTTCGCTATGGACAGTGGGGACATTGGTGCTTATTTTATTTTATCATATATCCTTTATCCCGTTTGATATGCATTACAGGCTTTGGACACTGGGTGGCATTTTATGGTGTACTGCGTGTGCGGTATATCACTAATAATATGGCCTGTCCGCATTATTATATGCCCTTATCCATGACACCTATGTTGCACTTTGGAGAGATGACCATCATAAGTAAGGGCGGATTTGACGATTGCAGCCTTGGGGTCTGAATTGTCTGCTCGTATGGAGATCGTTCCCCTTCAAGCTTTGTTGACATTTGGTGTCATGTGATCGTTCCGCCCCGCCCTCGGCTTCACGTAGGTGCGGTGGGTGGAACGAATACAACGTCGGTGTACCGCTGTCGTCCTGACAACGGATCACGTGGGGAGCGCTAACCCAGAAGTGTTTAGACTGGGAGGCGGCACCTTTTGTGGATCCGCCACTGATTGGAGCTGCGGCTGACCAGATGAGGGTCTCCACCCGGAAGTTGTTTGTGCCTCATATGCTTCTGGCCAATGAGTGCCAGTTTCTCTAATATGGTATGTCTTGCGACAACCAATGAGGGCGCATGTTACATTGTTCTTTCAACTTGGAGTAGGCGGGATTCCATTATCAGATATTGCACACACCAGGAATATGGCTTACTTAAACGCACTGACATGCTGGCCCCATTACAATTTCGCTGAGGAAGTCCTTGCCCACGGACGATACGCGTGCGAGGGGCTATATGACGTCAGGACAGCCATCCACCTGGTTCCATACCCTTGTTACATGACTGTTAGCCGAGCACAGGGTTCTCTGTGGCTTGCTTGTGAGTAACTTTTTATATTTAATAAACCAAGTGTTTTATATACAGAGAGCACTATGTTTTTCTTTTTGACATTTTGCATGTAACTACGCAATATTATGAGTTTGTTTTGGGATCATTGAGTGATTGAGGATTTCGATTGAAGGACCGCATGACAGCCCTCTCATCTTTAACATTACCCTTGTTAAGGGACTGCATATTTGACCTTCTGGTAATACAGAGGTCCATGCTTTGAGGTGAGCGGCCTGTACATCTGGTGGTGGCTATACACAGAAGTGGTTTCACTAGTGATCATTTTCAGGCACCCTGCTTCACGGCTAGAGGATCCTTCTATCTCCTTGCTGTTGTACTCATCAATAATTTTCTGCTCTTTGAACTTTATACTGCTTGGACTTTTTGTGTTACATGCGATTTTAGCACTGCACTGCTTTTTTATACACGTTTCATTTAAGGATTTTATATATATTGACCTTCAGTTTTCAGCTGCATTGTGGTAGGATTGGTTTTGCGCTGTCTGGTTTCCTTTTACTATAGTCAGCATAGGGCCACAGCACAGAGAAGTAAAGTTCCATCTGGATTTTTGACCAAGTGTCTTTACCGTGGCACTGTCACCAGGTGGCAGTGCTGCGCAACGATTGTTTTTATTTTTTACACTTGCACCATACTCATTGGAGTGAATGGGTTTATTTTCGGATAGACCCATTCATTCCAAAGGAAACACACAGTGTGATAGGGTGTGTTTTTCTTTCTCTTTTTTCCCCTCTGCAGGAGACTCATCTATCAAGGCTGCTGAGAATGGGGTGGTCCTTAGATAGCAGAAAAGGGGGGGAATGTCAATGTGTAAAATGCCTGAAGTTTTTAAAAAACAAAAACAAAAACAAAGTTCATTGTTTTATATTCTTGTTTCCCTTTCCCATTTTAGGTCCTGGCACAATTCATGGCTACGTTGTAGGGTTTGGTTCTACGTGTAGTTTGGTCTGGGTTGAACTTATGTTACCACTTTTTGGGAGACGTGGGTTTGCACCAGACACTGGGGACCAGTGTCAAATCACCAGGGGGAGAGTGTAGCGGGTATTTGAATTTAGGGGAGGCATCTGGGTGGTAGTGTAACCCAGATGCACTGATTGTTAGGGAATTTTGGGCCATTTGTTGTTCATGGACTCTGGTGGTGTGAGGTTCCCTTCGGCCTGTGGGTGGCGCTGACGCACTGGGCCGGGGTTGAACCCTCACTGCAGTACTGTGCCCTTTTTGTCCTTTTCCGGCGGTTGTACAGCGGGGCGGGGAACCTGCTGTGACGCTGGGGAGAGGAGATAAAAGGGGGGCGGACGCCCGAGACACAGGGTTTCAGAGTCGGAGGTCAGAGTCGCGCCCAGGCACCTTCAGCCTGGGTGCCGGCGTTCTGGAGTTCCGGGCCCAGGTGCCCTTGACCTGGCCGGAGCGGGAGATGGAGTCCATCCCAGGCACCTTTAGCCTGGGGTGAGGTACTATTGAGGAGGCCTGGGGCCCAGTACCTTCGACTGGGTCCCGCAAGGGTGGAGGAATCCGAGGGAGCCCTAAAGCCTTGGGTGCCGAGTCTGAGACGAGGAGGCCAGTGAGCAGAACTTCTCCGGATAGTCCGGTGCAGCATTCGCCGGTGACGGAAGGGCCTCTGGTAACTCTCTTGGACGGATGTCTTCCATCTGACAGGGGCTGCGCTTAGCGAAGGTAATTCACTTTTTGTTCTACACAGTCGGTGGCAGCAGCTGTGCGCCATAACTGTTGGTGACACCACAATGGTTAGTTCTATCTAAGGATTGTGCCTCGACCTACTCCCCACCTGTACTTAACTGTTCTTTGGGTCACAACCTGTCTGTGCTAAATGACGATTTATTGCTATTGGAGAATAAATACGAGTTGGACCTTTTCAGTGGTGTGGAACTCCAGTTACTGGGAGCAGAGGGGGTCATTTACAGAAAAGACTTGGCTCTGGGTTATACACACGACCCAATGGTAAAATTGGTTCTGGCCTTCACCTCTATCTAAAAGAGGACATGGGCCGTAGTGTATCGCACCCCTCCTCCCATACTCCCCCCTAGACGAGACAACAAGCCAAGAAGAAGAAGGGGTGAGAGGGGTGAGGTCGCTACACAACCAAAAAGAGAGAGCTTAACACAAGAGAGTCGGCCACAGATCCGCCCCTGCAAATCGCAGGGTCTGAGGCGCACAAGCCTGTATAGGGCACTTCAACTGCTTCTCCCTCCACATCAAAAATGTCAGGCACCCTATCCGACAATGATGAATTGGAAGCCTCCACTGGGTTTGATTTCTCACTGATAGAGCCTTTTGTGAAATCAGTAAAGGAGGCAATAGACTGGAAGGAGAAAAAGGAAACACCACAAAAATTTAGAAAATATTTTCCGAACCTTAAAAAACACCCGGAGACATTCCCATTTATAGATGAGCTGGAGGATTTAATCAACGAGGAATGGCAAAAGCCTGAGAAAAAAAACAGGCTTACCAATAGACTAGCAAAGCTCTACCCACTTAAAGAGCCTAATGTCAACCTGTTGGTATCCCCTCCAGTGGTCGATTCTTCCCTGATGCGCCTCGCTAGGCACGTAATTCTTCCAATCAAGGACGCAGTCACGTTCAAAGATGTACTGAATAGGAAGATCGATCTGGATCTCATGAGAGCCTACCTATCCGCAGGCGGCGCCTGTAGGCCAGCAGTGGCGCTAGCGGCGGTGGGAAGGGCTATCTCAAGCTGGTCCTCCAATGCCGAGAAACTGATAACAGAAGGGGTAGAGCAAGAAAAGGTAATTTCAGCTCTTCAGGAACTTAGCCTTGCAGGCGACTTCGTCGCAGAAGCCTCTGTAGCAGGGATGAGCCGAACACCCCCCTGTTCGATTCGCACCAGAACGTGCGAACAGACAAAATGTTCGTGTGAACTTTAGAACCCTATTAAATACAATGGACTCGAACGTTCGAAATCTAAAGTGCTAATTATAAAGGCTTATATGCAAGTTATTGTCCTAAAAAGTGTTTGGGGACCCGGGTCCTGCCCCAGGGGACATGTATCAATGCAAAAAAAGTTTTAAAAACGGCCGTTTTTTCGGGAGCAGTGATTTTAATAATGCTTAAAGTGAAACAATAAAAGTGAAATATTCCTTTAAATTTCGTACCTGGGGGGTGTGTATGATATGCATGTAAAGTGGCGCATGTTTCCCGTGCTTGGAACTGTCCCTGCAAAAAGTTTCATTTTTGAAAGAAAAAAAGTCATTTAAAACTCACTCGCGGCTATTAATGAATTGTCGGCTCCCGGCAATACATACAAAAGTCATTGATAAAAAAAAAAAAAAAGCGTGGGGGTTCCCCAAAATTCAATTACCAGGCCCTTCAGGTCTGGAATGGATATTAAGGGGAACCCCGCCGCAAATTTAAAAAAAAATTACGTGGGGTTCCCCCAAATATCCATACCAGGCCCTTCAGATCTGGCATGGATTTTAAGGGGAACTCCACCCCAAATTTTAAAAAAAATGGCGTGGAGTCCCCCTAAAAATCCATACCAGGCCCTTATCCGAGCACGCAACCTGGCTGGCCGCAGGGGAAGAGGGGGGGACGAGAGAGCGGCCCCCCTCCCTCCTGAACCGTACCAGGCCACATGCCCTCAACATGGGGAGGATGTCCCCATGTTGATGGGGACAAGGGCCTCATCCCCACAACCCTTGCCCAGTGGTTGTGGGGGTTTGCGGGCGGGGGGCTTATCGGAAACTGGAAGACCCCTTTAACAAAGGCGACCCCCAGATCCCGGCCCCCCCTATGTGAATTGGTAAGGGGTACATTGTACCCCTACCATTTCACGAAGAAAGCGTAAAAAAATGTTAAAAAAAACACACAAACACCTTGAAAAAGTCCTTTATTAAAAAAATATATATATATATATAAAAAAAAACATTCCAGCGGTGAAATCCAGTGTCCCGCGGCGATCCCGATGTCCAGCGCTGTCCGTCATTGGTTGTGCCTGAGCGGACATGATGGGGAACTTCCTCCTCAGTGTTTTAAATGTATAGACCCGCCCCTTCTAAAGTTCCCCATCAGGTCCGCTCAGCGGACCAGATGCGGAACATGACAAGGGGCGGGTCTATACATGTATTACCAAAGTGAGAGAAGTTCCCCATAAGGTCCGCCCCCTCGGTATGTCGGACACGCCTACGTCATTGGCTGAGCGGGGAACTTCCTTCACTGTGTAATTTAAATTTACAGGTATCTTCACCCCCCTCCCCCCTGAAAGGTGTCAATTGTGACACCGGAGGGGGGGGAGGGTTCCAAATAGCAAAAGTTGCTATTTAGGGTGGAGCTCCACTTTAATATTCCTGTTGGACTGTAGAAATACACCATATATTTTGCACGTTCACTTCACCCCCAAGATTTACCCCTTTTACCAGGAATATATTCTTTTGTCCGGAATCTGCATGTTTGCACAACATTATGATTTAATCATTTGATATATTTGCGTTGTCACATACCTGCATGATTTGCATTTTTATTGTTTATATTGCTTCAGCACTTGCTAGCAATCACCTCATTTCCTTTTTGTTTTGAATGTCACAATTCTCTTGCACAGTTGCACTTTATTATTATTTCAGCATTTGCTGACACCGGCAGCTATTTCACATAGGCATCTGTTGGATTGCTATATATATTTTTATATGTTTTTTGCAAGTTGCACTATTTATGTGTAACACTTTTTTAGTACCATTAGTACACCTAAGTTTGTTTCATGTTGCATAATAAGTGGTTATTTGGCACTTTGCACTTTTCTTTGAGGATCAGATTGTGCAATACTTTCTTAGTACTGTTAGTACACTAAAGTGTGCTCTCTTCTTGATTTTTATTTACATTCAACCGCTCAGCACTACCTCCTATATACACAAGATTCCCTCTTACTTCACCGAAACACTCTAATCTCTACCTTACAGAAATTTGGGTGGCTGGTAAACTGGCGGAACAGCAATCTCCAACCCACTCAGAGAATTGTCTTCTTGGGCGCAGAGCTGGATACCAGACTCAACACAATAGAACTCCCTCAGGAGAAGATTCCCATCTTGCTTCAAAAAGCAAGGAGACTACTTCTGTCTACCACACTGCCAGCCAGAGAATGCCTCAGCATGTTGGGGTCATTATCATCAACCATCCTGATGGTCAAATGGGCCCATTGGAACACAAGGCCCCTCCAGACTTCATTTTTGAAACAGTGGAACGGTGTGTCGATGTCCCAACCAATCATGATCCAAAAGGAGGTCAAAAAATCGATCTGGTGGTGGACTCGATTGCACAACCTGAAGGAGTGCAAACATATTGTTACCCCTCCCCAGGAAGTGGTTACATGGAAGGGTGGGGGGCGCACTACCAACACTTTGCAGCCCAGGGCCTCTGGCCTTTCGAGACGCAGGATTTAGTGTCAAACATCTTGGAGATGAAAGCAGCGTTTCAGGCTCTTGTGGCCTTCAGCCCCCTCCTGAGAGGGAAGGAAGTCCTGTTGAAGATGGACAACAGAGTGGCAGTAGCCTATATCAACAGGCAGGGAGGCACCAGGAGTCACTCCATGATGCAGGAAGTCCGCCCACTTCTCGAATGGGCGCAGTTGAACCTGTCGGGGTTAAGGGAGATGTATGTCCCAGGAGTCCAAAACCAGCTAGCTGACACGCTAAGCAGAAGTTTTGTTTCCAACAACGAGTGGGCTCTGAGCCACCAGGCCTTCGCCCTTATAACCATAACTTGGGGCATGCCGGATATAGATCTGGCAGCGACACCAGCCAACGCAAAATGCCAGAGATATCTGGCAAGGGTCCCCTTCCCATCAGCGGAAGAGACGGACTGTCTACAGCACGCCTGGAACTTCCGTCTAGGCTACATCTTTCCACCAATACCACTCATACCAAGGTTTCTGCTCAGACTCAAGAGGTCAATGTCTACAAAAATAGCGGTGCTCCCCTTTTGGCCGAGGTGGCCATGGTTCACAACCCTTCTTCAGCTGAATACAGTGAGCTCTTTGCCGCATTTGACAACAGCAGACCTACTCTCTCAAGGTCAACTCCTTCATCCATTTCCGGAAAGGCTGACAGCCTTGAGATTGAAAGGGCTAGGTTCTTGAACCAGGGTTGCTCTCAGAAGGTCGTAGAAACTCTTCTCCAAGCCAGAAGGTACACCACCAACAGTACCTACAGAAGAGTTTGGGAAAAGTTTCTCTCAGTCGCACAACAGCAATCCTGGAACCCATCATCTCCAACAGTCGCTCAGATCCTTGAGTTTCTCCAGCTAGGCCTAGAAAAAGGTCTTGGGTCAAGCACCTTAAAATTACAGGTGTCAGCCTTGTCTGCCATGACAGGAGTGAAGTGGGCACAGGAGCCACTCGTCATTCAATTTCAGAGGGCCTGCCTAAAGTTGAGGCCCCCCAGAAAACCTTCTTTTCCGACTTGGGACCTTTCAGTAGTGCTAGAGGCCCTATCCCATGAACAATTTTCTCCGGTGGAAAACATTTCGCTATGGTATCTAACACTCAAGGTCACCTTTCTCATCGTGATAACTTTGGCCAAACGAGTCTCGGAGATGCAAACCCTACTGTTGAAAGAACCGCACCTAATCATTTACCCTGACAGGGTAGTCTTAAGACCTTCAGATCGCTTCATCCCGAAGGTGTCACCCTCCTTCCACTTTAACCAGGAGATAAGCCTTTCTGTGCTCTCTACTGAACAGGGTGATCCACATCCGCTGGATGTAAAAACCAGCATCCTGGCTTACCTCTCGGCAACCAGCGACTTCAGGAAGACGGAAAATCTCCTAATCATCCCACATGGTTCTAGGAGAGGACAAGCGGCAAACCTCTCGAACCATCGCAGCATGGTTGGTGAAGATCGTCAAAAGAGCTTACTCACTGAATCAAGCACAAATACCTAAGGGCTTGAGGGCACATTCCACAAGGGCAATGGCGACCTCCTGGGTAGCTTACTGCAGGGTGTTCACGGAAACTATTTGCAAAGCAGCTACCTGGTCGTCTAGAAACACCTTTATATCACATTACAAGGTGGACTTTGCCCGGTTGTCCACGGTAGAATTCGGAAGGGCAATTATCCAGTCCAACACTTCTATTCTGAGTAAATAAACTTGTTTTTCTGCTCAAACCCACCCAGTTTGTGAGTTATTCCCCAAAGGTGTATGCTATAATGATGCGTCAGGAAAACGGAAAATTGTATACTCACCTTTCCGTATTTTTTCTTTTCCTGTCGCATTTCATGGCAGCATACAGATGCCCACCCTTCTGAGGTGAGGTATATATACTGAGCATACTGGGGCGGGTGCCCTCTCTGGGTTTAATAGCTAAGCGGTCCTATCAGGTTGTGGGGGTGGAGCCACAACCCAAAGGTGTATGCTGCCATGAGATGCGACAGGAAAGGAAAATGACAGAAAGGTGAGTATACAATTTTCAGTTTTTACAGCACTGCCTTAACCCTCTTGGGAAATAGAAAGAGATTGCCGCTCCAAGGCCAAAGTCTCTAAAGCACACACCCTATTGGAACCTTCAGGTGCAGACTCTGCAATGAATTAGGAGAGAACAAACAATCCTGGACAGCCGCACACCGTTAAAGGCATCTTTAATAAATCTTGAAAAGCAGATACAATCCAATACAGTCACTTCATTTTTGGCAAAGGCAGGGATATGCAGCTGATGCGTTTCACACCATATATTGGTGCTTAGTCATAGCTAAAATATCAAAGTCTGACCATGTGTATATATATCTATATATATAGATATATATTATATAGGGGGGAATTTGATAACCAATCAATGTAAAAATGTGTTAGGAGAACCCGCCCTACACAATCAGACCTTGAAAAGGAAAAGGAAAAACACCTGGAGGAGGGAAACAATGGGATGCAACAATATACCCTCTTGGGCATGGAGTTCACCAGAGCTTCACAGGTTGCCACTGGAGTCCTCTTCCACTCCTCTATGACTACATCATGAAGCTGGTGGATTTTAGAGACATTGCGCTCCTCCACCTTCCGTTTGAGGATGCCCCACAGATACTCAATAGGGAGGACATGCTTGGCTAGTCCATCACCTTTACCCTCAGCTTCTTTAGCAAGGCAGTGGTCATCTTGGAGGTGTGTTTGGGGTCGTTATCATGTTGGAATACTGCCCTGCGGCCCAGTCTCTGAAGAGAGGGGATCGTGCTTGGCTTCAGTATGTCACAGTACATGTTGGCATTCATGGTTCCCTCAATGAACTGTAGCTCTCCAATCCCGGCAGCACTCATGCAGCCCCAGACCATGATACTTCCACCACCATGCTTGACTGTAGGCAAGACACACTTGTCTTTGTACTCCTCACCTAGTTGCCGCCACACACGCTTGACACCATTTGAACCAAATACATTTATTTTGGTCTCATCAGACCACAGTACATGGTTCCAGTAATCCATGTCCTTAGTCTGCTTGTCTTCAGCAAACTGTTTGCGGCTTTCTTGTGCATCATCTTTAAAAGAGGCTTCCTTCTGGATGACCGCCATGCAGACCAATTTGATACAGTGTGCGGCATATGATCTGAGCACTGACAGGCTGACCCCCACCCCTTCAACCTCGGCAGCAATGCTAGCAGCACTCGTACGTCTATTTCCCGAAGACAACCTCTGGATATGATGCTGACTACGTGCACTCAACTTCTTTGGTCGACCATGGTGAGGTCTGTTCTAAGTGGAACCTGTCCTGTTAAACTGCTGTATGGTCTTGGCCACCGTGCTAAAGCTCAGGGTCTTGGCAATCTTCCTATAGCCTAGACCATCTTTATGTAGCGCAACAATTCTTTTTACAGATCCTTAGAGAGTTCTTTGCCATGAGGTGCCATGCTGAATTTCCAGTGACCAGTATGAGGGAATGAGAGCGATAACACCAAATTTAACACACCTGCTCCACATTCACACCTAAGACCTTGTAACACTAATGAGTCACATGACACCCGGGATTGAAAGTCGCTAATTGGGCCCAATTTGGACATTTTCACTTAGGGGTATGCTCGCGGCTCTCTGAGAGGCTGAGACAGGCATCAGTCCAGGCACCTGTAGTATCCAGACTTTATTGTCATGATGACGCGGTGCCTAGACTGATTCCAATGATGTCAGCAGAGAGTGGACTTCAGACCACTCTCTGCTGAAAACTAATTGCACTCCTGTGACCCGTAGGAGAAGCCCAGCCAAACAAGCTCAGGCTGGACTTCTCCTTTAATAGGCAAATACAGAGTGCATTTGACATCAGTTTGAGATGCTTCTGAGATTATTCAAATTCAATGCAGGTGCAGTTGACCTGACTTTGACCTGCTTTTGTTGCTTTTGCATTTTCATAGACCTGTATGGGGGGGGAGAAGCAGTTCTGAAGTGAACAAAAGCCTGTATAATCTGCCCCTTAAAGAGGAAGTAAACCCGATTTTTTTTTTTCCTAAAAAAAAAACCTGCAAGAGAAAGGCATAATGAGCTAGTATGCATAGCATGCTAGCTCATTATGAATGACTTACCTGAGATCGAAGCCCCCAAAGCGCTCCTCGTTCCCCTCTGCCGCTGCCGCCATCTCCCCTCCGAGTGTCTTCCGGGTATCGCCGATCCGGCGCTGTGACTGGCCGGAGCAGCAATGACGTCACTCCCACACAAGCGCGCGGGACCGGCACGATTTACTTCCTGCCCTTAGCTCAAGTATGAATGATCCAATTCAGAAATCCGGCACGCTCAGTGCACCTGCGCCGTTGTACGGTGTATTCTTTTTGGCAAATATCTCCTAAACCGTATAGGTTTAGGAGATATTGCAGATACCTACAGGTAAGCCTTAATCTAGGCTTACTTGTAGGTAAAAGTTGGTTTGGAGGGTTTACAACCACTTTAGTGTATCTTCACTCTCTCAATCAACATTGATTATTTTTTATCCTCTTGCTTCTAGCATTAGTAAATAGATAGGATTTTACATTTCTTCAGTTACTTCCTGGTTTCCTGTCTAGGCAAATGATGTCATGCTGTGTACCTGGTGATGGAGACTGACCTGGAGAGAAGGGCGATCTCCTTCACCTCTGGCTCGGTACTCCTAATAAATTAACAGGAGGCACAAGAGCCTGGAGTGGCATGAGTGCCTAGCAGTTCTGGTAATGGTTGCAGATGAGAGGTCTGCCCGCACTTGGAAGCAGGCTGAATTGTGATGCAGGCAGCAAGCACCGCAGGCTGGAAGACAGTCAGTAGGCGCTAGGCGGCTGGCAGGTTACAGGCAACAATCACTCGGCAGGCCGCCAGGTGGCAGACAGCAGGTACTTGGCAGGCTGCAGGAGTAGGGATGACCTTCACAGGCTGGACACAGAGCAGGGTCAGGCAAGCCAGGTCAGTAACTAGCAAACTTGTCAGGAACAGAGCAATAGGCAGAAGAGTAGGTATGTTCAGGTTGGAGTTAGCAATGATAAGCAGATAGGCAGAAGGATCAGGCAGGGACGTGGTCAAAAAGCAAACCAGGAGTCAGTTCAGGCAGAGTTCAAGTGTAGTCAGATGGATAGCAGAGCAGCAACAGAAGATCAAGCACAGGAGCAAGCAACAGGTAGCAGAACACTGTAGTCCATAGGGCAAGATCCTAGTGCCCCAAATCTATGCATGCGTACGAGCACGGCTCTGACTAACAGGAATTCTCCGTCTGCGCTTAAATATGCACCTGGGTATATTTTGTCCTTTCTGACACATGCATCCCAGGAGTCATCAGAAGGGAAGGAGAGGAGGAGGGGGTTTCTGAGTTAAGCACACTTTCCTGTATTCATACTTGAGCTAAGGGCAGGAAGTAAATGCTACATAAATCATTTGCCCTTATTCAAGATGGCAACGGTCAGAAATGCTAGGGAGTGATTTTCAAAGGGATTTCTCAGCAAAATAAAGCATGGAGACATGGATGAATGGGGGAGTTTGCTTTGAATAATAAAAATTCATTAACCATCTGCTTACTGGGCACATTTACCCCCTTCCTGCACAGGTGAAATTTCAGCTTTCAGCGCTGTCATGCTTTGAATGACAATTGCGTGGTCGTCCGACGTGGCTCCCAAACAAAATTGACGTCCTTTTTTCCCCACAAATAGAGCTTTCTTTTGGTGGTATTTGATCATCTCTGCGGTTTTTATTTTTTGTGCTATAAACAAAAAAAGAGCGACAATTTTGAAAGAAACACAATATTTTTTACTTTTTGCTATAATAAATATCCATTTTTTTTCTTAAAAAAACAATTAGGGTTAGGGTTAGGGTAGGGTTTTCCCTTTAAGAACAAGGCTAGGACCAAGGATTTGGAACAGGGACCTCCCCCAGAGGTCAAAGGTCAGAAGGCGGGTTCCCAGAGGTCAAAGGTCACTGGGCGTGGCTGACCGACCCCACCAAAGTGTACCGCCTACCCTAACTAAGTCGGGGAATGAACAAGTCGGGGAATGAACAAGTCGGGGAAAAAAACTATTTTTTTTCTCAGTTTAGGCCAAAACGTATTCTTCTACATATTTTTGGTAATTTTTTTTAGCAATAAGCAAATAGTGATTGGTTTGCGCAAAAGTTATAGCGCCTACAAAATAAGGGATAGAATTATAAAAAAACAAATTTTTTTTTGCTAGTAATAGCGGTTATCTGCGATTTTTGTCAGGACTGCGATATTACGGCGGACACATCGGACACTTTTGACACTATTTTAGAACCATTCACATTTATACAGTGAACAGTGGTATAAAACTGCACTGATTACTGTATAAATGTAACTAGCAGGGAAGGGGTTAACACTAGGGAGGGGTTAAATGTGTTCCCTGCTAGGTGATTCTTACTGTGGGGGGAGGGGACTGACTGGGGGAGGTGAGCAATGGGTGTCCCTATGTACAAGGGACACACCATCGGTCTCCTCTCCCTGACAGGACATGGATCTCTGTTTTTACACACAGAGATCCACGTCCCTGGCTATGTAACTGCCGATCGCGGGTACATGGCGGACATCGCGGCCGCCAGGCACGTGCATTGGTACCTGAGTGATGCGGCGGGCACACGCACGCGTCCCCCAGTGGCCGGGAGGAGCCGAGGACGTCATCAGACGGCCTCCCGGCCCTGTAGAGCCACCTTGTGGCTGTCAAATTACAATGGTCTCAAGTAGTTATATAGCATTTTTGGTTTGTGGTGTTTAGATGCAGTGAAGATCTGCTTTAAGCTGAATTTTAGAATGCATGACAACTAAAACTTTACAAAGTAAGTTCAAGAAAAATGCCACCAAAATGAAGGTTTGTGATCGTGATAGTTCTTGATCCTTAGTACACAGTGTCCACTTGAGGGAAAGGGTAAGCGATGGCCCTACATCACACAGCTGTGAAGTGTTCTTCCACCTTTGGAATATATGTCCCAAAAACATGGCTTTTTCCTCAGTGGTGAACACATACCTGTTCTTTGTTAATACAGATATACTAGAAGATATACTAGAAGCATGATGATCTCCTGTAGTTTAGAGATGTGTTACTGACAGCCCTCCTGAACAAGAATGAGTTGAGTGATGCTGAACAGGATTGCACAGCTCGAAATTTAGGCAGCGGGCATAGGAATAATTACAAATGGAGGCAGACAGCATAGACAATGAAGACTGCCACAACATTAGAGCCAGCTAATACTTTTATATTTACAATAAATTATATGCTGAAGTTTAAGTTCAGCTTTAAAGTAAACCTGTTCTGATATATGGAAGATACTGAACCCCTTCTGAAAATGCTAGTTGCCTCGTTGCTATTTATCTCTGGCTTCTAGGACACGCATGGCAAAAAACAAAAACTCCTGATTTGCACAATTGTCATAGGTCAGCGATTCACATACTATACAAGCTACTGGATCAGCATCACAGCCAGGTCAACAGCAGACACTATTGCACCTAGGAACAGATATATTTTAGAACATAATTCTATAATTATAAAAATAATAATAATAATACTTGTTTAACCACTTAACAACCACCTGCCGACAAATAACGTCGACAAGGTGGTTGCTTAACTCTGGGAGGACGTTATATAACGTCCTCCCAGAATCGCGCTCCCGCGCGCCCCCTGGGGCGCGCACACGGGAAACTCTGTGACCGCCGGGTCCAGAGGACCCGGCGGATCACGAATCGCGGTAAATCGCCGCTGATAGCGGCCGTTTACCACGTGATCGCTCCGTCGAATGACGGAGCAATCACTTGTAAACAGACCGGCGTCATTTGATGACGCCGGTTCCTCCCTCCCCTCTCTGTACCGATCGGTACAGTGTGAGAGGGGAGGGGGAGGGAGCGGATGGCAGCAGCAGCTCTGTGGGCTGGATCTGTGACAATTGCAGTCACAGATCCAGCCATCCATCCATCCCTGCTCAGCCATCCCTGTGCAATACTCTGCAATACACCCTGCTAATACTCTGCAATACACCCTGCCAATACTCTGCAATACACCCTGCCAATACTCTGCAAAATACCCTGCGCAATACTCGGCAAAATACTCTGCAATACCCTGGTGCAATACTCTGCAATACCCTGGTGCAATACTCTGCAATACCCTGGTGCAATACTCTGCAATACCCTGCAAAATACTCTGCAATACCCTGCACAATACTCTGCAATACCCTGCACAATACTCTGCAATACCCTGCGCAATACTCTGCAATACCCTGCGCAATACTCTGCAATACCCTGCAATACCCTGTGCAATACCCCCTGTGCAATACCCCGTGCAATACCCTGCCATAGTCCGCAATACTCCGCAATGCCCGGCAATACTCCGCAATGCCCGGCAATACTCTGCAATGCCCAGCAATACTCTGCAATAACCACTTCCCGCCCGCCGGCCGTCATATGACGTCCTTGACTTTGTGCGGGGATATCTGAATGATGCTTGCAGCTACAGGCATCATTCAGATATCAGCTTTTTCAGCCGGCGATTCCCTACACCATAAGAACAATCATAGTGGCTGTTCCGCCGCTTGATCATTCTTACGGGAGGCGAGAGGGGATGTCCCCCCCCCGCCACCCTCCGGTGCTTCTACCGACTCACCGCTATGATCAAAGCCAGGATTTATTTATTTATTTTTTTTATTTTTTTTTCAGGCTTCCCAGCCTAGAGGTGAGATGTGGGGTCTTATTGACCTCATATCTCACTGTAAAGTGGACCTGTCATGCCATATTCCTATTACAAGGGATGTTTACGTTCCTTGTAATAGGTATAAAAGTGATCAAAAAAATTTTTGGGGCGGAAAAACATGTCAAACTAAAATAAATAAAGTAAAATGAACAATAAAAAAATATATATTTTTTTAAAGCGCCCCTGTCCTCGTGAGCTCGCATACAGAAGCGAACGCATACGTAAGTCCCGCCCACATCTGAAAACGGTTTTCAAACCACACATGTGAGGTATCTCTGCGAACGTTAGAGCGAGAGCAATCATTTTGGCCCTAGACCTCCTCTGTAACTCAAAACATGTAACCAGTAAAAATATTTAAAGCGTCGCCTATGGGGATTTTTTAAGTAGCGAAGTTTGGCGCCATTCCACGAGTGTGTGCAATTTTTAAGGGTGACATGTTAGGTATCTATTTACTCGGCGTAACTTCATCTTTCACATTATGCAAAAACATTGGGCTAACTTTACTGTTCTTTTTTTTTTTAAGCACAAAACATTTTTTTTTTCCGTAAAAAACGCGTTAAAAAAATTGCTGCGCAAATATCGTGCGAGATAAAAAGTTGAAACAACCACCATTATATTCTCTAAGGTCTTTGCTAAAAAAAAATATATAATGTTTTGGGGTTCTATGTAATTTTCTAGCAAACAAATGATGATTTTTACATGTAGGAGAGAAATGTCAGAATTGGCCTGGGTGCTCCAGAACGCCTGAAGGTGCTCCCTGCATGTTGGGCCTCTGTATGTGGCCACGCTGTGTAAAAGTCTCACACATGTGGTATCGCCATACTCGGGAGTAATAGCAGAATGTATTTTGGGGTGTAATTTGTGGAATGCATATGCTGTGTGTGAGAAATAACCTGCTAATATGACAATTTTGTGAAAAAAAAAAAAAAGAAAAAAAAATCTTGATTTTGCAAAGAATTGTGGGAAAAAATGACAACTTCAAAAACTCACAATGCCTCTTTCTGAATACCTTGGAATGTCTTCTTTCCAAAAAGGGGTCATTTGGGGGGTATTTGTACTTTTCTGGCATGTTAGGGTCTCAAGTAGGGATGGGCCCGGTGCTCGATTCGAACCCATGTTCGAATCGAGCACCGGGCGTTCGCTCGCTCGTCGAGCCCAGAACTATTTGGGCCGTTCGCATCACATTCGTGTGATGCGAGCGGCCCCGCAATGCATTGCGGCCGGCGCGGCCGGCGCAGTGCATTGCTGGCTGTTGATTGGCCAAGCATGCACTGTGACCCCGCATGCTTGGCCAATCACAGTGCCCGAAACTCGGAGAGCAATAATTGGCTACAGGCAGGACGCCTGTAGCCAATTACAGCTCAGGGGCTTTAGTACATGCCCCACCATTTAAAAGGCCGCCACGCCATCGGCCCCGGTCACATGAGTTCCGGCTTTAGGAGAGATCAGTCTGCTGATTCTGTCTTTGCTTGATACTGAAAGATTTGCTCTTCTTTGCTAAACCATTGGCTATTTCTTTGCTAAACCATTGCTACCTAAGTCATTGATCGTTCATTGCTGCTGATTGCACAGTTAGCGTGTTATTAGCTGCTGCTGGGGATTAGTCTGGTGCGTGCTTACTGTTAGTACAGTATTGCAGTAGTACCAACCGCAGTGCTGTTAGCACAGCATTGCACCCCAACAGCACCCATAGGACTTCTAGTGTGTTAGTGGCAGCAAACAGAGCTCCTATATTTTCTTCTCAGCAGCACCCATAGGACTTCTAGTGTGTTAGTGGCAGCAAACAGAGCTCCTATATTTTCTTCTCAGCAGCACCCATAGGACTTCTAGTGTGTTAGTGGCAGCAAACAGAGCTCCTATATTTTCTTCTCAGCAGCACCCATAGGACTTCTAGTGTGTTAGTGGCATCACACAGAGCTCCTATATTTTCTTCTCAGCAGCACCCATAGGACTTCTAGTGTGTTAGTGGCAGCAAACAGAGCTCCTATATTTTCTTCTCAGCAGCACCCATAGGACTTCTAGTGTGTTAGTGGCATCACACAGAGCTCCTATATTTTCTTCTCAGCAGCACCCATAGGACTTCTAGTGTGTTAGTGGCAGCAAACAGAGCTCCTATATTTTCTTCTCAGCAGCACCCATAGGACTTCTAATGTGTTAGTGGCATCACACAGAGTTCCTATATTTTCATCTCAGAAGCACCCATAGGACTTCTAGTGTGTTAGTGGCATCACACAGAGCTCCTATATTTTCTTCTCAGAAGCACCCATAGGACTTCTAGTGTGTTAGTGGCAGCAAACAGAGCTCCTATATTTTCTTCTTAGCAGCACCCATAGGACTTCTAATGTGTTAGTGGCATCACACAGAGTTCCTATATTTTCATCTCAGAAGCACCCATAAGACTTCTAGTGTGTTAGTGGCATCACACAGAGCTCCTATATTTTCTTCTCAGAAGCACCCATAGGACTTCTAGTGTGTTAGTGGCAGCAAACAGAGCTCCTATATTTTCTTCTCAGCAGCACCCATTGGACTTCTAGTGTGTTAGTGGCATCACACAGAGTTCCTATATTTTCATCTCAGAAGCACCCATAGGACTTCTAGTGGGTTAGTGGCATCACACAGAGCTCCTATATTTTCTTCTCAGCAGCACCCATAGGACTTCTAGTGTGTTAGTGGCAGCAAACAGAGCTCCTATATTTTCTTCTCAGCAGCACCCATAGGACTTTAATGTGTTAGTGGCATCACACAGAGCTCCTATATTTTCTTCTCAGCAGCACCCATAGGACTTCTAGTGTGTTAGTGGCAGCAAACAGAGCTCCTATATTTTCTTCTCAGCAGCACCCATAGGACTTCTAGTGTGTTAGTGGCATCACACAGAGCTCCTATATTTTCATCTCAGAAGCACCCATAGGACTTCTAGTGTGTTAGTGGCATCACACAGAGCTCCTATATTTTCTTCTCAGCAGCACCCATAGGACTTCTAGTGTGTTAGTGGCAGCAAACAGAGCTCCTATATTTTCTTCTCAGAAGCACCCATAGGACTTCTAGTGTGTTAGTGGTATCACACAGAGTTCCTATATTTTCATCTCAGAAGCACCCATAGGACTTCTAGTGTGTTAGTGGCATCACACAGAGCTCCTATATTTTCTTCTCAGCAGCACCCATAGGACTTCTAGTGTGTTAGTGGCATCACACAGAGCTCCTATATTTTCATCTCAGAAGCACCCATAGGACTTCTAGTGTGTTAGTGGCATCACACAGAGCTCCTATATTTTCTTCTCAGCAGCACCCATAGGACTTCTAGTGTGTTAGTGGCAGCAAACAGAACTCCTATATTTTCTTCTCAGCAGCACCCATAGGACTTCTAGTGTGTTAGTGGCATCACACAGAGCTCCTATATTTTCTTCTCAGCAGCACCCATAGGACTTCTAGTGTGTTAGTGGCATCACACAGAGCTCCTATATTTTCTTCTCAGCAGCACCCATAGGACTTCTAGTGTGTTAGTGGCATCACACAGAGCTCCTATATTTTCATCTCAGAAGCACCCATAGGACTTCTAGTGTGTTAGTGGCAGCAAACAGAGCTCCTATATTTTCTTCTCAGCAGCACCCATAGGACTTCTAGTGTGTTAGTGGCATCACACAGAGCTCCTATATTTTCTTCTCAGCAGCACCCATAGGACTTCTAGTGTGTTAGTGGCAGCAAACAGAGCTCCTATATTTTCTTCTCAGCAGCACCCATAGGACTTCTAATGTGTTAGTGGCATCACACAGAGTTCCTATATTTTCATCTCAGAAGCACCCATAGGACTTCTAGTGTGTTAGTGGCATCACACAGAGCTCCTATATTTTCTTCTCAGAAGCACCCATAGGACTTCTAGTGTGTTAGTGGCAGCAAACAGAGCTCCTATATTTTCTTCTTAGCAGCACCCATAGGACTTCTAATGTGTTAGTGGCATCACACAGAGTTCCTATATTTTCATCTCAGAAGCACCCATAGGACTTCTAGTGTGTTAGTGGCATCACACAGAGCTCCTATATTTTCTTCTCAGAAGCACCCATAGGACTTCTAGTGTGTTAGTGGCAGCAAACAGAGCTCCTATATTTTCTTCTCAGCAGCACCCATAGGACTTCTAGTGTGTTAGTGGCATCACACAGAGTTCCTATATTTTCATCTCAGAAGCACCCATAGGACTTCTAGTGTGTTAGTGGCATCACACAGAGCTCCTATATTTTCTTCTCAGCAGCACCCATAGGACTTCTAGTGTGTTAGTGGCAGCAAACAGAGCTCCTATATTTTCTTCTCAGCAGCACCCATAGGACTTCTAGTGTGTTAGTGGCATCACACAGAGCTCCTATATTTTCATCTCAGAAGCACCCATAGGACTTCTAGTGTGTTAGTGGCATCACACAGAGCTCCTATATTTTCTTCTCAGCAGCACCCATAGGACTTCTAGTGTGTTAGTGGCAGCAAACAGAGCTCCTATATTTTCTTCTCAGCAGCACCCATAGGACTTCTAGTGTGTTAGTGGCATCACACAGAGTTCCTATATTTTCATCTCAGAAGCACCCATAGGACTTCTAGTGTGTTAGTGGCATCACACAGAGCTCCTATATTTTCTTCTCAGCAGCACCCATAGGACTTCTAGTGTGTTAGTGGCATCACACAGAGCTCCTATATTTTCATCTCAGAAGCACCCATAGGACTTCTAGTGTGTTAGTGGCATCACACAGAGCTCCTATATTTTCATCTCAGAAGCACCCATAGGACTTCTAGTGTGTTAGTGGCATCACACAGAGCTCCTATATTTTCATCTCAGAAGCACCAATAGGACTTCTAGTGTGTTAGTGGCAGCAAACAGAGCTCCTATATTTTCTTGTCAGCAGCACACATAGTACCTATAGTGTGTTAGTGTCAGCACCCATAGGACCTACAGTGTGTTGTGAGCACACATAGGAGTTCTATTTTTTATACTATATACACTACCGACTACAATGGCTGGAAGACCGCCAAGGAGAGGCAGAGCGTGCCGAGGCAAGAACACAGGGCAGGCAGGCTCTGTTTCTAGAGACAACAGTGCTGGCCGTGGACGTGGTCGTGCATCGTCATCAGCACGTGGCCATGGGACACGCTTGTCTTTGTTTTCGGCAGCTGGACATGTGGAGCCGCATCATGCCGAAGGCTTGGTAGAATGGATGACCAAGCCCTCCTCATCCTCCTCATCCTCTCTCACCCAGGCTCAGGGTACTGGCAGAGCAGCTGCCAACGCGTACTCAATGGCATCATCAGCCACCCCTTCCCTAGACCCACCATGTCCTCCTGAGGAGTCCCCCGAACTGTTTGAGCACAGTGTTGGGTACATGCTCCAGGAGGATGCCCAACGATTCGAAGGCTCGGATGATGATACCCAGCTTGAGGAAGTCAGTAGTGTGCGCGCAGAGAGAGGGGATGCTGAAGGACAGCAATCTGGCAGTAGTGTTCCACCAGCTGCAGCTTACTGCCAGGTTTGCTCTAGTGGTGAAGAGGGAGGGGATGATGAGGTCACTGACTCCACGTGGGTGCCTGAAGGGAGAGAGGAGGAGGAGGAGGAGGATGCAGCGTCACATGTCCAACGAGGCAGGATGCCCCCTGGAGGCCAGCTAGAGGCCAGCACAGCAACTGTACCACACCGCAGAGGTCCGCCTGTGCAGGGCGCTGCCTCTGCACGTTATCACAAAAGTTCTTTGGTGTGGGCCTTTTTTGAGACGAGTGCATCAGATCGCACCACTGCTATTTGCAATATTTGTCTCAAGCGTATCTCGCGTGGCCAAAACATCAGCCGCTTGGGCACCACAAGCATGAGCAGACATATGTCGACCTGCCATGCAGCTCGTTGGCAAGCACACATAAAAGACCCACACCAAAGAACAAAGCGGACCTCTCCTTGCTCCTCATCAGCTGGGATCTCCATCCCCACTATATCTTCAGTCCTCTCTGAAAGCTGCTCTGAGAGGACTGAAGGTGTAGAATTAGGTGTGTCACAACCAAGTACTTGCAGTACACCGACGTCCGATTGTAGCAGGCAAATTTCCCTGCCCCAGCTGCTGGACCGTCGAAAGAAGTATACTCCCAGCCATCCACATGCCCAGCGGTTGAATGCTAGCTTGGCTAAATTGCTAGCACTTCAACTGCTGCCTTTTCAGTTGATAGACTCGGCCCCCTTCCGTGAGTTTGTTCAATGTGCGGTTCCTCAGTGGCAGGTTCCCAAACGCCACTTTTTCTCACGGAAGGCGATTCCGTCTCTCTACTGGCATGTGGAAGGCAATGTCCATGCCTCGCTGGACAGGGCGGTCAGCGGTAAGGTGCATATTACCGCTGACTCATGGTCCAGCAGGCATGGACAGGGACGTTATCTTTCTTTCACGGCCCATTGGGTCACTCTATTGGCAGCTGGGAGGGATGCAGGACAAGGTGCAGTAGTGTTGGAGGTTGTTCCGCCACCACGCCTCCAAAATGCTACTACTGGTTGTGACACACCTCTCTCCTCCACCCCCTCCTCTTCTTCTTCCTCCATGTCCTCTTCGAGTGCTCTGTCCTCGGAACCAGCGGTGCTCCGTAGGCGTACAAGGGGCTACGCGAGTACGCAGGCAAAAAGATGCCATGCTGTGCTTGCGCTGGTGTGTTTGGGGGACAGGAGCCACACTGGGCCAGAGGTTCTGGCAGCTCTGCAGGGGCAGGCCGAGAGGTGGTTGACGCCACGCCAGCTTAAGCCAGGAATGGTCGTTTCTGATAATGGCACCAACCTCCTCTCCGCCCTGCGACAGGGGCAGCTCACCCATGTGCCCTGTATGGCTCACGTCCTCAACCTGGTGGTGCAGCGGTTCTTGGGCAGGTTCCCAGGCTTACAGGATGTCCTGAGGCAGGCCAGGAAAGTCTGTGTGCATTTCCGCCGATCTTATAATGCCAGTGCTCGGCTGACTGAGCTGCAAAAGGAGCTGAACCTGCCCAAGAACCGCCTAATATGTGACATGCCCACCAGGTGGAACTCAACGTTGGCCATGCTGCAGCGACTGCACACGCAGCAGAGGGCCATCAATGAGTACCTTTGCGACTACGGCACCAGGACAGGGTCAGGGGAGCTTGGCTTTTTTTCCCCACGCCAGTGGAGCATGATCAGGGATGCATGCACTGTCCTCTCACCATTTGAGGAGGCCACGAGGATGGTGAGCAGTGACAGTGCATGCATCAGTGACACTGTACCTCTTGTCCACCTGTTGGAGCATACGCTGCGTGGGATAATGGACAGGGCACTTGAGGCAGAACAGAGGCAGGAAGAGGAGGACTTCCTTGTCTCTCAAGGCCCCCTTTATCCAGACAATGTTCCTTCTGTCCCACCCATCACACAGGAAGAGGAGGAGGAGGAGGAGGAGGAGGAGGATTGTGTGAGCATGGAGGTGGAGCCTGGCACTCAGCATCAGCAGCAGCAGTCTTTTAGGGATGATGTACAGTCCCAACAAACCAGTGGACTTGTACGTGGCTGGGAGGAGGTGGCTGGCGATCATGTCATCCTCAGTGACCCAGAAGACTCCGGACCGAATGCCTCAGCTAACCTACGCTGCATGGCCTCCCTGATCCTGCAAAGCCTGCGGAAGGATCCTCGTGTTCTTCGGATCAAGGAGAGTGACCATTACTGGCTGGCCACTCTCCTTGATCCACGGTACAAGGGTAAGGTTGCGGACCTTATCTTGCCGTCGCAGAGGGAGCAGAGGATGAGACATCTCAGGGAGGCCTTGCAGAAAGGTCTGTGCAACGCGTTCCCAGAAACTGGGAGGTTACAAACTCCTGGTCCTGGACGACGAGTTGCTGAGGCTTCGGTCAGTAGCAGAAGGAGCGGTGGGGAAGGTGGACGTCTGACCGATGCGTTCAGACAATTTTTTAGTCCGCAGCCCCAAGGTATGATCGGTTCCAGCAACCATCGCCAGCGTCTGATATACATGGTGCAGGAATACCTAGGGGCAAGGTCAGACTTGGACACCTTTCCCACCGAAAATCCTCTGGCTTACTGGGTCCTGAGGATGGATCACTGGCCAGAGCTTGCACAGTATGCAATTGAGCTACTGGCCTGTCCTGCATCCAGCGTTCTTTCCGAACGCACATTCAGTGCTGCTGGAGGATTTGTCACCGATCATAGGGTGCGCCTGTCCACCGACTCGGTTGATCGACTGACCTTCATAAAAATGAATCAGTCTTGGATCACCACCAGCTACCAGACACCTGAAGCGGATATAACGGAATAATTTATAATGTCACATCCATTCAAGACTGCCTATGCTGATGCTGAGTGACTGTCCTGTTATGTTCACTGACTATCCTCTTCCTCCTCCTCAATGATCCATGCCACCACACCAGTGCCTAAGGCACAATTTTTCAGCCCCTGTATAACAGGGGCGTGTAATTACAATTTTTTAAAAAGATGCTTCGCAACAGGTGTGACTGCTGTGCTCAGAGTACAGTATCTGTGAGGGGTTGCAGTGTTGTGGCACCAGCACCAGTGCCTAAGGCACAATTTTTCAGCCCCTGTTGGGGCGTGTAATTACAATTTTTAGGCAATGCTTTGCAACAGGTCTCATTGCTGTGCTCAGAGTACAGTATCTGTGAGGGGTTGCAGTGTTGTGGCACCAGCACCAGTGCCTAAGGCACAATTTTTCAGCCCCTGTATAACAGGGGCGTGTAATTACAATTTTTTAAAAAGATGCTTCGCAACAGGTGTGACTGCTGTGCTCCAAGTACAGTATCTGTGAGGGGTTGCAGTGTTGTGGCACCAGCACCAATGCCTAAGGCACAATTTTTCAGCCCCTGTTTAACAGGGGCGTGTAATTACAAATCTTGATCTAATAGTTCACAGCAGGGCCCATTCCTGCGCCCACCAAGAGTAACTATGAGGGCCTACAGTCTTGTGGCAACACCGTCCACCACCACCACCACCACCAAAGGCCCAATTTTTCTGCCCTGTTCAACAGGTGCATGCAATTACAAATCTTGATCTAATAACTCACAGCAGGGCCCATTCCTGCACCCACCAAGAGTAACTGTGAGGGCTTACAGTCTTGTGGCAACACCGTCCACCACCACCACCACCACCACCAAAGGCCCAATTTTTCTGCCCGGTTCAACAGGTGCATGCAAGTACAAATCTTGATCTATTAACTCACAGCAGGGCCCATTCCTGTGCCCACCAGTCTTGTGGCTACACCAACATCTAATAGGGCAAATTTCTGCAGAGTATATACGGCAGGCCCCTACTTTCAAACATCCAACTTACAAACGACTCCTACTTGCAAACGGCAAGAGAAAACAGGAAGTGAGAGGAAATCTACCCCTAGGAAGGAAAATTCTATCCTGTTAGATTTAATTTGGGAAAAAGGTATCTCCTCTCTACTGATGCTTTATCACCAATCCTTGTTTCAATTAAAACCCCACTTTTCCAAAAACATTTGTCATTGGGACGGAAAGTGAGGTGACATGTTCTGAACAGATGTGCAAAGACAGCAAATGTTACAGGGGTGATAACCCCTCCCTATGTTCTCCAAAAAGCTTAAAAATTGATTTTTTTGGGATGTAGCTACACTTCATAATGTACCTGTTCAGATTCTACTTAAGAACAAACCTACAGTCCATGTCTTGTTTGCACCACCTATATACTGCTGTTCAGAGTATATAGGGTTGTAGGTATAGGGTTTTATTTTGGGTGCGGGGTCCCCCTTAGTATCCATACAAGACCCAAAGGGGCTGGGGTGGGGGGGGGGGTGATGGGGTAGCCATGCCATTTTTCTCAAGGATTTTCAGCCATATGGCGGCCAGGACAAGACATGACATTAAAGCCGCAAGTGGTTTTAAATGGCTTCTTTTTTTCCTTTACAAATGTCATTTTGTGCAAGGACAGTTCTAAACACGGGAAACACATGCCACTTCACAGGCATACTTTAGACACCCCCCAGGTACCATATTTAAAGGAAAATTTCACTTTTTTTTTTTTCACTTTATGCATCATTAAAATGACTGCTCCCGAAAAAACTTTAGTTTTTAAAATTTCTTTTTGCATTGATATATGTCCCCTGGGGCAGGACCCGGGTCCCCAAACCTGTTTTATGACATTAACATGCATATTGGCCGTTGTAATTAGCAATTTTGATTTCGAACGTTCGCGTCCATTATAACGAATAGGGTTCGAAAATTCGCGCGAACTTTCGGTCCGTTCGAAGGTTCTGGTGCAAACCGAACCCGGGGGTGTTCGGCTCATCCCTAGTCTCAAGAAATGAGATCGGCCGTCAGTACTTCAGGTGTGATCAATTTTCAGATATTGGCACCATAGCTTGTGGACTCTATAACTTTCACAAAGACCAAATAATATCCACCAATTTGTACTTATTTTTACCAAAGATATGTAGCAGTATAAATTTTGGCCAAAATTTATGAAGAAAAAATAGTAATTTGCAAAATTTTATAACAGAAACGAAAAAAAAAATCATTTTTTTTACAAAATTTTCAGTCTTTTTCCTCTTATAGCGCAAAAAATAAAAAACCCAACAGTGATTAAATACCACCAAAAGAAAGCTCTATTTGTGTGAAAAAAAGGACAAAAAATTCATGTGGGTACAGTGTTGTATGACTGAGTAATTGTCATTCAAAATGTGAGAGCAACGAAAGCTGAAAATTGGTCTGGTTATTAAGGGGGTTTAAGTGCCCAGTGGTCAAGTGGTTAACACTATTTTCCAAATGTGATATCTCTTCCACCACTTCAAATTTTGTTTGGCAATGTGGCCATATATAATATATTAGAGGCATGAGTATTTGTACTATTTCCACTCCCTTGGCAGACATTGAAAAACATAAGGAACAAATTCCGAATGTCTATACGCACATAGTTAAAGGGGTTGTAAAGGTTTGTTTTTTATTTTCTAAAGAGGTTCCTTCAAGCTTGTGCATTGTTGGTTCACTTACCTTTTCCTTAGATTTCCCTTCTAAATATTTTTTTTCTTTGTTTTCTTTGTCTGAATTTCTCACTTCCTGTTCCTCCTCAGTAAGCTGTACAGTAAGCTGTTCTGGCTGACTCCACACCACTCGGATGATGGTGTGAAGTTTAGTGAGAAGAAACAGGAAGTGAGAAATTCAGACAAAGGAAAAAAATATTTAGAAGGTAAATCAAAGGAAAAGGTAAGTGAACCAACAATGCACTAGCTTAAAGGAACCTATTTAGAAAATAAAAAACGAACCTTTACAACCCCTTTAAACACACCCTACATTTTGCACACACACATCTTTAGAGAAGGAACTGCTATAAACAATATTTTTTGGCAGTTGCAAAGAGTAAAACATGTTTGCAGTTGCTTTGTGTTGAGTAATTGCTTCCTGTTTTGCAAGAAGATTGTGTAGACCTAGTCATTTCATATTATTATATCTAAACAGAACCATCATTTGCAAATGTTCCTCTCTTTATATTAGCTGTAGAAATAAAACAGACTTTCATGCAGTTGTAAAGGGGCAATCTTGGGTAATGTGCTTAGGAATAGTTGACGTAAATGAATACAGCAAATTAGTTAGGTTTATTTGACCTGTACTGCATGTTATTAAATGGCAATGTCAATATGTTTTTTTTTTTCATTTTTAATTACAAGCTTCCATTGGGAACTGATGCTAATGGATAGCTTGTTTTATGTGCAGAATACTTTACGCGTCTTAAATATATATTTTGAAATCTATTTCTGAAGATCATCCAATAATTATTGTTTTTCAGAAGACGATTGCACTATACTGTTTAGATTTAATACTATGCCATCACAACACCACAATGACCTATAGTCACCGATCCCAGTATTACTTGTTTGTCTGCCTCTGTAAATATACACTGAAAAGTTCAAAAACATTTTCGATTGACATTTTCCTGCTGTTAAGATTGTTAAAGGCTTATCCAAATAGCCGGCACAGTTTAAAGTACTATCTTTTTGTACTTGTCATATGCTATGTGAAGCCCCTAAGTATGATTACAAAGCATGATTACAACGTGATTGTTTTGCTACAAAAGTGGTAAACATTTTTATTACAACAATACACAGCAGAAATGTACGTTGGCATTACACCTTGGTTCAAACAGATATAGCACACTTTATGCTAAAGTGTATGTTTGGGCAATCAAAAATATGCAATACATCTGTATTATACAGACACATTTCACCATGTTCTGTCACCTTGCAAGTATATGATCATTTTGGATGGACAGCGGGTGAGGACAGAACAGAGACATTTCTGTATTGGGACACAGATTCATGTTCACCTAAAGATTTGCCTTTAAATGGTGTCACCTGGCTTGGATTTATTTAGGAGAACATCATGAGTGCATCCCTATTGGCACACATCTACACCCTCCAAACGCTGGGAATTGACGCTACTTCATCCCTCTTGGGCGCCTTTTTGGGACCCTCTAGAGGTCTGCCTGGGGTACCTGCTTCCACAGCCGGTGGCTGCGTTAGGAGAAATCTCAAATGCCTTTTGAATACATTTTTTAATTGAATATTGTTCTGTAACATCCATTCAACCATACTCAACTGCACCCCTAGAGCCCCTGATGAAGCCTACAATGCGAAACTTGTCAGTTTAGGCACCTCTCCTTTTTCCTCCAGTTACAGTATACGTGATAATAGATTCATTTTATTTATGGTGTATATGAACATAACGGGGAGGGCCTCTAATTTGGGGTTGCAACATGGCTTGCAGCATCTTTTTCATGTTTTTAGTGGAGTTATATCCCAGAAAAATACTTTTAATAGATTTGTAATTACATTTTATTTTTTAAGAAGTCTATTGGTGTATTATTCTGACAGAAGGTTGCGACACCTTAAAAATCCCGCTTTCATTCTCTACATGTTTTCTTACAAAAAATACCTGTAGATCCTGATAGAAATCCAGTGAGCTTCTAATTGTTTATAGTGAGCTGACAACATTGCTTTTGCTGTACTGTATTTTTTTGTACTGGCAGCAGAAACAAAACATGGGGAGTGTGGTTGTATTGCAGAGATGCATTGTGTGTTTTTTTTTCTTAACTTGCATAGACATACGCTTAATATGTTATTTAGTCCATCCGGGGAGAACCCAGGCAGGACTAGTCACACTGCTTGGGATTTCAGTGCAGAAAAGGGAGAGTTGACAGCTCAACCAGGAATTTAAAGTGGTATTAAAGGTTCAGCTTTTATTTTTTATAACAACAATGTTATACTTGCCTGCTCTGTGCAATAGTTTTGCACAGAGCAGCCCTGATCCTCTTCTTCTCGGGTCTCCTCCAGGCGCTCCTGGCTCCTTCCTCATGACCAGTGCCCCCAATAGCAAGCTGCTTGAGATGGGGGCACTGTTGCTCTATGCGTCCATTAGATACATAGAGCTGCAGCTCAGCCCCACTCCCACTCTCCCCTCATTGGCTCACTGGCTGTGATTGACTCAGCCAATGAGGAGAGGGACAGCCGTGAATCTCATGAAAATCATTGGATTGATAGTGTCTGTTCACACTTGTATGACTTTGCATCCGACTTTGGACATCAAAGTCGGATGACAAGTCGTGCCCCATGTTTTTCAATGATAACCGTTCATATATGTGCGACTTAAATTTGCAACAACTTCAAAGTAGTCACGCACTGCTCTGGTCCAACTTTCATTTAACTTTAGGGCCATAGACTTCAATGTTAACCTTCAAAAGTTGAACGAAAGTCGTACCTTTATGTTTTACATGCAACAGTTGTCCTTCACACTACCTTGTAGTACTACCCATAATAGTTTTTTCCCTAAGACTAACCAGCTCATAGCTCACATCCTGACTGATTTGAAATACTTGATAGCAATGAATTGGAAGAGAACTTTTCCACCATTGCAAAAAGGTCTCTATACACATATTGGTGAGATTTAATTGAACTCTTAACGGCCAAACTCCACAACACCGTAAACTTTTTGGATCTCATATGGGAACCCTGGAATCTCTAGCGACTGGACATTACTTTTTTCTTTCTATTTTCCTATTATTTCCTACTTTTCCTACCTATTTTATGTCCTCTCTTGACCTCCACCTAAACCTTATATTGTTTTTTTCTTACAAATAGAGCTTTCTTTTGGTGGTTGGTGGCTGTTTTAATTTTTTGCACTAACAAAAACGAAAGACTGGCAATTTTGAAAAAAAACAATATTTTTTACTTTCTGCTATAAAACATATCCAATAAAAAAAATGTAAAAAATCTAATTTCTTTATTAATTTAGGCCAATATGTATTTTTCTACATATTTTTGGTAAAACAAGTCCTAATAAGTGTACATTTATTGGTTTGCACAAAACTTAACAAGTCGGACAAATCGGACATCTAACTGACACTTTTTTGGGGACCAGTGACATTATTACAGTGATCAGTGCTAAGAATATGCACTGTCACTGTACTAATGACACTGTCAGGGAAGGGGTTAACATAAGGGGCAATCAAAGGGTTAACTGTGTGCCTAGCTAATTTTTCATTGTTGTGGGGGAGGTGCTTTTACTAGTGGAATGCATGGATTGCTGTTCCTGCTTTACAGAAACACAGGATCCATGCCTTCTGTACTGACAAAATGTCAATCTGCCTTGTTTACATAGGCAGACTGTCATTCTGACTACCGAACGATCAGCGGATGCTGGCTGACATCAGGTCTGCGGGACCCGCTGATCAGCTTCCACTGTGTAAAATCACAGCTGAAGCGAGCCTCCGGCAGCGCGCACTCGTGCCTGATTCCAGGAAGTGCAAGATCACGTATATATACGTGATCCTGCTCAGCTCTGCAGCAAGTGTTTTTTTTTAAAAAGAGTTAAAAAAAAACACTATCCCTCAATTTTGTCTTTTATCATTTTATTTATTATCTATTCAAAGCAAAAGAAGCTTCTCATATTGTCCAATGTATTATTGTGGTTGAACAAAATGGGAAAGTTAAGAAATTTTTCTTAAAATTTTTTTTGTTGGTCTCTTGTGTGAATGGGAACATATAATAAACATATACAGGCATACCCCACTTTTAAGTACACAATGGGGTTTATTTACTAAAGCTGGAAAGTGCAAAATCAGGCTCACTTCTGCATAGAAACCAATGAGTTTCTAACCTAAGCTTGTTCAGTTAAGCTTTGGTAATAAAACCTGGAAGTTCATGGGTTTCTATGCAGAAGTGAGCCTGATTTTGCACTTTCCAGCTTTAGTAAATAAACTCTATTGTGTACTTAAAAGTGGGGTATGCCTGTGTAGCGGGGTCTCTAAATTTATGTGGGACACCCAGGTGTGTAAGTATAGGGATAGTGGACCACTTGTGTTCGTGGAGGATTGGATGGTGTAATAATCTCCTTGGCCTCTGGGTGGCGGGGTACCTGGAGGCTCAAGGTAGATTTGCCATTACAGTGCTAGCCTTTTTGTCTCTTTTCGGAGATGGTACGGCGAGGGCGGGGAACCTGCCGTAGTGTCAATGGGAGGAGATAAAAGGGGGAGACGCCCTAACCACGAGGTCTTCTGGAGGAAGTTCTTCACGCGCCCAGGCACCTTAGGCCTGGGTGCGGGCGGTTCCGGATTCCGGCCCAGGCGCCCTAGGCCTGACCGGAATGAAGTTGGAGTCCATCCCAGGCACCTTCAGCCTGGGGTGAGGTACTAAACTAGGAGGCCTGGGGTCCAGTGACTTCGACTGGATCCCGCAAGGGTGGAGACGTCCGAGGGTCCCTGAGGTGGACGGGGCCCATGTCTGAGGTGAGGAGGCCGGGGAGGTTACCCATTCGGAGAGTCTGGAGCAGCATCAACCCAGTGACGGATGGGCCTCTGGTAACTCCCTTGGAGGGACATCTTCCCCTGATAAGGGCCACAACGCAGCGAAGGTACTCCTATCTACTTTCTCTTGAGTCGCTGGTAGAGACTCTCAGATTCTAAGTCCTTTCTAGCTGAATGCTATAGTAACCGCTGGCGAGATCGCAGTGGTTTAGTTAATAACCAGGATAGTGCCTCGACCTGCTCACCCCCGTATCAAAATGTTATCAAGTCGCAACCAGATGGCTACTGAAGCACTGTTTATTGTGAGATGTACAATAAAGAAAGAGTTGGACTGTGATCGGTGTGTGGAACTCTGGTTAATGGGAGCAGAGGGAAGTGTTGACACAGCAGGACTGTATTCTAGAACAAAACACATAGGCCCGAGGAAATATATGGTGCTGGCCTTCACCTCACCCACAGCTATGGGGAGGACATGGGCCGTAGCGCATCTCACCCTGTCGTGTGACATACCCCTAGACAAAGGATATGGGGTGAGGCCGCTGCACCTGTAATAGGGATTTCTCAAAATTTGCAGCAAAAGTGGAAACACACTTTAAATGTATGACTACAACTAATCTTTAAGCCATAAACTTGTATGGAAAATTACTGCCTTATAAATGTATTTATAACAACAATGGATTGTTCCTTATATAATTTTGACGTTTTGTACACCCATGTACCCATGTTAAATGCATGTAAACCCTGATGAATTATTTAATCTGGTTCATGAAATATATACAGTATGTTGATTTCTTGCAAATTGTGTTTGCTGGCTGTTTTGACTGACGTTCTTATAGAAGTACCGTATATACTTGAGTATAAGCCAAGTTTTTCAGCACATTTTTTTGTGCTGAAAATGCCCCCCTCGGCTTATACTCGAGACTGTGTCCATCTGCAGCCTTGTGCGCCTGATCTCCCGGCGCTGTGACGTCAGTCTAGTCGGCGGCCGTGCAGCGTAACAAAGCCCCGCCTCCTCCTCGTCCTCGTCCGTGATAGGTGGAACACTGACTCACTGCTAGGAAACTGAGCCAGTGTTCCGTCACGGACGAGGATGAGGCAGAGGCGGGGCTTTATTACACTACATGGCCGCCGACTAGACTGACTGCATGTCACAGCGCCGAAAATCATCAGGCTGCAGATAGACACAGCGCCGGTGTTTCGTCAGATCGGTACATGAGGCACAGATCAGGTAGGGAGATTGGCACAGTGAGGCATACAGATGGACACAGTGAGGCATGCAGATTAACACAGTGAGGGACAGTGAGGCATGCAGATGGACACAGTAAGGCACAGTGAGGCATGCAGATGTACAGTGAGGCACAGTGAGGCATGCAGATGGACACAGTGAGGCACAGTGAGGCATGCAGATGGACACAGTGAAGCTGCAAATGGGTGCAGTGATTCTGCAGATGGGCATTGTTGACCCTCTTTTCCACTTACAGTAGCTGCTGCATTTCTCACCCTAGGCTTATACTCGAGTCAATACGTTTTACCATTTTTTTGTGGTAAAATTAGGTGCCTCAGCTTATATTCGGGTTGGCTTATACTCGAGTATATACGGTAATACAAAATTACCAGAATTGTAACTTTTCTGGATTTCTCTGTTGTTAATAGACCTCATTTATCATGTGCTCACTGTGGCATGGTAATCTTTCTGGAAGACATTTGTTCACCAAAGTAATTTTTTGAAATAACTGCAACGGAATGGGGATGGTTCCCAGGTTGGCCATAGATGACATCAGTAACATCAGGAATGGCCGGCATAGCCTTGTCCTGATCAGTACTTTACTGAACCTATAGCTTTTAAACACATTTGACATTTAATTTCAAAGCACACACAGAATAGGAAAGAAAACAGTCCTTCGTTGATCACAGACACTGTATGGTGGATAATCCTTGCCAGTGATAACAAGCATTTTTTTAAGCAGGCATGTGCTTGTTATCACCTGCTCATTAACCCAAGCACTGCCTGATTATTGCATGTGATGCTCAGATTGGTCTTATCTTTTATCAAAATGGAGTCCAACATCTGCTTAGACAAATGTGTCATCCTTCTCTCTAAACTGATCATATTTTTTTTTTTTACAAGATGCTTTTCTTTATCGTCAATTGAAGGACACAGCTTCATAGTAAGAGCCCTAGGGTTATACTACTGCCTACAGTTGAAATAGACACTAGAAAATTTGAAACCCATACCCCTTGAGGCTATAACCCCTCCTACCTCACACCTGCCCGGTTCTGTTAGTGCCTTTTGGTGAATGGATGATCCTTTCCTTATTTATTACTATTTTTTGCTTGAATTTTAAGATTTTTTTAATATCAACAGTTACTGGTAAATTTAGGTTGGATCATAGGCGTGCACACTTGGTGTGCCAGGTGTGCCAGAGCTCACCCTAATTACCCTGTGTGGTGCACATTCCTCCTATTTAGACCCCTGATATTTCACCAAAGTCCTCTAACGAAGCTCCTAAATTGTAAAAAAAAAAATAATTTAAAAAAATATTGTTAAACAAAAAAAAAAAAAAAAAAACAACTACTGACAGCATCCACTGCCCTACTGACACTGTCAAATGGAAAAACTTGAAAAATTCCCTTTAAACAATAAACAGCAGCCAGCACAGCATAAAAACAGTTGCGGACAGAAAAAACAAATATAAATGCAGCACAAATAAACAATCTCTGAATAGAATAAGATTGGGTAGTGGTCATGTGACAAACATATAATAAACCTACGAATAGAGTTGATCATATAAATCAAATAAATATATAATGAAACCTGTGAAGGGACATAATCAAATGAGTCCACAATACAAATAAGTTGTGTATATAAAGTGAGTGTAAAGTCCACAGAAAAAATAAATCAAACATGTAAATATGTCCAGACACATAATGGACATGACATCCTTATGGCATCAAAAAATGAAATAGGTATGAAGAAAGGTTGCAAGAGGATTATCCACCACCAATTGAATGAAGGCTTACCGGAGGGCTTAGACTCAAAAGGAGGTATGCCCGATGAGTCAACAAAGCATGTGGTGAAGTGCAACAAAAAATGAAGGTATCCGTGTAGGCGACCTCTGGCTGGGGATCAGATATTCCTATGGTCCTTCCGATGGCTCTCCAGGACAGTGACTGCTTGAATGTGGATATTGATTGTATGTGTGGTATGCGCAGCTGCGATCCCCTTTTTAATATATGACAACGATCTCCTATTTTTAATCTATCTATGAGGTATATAATCAGTCCTTTGTTTCACTAAATTGTTGTGTGATTTTTTTACTTAATAAAATTATTGAATCAATCATAGTGTCCCAGTTTCAGGCCTCTTGGGAGAACTTTATTCTCTATTTTTTGTTACTCTCAAGGACGGTGACCCGCAGGGTAGTCAATCAAGGAGTGGGGTGGATAAACTCTCCCATGTATTGTGGTCAGGAAGAAGAATAAAGGGCCACATAGTGTAATTCCATTGAGTAAAGGGGTATTTATTTAAAAAAAAAAAGGAACACTCACATTTGTGAAGATAAAAAAGCACTTTGGTACAATTTGACGCAATGGCACCCCAGATGATGTCTTGTTAGACGAAACGCATTGTACGGGCTCCGCTGATGCCATTGCGTCATATCCACAGGACTGAGATTTAAGTGCTGATTGGCGAGCATGTAAGAAGACATTGTTACACCTACCCTTTGTGGGAGACTGTCTTTTCAGCTCTTTGCTGGAAAAAAAAAACTTAAAATTGTGATGGGGTAAGAGTATTCACCCCAGGTATGCTAAGCTAAGGGTAAATGTCCCAAGTCAATCTTCCTATTCTGCATACTGTTCCTTTTGTTAATTTAAGTCATGTTGTAGTTCCTGGACCCACAAGCCTTCTTCCACTTCCTCAGGTTCAGAAGCTTCAAAACATCAAAACAACCAAAGGATTCAAGCCAAGAAAAATCCTGCAATACATGAAGGTCATCAGCATTTATTTGCTTTACTGTGGGCAACAATTAGACTTGTGCACAACGGAAAAATTTGTTTAGTTTCGGTTCGTTTTTTGTGCACAACGGAAAAATTTGTTTAGTTTCGGTTCGTTTCTTTTCGGTCCTGTTGATTCGTAATCATTCGTAATTTTGCTAGATGGGATTTTTCGTGTTCGGACTAATTCGTATTTTCGCAAGCGTCATTTTTCGTTGAATTTTTAGTTGATTTATAATTCATACTTTCGGTAGGGTACGTTGTTTTTCTTTGATTCTGGACAACACTCCTACTTTCGTAACTTTTTTTGGGTTCGTTGATTTGGAATTTTCCGTGTCTCTCTCACAACGACGCTGCCTATTATGCCTAATGTGCTTCGAATGGATTTGTACTTTTCTAAATACATAGCGGTTATTTGTAACGATTCGAAATCTCGTATTTTACTTTTGTTTTTTACATGCGGCTATAGCCTCCGCCCCTGTACACCAATTTGAGAGGGTTCAGCACGGTGAGGGAGAAGCAGAGAGCAGAGCAGAGTGTTATTGTGCTTTGAATGGATTCAAAATCTCGTATTTTACTTTCGTTTTTTCATGCAGCTATATCCTCCGCCCCTGTACACCATTTTGAGAGGGAGTTCAGCATGGTGAGGGAGAAGCAGAGAGCAGAGTGAGTGTTATTGTGCTTCGAATGGATTCGTACATTCGTAACTTTTTTCATAACGAATTATGCCGAAGACATTCGGGCATTCGCTATTTTGCGGTATAATTTATTTCGGATTCGGTTTTATTTGTAATTGCTTTGTTCGGAAATTCGAATGCTTCCGAATGTCCGAAAGTTGCTAAATTCGGACGAATTTCGATTCGTTACGAAACGAATTGCACAAGCCTAGCAACAATCATAATTAGTTGTTTCTCCTTACCTTGACCATGAGAGTGTTCTCAAAGGTCCTCGCACCATTTCTAGGCCTTCAGAGTCTCAGTAGTATTCAAGTCATTGGATACGTGGATGATCTCCACCATAAAGACATGGATGAGTGAGCTATGACGAGCTATGAATAAGCACTGAATCGCAGTGTAAAATGCGTCAGCTCGCTTTGCTGTGTTTTTTGCTGTGACATGTGTCCGTGTGACTTTGTTTTTTAAATAAAAAATCATTTTTTGGAGTGTGGCTATCCAAGCATTTCTTCAAATTCCTGCATTATCATATGCAATTGCCTGCACCCACGGCTTTGGATCTAGTGAGCAGATCATTAGTCACATCTGAGCGGTAACTCCCTTCTTACATGGATGAGTGAGTTTGGGATGGAGGAACTTGACTGGCCTGCACAGAGTCCTGACCTCAACCCGATAGAACACCTTTGGAATGAATTAGAGCAGAGACTTTGAGCCATGCCTTCTCATCCAACATCATTGCCTGACTTCACATGCGTGCGTGAAAAGGCAGGTGTCCCAATACTTTTGACAATATAGTGCATTTTTTTAATGTTTATATGTTTGTTAAGTGGGAGTTAACACTAATACCCCAAGATAAGTTAAAGATAAACCTTTCCATACTCCACTCATATCACATAAAAATGGATTTGGGCTTTCAAGATATACTAACCCATTAGTGCTCCCTTCCACACTCCACACTCCACACTCCATTATTCTCTAACTCTGTTGCACTAACAGAGCCATGTGACTACATGACAGTGTTTAGACTTGAGTGGCCAGTCATCAGGCTTAAAAACATGTCATGTGGTGGTTGAGGGCAAATTCGTCATTCACCCAGGTATGCCCCAACACCAGCTAACGTATTGTGGTCTCCTGCAGCGGGTAGGCAGCAAGGATGGGTGAGTATATTTTGCTGTGGGTTGGGTTATCAGGAAGCACTGTTATTCTGTCTTAAATAGACAGGTGTAAGTGTTTCTTAAAAGTAGCATTCCAGTCTATTCCTACCTACACCTAACTGTACAAAAAAGTAGAAGCCACCCCAACCTGTAACTAGCCCTTGCTGCAGTAAGGTGCACATGGAAGGGAAGCACACATCACAAAAAAACTAAGATTTTCCAGCATCCTCACCAACTTGTCTGCAAACAACCAAAGTGTCCCTCTCTAATAATTCATGTTAAAAATAGAGTTGTTTTTTTTAACACATTTGCAAATATATAGATTATTCCGCAGTGTCTACACCAAGGCTCCTCTGTGTACTGCAGTCCTAACTCTATAATTTTCAGAGTCTGCAAAATTGGAGCACATATAGCAGTGGATACAACACTGTATGCTGGCCTAGGCCAACAAGGCCCAGGCCTAGGGCAGCACTTTGCAGGGGGGCAGCACGGAAAGAGTCCCTGCCGGCTTGTGCTACACTGTTAGTCAAAATTAGAAGCAGCTTGCGTTACACTGTCCTATCAGCCTGGACCACAAACCTTCCTCACTGTGCTATATGTTTTCTGCTGTACCATTGGCATGGTTATATCTTTTTAGTCCTCTCCATAAAATTATCAGAAATTTGTGCTTAAAGTAGAAATTTGTGCTTAAAGTAGAACTTTTTTCATTTTGGATAGAGTAAGGGAGGGTTATAGCCCCTGTCAGTTTATTTTGTACCATTCCTGTCCCATTGCAGAGATTTCCCTCCACTTCCTGCCCTATAGCCAAACAGGAAGTGAGAGGAAATCTATGCAAATTAAGGGAATCCATTGCCCCCCCCCCACAGGCCCTAAGAACTAGTCTCGCCACTCAAAAATGTCAGGGTGGGTCTTAAACAGAAAGGGGTGTGGCCTTGACAGGAAAGGATGGGTCATATTTAAATTAGGGGGTGCACGAGTTTAGTCAGGCCTAGGGCAGCACAAAAGTTAAATACACTACTGAGTGGATAGGTAAAGGGCAGGTTTAGCTGGAGGGAGCTCACCCCTCCTTAAAGGCACAGGAACGCATGGCACACCCAGCAAAAGCACAATGGTCGCTGAAGACATCCTGCGCGTACAAAAAAGTGGTAACCATCCCAACCTATAACTAGCCTTTGCAGGGGGATACGCAAGGAAGGCCAACGCACATCACAAACAAGTAGGGATGAGCCGAACACCCCTCGGTTCGGTTTGCACCATAACCTGCAAACGGACCTAAAGTTTGCGCGAACTTTAGAACCCTATTAAATACAATGGACTCGAACGTTCAAAATCTAAAGTGCTAATTATCAAGGCTAATATGCAAGTTATTGTCCTAAAAAGGGTTTGGGGACCCGGGTCCTGCCCCAGGGGAAATGTATCAATGCAAAAAAAAAGTTTTAAAAACTGACGTTTTTCGGGAGCAGTGATTTTAATAATGCTTAAAGTGAAACAATAAAAGTGAAATACTCCTTTAAATTTCGGACCTGTCCCTGCACAAAGTGTAATTTCTGAAAGAAAAAAAGTCATTTAAAAGCACTTGCGGCTATAATGAATTGTCGGCTCCCTGCAATACAGAGAAAAGTCATTGATAAAGGTCTGGTATGGATTTTAAGGGGAACTCCACCCCAGATAAAAAAAAAATGGTTCCCCCCAAAAATCCATACCAGACCCTTTATCCGAGCACGCAACCTAACAGGCCGCAGGAAGTAGCTCAGGGCGGAGCCACCCGTCACTTTACCCCATCCCCCTCTGACGCAAGGGGAAATCCGGGCTTCCCCAGTGACGTGCGGGTGACCCCGCCCCCTCTGATGCAACGGAAACCTGTGGGTCACCCGCACGTCACTGGGGAAGCCCGGGTTTCCCCTTGTGTCCCCTTGTGTCAGAGGGGGACGGGGTCACGTGACGGGTGGCCCCGCCCTCAGCTACTTAAGAGCTTTTAAATTTTTTACACTTTCTTTGTGAAATTGTAGGGGTACAATGTACCCCTTACCAATTCACATAGGGGGCGGGATCTGGGGGTCCCCTTTGTTAAAGGGGGTCTTCCAGATTCCGATAAGCCCCCCGCCCGCAGACCCCCACAACCACCGGGCAAGGGTTGTTGGGTTGAGGCCCTTGTCCCCATCAACATGAGGACATGGTGCTTTGAGGGGTCACAGACCCCCAAAGCATCCTCCCCATGTTGAGGGCATGTGTCCTGGTACGGTTCAGGAGGGGGGGCACTCTCTCGTCCCCCCTTCTTTTCCTGTGGCCTGACAGGTTGCGTGCTCGGATATAGGGTCTGGTATGGATATTTGGAGGGAACCCCCCATCATTTATTTTTTTAATTTGACGCAGGGTTCCCCTTAATATCCATACCAGACCTGAAGGGCCTGGTAATTGAATTTGGGGGGACCCCCACGCATTTTTTTTATCAATTACTTTTCTCTGTATTGCCGGGAGCCGACAATTCATTATAGCCACGGGTGCTTTTAATGACTTTTTTTCCTTCACAAATGACACTTTGTGCAGGGACAGTTCTAAGCAGGGGAAACACGCATACTATACACTCCCCCCTAGGTATGAAATTTTAAGGAATATTTCACTTTTATTGTTTCACTTTAAGCATTATTAAAATCACTGCTCCCGAAAAAACGGCAGTTTTTAAAACTTTTTTTTTGCATTGATACATGTCCCCTGGGGCAGGACCCGGGTCCCCAAACACTTTTTATGACAATAACTTGCATATAAGCCTTTGAAATTAGTACTTTAGATTTCTCCCATAGACTTTTACAGGGTGTAAATTTTTTGTTTGTTTGGCGAACGGGCGAACAAGCAATGTTCGAGTCGAACATGAGTTCGACTCAAACTCGAAGCTCATCCCTACAAACAAGCAAAGATTTCCCAGCACACTTATCAGCTAGTCTGCAAAACAACCAAATTGACCCTGTCTAACAATTCACTGGATGTAGAGAGAGGGGTTAACATTTCCTGGAAAGACTACATAACTAACCTGAATAAATAAAAATAATATGTACAATTCACACCTGAAAACCACTTATCTATGTATTACAAATGTATGAACAAGGTACGCCCAGACAACAAAATCACAGGAAAACTAAAAATGCAAATAATTGAAAAGGAAAGGGATAGGGGGTTTCAAGATCCCCCGGCCCCTTTTCTAGTGGGACTGCAACAGTTATTACGCTTCGAGGCTCCCCTTTAATCACTTGCATCGGCAGAATGGCACAGGAAGGCAGATTGGCGTACAGATACGTCCCTGCCTTCCCGCAGGTGGGGGTCCGATTGGAGCTCCTGGCGAATGAGAAGATTCCCCTGCCTGTGTAACTGTAAACACAGGCAGGAGGAAGTGATGTCACTCTCCTCGTGGCGGTCTTTTCGTCCGGATCCTGAGGAGAGAAGACATCCAAGTACACTACACTGACACCAGGCACACATAGGTACACTTTCCACCCCCCCAGTCACCCCCATATCACCCCCCAGATCACCCCCTGCACCCCCAGTCACAGTGTCACCGTTTGCAGTTGTAATTTTTTTGTTTACAAACGATTTTTATTATAGAAAAGGTCAAGGTATAAAAACAAATCACAATGATGGTACAGGTATATATATAAACATTGTTCATATTGAGCATTGTACAGAGGAAAGAGAAAAGGTTCTTTTTTTTTTTTTTTAAGTCTGGTATAGGAATGTATATTGTTCAAATGAAGTCAACCAAGAGCATTGTATTGGAGAGAGGGCTAAATGACAATTGCATATATTTTAAGAGTGGGAGGTAAAAAAAACGGGAAGGTACTAGACCAGAGAGGTGGTATCCCAGAGAGTCCATTTTTTTTGGTAAAGGGGCATAGAATCATATAATGTGTGGTGAATTCTTTCTGAAAGCTTAATGTTCGACATGCGGTTAAGAATTTGTGGCCAAGGTACCGTAGTGGAGCGCCAATTAAATGCTATGGCCCAGTGGATAGAACTAAGGAGTGTATGGATTAACCTTGTACTAGTCATTGGAATATCCTGTATAGGGGTGAATAAAAGGCCTATTTGGGGTGTAAGAGAGATCTTTCTATTGGATATTTTTTCTATTATAATATTCGCCTTATGCCAAGTGTCTTTAATGTGGAGGCAATCCCAAAATATATGTAAAAGTGTTCCCTGGGTGGGGCAACCCCTAAAGCAGAGTGGGGACACTGAGGGATAAAATGAATTGAGTTTAGCGGGAGTAAGATACCATCTATAAAGTAGTTTGATGGCCGATTCTCTAATCGAGGTTGTTCTGGTACATTTGTGGAGATTTGTAAAAATTGTATCCCATTGATCAAGAGTAAATGAGGTATTTAAATCTGATTCCCATTGTAGCATGGGATGTGATTTATCAGGCATGTTAGTCTCATTTAAATTTTTATATATTCTGGAGATTAAACCCCGGTCACGAGGGGAGGAGATACAAATTTGCTCAAATTGTGTATAAGGGGGGTGGAGTGTAAGTGAGTAATATTTATCATAGAATTGTTTTATTTTCGCATAGATCTCTAGTTCGGTAGGAGAGATATTGTATTTTGTTTGTAGTCTGGTGAAAGTAAGAAATGCATTGTCTACATTTTAAATGTATTAGATTATGTGACTTCCAATACGTTAGCAAATTTTCATCTTGAGCTCTATCTGGGGGGGAAAAACGTGGGTCACCCATAAAGGAAGCCAAGGGGGGAACATCCGAGGATAACTTAAAATTAGAGATTTGTCTGTTCCATAGTTGAAGAGTGTGAGTGACGATGAGGTTTAAGGGCCTTATTTTTTGTGGTGGGATGACATTGGACCAGAGAAGTCCTTGTAAATTGTAGGGTAGGATAGATTCTTCTTCGAACAGGAGCCAAGGGATTTGGGATGAAGGGGCATACCATTGGGCTAATTGGGTGAATCTGGCCGACAGGTAATATAGCCAAAGGTTTGGAATGCTGAGGCCTCCTTTTAAATGGGGTCTAAACATAAGGGAATAACTAAATCTGGGTTTCTTGTTTTGCCATATAAATTTATTGATTTCTCTCTGTAAAGATTCTAGTGTTTTTTTGGGTAGAATAAGTGGAAGGGTTCTAAAAAAGAATAGAAGTTTGGGTAATATCATCATTTTTGTGGCTACTATCCTGCCCGAGAAAGAAATCTGGTATGATGACCATAGTTTAAGTAGGTTTTTAATATTGTTAAATAAAGGAGGGTAGTTTTCTTGATATAACGTTTTATATGAAGATGCAATCTGAATACCTAGGTATCTAAACGAATCTACGTGCCAATTGAATGAGAATTTGTCTTTAAGTGAAGATATTAAGGCTGGGGAATGTTGATTGGTAAAGCCGAGCACTTAGATAGGTTTACTCCCAGACCTGTCAAATCATGGAAGACGTCCAGGGTTTTAGTTAGATTAGGTAGGGAAATAAGAGGGTCAGTTATGAATAGAAGGACGTCATCCGCATAAAGACTCAGTTTGTATTCTTTAGATCCCATAAGATATCCTTTAATATTTGTATTGTTTCTGATTGCACAGGCGAGGGGTTCTATTGCGAGGGCAAAGAGTAGGGGGGAGAGTGGACAACCTTGTCTGGTACCTTTAGTCAGGGGAAAAAAGTCAGAATTGTTACCTGGGAGTTTGATACGTGTTTGTGGGTTGTGATAGAGAGCCTTAAAGCCATGTAGAAATTCATTGTTGATGCCATATTTGGGGAGAAGAGTGTCAAGATATGACCAGCAAACGCTGTCGAAAGCTTTGTGTATATCAAGACCAAGAAGCAGTGTGGATTTGGAATGAATGTTGGAGTCTTGAATGATATTTGTGGTAAGTCGTATGTTGTCTGTTATTTGTCTGTTGGGAATGAAGCCTGTTTGATCAGGATCAACTAATGGGGAGATAACGGCTGATAATCTGTCTGCTAATACACGGCCGAATATTTTTAGGTCGTTGTTAATAACTGATATTGGGCGGTAGTTTTGAGGGGTGGAGTGATCTTTATTTGGTTTGGGAAGTAAGGACATATTAGCCAAAATCATCTCGGGTGGGAATTGACCACCCTGTAAGATATTATTATAAAGTTTAGTGTGGTGTAATGGTAGAGGAAATTTTTTTATAGTAAGATGTGGAATAGCCGTCAGGGCCTGGGGCTGTGGATATTTTTAGTGTTCCAATGATTTTGTTAACTTCTATCTCCAAACAAGGGGCATTAAGAGATTCAATTTGATCTCTAGTAAGAGTGGGTAACGTAATGTTATTAAGCCAGTCTAAGGAGGACTGTTTTGGGGGTGTTTTTGGTGAGGTCAGGAGATTTTTATAGAAGTCTGAGAATAATTTCATGACTTCTTTGGGATGGGATACCAAATTACCAGAAGGGTTCCTTAATTTATAGGTGTGTGGGGGTTTCATAGATTGATTTAGTTTTTTAGCAAACATGGTGGAATAAGAATTGCTGTTGAGTAAGAATCTAGCTTTAGACCATCTGAGAGCTTTTTCAGTATCTGATGTTAATAATGTGTCTAAGGTAGTGCGTTTCTCTTGTATCTGTTTAAGTAGGTCACTAGATGGGTTCTGGTTGTTTCTATGATACAAGTGATCTAGATCTTTTGTTAGGGATCTAATGTCTGCAAGTTTGGATTTGTTGTTGATTGAGGCGATATTTATCAGGTGACCTCTCATTACCGCTTTATGTGCCATCCATATAGTTGTAGGGGACATGTCTGGTGCTACATTATGTGCAAAATATTGTTCAAGGTGAGATAGAATTTGTTGGTTGCTTGAAGGATCTGTGAGCAAGGAATCGTTTATTCACCATGAGTGTGCTGTGTTGGCTAGACCTATATGTGAGGTATCAAAGGAAACTATGTGGTGATCAGACCAAGGACACGGATGGATATCTGCTTTAGAGGAATTGGCAAGTAGAATTGGGGTGCAAAAGATGTAATCAAGACGAGCGAAGCAGTTGTGCGGATGGGAGTAGAATATGTAAGATTTGGATCCAATGTTATGGGCTCTCCAAGTGTCTATTAATTGATGATTATATAGTGATCTATTCAAGGATTTGGGGAAAGCTTTTGAGGATGGGACAACTTTGCTTCTATCTAGAGCTGAGTGAGCAGCTAAATTGAAATCCCCGCCCACTATTAAATGTGTGGAGTGATAATTGTCTAGAGTATCAAAAAATTTGATGAAAAAGTTTGACTGGGCTTCGTTGGGAGCATAAATTGAGGCAATGGTGATAGAACGTCCTTTGATTGAACCTTTCAAGATCAAGTAACGACTGTCTGGATCTTTAAATATGTTTTGAACCTCAAATAACACTGTGTTTCTAATGAATATAGCAGCACCTCTAGATTTTGTGTTATAAGTAGTGCAATAATATTGGCTGTAACTTTTGTCAAAAAATTTAGGGTGTTTATCTGTGGCAAAGTGCGTTTCCTGCATTAAAATTATATCAGCTCCTAATCTTTTATAATGGCGAAAGGCCTTCTTTCTCTTGTGAGGCGAATTAATACCCTGGGCGTTATGAGAAATCACTCTAAGACCCATTGTATTGGTATTAAGGGGCGATGGTGGTTATGAGGAAATGGCAGTGGGTTACCAAGCCCAGGTTTGAGTATATAGCCAAATCGGAGTGGAGTTAATAATTTGATTATCGCCATTAAGATCGAAAGTGAAGCTACCTGAGATATAGGCGGAACTAGCCAACATTGTATTGCCATTTGTAACTGTGTATATATGTAATATATCAAGTTATACATTCGTATCCAGCTCAAATATTTTCTCGTTGACCTTTGTTTGTTGAATAACATTTTGTACCTATACAACAGAACCATGGAGAACGGGGTTCTTGAACAGTGGCACATTAGAACTAGTAAACTTATAGAACATAACGGTACTGTATTGTACAATGACATTCCATAATAATGTTTTAATTGAGGTAAAGAGAGTTTGTTTAACCTTTTCAACATTTTGTAGATATAGAGTGTTTTAGTATGACTATGAGAATTAACTTTTATAATTTGGGGGTCAGGGTGAGAAGCACTTCCTGACCGAAAAAAGTATTGATTTGGACAATACTGTCCATTACTCACAAATAGACCCTCCACCACTAGAACAGAGGATAGCAGGATCAGTAGCAGAAAAATATCCACCAGTTGAACCATGCTTTTGGAGTCCTTTGTGAGTAGGGGGACAAACTAACGCAGGCGGAGCACATCAGCCTTAGCGAGGATGCTATAAAAAGAAAATTTTTTATATAAGTGCATGCTGTTACTTATATTGATAAAAAATTAGCATACGAAACAGTATAGAAAAGGAGCAAGAAAAAATGTTAGATATATAATATCGTATAGAAGAAACTGTGGTAATGCCGACCCGGTACCATTTAAACATGTGGTACAGTTGTTTACTATAATCAGAAAAACCAACCTCAAACATTTCGAACTGTAAAAGTGGTACTTTGAACCTTGCAAAAGGGAAGAAAAAAAAAAAAAAAAAAGGGGGGGGGGAGGAAAAGAGCAAGGTTTTTATAAAAGAAGGAGGGTAAGTTTTGGGCCACAAATGGGATCCATCTTTATCTTCAAGCATCTAAATTTCTGAATGATGGTCGCCATCTCCTTTGATCACGACGTGTGGCTGGGGTGGCCCAGATAGGTGAGGTGTGGGGAGTTGCTGGAGGTCCTGTATTTGTTCCCGGATCTAAAAGACCTAACTTCACAAGGAGATCCTTGCCTTCTGAGGTGTTGAATATTGTATAGGTTGTCCCGTTGTGTGGCACTGTCAACTTAAATGGAAAACCCCACCGGTATCTAATATGAGCTGATTGTAATACTGAAGTAATCTCCTTCATTTTGCGTCTTCTTTCCAGGGTAGCCTGTGAGATATCTGGAAAAATTTGGATTTTGGTGCCCTCCAATTCGATGTTATGCATATTTCTGGATGCTCTTAATATGTATTCCTTAATGATGAAATCTTTCATGCATAGAATGATGTCACGAGGAGGTTTGTCTGGGGGAGGTTTAGGGCGCAGGGCCCTATGAATTCTATCACACGCAAATGAGGATGGGGGTGTTTCAGGGAGGAGACTGTGGAACAATTTAGACACTGCAGGCATCAGTTCAGTGACTGATTCTGGGATACCACGAATCCTTAGGTTGTTCCTTCTGTTGCGGTTGTCCAAATCTTCTACTTGCGATTGTAAGTATGTGTAGTTTTCAGCTAAAAGTTCAAAGTCCTTTCTAAGATCGTTGTGTGCAAGTCAGAGCTCGTCGTGTTTGGTTTCTAGAATATCGGTGCGACCTCCCAGGGTTGCTATTTCTTGTGTGAGTGTGTTTGTTGTTTTTTGGAGTTCACACTGTATCTTGTCTACAAGTTTTTCCTAGATTTTGGTTAAGCTGAAGTCCAGATCTGATTTTGTGATCTGAGAGGAGAGATCACTATTGTTATGTGTGGAAGCAGATTTCTGCTGAGGAATATTGGAAGCTGTAGGAGACTGTACCGGAGGAGAACCAGCGCCCATCTGGGCCATCTTTCTATGCTCCTTGTTGCGTAATGAGTATGTGACCAAAGAGTGCTGTTGCGCACGGCGATTGTACGCCTTCTTGCCCGACTGCATGCACTAGTATGAACTGCAAGGTGGATTATAAAAAATATATGGTAGTTTGTGGAGGTTAATCAATGCAGTGTGGGTTAAATCCTCGCTGATCTGATGGAGTGTTTAATTAAAGTTGGTGATCTGCATCGCGCCGCGCATGCGTCCCCTCTAAAATTTGATTGTGTCTTTTAGCTCATCCTGTCTCGTATATCCCTGGTTAATGATTCATTACATGTCTGTAATAATGGTATGTACTTCTTGATGAGGGGGCTGCGGGGCCATCAGATTAAGGGTTAAGCAATTAGGAGCCAGGGAGAACTGGTTAATGGGATGTGGGTGTAGCAAGATGGCCGCTCTTTGGAGTGATGAGTACAGCAGTGTCTCTTGAGGCAGAAAATATAGGGGTCCTATGATGGGAACTATTGTTGATAGGTAGATTTACTGGGTAGTTCTAGGATTTCTGCAGAGTGTCTTATAGGAGCCTGTGGAGTCCTAGCTACACTGCTGTTGGGTGCAGCAAGATGGCCGCCACAATAGTCTGTGGGGACAGGGTCCTGGCGATCCCCAGGGTAAACACTGGACTGAGGAGACCCCAAAACCCCGGCCGAGAATACCCCCTGTGTGGGCCGGATGATGCTGTAGTCCCGCAGGCTAACAAGGGGTGGGGAGGCTACTGTGGGCTCCGGGGGTGTAGCAAGATGGCCACCTCTCACCTGTGTTTCAGCTGTGATGTGCCTCACAAGTTGCCCCCGGTGGCTCTCCGGTGATTCAGCGCCGGTCTGCGCGGGGAAGGTCCTCCTCTGGTGTGGAGGATTGCCGTCGCCGCCCGCCGGGTGGACCGCGGCACTCGAGCGCCGAGGATGCGCGGATCGCGTAGGCCGCAAGATGGCGGCGGGGCTCTGGTAAGCTGATGCGGTCGCGGGCCCCCGGTGGCTCTCCGGCGACTCAGCGCTGGTCAGCGCGGGGAAGGTCCTCCTCTGGTGTGGAGGATTGCCGTCGCCGCCCGCCGGGTGGACCGCGGCACTCGAGCGCCGAGGATGCGGGGATCGCGTAGGCCGCAAGATGGCGGCGGGGCTCTGGCAAGCTGATGCGGTCGCGGGCCGTATAGCGGAGCTGTCCGGCGGTCAGGATGACCAATTTGGTGTTAGGCAGATGTAGGGGACACACTGGAGCCTGGATAGCTGTTTTTGGGGGTTTGGGCCGTGGTTAAAAGCTCCGGATGGCATTAGATGGGGTTTGCTGTTGGCGGAGCTCCTCAGAACCACGTCTTTCGCCGCTCACGTCCGGACACGCCCCCGCAGTTGTAATTTTTTTTACTGATCACTGCATGTAGTGTCATTTGTGACAGTAAAAAGTGTCAGGGCAGTTAGCTTTAGGCCCCTTTAGGTCCAGGGTACCCCCCTAACTCCCCCTTTTTCTGATCGCTGTAATAGAGTCGCTGGTGCCGCTAGGTAGCCAGTTATTTTGTTAGGTTCACCGTCAGCATCAGATACCCCTATATATTGCCTAATAAAGGTTTTTAACCCCCTGATTGCACCTAGAGTTAACCCTTTCACCAGTGATCACCGTATAAGTGTCACTGGTGACGCTGGTTAGCCAGTTAGTTATTTTGTTATTTAGGTTCACCGTCAGTTTTTTTTATAGTGTCAGGTACCCCCATATATTACCTAATAAAGATTTTAACCCCCTGATTGCCCCTAGTTAACCCTTTCACCAGTGATCACTGTATAAGTGTTACGGGTGACGATGGTTAGTTAGTTTGCTTTTTATAGCATCAGGGCACCCGCCGTATATAACCCAATAAAGGTTTAACCCCCTGATCGCCCGGCGGGTGACATCAATTAGGTTTTAGCATCAGATAGGGTCTGGGTCACCCCAGGCAGCATCAAGTTAGTGCCAGTAGCGCTAACACCCACGCAGGAAGCATACACATCCCTTAGTGGTATAGTATCTGAACAGATCAATATCTGATCAGATCTATACTAGCGTCCCCAGCAGTTTAGGGTTCCCAAAAACACAGTGGTAGCGGGATCATCCCAGATACCTGCTAGCACCTGCATTTTGCCCCTCCGTCCAGCCCAGCCCAGTCCACCCAAGTGCAGTATCGATCGATCACTGTCACTTACAAAACACTAAACACATAACGGCAGCGTTCGCAGAGTCAGGCCTGATCCCTGCGATCGCTAACAGTTTTTTTTGTAGCGTTTGCTGACAGCCTAGGTGCTTTTTTACCCTTGAATCTCACTTCTTGTACCAGTAAATTTAGAGCCCAAAATGGCAAATCGAAGGTACACTAGTGAAGAGACCTACACGTTTCTGAGCATGACAGATAGTGAGGAGGAGGTCACTCATCTGTCAGATTCAGCCTCAGAATACAATCCTGTAGACGACAGCGGCTCCATCACAGATAGCTCTGGCAACAAAGTTGAGGTCCCTGCCAAGGTCAGGCGCACCCGACCCCATTCTTCTTCTGTTGTTGAGGTGTAAGAACCGCATGGCTCTCGTATGGAGCAGAGAAGTACTAGTTCCGCTCATCCTTCTGGTGAATTGGCAAGCACCATTGGCCTAGTACACCCTGGATGTACATCCAGCACTGCAGTAACACTTGATGACGTGGCGAGTCCCATAAGTGCAGTTCAAGCTGGCGAGGTGACAAGCACAAGTAGTGTCCCGCTACCACCAAGAAGAAGACAAAGACAGACTAGTTGTGCCCATAGTGTCCTTCCTGCAGAATTTGCCAATCCTGATTGTGTCCCCACCACTTCTGCAGAACCCGTACTTCCCCCATTCACTGGCCAACCCGGAATTCAGGTGGAAACAGTTGATTTTACGGCACTTGATTTTTATTCACTGTTTTTCACGGAAGATCTCTTTAGATCTATTGTGGACCAAAATAATTTGTATGCTGGACAATTCATTGCCACTAATCCCCAATCCGCCCTTGCCAGAGAATGGAAACCAGTTACGGTTTCCGAATTTAAGACCTTTCTGGGCTTTTCCCTCGACATGGGCATAGTTAAATTGAGTGAGCTGCGGTTATATTGGTCCACTGACCCAGTTTACCATGTGCCCGTGTTCTCTGCCTCCATGTCCAGGGGACGATACGAGCAGATCTTGCAGTTCATGCATTTCAACGACAATGAACTTTGTCGTCCTCGTGGAGATCCTGAATTTGATCGGCTCTACAAAATTTGGCCCCCCATAAACCACCTCAATGAACGTTTTGCAGCCTTGTATACTCCCCATCAAGTTGTCTGCGTTGACGTGTCCCTGATTAAATTTTCTGGCCGCTTGTCTTCCATACAGTACCTTCCCAGCAAGCGTGCCAGATACGGGGTCAAGATGTACAAGCTCTGTGACAGGGCCACAGGCTATACATGTAGTTTTATGGTTTATGAGGGAAAAGATAGTCACGTAGAGCTGGAGAACTGCCCCGATTACATAGGGAGCACTGGCAGGATAGTGTGGAACTTGGTGTCACCCTTATTCGGAAAGGGGTAAAATTTGTATGTGGACAATTATTACACGAGCGTGCCACTTTGTAGCCACTTGTTTGATCATCAGATTGGCGCATGTGGCACCGTGCGATCTAATTGGCGCATGTGGCACCGTGCGATCTAATCGCTGGGGCTTACCCCAGGGGCTTGTAGATTCCCGTCTTAGGCTGGGGGAGAGAGCCTGCTTGAAGTGTAATAAATTGCTCGCTGTGAAGTGGAGGGATAATAAGAATGTTTTCGTTCTTACCTCCCTTCATGCAGACACGACAGTCCAAATTCGTACGGCGACTGGTGTTGTGGAGAATCCCCTCTGTGTCCACGAATATAACCAAAATATGGGAGGGGTGGACCTCAATGACCAGTTGTTGGCGCCGTATCTAGTTGCCTGTAAGGCCAGACGATGGTACAAAAAAGTGTCTGCATACTTATTTCAATTGGCTTTGCTGAATGCTTTTGTGCTATACAAAGCTTCAGGACGGACTGGATCTTTCCGTAAATTCCAGGGAGATATTGTCCGAGCCCTCCTGTATCCAGGCGGTGCTGCACCTCACCACTCCCAACCAATTTCAGTAAGCCGGCTGCATAAGAGGCATTTTCCGTATGTCCTCCAGAGTACCCCTACCCAACGAGCCCCCCAAAGAAAATGTTGTGTCTGTAGAAAGCGCGGATTTAGGTATGACACCCGTTATCATTGTCCACGCTGTCCTGACAATCCTGGTCTTTGCATTGGTGAATGTTTTGAACGCTACCACACACTAGTGCAGTATTAGTGTAGGGTACAGCAATGCACAGAATAGGACACACTTACACAGGGTCTCCCTAGATGCCATCGCATTTTGAGGGACCCAAACCTGGAACCGAACAGTTGAACAGTTACAGTTACAAAAAAAAGTGGTAAAAAAAAAAGTAAAAAATAAAAAAACACAAAAAAATAGTTGTCGTTTTATTGTTCTCTCCCTCTCTATTCTCTCTCTATTGTTCTGCTCTTTTTTACTGTATTCTATTCTGCAATGTTTTTTTGTTGTTATGTTTTATCATGCTTGCTTTACGGGTATGTAATTTTTTTTTATTCTTTACTGTTTACTGTGTTTTATTGTTAACCATTTTTTTGTTTTCAGGTACGCCATTCAGCTGCAGCGCGGATTTATTTATCTTGACAGCAACAGTGTTTGCACCCACAATACATAAAACCGTGACTCCAGTGCTGTAGGAGGTGATTTCACCACCACAGTTAAAAAAAACCAGCATATATGCCAAAGCATGGGGGCAGCAGGGGTGGAGGAGCGATTTTGCTCCTAATGTCGCGTACATATGGTCGATATTCTGACGGAAGCCTGCCCGTGGAAAAGTCTGACCGTGTGTATGCGGCATTACTTTTTTGCGGGAGGATGCCTCCATGCTTCGGCATATTTAAATGGTGCATGTATGCCCATCATTAGAAGTGGGTGGACAAAGGGAGGTATTCTAATGGTGGGCATACCCACCGATTAATCTTTTTTTTCGTTCAGCCAACAGGCTGCATGAAAAAAAAGATTACAATATATGTCCAACAAGGACCAGCAACGTACTGGTATGTTGCTGGACTTTGAATGGTTATACCAGAATGATGCCTGCGGGTTTAGGTATCATCTTGGTATCATTCTTTTCAGCCAGCAGTCAGCTTTCATGTAAAAGCAATCCTAGCAGATAATTAGCCTCTAATCTGCTTTTACAAGCAGTGGGAGGGAATGTCCCCCTCGGATATAAACAGCGCCATTGGGAAATTGGGAAAGCATTTTATCACACCGATGTTGGTGTGGTCAGATACTTTGAGGGCAGAGGAGAGATCTAGGATAGACCCCAATTTTTTCAAAGGTCACTACCTATTGCTATCGTAGGGAATATTTACATTCCCTGAGATAACAATAAAAATGATAAAAAAAATAGAAGGAACAGTTTAAAAAATAAAATAAAATAAAAAAATAAATAAAAAATAAATAAAAAAAAGCACCCTTAGAGGCGGTGCTTGGTTTTCGGGGTCCCGTACGTGGCTAGGCTCCCAAAAAGTCTCACACATGTGGTATCCCCGTACTCAAGAGAAGCAGCAGAATGTATTTTGGGGTGTAATTCCACATATGCCCATGGCATGTTTGAGCAATATATCATTTAGTAACAACTTTGTGCAAAAAAAAAAAGTTTGTCATATTCCCGCAACTTGTGGCAAAATATAAAATATTTCATGGACTCAACATGCCTCTCAGCAAATAGCTTGGGGTGTCTACTTTCCAAAATGGGGTCATTTGGGGTGGTCTTGTGCCATCTTGGCATTTTATGGCCTTCAAAACTGTCGTTGGAAGTGATTAGGTATGAGCTTCGAGTTCGAGTCGAACTCATGTTCGACTCGAACATTGCCTGTTCGCATGTTCGCCGAACAGCGAGCAATTTGGGATGTTCGCGGCAAATTCGAAAAGCCGCAGAACACCCTGTAAAAGTCTATGGGAGAAATCGAAAGTGCTAATTTTAAAGGCTTATATGTAAGTTATTGTCATAAAAAGTGTTTTAAAGAGTTTTAAAAACGCCAGTTTTTTCGGTAGCAGTGATTTTAATAATGCTTAAAGTGAAACAATAAAAGTGAAATATTCCTTTAAATTTCGTACTTGGGGGGGTTGTATAGTATGCCTGTAAAGCAGTGCTTGTTTCCCGTGCTTAGAACTGTCCCTGCACAAAGTAATTTAAAAGCCCTTGCGGCTATAATGAATTGTCGGCTCCCGGCAATACAGAGAAAAGTCATTGATAAAAACAAAAAAAAAATGAGTGGGGGTCCCCCCAAATTCCATTACCAGGCCCTTCAGGATATTAAGGGGAACCCTGCTTCAAATTTAAAATAAAGGTCTGGTATGGATTTTAAGGGGAACTCCACCCCAAATTTAAAAAAAAATAGTTCCCCCCAAAAATCCATACCAGACCCTTTATCCGAGCACACAACCTGGCAGGCCGCGGGAAAAGAGGGGGGGGACGAGAGAGCGCCCCCCTCCCAGGCCACATGCCCTCAACATGGGGTCATACCCCGCCCCCTCGTACCTCAGACCCCGCCTACATCATTGGCTGAGCAGGCCTGATGGGGAACTTCCTCCGCAGTGTAATAAATGAATAGACCCACCCCTTCTCACGTTCCAGGTACGCTCAGCCTTACACTCAGTACGTCATTGGCTGAGTGGACCTGATGGGGAACTTGAGATGGGGCAGGGTCTATTCATTTATTACACTGCGGAGGAAGTTCCCCATCAGGTCCGCTCAGCCAATGACGTTTCTTGTGGAGTGGAGACTGCAGCGCTGGACATCGGATCACCGCGGGACACTGGATTACATCGCTGGAATGTTTTTATTTATTTTTTTAAATAAAGGACTTAATAAATAAATTAATAAATGAAAAATTTATGCCCTTAGAAATCTTGAAGGCGGTGCTTGGTATTCGGGGGCCCGTACGCGGCTAGGCTCCCAAAAAGTCCCACACATGTGGTATCCCCGTACTCAGGGGAAGCAGCAGAATGTATTTTGGGGTGCAATTCCACATATAACCATGGCATGTGTGAGCAATATATCATTTAGTGAAAACTTTTTGTAATTTTTATTTTTTTTGTCATTATTCAATCACTTGGGACAAAAAAATGTAATATTCAATGGGCTCAACATGCCTCTCAGCAATTTCCTTGGGGTGTCTACTTTCCAAAATGGGGTCATTTGTGGGGGTTTTGTACTGCCCTGCCATTTTAGCACCTCAAGAAATGAGATAGGCAGTCATAAATTAAAAGCTGTGTAAATTCCAGAAAATGTACCCTAGTTTTTAGACGCTAAAAACTAATAAATATATGCTCATTGACATTTTTTTTACCAAAGACATGTGGCTGAATACATTTTGGCCTAAATGTATGACTAAAATTTCGTTTATTAGATTTTTCTTATAACAAAAAGTAGAAAATATCATTTTTTTTCAACATTTTCGGTCTTTTTCCGTTTATATAGCAAAAAATTTAAATCGCAGAGGCAATAAAATACCATCAAAAGAAAGCTTTATTTGTGGAAAAAAAGGACGCAAATTTTTTTTGGGTACAACATTGCATGACCGCGCAATTACCAGTTAAAGCAGCACAGTGCCAAATTGTAAAAACACCTCTGGTCTTTGAGCTGCATAAAGGTCCGGGGCTGAAGTGGTTAATAAGTAGGTCAGGGGGCCTGGAAACAGTTAAAGGGGGGAGCCTTGAGACCCACAGAATAGGGCTTAGAAGCTTCTGGAAGCCTGAGGGACCCCTATATAAAGGGGGTTCCATGAGGAGAAAATTGCCAGTCACCTCAAGGATTCGTCAGTGGCGGAGCTCCCCTCCCACACTCCCAGGATTGTCGCGGCCTAAAATATTTATGTGGTTGGGTCACCTTTTCAGCTGAGAAGGGGGACAAGTTATTATTAAGTTTATGATGGTTAATGCAACTCGAGCTATAATAGCTGAGTTGTTGTTTATTGCAACAGTTTGTAAAGTTATTGATGAATTTGGATAAGAAAAGTTATTATAGAATTGATTATTGATATTTAATAACAATATGTAAACCAATAAATAAAGCCTAGGCCAATAAAGAATTTTATTAACCCAAACAAATTGTATAAGTCTATTATTATAGTAGCTGTCTGAGATTTGAATTAACTGCCTGTAGTCACACTAAGATATACAGATTTTTAGTACAGTAATTTTTGTAAAAAGAAATAATAATTTACATAAGTAATTAGTTAATTCATTCAGTGAATAAATAAGAAAAGGCATTAATGGGTACAATTTTTGGTAGACTTAAAGTAAAATTCTAGTCAAATCTTAACTATACCTAAACCTGCTCCCACCTTATTCTAAGTCTACTCTATCTACCCTGTAAAGGAAAGATGTCTATACTTACCTATTCAGAGGGTGCTCCGGTCCAATGAGTGGCCCCCAGCGCCAGCTTCATGGACAGCCAACAATGGATGCCCCATAGTAAACCTTTGGATGACATCATTGCCCAGGCTCTGCAGTCATTGTTGGCTATTTCTTCTCTTCACTAGACAGGAGTACACAACTCCTCTGGGAAAAGGGATATCCTATTGTACTGGCAGTCTGAAGTCCGTCCCTATCTATGCCGATCCTCGTGGGTTCTGGTGTCTTTGTGGCAAAAACGCTTTATGCTTTAATTATTGTACACTAGATACCAAACTTCATCCATCACGGTGAACTCTCGATTACCGGTTGAAGGGATATTTAGCTTAACCGCTTCCTCTGTTGTTATAATCAGTTTCCATTTTATATTTCTACTTGTACTGTATTTCACATATTACTAGGTGCGTACTGGTAAACTAGTTTCATTTTTCTCATGTTCATGTTATCTACTTGTTGGAGTTTTGTTTCTTATTAAGCACGTGATTTCTTAGAAATAATTAGTTTCACTTTTGTCATGAAATGTCTCTGTATATGATTGGATAATTTGTCAAAGGGCGGTACTTTCTGAAAGCCCCTTTAAATATTCACACCAAGGAATAAAAGATTAGATTTGCTCAGAGACCTTGCTGTTTTGTGTCATTGTCTCAATGGGCTAATCTCACAGGCCTGGGGGGATTGTAAGTCACATCTTATCAGAAATATTATCAAGATTCAAACTCATCTCTAGACTGACTATCTAAATTCCCCAACAGTTGCGGGCGTCGTCCGGTATCGATTAAAATATGTCTGTCGGGTGAGTAGAATCGATCTATTTATCTTCTCTCACCGTGACGTCTATTTAGAAATCGTTTCCTTTAAAGGGACCTGTGATTTATGTCAGAGCTGTTTTTAAACCTTGATAATAAGTTAACTGCTCTGAAGAAGAAGCGCTGTTCCGTGTTAACAGCGAGATAAGCCTTGGGAGGGTTTATAGGACTGCTCCGTGAAGCAGCGTTTGTTCTGGGTGAACAAATAAAAAGACTGCTCCGTGAAGCAGCAAGGAACGCTGTTCCGTGTTAACGGCGAGATAGGCCCCGGTAGGCCTATGACACTGCTCCGTGTAGCAGAAAGCTCTGGGAGAGCTATTGGAGGGCTTCGTGAAGTCCACAGGAAAATGATTTATACAGTACTGTAATTATAAGAACAAGTCTGATAAGGTGTGCCGGACAAAACCCGATCTCTTTGCTTATCTTTCTATCGCTTGCTCGTAGAAGTCGTAAGATAATTTGTAATCTGTCTGTGTGTGTGTGGGAGTGTTGTGAGGTAAGATGACACTTTCCACTGCACTGTGTTATAATTGAACTCTCGGTTCCTTTTAGTGATTGATGGAAGTTCCCCAATCGAAATGTACAGTGATGCTACAGTATCCGGTGATGTATTGATGTTTATTTTTAATGATTTACATATGAATGCTTTGACTCTAAAGTATAAGATAGTGTGCATAGTAGCAGTGTTAATAACACTTTCTTAAGGTAATACATAAATTGGTATAGTCAGTAGGATACTCTGAGGCTTTGATCAAAACATGCTATTTGAATAATTCTTTTTGCTACTGACATCTCTTGCGTAGGGGAAGTCAGGTGCAAAATTTGGACATTTGGCTTTTTGCCAACAGGGTTCAAGTGTTAATATCTCACTGACCGTAATAAATAGTGGGGAATTGTTTGCGGCATTAGTATTACAGCAATTGAAAGTACTGTTTGAACCTGTTGGCACTCTGCCAAGAAATTTGAAATATAAATAAAAATTGTTTGGTTATAAAAATAAGAAAAGTAATAACGTACAAAGCTTGCTTGTGATCAGGGGAACCTCTGGCCATAAGGAGTGCTTATTGGCATTTTGCCAAAAAAAAAAAAAAAAAGCTACAAGAACTTGATTAGAATGTTAAGAAAGATGAAAATAAAAAATGCTGTGGAGATCCCCGGCTGGACCGAGGCTCCCTATAGCATCCTAGCCCAAACATTGTCCACAATGGGTTTAAGAGTCATGGGATGGTGAATTTAAGGGTTAAGTCAGCCTTCTCTATTCCTGTACTATGCGCCCCGCCTCCTCCCCCTTACATTCCATAACCCAATAACAAGTGATTTCTGCAAGAGACTTACAGTGAAGGATGCTGCAGGATGTTTTGACATTCCTAAGCAAACACCAGAGCAGACACATTATCAAATTGATTTCTCAGGAAATCAGAGGGGAACCTTTTATAAAAAAAGAGGGGAGGTCACAAATGCTGAGCCTTTTATGGGAATAAATGGGGTACTGACCAAAACTTTTAAAACACCACCCCTCACAATCATCGACCCGACTGGAATGAGATCAGTGATTCAACACTGTTTCAGAATAATGCCTGGCTGTCCGGTGAATCTCTTGGGCAGAGATTTACCAGGAAAACTGGGAATTACAATGAAAGTCACAAAGCAAGGAGGATTACACGTGGAATCTGACAGGATTAACATCCTCACCCTTTTTCCATCCATCTCCCTGACAGAAGATGTGATTAAAGGAGGAATAGAGGAAGCAGTTTGGGCAGAAAATTCACTGGATGTGGGATCTATCCCTTGTACACCTTACAAAGCCACCTTAAAACCAGGGGCCCAACCTGTATACCACACGCAATACCCCATAGCTAAAGAAAAAGAGGATGGCTTACAACCAATAGTCGAGGATTTTTTAAAGAAAAGAATCTTAATTGAAATTGTCTCGCCCTACAATACTCCCATTAACCCAGTAAAGAAGGCAAATGGTGACTATAGGTTCGTACAAGACCTAAGGGCCATCAATAGCCTAGTGGTACCGATTGCCCCAATAGTGCCTGATGTGCCATCAATATTTACCGCCATACCATCCGATGCAGAGTTTTTTACTGTGATTGATTTATTGAATGCATTTTTATTTCCATCCCTGTGGATGAGGAGACACAGCCAATCTTTGCTTTTTGCTTTAAAAAAAAAAACGCCAACTAACATGGTGTAGCATGCCCCAGGGCTATATAGACTACTCTGCAGTCTATTCCATTGTCCTCCAATCTACTCTCAGAGCTTGGATACCAGGACACTGTTCATCCCTGCTGCAGTATGGGGATGATCTCCTCCTCCTCTGCAGTTCTACTCGGGTGGCCGCCCTGGAGAATGGGAGGGATCTTTTGCAATGTCTTTTTGAAAGTGGTCACAAAGTGTCAAAGAAAAACTGCAATGGTGTCAGGAAACGGTTGAATATCTTGGGTTTGTACTCTCAAAAGGAGAAAAGAAAGTCAGTCACAAAAGAGCTGTGGCTCTTGTGGGTCTGCCCCGCCCACTTACTAAGAAGGACATGCTCACCCTTCTTGGTACGATTGGTTAACTGCCACCAATCAGATACCTGACTGTTCCCACTATTACAATCTCCTGAGACAAGCCACAGGTTCAGACATGCCAGACTGTATAAAATGGTCAGATGAAATGTGCAATGCTTTTGTGCATTTGAAAAGTGCTATGGTAACGGCTCCAGGGCTCGGCCTAACTATGGAAAGATGTTTCATTTGTTTGCAAGGGAAAATGTAAAACTTTGTCAGGTGTCCTCGCTCAAGAGCATGGAGGCAAGTTGCGCCCTATTTTTTTTTTCAAAGATGGTTCCCGTGCAGGTTTAAGGCATGCCTGAGTGTCTCAGAGCTTTAGCATCCTGTGTGATGATGGTTGAGATGGCCACTTCTTTCACTCTGGGGCACGACACTACACTTCAAACCACCCACAATGTATCAATCCTGTTAAAAAAAAAAATGTACATACACAGCACATGTCTGCTCAGAGGTTGAGCGGCTATGAGGTGATCTTGCTGTCTAATCCAAAATTGCACATTACATATGCTTCTCCCACTGCAGGACCAGCAGCAATCCAAATGCCCTTTTGGCATTAAAAGGAGAGCAGGATGAGGTTGTGCCACAACATGATTGCATAAACCTCATTCACCAAGACACATCACCCAGGTCTGATTTATCTTCCACAACACTGCAGAGCACACACAGACCAACAAACAGAGATAGCCAAGGGAAATGCTCTCGCTGATTTAGCTGCTAAACAAGCTGCTACTTCACAAAATGCACAGATCCAAATGCCCATGCTAGCACCAGGATTGCCCTTTTTTTTTGATCAGGTTCTTTCAGATTTGCAGGGATGTGCAGAAGAAGCTGATCTCAGAGATTGGGACGAAATAGGTGTGCAGAAAGATCCAATGACTGGACTTCTCTGCAAAGAGGGGAAGCCATGTATACCAGTACCTAGTGCATCACTTTTTATTTCCTAGTACCATGGAATAGGCCACAGAGGCTGGAAAGCCACTTGTGAACTATTGGAGAAAGACTTTTACATTTCAGAACTTTCCTGGCTGATTAAAGATTATGTATCAAGATGCATCACATGTATCAGGAACAATCCAAACAACCCACACAAGGCCAAACATGAACACCTGATATATCCAGCAACTCCTTTTACACATTTGCAGATTGACTTCACACACATGCCCAAACTAGGCAAAAGACAGGAATATCTTTTGGTAATTGTGGACATGTTCTCAAGATGAGTTGAACTTTTCGTGACCACAGAGGAAGATGCACAAACAGTGGTGAGGATCCTCATTCAGGAAATCATTCCTCGATGGAGATGCCCACTTCAAATAAACTCAGACAATGGTCCCGCTTTCATGGCCGGGGTCTGCCAGGACCTGGTAAAAACTCTCAAGATAGAATGGAAATTTCACATTCCATACCACCCTCAAAGTTCAGGGATAGTAGAAAGAATGAACAGAACAATAAAAGACAAAATAAGAAAGGCCACAGGAGGAACCTTTGCCAACTGGAAAAAGGTCCTCCCAGCAGTCCTGGCAGAAATAAGAATGACCCCTTCCAAGACAACAGGGTATTCACCTTTTGAAGTCTTTATGGGTAGCTCTTTCCCCACCCCATGGGCCAGAACACCTTTAAATGATAGAAAAGGGAGATTTAGACTTAATACAGGAAGAATATGTAAGGAAATTGGTTGAAACATTGGATACAGTTGAGAGAAATGTTGCCCACACCTCTCCTTTTTCTTCACAGGAAGCTACTCACCCCTTGAAGGTGGGAGACACCGTGGTAGTCCAACAGCTGAACAGAAATAAGAAGCAAGGGTATCCCTTTGGACCTCCTACCACAGTGGTTGCAGTGACCAGAACAGCCATCCTAGTGGAAAATTGCCAGTCCTGGATCCATGCCAACAGAGTGAAAAAGATCGCCCAAAGCCCCAAGAGCAGGAAGGAGATCCTGGATACAGGAGGCCCTCAAGCAGAAGGCCAAGCAGACGAAGGAGGAGTTCCTAGGAAAGCAGGTTCGGCCAGAGAAGATGACCTCGCTTATTTCACCACAGACTTCTGGGAAGGCATTCTGCCTACTGATCCTGATCTCTCTGACAGTGTTCCTACCCACCTGGATCATCACTAACTGTATCTACCACCCTGAAGATTTGGGTGCAATTAAAAGTATCTGTGGGAACACACACACACACACACACAAAAGAACATTACAATGACACAAGCTAGAACCAAGAGATAGACTGGAGATAGTTTTACTGATAAGATGCTTTTGCTAAAATTTAAGTATGCTTATGCTAAAAAATCAGGGTATTAAGAATGTTGGATATGTAGTAAATTACATCCTAGCACTGCCCGAATTCCCCTTTTGGCTGTACCTTTAAATGTCTCCTCCTGTATTCTTGACTAACATATCCAATCTGTACATAAACAACACTGTTACCTTTCCAATAGCAGGTAGGAGTCATTCCCCTGATTGGTGTTTTAATTTAGGGAATAAAACGCAGATTAACCTTTTTCCTGCAGCAGGTCAATATTTAACATTTCCATGTGCGAATCCAGAGACTCTTCTGCCCCTGCCTGCTCACTGTTTCAAGTATCTGACCCAGGGCTAAACCGCACTTTGCATAACTTTTCCTCTTTCTCTGATAATGTAGTTGGAATATTGCACCAATTTATAATCGCAACACAGGACAAGTACACTCATGAGATTGTCGCTAGGAGACCTTTTGCATTGGGAAAAAGTATCTATGTATGTTGTGGGGAAGTGTGTTATCCCTGGGTGCCCCTCCATGTTAAGGGATGGTGTTACCTTGCATCCTTGGTACCTGTCATGGGAGTGGTAGGGGTATAGATACAATGAAAAGGTTGAATAATTATTCAAGTATATTGGATGAGATAATGGAGAGGAATTCAGATTACATTGCCATGTTAAACATAGAAACTAGAGCAATTAGAAAACAGTTAGAGTTACATGATCTTGCCATAGAAAGTATGAGTGCAGCGCTCACAGGCCTGTGTGAAGTAACTGAGGAATATGAGTATTGTACTTGGATTCATAATACAAGTGCCAAGGTGCCTGACTACTATGATATTATTGCACAACACCGAAAAGAGGTAGGCCAGCTCCAGCAGGAAGCTAGGGACATTGCTAAAACATGGAGCCCATTTGCCAATGCAGGATTTGGGCTTGGAGGTATATTTTCATGGTTAAAAGACATTGTCCTTGTTATTGTTATGGTATTTATCCTTGCTCTGATTCTTTACCTCTGTTTTAAGTGTTGTACTTGCATAGTTGCATGCCTTCAATCTCCTGATGATAAGGTTCTATCTTACATGACACACATGAAGAATCATCAGGCAATCTATGCCACAACCCCAAAGAAGTATTAAGACATAACATATAATGTAGAGATCATCTTATATGATCTAAGAGGGGATTGAAGGGATATTTAGCTTAACCGCTTCCTCAGTTGTTATAATCAGTTTCCATTTTATATTTCTACTTGTACTGTATTTCACATATTACTAGGTGCGTACTGGTAAACTAGTTTCCTTTTTCTCATGTTCATGTTATCTACTTGTTGGAGTTTCGTTTCTTATTAAGCACGTGATTTCTTAGAAATAATTAGTTTCACTTTTGTCATGAAATGTCTCTGTATATGACTGGATAATTTGTCAAAGGGCGGTACTTTCTGAAAGCCCCTTTAAATATTCACACCAAGGAATAAAAGATTAGATTTGCTCAGAGACCTTGCTGTTTTGTGTCATTGTCTCAATGGGCTAATCTCACATCTTATCAGAAATATTATCAAGATTCAAACTCATCCCTAGACTGACTATCTAAATTCCCCAACACCGGTGCTCTGGGGTTATGTACAAACTCTCCAGTCATGTTAACCACTTAAGCCCCGAACCATTTTGCTCGCCAAAGACCAGGCCACTTTTTGCGATTCGGCACTGCGTTACTTTAACTGACAATTGTGCGGTCGTTCGAAATGGCTCCAAAACAAAATTAACGTTTTTTCCCCCACAAATAGAGCTTTCTTTTGGTGGTATTTGATCACCTCTGCGGTTTTTATTCTTTGCGCTATAAACAAAAACAGAACGACAATTTTGAAAAAAATTCAATATTTTTTACTTTTTGCTATAATAAATATCCCCAAAAATATATATATAAAAAAAAATGTTTTCCTCAGTTTAGGCCGATACGTATTCTTCTACATATTTTTGGCAAAAAAATTACAATAAGCGTTTATTGATTGGTTTGCGCAAAAGTTATAGCGTCTACAAAATAGGGGGTAGTTTTATGGCATTTTCATTAATATTTTTTTTTTTACTAGTAATGGCGGCGATCAGCAATTTTTATCGTGACTGCGACATTATGGCGGACACATCGGACACTTTTGACACCATTTTCGGACCATTGTAATTTTTACATTGATCAGTGCTATAAAAATGCACTGATTATTGTAAAAATGACACTGGCAGTGACGGGGTTAACCTGTAGGGGGCACTGAAGGGGTTAAGTGTGACCTAGGGAGTACTTCTAACTGTTAGGGGGATTGGCTTGCCGTGACACATCGCTGATCACTGTTCTCGATGAGAGGAGACAGACGATCAGTGACAGTGTCAGGGGAAGGACGGGGAAATGTTGTGTTTACACTAACATCTCCCCGTTCTTCAGCTCCGTGACAGGATCGTGGGACACCGGAGGACATTGAGTCCGCGTGTCCCGCGGGCACTGTCACGGAGCTTGCAGCAGGGTCACGAGCGCGCCGCCGCCGGCAGCCCTCGCGCAACCACACGGCGGCAAATTAAAGGGGACGTATAAATACGCCCATTTGCCTGTTCGTGCTATTTTGTCGACGTATATCTTCATGCGGCAGTCGGGAAGCGGTTAAAGTACACTAATGTACCATGGGACATTTTTGACATGCAAATCCTGCAAATCCTGCCAATTCATGAATCCTGATGTGTACTGTAATTTACCAAAGATAGTCACTCTATAATACAGCTTGTTCTAAATCAGCCCCTGAATAAGGAATTACGTATCTAAACATATATTCCGAAACATGTTGGGACTTCTGTGTGCGTGCACTTCGTTTTGGCCTCTCACCATGAGATCAACCATGTGTTTCGGAACCTAGCTGTATTTATACAGTATAAATATCTAATTAGTTTTTAGGATACTCTAATGTTGTCTATAAACCTATATGTCTTCTATGTTTTTTGTACCTAATACCTTTTGTAAATATTTTTTTACATGCGCCTGTTACTCCTCTATCTGGTCTTTTCCCTCAGCCCATATAATCCTAGGGGCAACCCCCTTTTGTGTTTTTCTCCTCTTTACTGACGCCGGCCACTGGAGAGATCATGTGACCGGATCGGAGCACCCTCAGAATAGGTAAGTATAGACATTTTTCCATTGCAAGATAGTTAGAATAAGCTTAGAATGGGGATGGGAGCAGGTTTAGGTATAATTAGGATTCGACTGGAATTTTACTTTAAGTCTTCTAACAATAGTACCCATTAATGCCTTGTGTTATTTATGCACTGAATTAATTGACTATTTACATATGTAAATGATTATTGTTTTTGCAGAAATTACTGCACCAAAATGATGTATATCTCGGTTCTTTGTATTTCGGTTTTCCTGCGATTTTGTTGTCAGGGTATACCTTGTTTTCTGATATGAAATGTGCTCTGACAGGGTGTACACTACATATTCAATTTATTATGGGAATCCTTTAATCCAAATTAGTTATGTAGTCTTTCTAGGAAAAGTTAACACCTCTATGATCAACCTTTGTTGGAGATGGTTTAACACAATTGACCAACTATACTTGCATTGTATGCTAAGATCTAGACATCAGTCAACTAATTCAAAAGAGAAGTTGGAAGTGAAAATATGTGTAGGAAGTAATAAAGAAAATTGTTCTCAGGCTTTATATATTAATTCTTCCAGGAACTGAAATGCTATGTACAATACTGATAAAGGATCAAGTGGGTATTGTGTTTTGTATGACTCATTCTACAATAAAAGAAAACAGAGTGTTAGTCAGACATACATGCATGATCCTCTTAAATTCTCTTCTTTTAAAAGATCTTTCAATAGACATGCACTCCTTCCTCTACATAAATACCTGAGAGCATGCATGTGTATCAGGGCTGCTGTTGGAAATCACAGGGGCCCCCTACAGCCTACCTGACAGGGCCCCTCCCCACCTAAAATTAGGGTTGAGCGAACCCGAACTGTAAAGTTTGGGTCCGTACCGAACTTTAGCTTTTTCCCGAACCCAAACCCGGACTTTGCGCGAAAGTCCGGGTTCGGGTTCGGGTTCGGCAATCTAATGGCGCAGTTAGAAATGCTTCAGGGGCCAGCCAATCACCTTTTGATTAGCTGGTGTGCCCTTAGAAGCCATCATAGCCATGCCTACTAATGGCATGGCTGTGATTGGTCAGTGCAACATGTGACCCAGCTTCTATATAAGCTAGAGGCACACAGCACACACGTCACTCTGCTTCAGAATAGATAGGGAGAGGATCTTGTCTGCTGCTGCTGCTTTTAGGGAGAGATTGAAAAATACATGAGTTAGTCCTGATTCTGGAATCTGAGGGAAAAGATAGAGAGACAGTGTAGTGTAGGGCCAGGTTCCTGTTGGTGCTTTCAGGGAGAGAGATATATTATATAGGAATAGGAGTCCAGGTTCAGAGATATAACTCAGCGATCTGCATAGGTTTACCTGTTTGTGTTGCAGTGCAGTCTTTTTACACTGCCATGAGCCCAGTGTCAGAGAAAATCTACCTTTTATCTGCAAGCTCAGTGCACCAGCACTGCATATATTACGTTGAGAGATACACCGTTTCTGTCATGGATATGCATTAATGTCTGTCTGCCATCTTACCTTCCTCCTCATGTGTTCATCTAGAGACCAGACCTCCTTCACCTGGCTTCCTTTATAATCTCCTCCCAGCCTGACTCCACCCCAGGCCCTATCACTGAACACTATATTAACCTGTGCACTGCAAGCCTGCTTTGCTGATCAACGTGTTTGTTAGGCATTGTGTGTTTGGGTTCCTGCCTGCCGTGTGCTACGTCTGTCTCTCTGTTACGTTATTGGCTTGTCCCCGACCATCCCTGTCTGCTCGTGACCCTTGACCTTCGGCTCGTTCTTCGTTATCCTTGTCTGCTTGTGGCCCCTGACCTTCGGCTTGTTATTCGGTTCTCTCTATCGTGTGCTGCTGCTTCCCCTTATCCTACGGGGCGTGAGCTAGGAAACTCCAGGGGCCGCGACCTGGTCCCAGCCTGCAGCGTAACATCCTCACCACTAGAGGCCCTGGAGAAGACCAGCTGGGTCTTAGACTCCGCGCCCTGGGGAATCTTGGCTCTCGCTTCCGTTGGGATCCCGGTTGTGCTCCTCTGGTCCCGCTTTCCACAACCACCCAGTTTCCTATCCACAGAAGCCAGCCATAGGGTTCACTACCTCGCGGTGCACTCCTGTCCCCCTACGGTGTGCATCTGTCACCTGGCCACAGGTGACCCTGACAGTTTGATCAGCCATGAACCCGGCTGACATCCCGCTTCCCGCGGATGATCCATTGCAGGGCATAGTTCGCAGACTTGAGACCCAGGAATCAAATCAGACCCAGGTGATGTGATTCCTCCAGGATCTGGCTTCTCGATTCGAGCAGCTTCAGGTCTCCTTGGGAACCCCGAATCCGCAACCCCAAGTACAACCAGCGGCTGTACCTATCGCACCAGTCGCAGCCTCACACTCACTAAGATTGCCAGCTCCGTTCCGTTTCTCTGGGGACTCCAAGGCCTGCAGGGGGTTTCTCAGCCAATGCACTATTCATTTTGAGCTTCAGCCTCAAAGCTTCCTATCTGACCGGGCTAAGGTAGCCTATATCATTTCCCTCCTCTCCGGTGAAGCTTTGGCCTGGGCTGCCCCCCTGTGGGAGAGGAACGATCCGGTGGTTTCCAGTCTGTCCGAATTCTTGAAGCTCTTTCGTAATATCTTCGAAGAGCCGGCTCGGGCTTCTTCAGCGGCTAGTGCTGTCTTACGTCTTCGCCAAGAATCTAGTTCAGTGGGGCAATATGCTCTTCAGTTCCGTATCCACACAGCTGAATTGAGCTGGAATAATGAGGCCCTGGTCGCTACCTTTTTACATGGCCTCTCTGACCGAGTGAAAGACGAATTAGCGGGAAGAGCCATTCCCGTCGGTCTGGACGATGTAATTTCATTATGCAACCAGATCGACATTCGTTTTCAAGAGAGGTCCTTAGAAAAAAGACGCCAGCACTCTCTGGGTCCTAGCCAGTCTGAGCTCCCCTCCCTTCATTCCGTGGAGCATCCTCTTCCTGCTGAAGAACCTATGCAGCTGGGCCGGACCAGACTAACCCCCGAAGAACGTGCTAGGCGCAGAACTCTGGGCTTGTGCCTCTATTGTGGGGGCAAGGGTCATTTTCGTGACTCCTGCTCGCTTCGTCCGGGAAACGCTCGGGTCTAATACATTTGGAAGGTGGAGTATTGGACCCAGAAACATCACCTTCTCGCCTGCTCTTGCCGGTGTCCCTTCATGTAGGCACTTCTCCTCAGTCAACCCTTGCATACCTGGATTCCGGGGCTGCCGGCAATTTCATGGATTGGAGAACTGCTTCTTCTATGAAGCTTACCCTTTCACCTCTCACTACCCCATTGGTAGTCTCGGCAATTGATGGCACTGTTCTCCCAGGGGGCCCTATTCGCTTCCAGACGCTACCCATTAGGATGTCGGTAGGGATTCTCCACCAGGAGTGGATATCCTTTCTTATTCTACCCAAGGCCTCTACCCCAGTTGTATTGGGCCTCCCTTGGCTACAGCTCCACTCTCCACATGTGGACTGGGTCTCTGGGCAGATCCTGGCCTGGGGTTCCTCATGTTTCTCGTCGTGTCTTCTCAAGGTGACCCCCAAGGAGAGTCTTCCGGTTGCTGCCACTTCTGTTTCTTCTGATCTTCCCGCCGCATACAGCGATTACCGGGATGTGTTCTGTAAAAAATCAGCTGAGGTGCTTCCTCCCCACAGGTCTTTTGACTGTGCTATTGATCTTGTCCCCGGAGCAACTCTACCCAGGGGTCGTACCTACCCTCTGTCCATCCCAGAGACCCAGGCCATGTCGGAGTATGTAGCAGAGAATCTGGAGAGAGGGTTCATCCGGAAATCCTCATCGCCTGCAGGGGCAGGGTTCTTTTTTGTTGCCAAAAAGGATGGTACCTTAAGACCCTGCATCGATTATCGGGGTTTAAATGCGGTTACTATTAAAAATCGATACCCCTTACCCTTAATATCTGAGCTATTCGATAGGTTGAAGGGTGCCTCCATTTTCACCAAGTTGGATCTCAGAGGCGCGTACAATCTCATTCGAATACGGGAGGGTGACGAATGGAAGACTGCATTTAACACTAGAGACGGGCATTACGAATATCTGGTGATGCCTTTTGGTCTGTGTAATGCTCCAGCCGTGTTTCAAAACTTTGTCAATGAAATCTTCAGAGATCTGCTGTACCAGTTTGTTGTCATCTATCTGGATGACATTCTGATCTTTTCTGAAAATCTGCTCGTCCACAGAAACCATGTCCGCACTGTACTTCAACGTCTTAGAGAGAACAATCTCTATGCCAAGCTGGAGAAATGTTCCTTTGAATGTTCTGAGGTCCTGTTTTTGGGGTGCTTTGTCTCATGTTCGGGGCTTCGTATGGACCCTGGGAAGGTCTTGGCTATCACCAACTGGCCTCTTCCTGCTAGCCTCAAGGCCACACAGCGCTTTCTTGGCTTCACTAATTATTATAGGCAGTTCATAAGGAATTACTCTTCCATTGCCGCGCCTATTATCGCTTTGACCAAGAAGGGTGTGAATGCCAGAGACTGGCCTGCCGAAGCTGTCTCTGCATTTCACAACCTGAAACAGGCCTTTGTTTCTGGCCCCCTCTTGAGGAGACCAAATCCTGGGAATGCATTTTTTATTGAAGTGGACGCTTCCTCAATGGGGGTGGGAGCTGTGCTTCTTCAAATCTTTGAGAAGAGACGCCAACCATGTGCGTTCTTCTCCAAAAAAATTTCTCAGGCAGAGAGGAATTATGCCATCGGTGATCGGGAACTTCTCGCAATTAAATTGGCGTTAGAGGAGTGGCGTCATCTCTTGGAGGGTTCCCCTCACTCCATAACGATCTTTACCGATCACAAGAATTTACAGTATCTACAGAATGCTAAACGTCTGAATCCTAGACAGGCCAGGTGGAGTCTCTTCTTTGCCCGTTTTAATTTCACGATTACCTACAAACCTGGTTCCTGCAACGGTCGGGCTGATGCGCTCTCTAGGTCATTTGACACTTTGGACGAGGAGTCCGCCCCTGAACCTGAGCCGATCATTCCCACCTCATGCATTGTTGCCCACTCTACCACCCTGAAGTCTAAAATTCCGCCTGGTAAGACCTTTGTCCCCACTGGGCTAAGAGCTAAGATCCTTCGTTGGGGACATGATTCCAAGGTGGCAGGGCATTCTGGATTCCTCCGATCCTTCCTACTCATCAGTCGTCACTACTGGTGGCCTAATCTCCGCTCAGACGTCAAAGACTACGTTAAAGCTTGTCATGTCTGTGCTCAGTCCAAATCCTCCACACAAGCTCCTGCTGGTCTCCTCATGCCCTTGCCTATTCCTAAGGAACCCTGGGCCCATATTGCCATGGATTTTATCACCGATCTCCCACTGTCTGAGAATAATACAGTCATTTGGGTGGTAATCGATCGATTCTCCAAGATGGCTCATTTTGTTCCTCTTCCTGGTCTTCCTTCTGCCCCTGCCTTGGTTCCCATTTTCATTCGAGAAATTCTCCGCCTACATGGGGTCCCTTCTCATATTGTTTCCGACAGGGGAGTCCAATTCACGTCTCGTTTTTGGAGAGCCTTTTGCAAATCCCTCAATATTGTCTTGGATTTTTCTTCTTCTTACCATCCCCAATCCAATGGACAGACTGAGAGGGTTAATCAGGAGTTAGAGGTCTTTCTTCGCACCTTTGTGTCTTCTCACCATGACGATTGGTCCTCTCTACTCCCGTGGGCAGAATTCTCCCATAACAATCATGTGAATACCAGTTCGCAGAAGACACCCTTTTTCACAGTTTATGGAAAACACCCTCAACTTCCTCTTCCTATGATCTGTTCTCCAGACATTCCAGCTTTGGCTTCGGTTCAGGAGTCTCTCAATTCCGTTTGGGGTCACGTTCATGATTCCCTCCGGGCAGCTGCTGAAAAATTCAAAGGCTTTGCCGACCGCCGCAGGCGTAAACCGCCTTCTCTTCAGCCAGGGGACAAAGTCTGGCTCTCTACCAGGAACATCAAGCTCCGAGTTCCTTCTCTGAAGTTTGCTCCACGATTCATCGGTCCATACACGGTAACTGCTAAACTGAATCCGGTTTGTTTCAAACTCCAGATTCCTAAGAGCCTTAAAATCACTAACTCCTTTCATGTTGCTCTTCTAAAGCCTTTAGTCCTCAATAAATTCTCTCGTCCTCTTCCTACCGTGGCGCCTGTCTCTGAGGATAATCAGGAGTACGAGATCAGTCAAATTCTGGACTCCCGACTCTGTAAAGGCGTTCTTCAGTACCTCGTTCATTGGAAAGGGTTTGGTCCTGAGGAGAGGTCTTGGATCACTGCATCTGAGGTCTTTGCACCTCGTCTGTTAAAGGAGTTTCATCTGAAGTTTCCCTCTAAACCTGGGCCCAGGCGGGGAAGGGGGAGGCCTCGTAAGAGGGAGGGTACTGTCATGGATATGCATTAATGTCTGTCTGCCATCTTACCTTCCTCCTCATGTGTTCATCTAGAGACCAGACCTCCTTCACCTGGCTTCCTTTATAATCTCCTCCCAGCCTGACTCCACCCCAGGCCCTATCACTGAACACTATATTAACCTGTGCACTGCAAGCCTGCTTTGCTGATCAACGTGTTTGTTAGGCATTGTGTGTTTGGGTTCCTGCCTGCCGTGTGCTACGTCTGTCTCTCTGTTACGTTATTGGCTTGTCCCCGACCATCCCTGTCTGCTCGTGACCCTTGACCTTCGGCTCGTTCTTCGTTATCCTTGTCTGCTTGTGGCCCCTGACCTTCGGCTTGTTATTCGGTTCTCTCTATCGTGTGCTGCTGCTTCCCCTTATCCTACGGGGCGTGAGCTAGGAAACTCCAGGGGCCGCGACCTGGTCCCAGCCTGCAGCGTAACATCCTCACCACTAGAGGCCCTGGAGAAGACCAGCTGGGTCTTAGACTCCGCGCCCTGGGGAATCTTGGCTCTCGCTTCCGTTGGGATCCCGGTTGTGCTCCTCTGGTCCCGCTTTCCACAACCACCCAGTTTCCTATCCACAGAAGCCAGCCATAGGGTTCACTACCTCGCGGTGCACTCCTGTCCCCCTACGGTGTGCATCTGTCACCTGGCCACAGGTGACCCTGACAGTTTCCATACTGTGGGTGTATTCTGCTCTTGGAAAAAGATCCATTTAGGGCAACAAAAAAAAAGGCACTTTATTGTGCTCTTTTCCAAAAGACCCATTAAGGGCAAAAAAAAAAAAAAATTGCATTTTATTTTGCTCGTGCAAAAAAAGACCCGTTTAGGGCAAAAAAAAAATTAAAAAAATTTGCACTTTAATGTACGCTTGCAAAAAGACCCATTTAGGGCCACAAAAATATTTTGCAGTGTGTTATACATATGTGGAGGCGTGTGAAATAAACCATTTCTATATATTTGTCTTCTACTGTGCTATACTAAAAAAACAACATTTTTTTTGAATAGCATTTTCTGCAGTTCTGTAGCTGTGCGATTCAGCGGTTACGTACTGTGGGTGTGTTGTGGTCTTCCAAAAAATGCCATTTAGGGCCACAAAAAATATTTTGCAGTGTGTTATACAGATGTTGAGGTGTGTGAAATAAACAATTTCTATATAGTTTTCTCCTACTGTGCTATACTAAAAAAACAACATTTTTTTTTAATAGCATTTTCTGCAGTTCTGCAGCTGTGCAATTCAGCGGTTACGTACTGTGGGTGTGTTGTGGTCTTCCAAAAAACGCCATTTAGGGCCACAAAAAATATTTTGCAGTGTGTTATACATATGTGGAGGTGTGTGAAATAAACAATTTCTATATAGTTTTCTCCTACTGTGCTATACTAAAAAAAAAACATTTTTTTTAAATAGCATTTTCTGCAGTTCTGTAGCTGTGCGATTCAGCGGTTACGTACTGTGGGTGTGTTGTGGTCTTCCAAAAAACGCCATTTAGGGCCACAAAAAATATTTTGCTGTGTGTTATACATATGTGGAGGTGTGTGAAATAAACAATTTCTATATAGTTTTCTCCTACTGTGCTATACTAAAAAAAAAACCATTTTTTTTTAATAGCATTTTCTGCAGTTCTGTAGCTGTGCGATTCAGCGGTTACGTACTGTGGGTGTGTTGTGGTCTTCCAAAAAACGCCATTTAGGGCCACAAAAAATATTTTGCAGTGTGTTATACATATGTGGAGGTGTGTGAAATAAACCATTTCTATATATTTGTCTTCTACTGTGCTATACTAAAAAAACTAAATTTTTTTTGAATAGCATTTTCTGCAGTTCTGTAGCTGTGCGATTCAGCGGTGATTCTCACCTCTACTGTAGGTAGAGGCAAGTCCTTTAATTCCCAGTAAAGTCAATGTCCACACCAGCTGAAATTACAACTCTTATTCTCTCATGGCAAAATAAACTCTACTCGGATAGAAAAGGTTAGAGCAAAGAAACAGGACAGCTTAAGGTGTGGAGGAGGTCCAGGCACAAACGTAGCACATTCACTTCACTGCTTAGGTTTCTCAAACAGTTTTAGGTGCACGGTCTCTGCCACAGACCTTGAGGTTGGTCTCTGCCACAGACCGGGTGTACAAGGCCCCTGCCACGGACCTGGAGAACTTTGGTCTCTGCCACAGACCAGGGTGTATAAGGCCCCTGCCACGGGCCGGGTGAATAAGGCCTCTGATACAGTCAAGATGACCTTGAGCTTCTCCTTCTACGAACCTAGCCCATATCAAGGGGAAGACATCTCTCCAGGGAGTCAACAGACCCTTCCTTCACCGTGACTCCCGCATCGGTCCATCAGAATGATCCTCCCTTCCCTGGAACATGGTCCCCTACACGAGGCGGCACCCTAAGACTCTTCGACCCTTAGCGGACTCCAGACGAAGGCTCTGGACTCCAGGCTTTACTCCCGCACCTAGGCCTCCATACCCAGGGCAGCAGGAACTCCAGGATAGTACCTCACCCCGGGCTAAAGGTACCCGAGATGGAACAGGAACACATGCACCCAGGCCGAAGGCACCTGGGAGTGGACCCCACTGGACATCAGCCCCCAGGCCAAAGGTCTGCCCCTTTTATATGCTCTCCCGGCATGCACAGCAGGTTCCCCGCCCCGCTGTACTACTGCCAAGAGGGGACACAAAAGACACAGCACTGTATCGGCGGTTCAACCCTAGCCTACCATGGCAGCGCCACCTGTAGGCCGCAGGGAACTGCACACCAATACTGTCCCCCGAGGACAAAATGGTCCATGAATCCTACAGAATTAGGGTGTTTGAGCCTATTTACCACTCAAACACTTCCCTTAAATTTAGCACCCCGCTACATTTTTATTTCAAAGTATTTTATTTTCCCACTAGCTTATCCATTAAATTGAATAATTTATTCCAGAAAGGGCGTATTCTGGGGCATTCCCACCATATGTGTGGCATCGTGCCGTTGAGTTTCTGAGGTTCTTAATGACTTCCCGTACCTCTTCTGCTGAAAAGGGGGCCTCCAGCATATTTTTTATTTTTTTTATTTTTTTTTATGTTATTTTAAGTTATTTCCCTATCCACATTTGTTTGCAGAGCACTTGCCATGCTCTTAACAACATTTTGCTTCCATTTGCAGCCCTCTAGCCCTTTCCATTACTTTTTTAGAGCATTTTTAGTCCTTAGAAGTCCGGGTCCCCATTGACTTCGAACCCGAACATCCAGGTGTCCGCTCAACTCTACCTAAAATATCAAGTGATATTTTGCTAAAATCCCAGCCACGATGCTATGCTTCGTAATCATGAAATACATTTTATCCTCATCGATCGGGACCCATTTAATTGAATAGTGCTGTTCTGCAAGTGCCCAGCAACCACAAAAAAGCACGGGGTCACGGTGCGCTAGTGCAGGGTTAGGCATATTGCCTCCTCACTGCCTGTAAATCTCTGCTCTCTGAAGGGCAATTCAAATGCTGACTGCTCTTCAAAGAACAAAGCACATTTGAACGAGTCCTCAATGTTTTTATTATCTTTTTAAAAAAAAAGGAATCCCTTTTTTTAGATTTTTTTTTAAATTTACATTTTTAACTGCCTGTTGGGGTGTCTTTAGTGAAATATGAGAGGTCTAAACAGACCTTAGTGTCTCATTTTTGAGTCAGAGAAAAAGACTGAGAACATAAAATCATCAGTCCTTTTCTCTGCAGCCTTAGCTGAACTTGACAGTGAATAAATGAGAAGTGCCCTGTGCTAAGAGGCTTCCCGTTCATTCACAAATTTAAGCATAGTGAACACAGTTTACTATTCTTCATTGGTAAATGGACACAGGAGAGATCAGTACTAATTGCTCACTGTGTTCATTCAGGAAAGGAAGGGACCAGTAAATATGACATATTTGCCACCTCCCCATCCTGAGACAATCCCCTGTTTGCCCACAGCAGCTGTTAGGAGAGGAGCGGAGGGAAGCCAGCAGTAGGTAGGGGGGGCAAACAGGGGCTTGACAGTAGGTGTAAGGGGGCACAGATCCTAGAACCAATCCCCCTGAAGCATAGCCGGAAGGAGAAAGAGGAGTAGAAGCCAGCAACATTGCAGGGAGATCCACACTAGTCACAAGTGTCAGCAATATAGCAGTACTGCCACCCCGCTGCTCAGAAGGTGCCTGCCCCCCCCCTTTTGAACTGATGGGGCCTGAGCCGGGTACAGGAGGGCTGGCTGTATTGCCTTATCATTAACCCTGATGTGTATGCTTATGTAGGAGAAATGGGGAATTAGAAGTACATCCCTAGCACCGATTTTGGATTGGAAAATCAAACTCTGGTTGATCAAAACTTACCCAGGTACAAACATATCTGTAGAAGGTACATAATGCCAATACACATAAAACAGACATTTGAGCTTTCGTAAAAAAATGCTTTAGCCTGCGTTCACACATATGTGATGCGGGAACCTGTGCGATACCTGTGCGGATTCCACTGCCCTATGCGAACCACTGCGGGTGTCCATACTAAGTTAATGACACCCCCAGATCGGTTCGCAGATCACAATGCGAACTGTCAAATGGTGCAGAAATTGGATCGCATGGGTGTAGACACCCATGCGTTCCTATTCCAGTGCAGACCAAAAAAGAGTCCTGCACCATTTGGTCCAAAAACGATGCAAATTCAGCCATACAATCCATATGGCTGACTTTGCATCGCACAGACATTGTATGTGAGCTGCACAGCAATGCGGTGCGAATCACATGCAATGTCTGACATTGCAATAGTGTGAACTCAGCCTTAAGGAGATGATTATGTAATTTGGATAATAATGATGATTGTTGCTTTAAAGTCCTGTGCCAATACGTGATGTATTCCTATGACTTTTAGTTGATGTCCAAAAAGGCTTCCAAAACTCACTAAAACATTATTTTTTTTGCTTACCTTTTTATCCATAACCACATACTATGTTATGTTAACAATATTGACCTTGACAAGTAAATTTGGATGACATTAGTTTACATGATGTTGATGCTATTTGCCCTTATTACCTTTTACTGTTAACAATATTTGGTAGGTAGAAACTGGAAAACCTATGATGTTCCACCTGTTATCTGGATATAAGAAGCCAAAACACTTATATTCAATATTTCATTCAAAATATTAATATACACTATTTCATTTTTTTTTTAAATATGATTCTTCAGAGTTTTAAAAATTGAAAAAAAAAGCATCTCAGAGCTGTCCCCAAAGTAAATCCTTTCTACTAATAGATGTCACTGACCTTCTGTCTACTTCCTGTGACCCCTGGGTCTGAGCAGTATTTACACATATTGATGGCTGAATCTGCCCAGCTTCGTTTTGCCAAGGGTTTGGTGAATCTTGTGTAGCGATACCTCCAACTAAGGAGGCCGCAGAATTAGATTTGGGCCCTGAGTGCAGCTCCGCCAACCCCCGGCAATAGGCTCTACCCCCTTCTGGCACAGCTAGTAATAACAATCAATGATATGTCCTATGCAATAGAATAACTAAGCAAGGACACAGTAATGAATTGCAATAGATAGAGTGTTTTACTCATTAATTCTCAATATGAATAAAGGGGGTAACAATAATCACAGTTCTAGACAATCACTCCTAAGGGCAGCGTCCTGCCACTCTAACACACTATATAGTAACACAAGCTACAGGTGCGCCATACGGGCGACCGTTAACTAAGTGCCCTATGGCGCAGTAATCAAACACGCTAGAATCCCCACCAGGCCTGGTTCTAATATTTAGCTTAGTCCTTCTTTCTTCACCGGCAGGTCTGTAATGGTGGTGCACTTTAAACAGAGTATAACTTTGTAATCCAAGGGGTATGAAAATAACTTGTAGGCCACGGCAGTCTATAGGCCTATACACAGCAACAGTATCTTAGCTGGGCTTATGCCCTCTCACCCGCCGGACTACGGATCCAGTCCGGGAAAACCTCCACCGGCCGTGTCACACACACTCGATCTCTCCACGATCGGGCCCCCGATCCGACAAGGCTGTAGCTCACAAAGTCAGATGCCACCCAGGCTCGCAGAGGGGAGGATGGAAGGCTCTTTGGTGCAGAGCAAGGCCTCAGGCTTCAGGCCTTGCCCCTCCGTCACATCCGCACAGGAGGATCCGTCTCTGAAGTCTCGTGTCCCCAAAGAGAAAGAGCTAGGCCTCGCCCCCTCCTTATATTCCTTCCCCCCGACTTCCCTCTCTCTGGAATTTCCTGTCTCTGATTAAAGGGGAACACCCCGCTACACTTGTTTGAAACCCAATTAACAATAGCTTAGAGGTGAATCCCACTGAACTCTATTGGGGCAAATCTTATTGAATTCTGTCCATTTTTAGAGCCAACAGGTGAACAACTCTAAAAGAAGGAGTAGAAAGGTACTGCCATGGATGACATGTAATAATGCAAAAAATAAATAAATATATATATAAACAGTGAGGAGAGGGTCCTTTAAGTTGCTTCAAGGACAGGATTTAAATTAAACAAATCCTTTAAATACATGTTTGGAGGCTGCCTTTAACCGCTTCAGCCCCGGAAGATTTTACCCCCTTCCTGACCAGAGCACTTTTTACAATTTGGCACTGCGTCAATTTTAATGACAATTGCGCGGTCATGCGACGTTGTACCCAAACAAAATTTGCGTCCTTTTTTTTACCACAAATAGAGCTTTCTTTTGGTGGCAATTGATCACCTCTGTGTTTTTTTTTTTTTTGCGCTATAAACAAAAAAAAGCGACAATTTTGAAAAAAACAAAACAATATTTCTTACTTTTTTTGATTTAATAAATATCCCCAAAAGTTTTCTTTTATAAAACACATTTTTTTCCTCAGTTTAGGCCAATATATATTCTTTTACATATTTTTGGTAAAAAAAAATCGCAATAAGCGTATATTGATTGGTTTGCGCAAAAACTATGGGAAAGATTTTCGTCATTTTTATGGCATTTTTATTATTTATTTATTTTTTTTGCAGTAATGGCGGTGATCTGCGATTTTTTGCAGTACTGCAAAAATGCGACTTTTGACACTTTTTTGGGACCATTGGCACTTATACAGCGATCAGTGCTATAAAAATACACTGATTACTGTGTAAATGTCACTGGCAGGGAAGGGGTTAACACTAGGGGGTGATCAAGGGGTTAAATGTGTGTTCCCTCAGCATGTTCTAACTGTGTGGGGATGTGAGTGACTAGAAGAGAAGCCATATTGTTTTTCCTACTTCGTAGGAAGAAACAATATGGCTCCTCTACTCTGACAGCACAGGGATTTGTGTGTTTACACACACAAATCCCAGTGCTGGCGCTCGTGCACACGATCGCACGTGGCCGGCAGCGATCGTGCCCGCTGGCCATGCACATCGGGTCCCCCGCCGTGCAGTGGGCGTGCGCCCTCTGGTGCCCGAAAATGGATTAAGCCGTACATGGTATTGCAGAAAGCACAATTTTCATGAACAGTGTTAGAGACAGTGTACACTGGCAGTATATATGGGGCTATGGAATTGATTCTTTTTTTTCTTATAAAATTTGTTTGGCTTACATACAGCATTAGTCCAAATCTGATTATGTTTTAGGTAGATTTATTTTTCAGGTAGATTTACCAAGGACATGTGGTTTGTCCATCAGTAAGAGGCCTGCTTTAAGTGACAGAGAGAAAATGTACATTAGTTTGCTAGGGTTGTCGTTGTTTTTGCTGATTCAAATCTGTCTTGCTGCTGCCCCCTTCCCTGCACACAGTTCCAATCAACAGTATTGCAGGGACCTGAAGTACTGTGCAGGAAGGACACATTGGAATATTGGAATTGCAGTAGAAACTCAGCCGATGCCTGTGTATGAGACCATTGGTCTCTCCAGGGTATTTTACACTTTTTCAGCAACTAAATAAAAAAAGAAACGAAAAGAGCAGCATATATATTTCAGGACATGTAACTTGACTGCATTAGCGTAATAAATGCAAAGGGTGCAATTGGGCTTTAGACTGAAAATTCCTTTATTTTCTTTATTATCTAAAACATGTTTTATGCTTTTAGCCATGCACTTAAAAAAATTATATAAAAACAGCTTTCGTTGTTTAGAGCATGTATTGAGGCTGCTTGTTGCTATAACATTATGCAGTACTTATGTGGACACAATTATGCTTCCAAGAGAACATTTCTGTTAATTGTTACTAACAGTTCTAAGAACACTTATTTACTGTATGACTTGCTTAAAAAAAAATGTTAATAGGCAAAAAAATAGAGGGATACAGTAAAGTTCTTCAACCTATTCATTGCAAAATGAAATTAAGAGGTCAAAACTAATGCCTTGTACACACGATCGGATTTCCGATGGAATAAAATCCGATGGAATTTTCCGTCGGAATTCCGATGAAGCTGACTTCCATCAGTCTTGCATACACACTGTCAGACTAAATTCTGACCATCCAAAATTAAGTTCAATGCTTCCGAGCATGCGTCGAAATTTAAAAACATGTTCTATTTTTTTACTCCGATGGAAAAAAGTCCGATGGGGCCCACACACGATCAGAATTTCTGATGAAACAAGTCTATTGGATTTTATTCCATCGGAAATTCGACCGTGTGTACAAGGCATAACCGTAGAAGTATTCCTTTACCAAAACTGTAGTTAATGCTTTGTACAGACTTCTGACATAGGTAGTGAGTTAGTCAACAGTAAGTGATTTTATGCATGTTTAGCCCTCTTTTTGGGGGGGCTAGGAGAAATGGCCCTCTACAACCAGGATATTGAACAGGAGAACCAGAACCTTCAATAATTGGAAGAGTGGGTTTGATAATAGGGTTGGCAGTGCCCCCCCCAGGAGAGAGCCTCTGTGATCAAGGGGGTTTCCTTCCTGGGAAATTAACCAATAATCTAAACAAAGTAATTGGGAGAAGAGGAACTACTGCAGCCAGCATATAACATTAACCATAAGTTTATAGATACACACTAGTATGGGAACAATACAAGCTTTATATAATAAAAGGTTAATAATAGTACATGCATTCAATGTACAGATGGGTAAAATCAACAAAGGGCCTGATAGGAGTCCTGGTGGAAATGAGGACATATACCAGGGTATATTGTTAATAAAGATATCTTCAGATCAATGCTCCAGATGAATGCTGCAACAAATTCCAATTGAAGGGACCCTGAGGATGATCATGATGTGGCATCTATCTTGGTGTCAAAGACCTAAAGACAGCATCAGTGATGTTGAGGAGATCCTCCAATCCTCATGCAACCAGCCTGGAACATAGCTTATTATCAGCAGAAACCACGGTGTAAGCAGACGAACTCTGTGTCTTAATCCCTAATAACTTCTAATCTGCCATGCCACTAGACATGTGCATTCGTTTTCGTCCGAATGCATTTTCGTCCGAATTTCAGGTATTTTCGTTATCGTTTTAACAAACGAAAATGCAGAATCCGAAAACCGAAAGATCCGACCTAAAAAAATGCCTAATTTTCGTTTTCGTTGCAACAACAGTTTGATATAGATAGGAGATTCGACATGAGGCTGACAATAACAATCTGTGTCCATCGAACCTGTGGTCGAATGTGCCTAACCTTAACTCTATTAGTCCAAGATTATTCTACATAGAGAGAAAAGATTCGACATTATAGAGAGAAAAGATTCGACATAGAGAGAAAAGATTTGACATAGAGAGAAAAGATTCGACATTATAGAGAGAAAAGATTCGACATAGAGAGAAAAGATCACTGCTGGAATTGGGTGGGGGAAGTAAAATAAAAAAATGATGATGATGAATGTTATTGGCTGATTGTAACCAAAGAGGAGGAGCAGTAAAATAGCTAGAACTAACTCGGCAAATTCGAAAAATCTATGGGAGAAATCTAAAGTGCTAATTATAAAGGCTTATATGCAAGTTATTGTCCTAAAAAGTGTTTGGGGACCCGGGTCCTGCCCCAGGGGACATGTATCAATGCAAAAAGAAGTTTTAAAAACGGCCGTTTTTTCGGGAGCAGTGATTTTAATAATGCTTAAAATGAAAAAATAAAAGTGAAATATTCCTTTAAATTTCGTACCTGGGGGGTGTGTATGATATGCATGTGAAGTGGCGCATGTTTCCCGTGCTTAGAACTGTCCCTGCAAAAAATGTCATTTTTGAAAGAAAAAAAGTAATTTAAAACTCATTCGCGGCTATTAATGAATTGTCGGCTCCCGGCAATACATACAAAAGTCATTGATAAAAAAAAAAAAAAAAAAAAGCGTGGGGGTTCCCCAGAATTCAATTACCAGGCCCTTCAGGTCTGGAATGGATATTAAGGGGAACCCCGCCGCAAATTTAAAAAAAAATTGACGTGGGGTTCACCCAAATATCCATTCAAGGCCTTTCAGATCTGGCATGGATTTTAAGGGGAACTCCACCCCAAATAAAAAAAAAATGGCGTGGAGTCCCCCTAAAAATCCATACCAGACCCCTTATCCGAGCACGCAACCTGGCCGGCCGCAGGGGAAAAGGGGGGGACGAGAGAGAGGCCCCCCCTCCCTCCTGAACCGTACCAGGCCACATGCCCTCAACATGGGGAGGATGTCCCCATGTTGATGGGGACAAGGGCCTCATCCAAAAAAACCCTTGCCCGGTGGTTGTGGGGGTCTGCGGGCGGGGGGCTTATCGGAATCTGGAAGACCCCTTTAACAAAGGGGACCCCCAGATCCCAGCCCCCCCAATGTGAATTGGTAAGGGGTACATTGTACCCCTACCATTTCATGAAGAAAGCGTAAAAAAATGTTTAAAAAAACACACAAACACCTTGAAAAAGTCCTTTATTTAAAAAAAAAAAAAAAACATTCCAGCGGTGAAATCCAGTGTCCCGCGGCGATCCCGATGTCCAGCGCTGTCCTTCATTGGTTGTGCCTGAGCGGACCTGATGGGGAACTCCCTCTCAGTATTTTAAATGCATAGACCCGCCCCTTCTAAAGTTCCCCATCAGGTCCGCTCAGCGGACCAGATGCGGAACATGAGAAGGGGCGGGTCTATACATGTATTACCAAAGTGAGAGCAGTTCCCCATCAGGTCCGCCCCCTCGGTATGTCGGACCCGCCTACGTCATTGGCTTGAGCGGGGAACTTCCTTCACTGTGTAATTTAAATTTACACAGTGAAGGAAGTTCCCCGCTCAAGCCAATGACGTAGGCGGGTCCGGCATACCGAGTAGGCGGACCTGATGGGGAACTGCTCTCACTTTCGAAATATCAGTTTTAAATGACTTTTTTTCTTTCAAAAATGACATTTTTTGCAGGGACAGTTCTAAGCACGGGAAACATGCGCCACTTTCCATGCATATCATACACACCCCCCAGGTACGAAATTTAAAGGAATATTTCACTTTTATTTTTTCATTTTAAGCATTATTAAAATCACTGCTCCCGAAAAAACGGCCGTTTTTAAAACTTTTTTTTGCATTGATAGATGTCCCCTGGGGCAGGACCCAGGTCCCCAAACACTTTTTAGGACAATAACTTGCATATTAGCCTTTATAATTAACACTTTAGATTTCGAACGTTCGAGTCCATTGTATTTAATAGGGTTCTAAAGTTCACACTAACATTTTGTCTGTTCGCAGGTTCTGGTGCGAACCGAACAGGGGGGTGTTCGGCTCATCCCTGTTGACTAGTAATAGTAATTAAAAAATATAATTATTACTAGTCATACAATAGAATTCATCTATAGCTTGTAGGCGGAACATTCGACCGGAAATTTATGATTGCAGCGTCGTACAGTTTCGATGCTCCGTCGAATCTTCTTTGAACATTCGACAGACACCATAAGCCTTCAATGACAGATTCGACCTTAATTAATTCAGATTTTCGGACGAATGCAATTTCTAACGAAAAACGAAATAAATAAAAACGAATTTCGGGAGTAACTAAATAAATTTATTTTTCTAACGAAAACGAAATTCCGAAACAAAATATTTCAGTGTGCACATGTCTACATGCCACTGAACCTCTAACTGCCTGAGAGCTGTTCGATGCCTAACCTTACTGTAGCCTATGCTGATTATTAAACCCTGAGCTAAAACTAGCTATACAGTAAAATCCCATCCCATCCCTGTTGGTGTATTTTTTTGCCATCTGTGTCCTATTGGGGATATTTACCTTTACTTCCTGTCCCATAAACCAATTGGAAGATTTCTGTCCAATAACCAAATTAGAAGATTGCTGTGTACAACCCAAAATGTGGAATTTTCTTTTACTTTTACTTTCAATGATCGTGGTAAATAGGACAAATAGTGGTAAATAGGACTGAAGGACTTATGAACAAACGGTTGTGGAACGAATCATCTGAGTTTCCATGATTTCTTATGGGGAAATTCACTTTGATATATGAGTGCTTTGGATTACAAGCACGTTTTCGGAATGAATTATGCTCACAATCCAAGGCTTTACTGTAATTGTCTTTATATATGTAGCACCCTCTACCCAATGTAGGTACTAGAGTGAGATTTTTTTGTAGGGCAGGTAAATTTAAGCAGGTCTAGCCAGAAGCTAGGTCTGTTTGTTTTTATCTGTGGGCTGGGAGTGGCTTAGAGTAGGCTGGTGACTCACAGCTAGTTTCATCTTTCGGATTACCTCCCTTCTGCTTCTTCTTGTTGGGGCGTTGAAGGGAGCCTCCCAGTCTGGGGGGTGACCTTGGGCCAGGGGCTCGGAGCTGAACAGGAACCCCATACAACCCAAGGGGTGTCCTGAACAGGATCAGGAAAGGACAGCGGGGAATACTGTCGGGCAAGTCTCCAGGAGAGATCCATCAGGTGTCGGTGAGTGGCAGGCACAGTCGGGAGAGCTGGGAGATGCATGTCGGAGAGGACTGGGAGTGTGCAGTCTGAGATGGATGTAGAGCCAGCGAGAGAGACTGTGATTTCACTGGCAGTGAAGTCGGGCCGCTGCAGCCAAGAGGGCTGTCAGTGTCTGCAAAGTGCTGACTGGGATCAGTAGTCCACCAAAGAGGGCAGCTAGCACGGAAACTTTATTTGCTACACCATAGGAGCCTTGCCTGTAATAAGTAACTTTACTAAGGCCTGGCTGCAACCAGAGTTAGGCCTAACCATGTGCTAGCTGCATCTGAATAATTGTGCTGGAGGGAGAAGGAGTGTCTGCAGCAAGGGTTTTGAAGGAGAAGAATATCTGAATTGTCCCATACCATGCAAAAATCATTTTCTGGGCATCCCATGATTTCCTTAAGCCAATCCAAGTTCTAATCCCTTAATAAATACAAAAACAAAGCTGATGGACTTGTTCATTGTCTTGGAGTGTCTGGAAGTGAATGCCGGGCTGGGCAGGGTGACAGGAGGGCCACATCACTCAGCAGCTCCTACAGGGGTACCGCTACATATATAAGGGTCTATCCACCTGCTTTCCCTATCAACCAGTGTTTTTCTCCACTTGCAGAAAATGTAGCCTGAATAAAAAGAAAACTAATGCAACCACTACATTTAATTAGTAGCAAACTACAGAATATTAAACTTTTATTCTTTGGCTTAAATATACTTTAAAGCAGGGGTCTTAAACTGGTGGCCCTCCAGCTGTTGCGGAACTACAAGTCCCATCATGCCTCTGCCTGAAGGAATCATGCTTGTAACTGTCAGCCTTGCAATGCCTCATGGGACTTGTAGTTTTGCAAAAGCTAGAGGGCCGCTAGTTTGAGACCCCTGCTTTAAAGTGTAACTCCAGAGAGCACAAACACTTACTCTTGCAGTGGGTATCTCTCCCCACTGCATGAATTAACTCCTTGATTTGTCTAGGAGTAGAGGAATACACAGAAATACTTACCTTATTCTACATTACCCCCTGAATCTAGAACACTTCCCTTCTCTCTGAGATGTGGGTAGGGCCCTCAACGTCCTCACATATGGTGCAGAACTACAGGTGAATCTTGTACGTAATGATGTCAGAGAGGTTGTGACAAGTCATGCAGTGAAAAGAAGTGACTCTGTGTAAGGGTTGTATAGAAAGGGAGCAGGCATGCAAGAACAAGGAATAAAGTATATTTATGTATTCCTTTACCCTTCGAAAAAAAATTCATGCCTTATCCGAAGTTGTAAAATGCGTGATCAGCTAGAACATGGGTACTTACGCCACCTGTGGCCCTCCAGCTGTTGCAGAACTACAAATCTCATGAGGCATTACAAGGTTGAGAGTTGCAAGTATGACTCCCAAAGGCAGAGGCATGATGGGACTTGTAGTTCTGAAACAGCTGGAGAGTCACAGTTTGAGCACCCATGAGTTAGAATATAGCCTGGGTGGAAATTAAGATCTGTGATCTGATGTCTGTGGTTTGGATACCAGTGTTATGCAACCCAGTGGAGTTGATTACTAAAACTGGAGAGGGCAAAATCTGGTGCAGCTGTGCATGGTAACCAATCAGCTTCTAACTTCAGCTTGTTCAATTAACCGATTGCTGACCAGCCGCCGTCATTATACTGCGGCAGGTCGGCTCTCCTGCACAAACCGCCTTAGGTGTACGACAGTGTTTGCACAGGAAGCGTGCCTGCAGGTTTGGTGGACTCGATGTCCGCCGGCGACCCGGGATCGCGGTGTACAGAGGCAGAATGGGGAACTGCCTATGTAAACAAGGCGATTCCCCGTTCTGCCACATCCCCCTACAGTTAGAACACACCCAGGGAACACACTTAACCTTTTGATCGCCCCCTAGTGTTAACCCCTTCACTGCCAGCATAATTTTTACATTGATCAGTGCATTTTTATAGCACTGATCAATGTAATAATGTCACTGGTCCCCAAAAAGTGTCATTTGGGGTCAGATTTGTCCACCGCAATGTGGTAGTCCCACTAAAAATCACAGATCGCCGCCATTACCAGTTAAAACAATAAAAAATTAAAGTCCCTAAATCTATCCCATAGTTTGTAGACATGATAACTTTTGTGCAAACCAATCAATATATGCCTATTGCAATTTTTTTTCTTAAAGTTTTCCTCCTCTCCCACCAACCTCATGGGCTGGTGGGAGAAGTTCTGTATCTTTCCAGGTGGGGGATCTCACAGGTGGGGGATTGTGTAGCATGCTGTCTCCTATCTATTTAGAATTAAAGGAAATTAATATGTCTTGGTTATCGAAAATTTTAACACCCCACAATATGTCCAAATAATTTTTTAGAAACACATAATGGAAATATATTCTTCTTTTCTCTCTGTGACATTGTTTGGGTATTTTTGCCCATTAGGTGGGAAACCTAGGCTCCTGGAGCAAGAAATATATTGGATATAGAAATTATTACGCTCCAGGATCGCCCCGAGCCCAGTCACTGATGGGACATTTAAAATGATGATTTATAATGTTCATATATTCAGGTGGTTTTGCCAACTAAACTATTGCATGTTATATCCTTCTGTATACTGTATGTTTCTGCTTTGTTTTGTTTTACTTATGTTTTAAATTTTAAATGTAAAAAAATAAATATATGTGCTTGTAGTTTTAATCCCCTTGAAGATTCAGGCTGACTGAAGCATATTTCATTGGTTCATTGCTATAGTTTTATTATACAGATTGTCAGCTGATGCTATCTTTTTGGAAATTCATGTCCCTTGTAATATGGTGTGTGTTTTTTGTTAACAGATCATTGATATTTTGTTAATACTTACAGGTGTTGGCTAACTGATCATGGTTAACCCACTCCCAGACACATGACCTAAGATATGTGAATGGAGTGGGTTTATGTGATAGTAAGCTTTGTTTAAGACCTTTTAGGTTCAAATGTGTTACTTAAAGTGAATGCAAACCCAATTCATTAAATTTGAGCTGGGCACATATATCTGCAGTATTTTGCAGTATTTTGTTATTTCTCTTCAAAGAGCTAAGTCCCATAGCTCTCTCCTGACCCATTCCTCTGTTATCAGACTGATAACTCCTGACAAATTCTCTGACACATCAGATAAAAAAAGCAGCCTGACATTTCTGTCAGGGGAGATTGCTATAAATAGATTAGCAGGGAGCTGGTCCTGTTACAAAACACCTCTGAGAGTCTCTGCCTATGATGAGAGTGGGTGTGAGCCTTTCCTCCATTCAGCAATTTTAGCTGTCTTGGCTGTATGCCCAGACATCACACTCTGTGTTAAACAGGAAGAGAAAATCTCCTAACACGATCTGATTTTTCTAAACAGTATATAAATGTGAAGACAGCAGATATACATGTAAAACCTATGTAGGGAGATTTGGAGGAGGGCTATTGCGTTATTGCTGTTGGATGTTCGGGCGGATGAGCGCCAACCAATGGCATCCCTAGGGGGGCCAGAGGGGGCCCTGGACCCCCAACATTATGCTGTGCCCCACCATGTGCCCCCCCCCCCCAAAAAAAAAAAACATTTTTGTATTTTTCTCGGGCCGCCGCTGGAGTAACACAGTCTCTCCTGAGAGGGAGAGCGTCCCCAGTCAGCTCCTGCGGGGGATTCCTCCCCTCTCCCTCTGCTCACTGAAACTGCATAATGCGAGCGCTCACACAACCACAGCCGCCCGATCTGCTCCTTCCCCTGCATCCTCATTGGCACGGAGAAGAGCGAGTTGCAGGAAGGACTCCATGAGCACTGTGGGGGGGGGGGGGATCCCAAGCCTTCATCTCAGTTACTGAAAAAAACAGACTGATTTCTCCCATCCTTAGGACAGGAGAACCAGCCTGTAAATTCCGAGAGTGGTGACTGCAATCTGAGTCGAGTGTGACACTCTTTCACAGCCCAGCGAGTCCAGCCACCCCCCCTCACTCTCCTCACATACGAGCAGAGAGGAATACAGCTCCTCTGCCTCCTTCCAGTCCCGCCCACACTATCCCGGCGTGCTGTATCTGTAAGAGGGGATGTGTGGGCGGGAAATATGAAAATCAGCAGCATTCCTGGCTGTGTGTGAATGATGCCTGAGATTCTAGCCTGGACCGTGGGTAAGTGTGTGCACTGCAGACTACAGTACACTGTAATCACTAAACTGCATTATTTCCATCCCTTCTCTCCCCCATCTGTCTCCCTCCCCCTCTCCTGTTCTTTCAAGACATTCACAATTTACTTTCACTTTCAGTTAGGCAGGTAATAGACGGTGCACATTTCTTTCCTGCATTCACAGATTGCAGGAAAGAAACTTGCATGATTCCCCCATCAACACAGACAGTGCTGACAGGGGAATATCCCTCCTGCCCAGCAATTGTATCCTCCTGACAAACAGTGATTATCACTAGTGGCTATAGCAACCATTAGTGATAATCATAATAGAATCTGCTCATTAATGTTTCAAATCTCAGCCAGTTCCTGCTGAACCAGCTGAGATTTAAATTGTCTATGTCTGGTCTTAGCTCTTAGGCAGCCCATACATTGATCACTTTTTTTCATTCAACTATTAGGTTGAATGAAAAAAAAAAGAAATGATCCAATTCCCCCATCTACACATTATAGGTGGATGGGGGAATGTTCCCAGTCTGGACCAGTGCTGGAACAACCAGAGTTGCGCTGTTACTAGTGATAGAATCAAATAGTAAAATTAGATAACTGATATCACCAGAATGGGAGTGCAACAGATTGCTAAACGCATGAATGCTAAACGCATAAACATAAATCCAAAAAACAATAACAAAGTGCAGCGTGCATATGAAACTCAGAATCTGGAATATACATAAATATCCATAGGGGCTGTGCAAAATAGCAAAATAAATGTGCAAAGTCCAATATGTAATCCTGTGCAAAGTGCAAAACAAACACTAGGTGCAACTGTGCAAAGCAAAATATAAAAATGTCCAATCTGTAATAAATAGTGTAAAGTCCAAAAACTATGTGCAAAATCGCAATCAAATTGTGAGCATAGCAATCTGATATTCTTTCTTCAGTGTGCAAACAGATTCCATGTGCAAAAGTGCTGGAGAGGTGTAACAGTCTCCTCTTCGTGCAAAGGACACACCAGTGAGAGTGGCCTCTTACCTTGCGGTAAAAGGACAACCGCAAGACCCACATCTGGACCAGATGTGGGTCTTGGGCTTTAGTCTTTGTCACTCAGTGGCAGCAAGGATTTAAAAAAGAAATGGGGTCCCAAATAGTGTAGTATGTTTAAAACCAACAGCGGTATTTATTATATCAACAGTTAAGGGTACTCACATAATACATATAAACACAACACTTATCTCCTACTAGCAGCATCTAGCTGTATGCCTATTCGTCCCACTGATGGGAGAGAGTGTGGGAAAAAATAAACAAAAATAAACAAAAATGGGAGGAGGACATAGGCTAAAGCCCAAGACCCACATCTGGTCCAGGATCAAAAGGGAGGCGCAGCCACCCCTGTGATATATATACACATATATGCAGTTGTCCTTTTACCGCAAGGTAAGAGGCCACTCTCACTGGTGTGTCCTTTGTACGAAGAGGAGATTGTTACACCTCTCCAGCACTTTTGCACATGGAATCTGTTTGCACACTGAAGAAAGAATATCAGATTGCTATGCTCTTGCTATTTTGCACAGCCCCTATGGATATTTATGGATATTCCAGATTCTGAGTTTCATATGCATGCTGCACTTTGTTATTATTGTTTTTTTCATACCTCCCAACAAGGCCTCCCCCCTATCTACCCCCACGATCCGCGGCAAAAACGGTCCCGCCCGCGGCACCCCCCCCGTCAACAACTTTTGTTTGTTATGTTCAGCGGCATCGTCAAAGCCCCCCCCGCTCAACAACTATTGTTAGGTGTTAAAAAAAATGTTTTTACTATTTGATTGTATCACTAGTAACAGCGCAGCACCACCCCCCCCCCCCTGCTCAATCTCACATTAACGGGTTGGTTTGACCCTTTTCGGTGCCTGCAGCAGTTCCACTTTCTTACTATATTATTCCACATGGTAGCGCGGGAATAAACATATTACTCAACAACCAGAGTTGCTGTCCTGTCCCGCTATTCACAGCGCTGGTCTCTTTCTCCATGGCAGCGGCGGCAGCACATTGGAACCCAGTGCTGGCTACTTTATGGGACTGATGTACAGGAGGGCCAGCACAATTTGTTGTTAGAGATGGGCTGGGCATGTTCAAAATTCCACATGCCAGAGCCTGCCAGGAAGCCCACACTGCACAGCGCTAATCACAGGCAGTGAGACATTTCCTGGTCCGCAGCTGCACAGATCAGGAACAGGGATGAGCCGAACACCCTCCTATTCGGTTCGCACCAGAACCTGCGAACAGACAGAATTTTCGTGTGAACTTTAGAACCCTATTAAATACAATGAACGTTCGAAATCTAAAGTGCTAATTATAAAGGCTAATATGCAATTTATTGTCCTAAAAAGTGTTTGGGGACCCGGGTCCTGCCCCAGGGGACATGTATCAATGCAAAAAAAGGTTTAAAAAATAGACGTTTTTACGGGAGCGGTGATTTTAATAATGCTTAAAATGAAAAAATAAAAGTGAAATTTTCCTTTAAATTTTGTACCTGGGGGGTGTGTATGATATGCATGTAAAGTCGCGCATGTTTCCCGTGCTTAGAACTGTCCCTTCGTGAAATGGTAGGGGTACAATGTACCCCTTACCAATTCACATAGGGGGGGGTGGGATCTGGGGGTCCCCTTTGTTAAAGGGGTCTTCCAGATTCCGATAAGCCCCCCGCCCGCAGACCCCCACAACCACCGGTCAAGGGTTGTGGGGATGAGGCCCTTGTCCCCATCAACATGGGGAAATCCTCCCCATGTTGAGGGCATGTGGCCTGGTAAGGTTCAGGAGGGAGGGGGGGCCGCTCTCTCGTCCCCCCTCTTCCCCTGCGGCCGGCCAGGTTGCGTGCTCGGATAAGGGTCTGGTATGGATTTTTGGGGGACTCCATGCCATTTTTTTAAAAATTTGGGGTGGAGTTCCCCTTAAAATCCATGCCAGATCTGAAGGGCCTGGTATGGATATTTAAGGGGAACCGCACGCCATTTTTTTTTTAATTTGCGGCGGGGTTCCCTTTAATATCCATTCCAGACCTGAAGGGCCTGGTAATTGAATTTGGGGGAACCCCCACGCTTTTTTTTTTTTATCAATGACTTTTCTATGTATTGATAAAAGCCCACAATTCATTAATAGCCGCGAGTGAGTTTTAAATGACTTTTTTTCCTTCAAAAATGACACTTTGTGCAGGGACAGTTCTAAGCACGGGAAACATGCGCGACTTTACATGCATATTATACACACCCCCCAGGTACAAAATTTAAAAGGAATATTTCACTTTTATTGTTTCACTTTAAGCATTATTAAAATCACTGCTCCTAAAAAAACGGCCGTTTTTAAAACTTTTTTTTTGCATTGATACATGTCCCCTGGGGCAGGACCCGGGTCCCCAAACACTTTTTAGGACAATAACTTGCATATAAGCCTTTATAATTAGCACTTTAGATTTCTCCCATAGACTTTTCGAATTTGCCGCGAACACCCCAAATTGTTCGTTGTTCGGCGAACGGGCGAACAGGCAATGTTCGAGTCGAACATGAGTTCGACTCGAACTCGAAGCTCATCCCTAATCAGGAAATGTCTCACTGGCTGTGATTAGCACTGTGGAGTGTCGGCTTCCTGGCGGGAGATCGGGCATGTGGGATTTCAAACACACCTGAGCCCATCTCTATTGGTTGTAGACAGTTGAGCTCCCTGCAGGTTGCTTAGCAGCAGTGGAGCCTTCTCTGACATGCTGATCGTGATGCGATCCAGGTGATGCTCCTAGTCAAATCCTAGTGTTAAATATCAGTGATTTTATTGATCAAAGCCCACACTTTACAGGCATAGAGCCCACATGGCTGCTGAACATACGGTTGATGATATATATGTGGTTGTACTCTTGATGCTAATAAATACTGTGTTTATTAGATCTGACTGGGAGCATCAACAGGATCAGCATGTCAACAGAGAAGGTTATGCAGCATTACTGCTGCTAGGTGACCAGCTGGGGGCTCGGCTCTCTATAACTAATAGTGCCAGCCTTCCCCTGCATGCACCCATAATGTCACCAGCACTAGGTCCTAATAGACTGCAGCTACTGCCAAGGAGACAGATGCCAGACCAGTGCTGTCAATAGCAGGGACAGGACAGCTGGGGAACCCCACAGTGGCAGAACACCAGGGCCCGGTGGAAAGACAACCTTTGCAACACTGATAGTTCTCCCACTGCTTTTGACCCTTATATTTTCTTAATGTGTATGTGACATATATCTCTTGTTTTCTGCCACCCTGGGGGGCCCCAGTATAGTAGGAAGGGAGCTCACTGCAGAAAATGTGAAAGGGCCCGTTGTGGGATCGTAGTAAAGGACCCCAGGATATATATATATATAATTGCAGTTTATTGTTGGCCCCCCTACTTTTGTCCCTGTCCCCCCATGTGCCCCCCCCTAAATATGAAAGCTGGAGATGCCACTGGTGCCAACTGATGGGTAGGAAGCGCTGGTCGCTTTCTTATATACATGCCTATCTTTTTAAGCATACATGTGAGTGTATTTGCACATTTTTTAGCAATAAATTACTTGTTTGATGGGATGTTTGCGCAATGAGTGGTGTTTTGTTTTTCATCTACACATGTTCTCATTGGCATACTGATTGGAGTTGCCTTGGCTCAACCCTGTGCTGACCTCTGAGCATTCCCTCAAGCAAACTGATCTATAGAGAGAGGATTGGCTGACGATTTCTTTTAAGGACGAATTGTCTGGTGTTTGAGAGTTCCATTGTTTTCTGGGTCGGGGTACCCTACGTATGCATAACCTATGCACTGACGGTAAGAGTCAGTGTGTTTGGGAGCTGGTAGCGGCTTCCTTGCATTTTTTTTATCATCTGAGGCTGTTCACTTTACTGGGTGTATAGAGGGTTTACATCCACTTTAACTATGAATTCTGTTTTTTATGGAGGTACAGTATATACTAAATAATCAATGAAGTTGCACTTGTGCAGGGTGCATAATTTTTCAGAAAACCCCTAAAATGGAAGTTCAAACTGTGAATTTTTTTTCTCTTCTGTCATCTGTATCCCAAAATTTGCTGTCACAACTGTCAGGAGAAAGTTGCCATGGTAACTCTGATGCTAGGCATTTTAAGCGTACACAGATCTATACTGTCTTTTGCTGTCCTATGAATTCTAAACAAGTATCACGATACAGCAATTTATACACATAGAAACAATTAAATTTTACAGAGCATTTATTGTTTATATAACAGACAATGTGTGAAATCAGGAATTCTATAGAATGTGTAGGCAATGTATAAAATGGCAAATGTATGTATATACAGTACAAGCATTGTAGATAATACCCAGGCATGTTACTTGTGTTTTGAAATTTCTTATACTGTAAGAATGTGAACACATATACAGTCTACAGCATACACTATGTACAGTACACATTCTGTGTACAGAACACCTCCATGTACCCATATTGCATTGCATTTTCAGAAAATTACAGCGGCTGCAGAATGAAAAGTAAAGATAATTTTTAATAACATTCAATTACAATATGACTTGTGTCGCAGTTGTATATTTTTTCTTTATTTGCAATTTTTTCCCATGAAAGTTGAATTACCCTTTAAAGCAGAATACTGATTGATAAATATACTTCAAAACATTGCTTTAAAAATAATTTGCTTATGATTCATTAAGCAAATTCAACCCTACCTGAAAGAGTATGTTAGAAATAAAAAAAATGTTTATTCTTATTTTAACATTATCTAAAGTCACGGAAGGAAAGCCTTGTTTGCAAAAGAGCGACATCCTGACCTCAAGAGCTTAGAAGTTCATCTAAGTTCCCAAAGCACACAGAAATCATGAAATTACTTGTCTGTAAGTGGATCTTCAACCCAGTTTTGCTTCTTTATATCTTACAAGTCTCTCACCTGTCTGCAGTTACAGTACTCCCACAGCCTTCTTTTTGATTCTTCTGTTTCATGGTGAGTGCCCATAAGAGTTAGGTTCTTAAGGAAGATTGCCGCAAACAATAAGAGGATAAAAGGAGCTTATAACATGTGCCAACTTGCATATCCAAACTGGTTGTCACTACAGACTGGCCAGGTGATCAGTAATACAAGCAATTTTTCAAAATAATTTATTTTATCACTTCATACAGCAATTCCATGCTTTTCTGTATACGTAGTGTTTTTATTGAAATAGACGCTACAGCTGTGGTTACAGTACATTGAATTGGAGTGTCTGCAGGGGCTTTAGTGACAGGGACAAAAATGTACTGTAAGGACGAAGTATAGATTTTGAAATTATTGTGAAAAAGTGCCTATGATAACTTTCTATAAAAACATGTCACATAATCATGGCTAATAATCTGAATCAGAATAGGAAAGGGTAGCACTACCTGCATGTCTCCTAACGACAGAGCCACAAACACAAAACCAAAAAAGAAAATAAGTTAATGTGAGAAAGGGAGACAGAAATAAAGAAAAGCATACTTAAACAAAAGCAGGTGAAGTAAACAGGACAGGGCCAGAACGGGGTGGGGGATGTAGGGGACAAGGGGGCATGTGCCCTGGGCATTCCATGTTCCATGGGAAGGGGGAGGCATAGGTGGAGTGGAGTGAGTGCTGCCAGCTGCCAAAGAAGTCTATCTGAGGATGGTTAAAGATGCCTGCCAGATCTCTAATAAAACATATATATTTGCTTTTCTCCTACAAAGTGATGTGTATACTATATACTGAAGGTGCTGCTGCTTAAAGCGGAGTTCCACCCAAATTAACAACTATATCCTATCCCCTTCAGCACACTGCATACATGTTCAATTGCCACAACATATTTTTTTTGAGCTGTAAATACCTTAGTATTGCTGTGTAAAGTGTGACTTCCAGTATCTCACTCCTACGGGAGTAGGCGTTTCTACTGCTTTCCCCGGCGCCGCACTGTCTCCTGGAGAGCTCAGTGTCATGCTTCCCAAGAGTCAGTGCGGAACGCCGTCCAGCGAAATCTAGAGTGATTGGCATTACAACGGGGTGGGAACCTTCGATGACGCCGCCCGTTGTGATGGCAACCAGGATGTTTACTGCGCTGCTCATAGTAAACACTGAGCATGCATGGAAACGAGTGGTGAATGCTGGGAGATAAGCATTCACCGCATACAGGAAATCAGTGCTTGTGGGCTTCACATGCCCACAAGCAAAATGGAAACTGCCTAGATCGCATTTTAAAAGTTCTTCTTGTGCACAAAAACGGACAGGGGATATTTTAAGACACCAAACCAGTAAGTATTGTTTTGTAATGCGAAAAACAATTGAATGCCAATTTTTTTTTTAATAATAATTGCCCGCGGGACCTCTGCTTTAAGATTGCCAGGATAATTTAGCTAAAACAGTGTGAGATAGATATAAGCACGCTACCCAAAGAAAAATACAACCAAAAATGTTATATATAGTGTCCATAAACGTTAAACATGAAAAAAAAATTCAATCAAGGAAAAAGAAAAAAGGATGAAAACATTTTTCAGCAAAGGAAAAATTATTCCAAAAAAAGTCCAAACAGTGTTCAAAAACTCAACAAGGTGAAAAAAATCAATATTCACTCGATGTGTTCTTCTTCAAATAAAAACACAGACGCTTACCAGATCTGTTAGATCTCAAATTATAGAGATCAAAAGCGCTCATCCAAATAAATCCAGCACAGAAAATCCTCTCCTCGTAATCCTCTGCAGACTGCACCTCTTCAATGGGACCAGGCTATTTAAAGAAGAATCTTTCTTGGATATGGATCACCCGTCTCCGAATCATCTCAGATAAAGGGAATAATGGAAGGAAAAGGCTTTGCAGTGTAGTACTTCATACGATAACTTATTAAAAAATATGCAGCACTCACATTCAAGAAGGCAGTAAAAATCACATAAGTAACACAGCCGTGGATCTTGCCAACAAGCTGATCGTGGTGACGTCTAAAGAATGCATTTCCCCGTAAGGAGCCTCCGGTCCCAGCTGATGCCTCTTACGAGCATTCATTACTGACTCATTGGGGTTAAGTTACTAAAAGCAAATAGGCACTTATTTTTCCCAGAGTTTAGAAAATGTGATGAATAGGGATGAGCCGAACACCCCCCGGTTCAGTTCGCATCCAGAACATGCGATCGGACCGAAAGTTTGCGCGAACTTTCGAACACCGTTAAAGTCTATGGAACTTGAACGTGAGAAATCAAAAGTACGAATTTTAAAGGCTAATATGCAACTACTCTTCTTAACAGCAGTATACAGGTGGTCCCAAGAAAGACAGGGACTGTAGGTTTGTTCTTAAGTTGAATCTGTTTGTAATTTGGAACAGGTACATTTTGTAAGTGTAGCTCCAGCCAAAAAATCTATTTTTAAGCTTTTTGGATATCCTAGGGAAGGGTTATCATCACCCCTGTAACATTTGTTTTGCTGTCTGTTCAGAAGATTTCACCTCACTTTCTGGCCCAATGACAATTGGATTTTGAAAATTTGTTTTTTTTAGGGAAACAAGGATTGGTGATAAAGCATCAGTGAAGACACTTTATTCCCATATTAACTCTTACTGGAGATAATTTCCCTTCCCAGGGGTAGATTTCCTCTCACTTCCTGTTGTCTCCCTCCGTTTGTAAGTAGGAGTCGTTTGTAAGTTGGATGTTTGATAGTAGGGGACCGCCTGTATAAACTATACAGCCTGCCCTATATACTCTGAAAAAATTGGGCCTTAGGTGTTGGTGGTACCAGAACACTGTAAGCCCTCACAGTTACTCTTGGTGGGCGCTGGAACGCCCTGCTGTGAACTATTATATCAAGAATTGTAATTACATGCCACTGTTGAACAGTGGCAGACAAATTGGGCCTTTGGTGGTGGTGGTGGTGGTGCCACAACACTGTAAGTAGTCACACAGTTACTCTTGGTGGGTGCTGGAACGGGCCCTGCTGTGAAATATTATATCAAGAATTGTAATTACATGCCCCTGTTGAACAGGGGCAGAAAAATTGGGCCTTTAGTGGTGGTGGTGCCACAACACTGTAAGCCCTCACAGTTACTCTTGGTGGGTGCAGGAACGGGCCCTGCTGTGAAATATTAGATCAAAAGTTGTAATTACATGCCCCTGTTGTACAGGGGCAGAAAAATTGGGCCTTTGGTGGTAGTGTTGGTGCTACAACACTGTAAGCCCTCACAGTTACTCTTGGTGGGCGCAGGAACAGGCCCTGCTGTGAAATATTAGATCAAAAATTGTAATTATACGCCCCTGTTAAACAGGGGCAGAAAAATTGGGCTTTAGGCACTGGTGCTGGTGCCACAACACTGCAACCCCTCACAGATACTATATTTGAGTGCAGGAATGAGCCCTGCAGCAAAATATTACAGCAAAAATTTGAATTATACACTCCCCTGTTAAACAGGGGCAGACAAATTGGGATTTAGGCATTAGGCATTTAGGCAAAAATATCAACATGAACATTGAGGAGGAATAAGATAGTCACTCAGCATAACAGGTTAGTCACTCAGCAATCAGCATCAGCATAGGCAGAAGGGATCTTATTCATAAAAAAAAGAATCGGTTACATCAGCATCAGGTGCTTGGTAGCTGGTGATCCAAGACAAATTCAATTTTATAAAGGTAAGTCGATCAACCGAGTCGGTGGACAGGCGCACTCTGTGATCAGTTACAAAGCCACCAGCAGCACTGAATGTGCGTTCCGAAAAAACGCTGGATGCAGGGCAGGCCAGTAGCTCAATTGCATACTGTGCAAGCTCTGGCCAGTGATCCATCCTCAAGACCCAGTAACCCAGTGGATTTTTGGTTGGAAACGTGTCCAAGTCTGATCTTGCCCCTAGGTATTCCTGCACCATGTAAATCAGACGCTGGCGATGGTTGCTGGAATCGATCAGACCTTGTGTCTGCAGACTAAAAAATTGTCTGAACGCATCGGTCATACGGCCACCTTCTCCACCGCTCCTTCTGTGACTGACCGAAGCCTCAGCAACACGTTGTCCAGGAGGACCAGGAAATTGTAACCTCCCAGGCTCTGGAAACGCATTGCACAAACCTTTCTGCAAGGCCTCCCGAAGATGTTTCATCCTCTGCTCCCTCTGCGATGGCGGGATAAGTTCCGCAACCTTACCCTTGTAATGATCCCTCTCCTTGATCACACGAATCCGAGGGTCCTTTCGCAGGCTTTGCAGGATCAGGGAGGCCTCTGGGCACTAAGGACGACATGATCTGCAGCCACCTCCTCCAAGCCACGTACAAGTCCATGGGTTTCTGGGCACTGCAAACGATCCCTTGAAGACTGCTGCTGATGCTGAGTGCTAGGCTCCACCTCCATGCTGACACAATCCTCCTCCTCCTCCTCATCCTCCTCCTCCTCTTCCTGTGTGATCGGCGGGCCCGCAGGAACATTGTCTGGATAAAGGGGGCCTTTAGAGGTAAGGAAGTCCTCCTCTTCCTCCCTCTGTTGTGCCTCAAGTGCACTGTCCATTATTCCACGCAGTGTGTGCTCCAACAGGTACACAAGGGGGACAGTATCACTGATGCATGCACTGTCACTGCTCACCATCCTCGTGGCCTCCTCAAATGGTGACATGACAGTGTATGCATTCTTGATCATGAGCCACTGGCATGGCGAAAAAAAGCCAAGCTCCCCTGGCCCTGTCCCGGTGCCATAGTCGCACATGTACTCATTGATGGCCCTCTGCTGCGTGTGCCGCAGCATGGCCAACTTTGAGTTACACCTGGTGGGCATGTCACAGATTAAGTGGTTCTTGGGCAGGTTAAATTCCTTTTGGAGGTCAGCCAGCCGAGAACTGGCATTATATGACCGGCGGAAATGCACACAGACTTTCCTGGCCTGCCTCAGGAGATCCTGTAAGCCCCGGTACCTGCACAAGAACCGCTGCACCACCATGTTAAGGATGTGAGCCAAACAGGGCACATGGGTCAGGTGTCCCTGTCGGAGGGCGGAGAGGAGGTTGGTGCCATTGTCGCAAACCACCATTCCTGGCTGAAGCTGGCGTGGTGTCAACAACCTCTGAGCCTGCCCCTGCAGAGCTGACAGAATCTCTGCCCCAGTGTGGCTCCTGTCCCCTAAGCACACCAGCTCAAGCATCGCATGGCATCTCTTTGCCTGAGTGCTTGCGTAGCCCCTTGAACGCCTACGGAGCACCGCTGGTTCCAAGGACAAATCAGCAGAGGAAGAGGCCATGGAGGAAGAAGAAGAGGAGGGGGTGGAGGAGAGAGGTGTGTCAGAATCACCACTAGTAGCATTTTGGAGGCGTGGTGGCGGAACAAGCTCCAACAATACTGCACCCTGTCCTGCATCCTTCCCAGCTGCCAGCAGAGTCACCCAGTGTGCCCTGAAAGATAGGTAACGTCCCTGTCCATGCCTGCTGGACCATGAGTCAGCGGTAATATGCACCTTACCGCTGACTGCCCTGTCCAGCGAGGCCAAGACATTGCCTTCCACATGACGGTAGAGAACCGGAATCGCCTTCCGTGAGAAAAAGTGGCATTTGGGAACCTGCCACTGAGGTACCGCACATTCCAAAAACTCACGGAAGGGGGCATTCAACCGCTGGGCATGTGAATGGCTGGGAGCAAATTTATTTCGCCGGTGTAGCAACTGGGGCAGGGAAATTTTCCTGGTACAATCGGACGTTGGTGTACAGATAGCAGATTGCCCGCAAGTACTGCCAGCAATACTGCACCCTGTCCTGCATCCTTCCCAGCTGCCAGCAGAGTCACCCAGTGTGCCCTGAAAGATAGGTAATGTCCTTGTCCATGCCTGCTGGACCATGAGTCAGCGGTAATATGCACCTTACCGCTGACTGCCCTGTCCAGCGAGGCCAAGACATTGCCTTCCACATGCCGGTAGAGAGCCAGAATTGCCTTCCATGAAAAAAAGTGGCGTTTGGGAACCTGCCACTGAGGTACTGCACATTCCACAAATTCACGAAAGGGGGCAGAGTCTACCAGCTGAGAAGGCAGCAGTTGGAGTGCTAGCAATTTAGCCAAGCTAGCATTCAGCCGCTGGGCATGTGGATGGCTAGGACTGAATTTCTTTTGCCGGTTTAGCAACTGGGGTAGGGAAATTTGCCTGCTACAATCGGACGTTGGTGTAGCGATAGCAGATTCCCTGCAAGTACTTGGCAGTGGCACACCTAATTCTACACCTTCATTCCTCTCAGTGCAGGTTTCTGAGAGGACTGAAGGTATAGTGGGGTTGGAGATCCCAGCTAATGAGGAGAAAGGAGAGGTCCACCTTGTTCTTTGGTGTGGGTCTTTTAAGTACGCTTGCCAACGGACTGCATGGCAGGTCGACATATGTCAGGCCAAGCATGTGGTGCCCAATCGGCTGCTGTTTTGACCACGCTTGATACGCTTCAGACATATGTTGCAAATAGCAACGGTGCGATCTGCTGCACATGTGTCAAAAAAGGCCACACCAAAGAACTTTTGGAAAAACGCGCAGAGTCAGCAGCACCCTGCCCATGCGGAGCTCTGGTGTGATGCTGTCAGTTGGCTGCCCTTAAGCTGGCCCCTGGAGGGCATCCTGCCTCATTGGAGATGTGCCTCCTCCTCCTCCTCTCTCCTATCAGTCAGTGACCTCATCATCCCCTCCCTCCTCGTCACTGGAGAAAACCTGGCAGTATGGTGCAGCTGGGGGAACATGACTGCCAGTTTGTTGTCCTTCTTGGGCACCCCCTCTCTCTGTGCGCACGTTACTGCCTTCCTCAAGCTGGGTACCATCATCGGAGCCTTCAAAATGCTGCGCATCCTCCTACAGCATGTACCCAACACTGTGGTCAAACAGTTCGGGGGACTCCTCCGTGCATGATGGTGGGGCTAGGGAAGGAGTAACTGATGACCTGGAGCCGATGGAATAGGCCGCTTTGGCAGCTGCATTGGCAGCCAAAGTACTCTGAGCCTGGGTGACAGAGGATGAGGAGGATGAGGACGGCTCGGTCATCCACTCTACCAAGTCTTCTGCATGTTGTGGCTCAACACGGCCAGCTGCCGAAAAAAAGGACAAGCGTGCCCGACGGCCACGTGCTGAGGATGCACCGTGTCCACGACCAGCACTGTTGGCTCTGGACACAGAGCCTGCTTGCCCTGTTTTAGTGGCCTGTGAGCGTCTGCCTATCCTTGGCCTTCCAGACATACTGTAAACTTAGAGTAGCAAAACAACGCCTGAAGTTTACTAGAAAAATTACACACCGAATGGTCTGCAGTCAGATATAGGCTTGATTAGACTGGATGCAGTGGATATATATATGTTGGGGACAATATATATTTTAGGCACTGCAGATCACTGAATCAACTGCCTGCCTGTAGTATATTAGGAAGAGCACAACAGGAACAGTCTGCAGTTAGATATAGCTGCACAGGATACATTATACTGACTGAATATACTGCAGCTACAGTAGGTGCCGCTGATATTGTATATCTATCGCACTCCCATCGCCGAGATTCTCAGCGACAGGAGTGCCGAGATCTCGGCAGCAGGGTGGCGACACGTGTCGCGCTCGCTGCAATAGCGAGGAGACGCGACACTGTATTGAGCGGGGATCCGACGCGGATTCCCGCCAATACCAGGCACTGCGTTTGGTATGAATCCTGAGCGGAAACTCCACGCCAATTTTTAAAGAAAAAACCTGCGTGGGTTCCCCCTCCAGGAGCATACCAGGCCCTTGGGTCTGGTCTGGATTTGAAGGGGAACCCTACGCCGAAAAAACGGCGTGGGGGTCCCCCTCAAGATCCAAACCAGACCCTTATCCGAGCACGCAACCTGGCAGGCCGCAGGGGAAGAGGGGGGGACGAGAGCGGCCCCCCCTCCCTCCTGAACCGTACCAGGCCATATGCCCTCAACATGGCCAGGGTTGTCGGGAAGAGGCCCTGTCCTCATCAACATGGGGGGTTTGGTGCTCTGGGGCTCTGCGACCTGCGGCCCCCCCACCCCAGAGCACCCTGCCCCCATGTTGATGAGGACAGGGCCTCTTCCCGACAACCCTGGCCGTTGGTTGTCGGGGTCTGCGGGCGGTTGGCTTATCGGAATCCGGGAGCCCCCTTTAATAAGGGGGCCCTCAGATACCGGCCCCCCCACCCTATGTGAATGAGTATGGGGTACATCGTACCCCTACCCATTCACCTGGTGGAAAAAAAATGGTAATAAAAACACAACACAGTTTTTAAAAGTATTTTATTGCACCGCTCCGGGGGTCTTCTTCCGACTTCGGGGGTCTCCGGTGTCGTCGCCGCGCTCTCCGGTTCTTTCTTCTGCCGGGCCACAGCTATCTTCTTTTTAGCTCTTTTGCTAGCGGAGGCCCGGTCTTCTCCGTCGCCTTCTTCTTCTCCCGCTCTCCGGTTCTTCTCCCGCTCTCTGGTTCTTTCTTCCGCCTGGCCTCCGCTAACTTCTTTTTTGCTCTTTCGCTAGCGGAGGCCCGGTCTTCTCCGTCGTCTCGTCTGGCTCTCCGTTGTCCTTCTGCCGGCCCCTCCACTAACTTCTTGGTAGCTCTTTTGCTAGTGGAGGAGCCGGTCTTCCCGTCGTCGCCGTCGGCGTCTTCTTCCCTCTTCTCCTCCTCGGTGTTGACTCGACGCTTCCTCTCGCAGTAATGATAAATCTTCGGTCCGCAGAGATTAATATAGGCTTCTCATGACGTCACAGTCACATGTACCCATGGCGTCACAGTCACATGCTCCGGGGCACCAACGGCCAGGGTTGTCGGGAAGAGGCCCTGTCCTCATCAACATGGGGGCAGGGTGCTCTGGGGTGGGGGGGCCGCAGGTCGCCCCCCTGCCCCAGAGCACCAAACCCCCCATGTTGAGCGCATGTGGCCTGGTACGGTTCAGGAGGGAGGGGGGCGCTCTCGTCCCCCCCTCTTCCCCTGCGGCCTGCCAGGTTGCGTGCTCGGATAAGGGTCTGGTTTGGATCTTGAGGGGGACCCCTACGCTGTTTTTTCGGCGTAGGGTTCCCCTTCAAATCCAGACCAGACCCAAGGGCCTGGTATGCTCCTGGAGGGGGAACCCACACCGTTTTTTTCTTTAAAAATTGGCGTGGAGTTCCCGCTCAGGATTCATACCAAACGCAGTGCCTGGTATTGGCGGGAATCCGCGTCGGATCCCCGCCTATCGGCAATGCGTGTCGCTCATCGTGAAAGGAACATTTTTTCCTTTCCCGATGACGAGACAGCTCGGCGCTGGCTCTCGCGACGGAGCTCATAGGGTGTCAATATCGCCGCTAGAAGCGGCGAGATTGGCACAATATCGGCGGCACCTACTGTAGCTGAATCAACTGCCTGCCTGTAGTATATTAGGAAGAGCACAACTGGAACACTCTGCAGTTAGATATAGCTGCACAGGATACAGTATACTGACTGAATATACTGCAACTAACAATCAACTGCCTGCCTGTAGTATATTAGGAAGAGCACAACAGGAACAGTCTGCAGTTAGATATAGCTGCACATGATACAGTATACTAACTGAATATACTGCAACTAACTGAATCAACTGCCTGCCTGTAGTATATTAGGAAGAGCACAACAGGAACAGTCTGCAGTTAGATATAGCTGCATAGTATACAGTATACTGACTGAAAATACTGCAACTAACTGAATCAACTGCCTGCCTGTAGTATATTAGGAAGAGCACAACAGGAACAGTCTTAAGTTAGATATAGCTGCACAGGATACAGTATACTGACTGAATATACCTCAACTAACTGAATCAACTGCCTGCCCCTGTAGTATATTAAGAACAGTACACCAGGAACGCTTTGCAGTGAGATCTAGCTAAACTGTATACAGTATATATATATATATATATATATATATATATATATATATATATATATATAATTATACAAAGCCTGGAATGCATATATATATATACTAAATATACTGGAGCTAACTTAATGAACTGCCTGCTCAATCTAGCTAACTGAATCGCCTGCCTGCTCAATCTATCTAAATGAAATGAAATGACACTCTCACTCTCTCTCTATCTCTCTCACAACGCTGCAACACACTACACAAGGCCGACGTGCAGGTGGCCTTTTAATGAGTGGGGCATGTACTTAATCCCCTGAGACATAATTGGCCAAAGGCACCCTGCCTGTGGCCAATTATGGCTCTCTGTGCTGACGGCGCTGTGATTGGCCAAAGCATGCGGGTCATAGTGCATGCTTGGCCAATCATCAGCCAGCAATGCACTGCGATGACGCAGTGAATTATGGGCCGTGACGCGCCAATCGAATTTGGCACTTCACCTAGTGGTGAAGCTTCACTTTGTAAAGGATACCCTATCTGGTTCAAGAAAAAAAAACATTTTTAAAGTGGTAAAGATCAGGACTTATGGCAATATATTCGTGCTGCAGGAATTCCCAAGAGATTTAAGAAGCCAGAGGGTACATACGTTCCGTAATTGCTACGTCATCATTCCTGATGACGTATCAATTACCAAACGTACACCGAAGCGCTTCCAGTCACGTCCCTTTCAGGTCCCAGCTTCTGGTTTCTCTCTCTCGGAGTGGAAAGCTAGCCGGCTCTGTAGCATGAGCACAGCGGTGCGCTGTCCCTACAAACTTTATCGCAGGCTTGCCGCAGTACCAGGACAAGGCACCAACCAATGTAAGCAGAAATTTGTTATTGATACCTTTTTTTTAAATAAAGTCAATATTGCGCTATTTGTTCTCTTTTGTCTTTCATCTTGGGTATCGCAGTGGAGAGAAGGATACAGCTCAGGCTATCCAGTTACTATCCCAGGATTTCCCACATAGCATTTATAGACCTTCTTTTTAACTAAAGAGGTCATGGACGTCCGGTGAGCAGATTCTTTATTGAGCACTTTGGGTGTGTGTAAAGATTCATTTACAAGTGCTGAAGGATTTTTGGTGGTATGTTTTATTTTGGATCACATTATTCCATGTTATGGTCTTTAACCACTTGACAACTGGGCACATAACCCCCTTACTGCCCAGGCGAAATTTCAGGTTTCAGCACTGTCACGCTTTGAATGACAATTGCGCGGTCGTGTGACGTGGCTCCCAAACAAAATTGGCGTCCTTTTTTTCCCACAAATAGAGCTTTCTTTTGGTGGTATTTGATCATTTCTGCGGTTTTTACTTTTTGCGCTATAAACAAAAATAGAGCGACAATTTTGAAAAAAGCACAATATTTTAAAATTTTTGCTATAATTAATATCCCGATTTTTTTTTAAAAAAAACTATTTTTTTCCTCAGTTTGGGCCAATACGTATTCTACATATTTTAGGTAAAAAAAAAAAATCGCAATAAGCGTATAGTGATTGGTTTGCGCAAAAGTTATAGCGCCTACAAAATAGGGAATAGAATTATGATTTTTTTATTTTATTTTTTTTATTTTTTTACTAGTAATGGCGTCGATCTGCGATTTTTTTTTTGTGACTGTGACATTATGGCGGACACATCGGACACTTTTGACACATTTTTGGGACCATTCACATTTATACAGCGAACAGTGCTATAAATATGCACTGATTACTGTATAAATGTGACTGGTAGGGAAGGGGTTAACCACTAGGGGGCGATCAAGGGGTTAATATGTTCCCTGCTAGATGTTCTAACTGTGGGGGGAGGGGACTGACTGGGGGAGGTGACTGATGGTTGTCCCTATGTACAAGGGACACACCATCCGTCTCCTCTCCCTGACAGGACGTGGATCTCTGTGTTTACACACAGAGATCCACGTCCCTGGCTCTGTGACAGCCGATCGCTCGTACCTGGCGGACATCTTGGCCGCCAGGCACGCGCATCGGCACCCGCCTGACACGGCGGGCACAGCTTTTCCCCGATGCGCGCCCGCGGTGGCGCACATCGCGGGAGTAAATGGGAGGACGTCCATAGACGTCCTATCAGCAATTGACGACCGCTTTGCGGACGTCTTTTTCATATGGCCCGGGTGCGAAGTGGTTAACCACTTCACGCAAAATGACATTTCCACCGCTTCCCGGACCCGTCGGTAGCAGCGGAGATGATCGCGTCCTCTCCCGTGAATGCCTTTTCAATTTTTTTTTTTATTGCATTTTTGTGTAAATATGACATCTGAGGTATTTTTGACCCCAGATCTCATATTTAAGAGGTCCTGTCATGCTTTTTTTCTATTACAAGGGATGTTTACATTCCTTGTAATAGGAATAAAAGTGACCCACATTTTTTTTTTTAAAACAGTGTCAAAATAAAAAAATTATAGAAAAATAAATAACTATAGTAAATTTCTTATTTTTTTAAAGCGCCCCGTCCCAACAAGCTTTTTGGATTAATAATTTGGCGCAAGGTTATTTATAATTTTTATCACTATAATGGTTAAAGTAAGGGTATACAGGGACTGGCTTAACTTTTTAGACAGCAATATATCAAATTTCTGTGACTGAAGCCTCGTACACACGACCGAGTTTCTCGTCAAAAAACGACAAGAAACTTGCTGGCAGAGCTTTCTTGTCGAGTAAATCGGTCGTGTGTACACGGCTATCATGTTTCTCGTCAAGAAAACCAACAAGAATCTCGATGAGAAAAATAGAGAACCTGCTCTCTATTTTCTCGTTGAGATTCTTGTCAGCATGTTTCTCGACGAGAAAAGTGTGTGTGTGTACACTTACCTGTCGCTGTGGAAACCCGCGCATGCTCGAAATGACTTTGACGCATGCGCGGTAGCTTCCTAGGCATAGGTAGGGTGTAGAAAGATGGCGGCGACGGCATCGAATGTGACGAGCGCACGCTCGTCGTAGTCGATTACGTCACGCGTTCGCTCCATTCAAAGAACTGCGGGTTATTTGAAAGGAGCGTATGTACACTCGGCCGGGACAAGTTTCTTGTCCAAGAGTCTCGTCAAGAAAAACGACGTGTTTTTTCTTGACGAGAAACTCGGTCGTGTGTACGAGGCTTGACTGTATTCCTACATCTCTCAATGGGCATAAAAAAAAGAAGATTTTATATAAGTATATGCATATGTGGTAAACATACTGGGGTTGATTTACTAAAACTGGAGAGTGCAAAATCTGGTGCACCTCTGCATAGAAACCAATCAGCTTTCAAGTTTTATTGTCAAAGCTTCATGGAACAAGCTCAAGTTAGAAGCTGATTGGCTAACATACACAGCTGCACCAGATTTTGCATACCCCAGTATTTGTAGCTGCTGACTTTTAATTTTATTTTCCCCAGGCTGGAACTCCTCTTTAAGGAATTTTTTTTAAATGGGCTTTTAATAGGTGAAGTGGTCAAGCTGATGATCTTCGTTGCAGCAGATCATCAATAAAGGAATCCACTTAAAGTGTTACTAAACTCAGGACCCTGCATTCACTATATCTGGTCTCCCACAGTACATAGAACATGAAAATGCAATTATTTTAGTAAATATAAACTGCTAAATACCTTTTTTCATCAGCAGTATATAGCAGTATTGTGACTTCTCTGAGTGCCTGGTTAAAGGAGTTGTAATCCCTCAAGGTTTTTCACCCTAATGCATTCTATGCATTAGGGTGAAAAACCTCCTGTGATGCAACAGCCCCTCAGAGCCCTCCTTTTACTTACCTTAACACGGTCTTTCCAGCGACGGGGACGAGCACACCAGCTCCAGCTGGTGTCTCTGGTCCTGATTTGATAGATTGATAGCAGCACAGCCATTGGCTCCCGCTGCTGTCAATCAAATCGAATGACACAGGAGGCAGGGGTAGGGGCGAGTACTGCTGTCTGTGTCAATGGACACAGCAGTAGGACACGGGAGCGTGCCCGCATGAGATCCCCCAAGGGAGAGCGGCTATCCAACGGGGCACTCTAGAAGAGGAGGAGCGCCGCTGAGGGACCCCAGAAGAGGAGGATCAGGGCCACTCTGTGCAAAACAGACTGCACAGAGAAGGTAAGTATGACATGTTTGTTTTTTTTGTTTTTTGTTTTTTTTAAACAAACCATTAGATATCCTTTTAAGTTTGTAGGAGGAGTTTTCATTCTCCCCTAATTGTCTTATGAGACTGCAGGTCTCCTGACTCTCTGTCTGGACATTGCTGATTGGCTCTGTGCAGATCACATGCACTCTCCCAAAAAAACACTCTCTAGCATAAACACACCAAACTGAGCCTGTGCAGCCTGTCCCCTGGCTCTGTAAATATCAGGAAATCTGTTGGTCAGTGGAAGAAGGATATGATCAGGGAAGACAAGATAGAACAGCCTTTTTTACACAATGCGGAGGTTTAACCCCTTAGGTTCCACAGTGAGTATAACAAGCATGTTTTCCTGCATATACAGACTGATTTTACTGTTGTGGGTTTAGTAACACTTTAAATCATAAATACATTTTTAAATAAGACTTTAATCTGCTCTTATATTAACCTTCTGTAATCCTGCACATCAACATTCTGACTTTGAGAAGCAGGAGGAATACTGTGCGCATAAATGCATTGCAGGGTGCAGTGAATCTGATAATAGTGCTGGTTTATTGGGGGAGGGAGCATAGTAAAGACCTCATAAACAAGCTGCTTCTCCATCATTGTCCAGTCACAATTTTAACTAAACTGAAATACTTTGATTGCAACAGAGAAAAGAAAATTGTCAGGAGTTTGTTTAATGTCTTGCAGGGATATCTAGATTAGAAGTGTGGCTAAGCAAAATTACACTTTTTTTTTTTTTTCACCGATAAGACAGTTCACACATACGTATTTCAACTTGTCTTCACTTGCACTTAGAAGTTTTTCTTCATTCTTGTGTACTGAAAGGAGGTTTCATTTAAACATTGCCTCCTAGGAAGTATCTTTGTTGACCAAGATCAGTAACTGCTGCATATGAATCGAAAGAAATACCACATAACTGACCGCTTTAGATACTTTAATCTCCTTTTTTCAAAACAGCCTGCATCACATCTTTTCTGCAGCCCAGGATTCTCACAGCAGTCACCTGGGTAAGCTGCAGAGCATATCAATTATTAACAGCTCACAGGCCAAGTGTAAAGAAGCACTTCAGTGGACCTGTCAGAAAAGACACTGCTGCTTCCTTATGCCCCACAGGGATCCAGCAAGGCTCTCATCTATAAAGAAAGCAGAAATCCAAAAACATTGTATATAATAACAGAAAATGCTGTCTTATTTCAAAGAAACAATTGTATGTGCTGGATATTTACAATATGTTGTGTTTGTGTGTATATATATATATATATATATATATATATATATATATATATATATATATGTATATATATATATATATAGATGTATATATTCTATGCAGATCCTTTCTGCAGTTCCTTTTATCCTGGAGTCGGAATGGTGCAAAGCTTGTGTGCATCGCTTGATGAATGCTTAATAGCTGTAGGAAATATTTTAAATTCCTGTTGTTGACAAGGTTTTCCATATTACTTTTGCATGAACAATGCATGACTTTCAAAAACCATGAAAGTCATGGAACACAACAACAGTAGCTAACATCCTCTTCTGGGACCTCTGTATTTTTAGATTAGAACTATGCTTTGTGTGTAAAAAGCTGATATGAATCATAAGAGTAATATGTGCAGTTTATCAGCAGAAAATGCGGGATATCAGTATACAATCAATGAACGTGACAGTTTACAATAAAAACACTGGTTGATCTCTTTAGTGAAATTTGTACAACTAGCTCAAATATTCTCCAGAGGATGATTAAAAAAACAATGGTGTGACAGGGGTCACTTTGGGCACAGGGTGAGCAAGAAAATAATGGACATTAAGAATATGTCTTGGATTGCTTTAAAATGGGACAGTGATATTTTTCCACAATATTCCCCAGGAAAGCTGTAAAGAACTATTTACTGTTTGATTCTGAACTCAACAGGTTAACTGAAAAGTGACTCCTTCATGATGTTGGGACACATACTGTTAGATGCTAATGTCACCACCTCCAGCCCCCTGCCAGTGTAATGTTAATGAATCCCAGCTTCTAAAAGACCTGTTCATTGTTGTTTGTGGTGATGTGAATTGTGATAATTAACTCTGTAATGGTGTGTATTGTAAATCAGCAGACACACAGTCTGAGACACGGAAAGGTCATGTGTCTGAGTCATTAGCTGTAGTTAATTAGCGCATGTAAATTAGGTCTGGTCAAAGGTGTATTGTCAGAGGAAAATGAGGGGAATGTAAGAACCTCCTCTTTTGGTGTATAAAAACCTGTAGTTTTCCAATAAAGATTCATTCCTGCTTGAACCTCATACAGAGCGTTTGTCTCGTACTTGAGGGAGAATCATTCGTATGGGGTCTTATTCGGCTGGTTGGGAGTGTCTGGTGGCTGTCGTGTGGTTGGAAAGGGAATATCCTAGCGACTTTAACCCCTTTCATACTTGGGGTGCCGTTACAAATGGTAAAGAACAAAGTTTGACAGCACTCAAACCATGACTGGAAACTAAGGGCTGTCCACAAGAATTTAACACAATCCAATAATGCTTGATCAAAACAAGGCAGGAATGGGCATCTGTAAAGAACTTGGGTTTAAGGCTGGTAACATACGCTTTTTAGGTTGTAGAAGAATGGGAAGACATTTAAGTAGAGCCTTTAGATCAGTGGTTCTCAACTCCAGTCCTCAGGGCCCACCAACAGGCCAGGTTTGCAAGATAACTGAAATGCATCACAGGTGATATAATTTGCTGCTCAGGGATTGCAGTATTCTAGTCTGCATCTCCCTAAGGTAATACTTAAAATCTGGCCTGTTAGTGGGTCCTGAGGACAGGAGTTGAGAACCACTGCTTTAGATGATTTATTATGAAATCCCATCAGCACCTTTACTTTATGACAGCTTTTTTATTTTTTTATTTTATCAAGGATGGATGAATAGCTTTACTGTCTTACAATTCTTCTCTGGGCAGAATACAAGTAAATAATAGACATGTGCATTCGTTTTCGTCCGAATGCATTTTCGTCCGAATTTCAGCTATTTTCGTTATCGTTTTAACAAACAAAAACGAAAGCACAGAATCCAAAAACCGAAAGATCCGACATAAACAAATGCTTTATTTTCGTTTTCATTGCTACAACAGTTCGATATAGATAGGAGATTCGACGTGATGCTGACAATAACAATCTGTGTCTATCGAACCTGTGGTCGAATGTGCCTAACCTTAACTCTATTAGTCCAAGATTATTCTACATAGAGAGAAAAGATTCGACATTATAGAGAGAAAAGATTCGACATAGGAGAGAAAGATTCGACATAGGAGAGAAAGATTCGACATAGGAGAGAAAGATTCGACATAGGAGAGAAAAGATTCGACATAGGAGAGAAAAGATTCGACATAGGAGAGAAAAGATTCGACATAGGAGAGAAAAGATTCGACATTATGGAGAGAAAAGATTCGACATAGGAGAGACAAGATTTGTTATTATAGAGAGAAAAGATTCGACATAGGAGAGAAAAGATTTGTTATTATAGAGAGAAAAGATTCGACATAGAGAGAAAAGATCACTGCTGGAATTGGGTGGGGGAAGTAAAATAAAAATAAAGTTGATGATGAATGTTATTGGCTGATTGTAACCAAAGAGGAGGAGCAGTAAAATAGCTAGAATGACGAAGATTCGACAAAGCATCGAAAGTTAGAAGATTCGACGGTGCAGCAAAACTGTACAACGCTGCAATCGTACATTTCCGGTCAAATGCATCCGCCCATAGGCTATAGAAGAATTCTAATGTTGGTTGACTAGTAATAGTAATGAATAAATATAATTATTACTAGTCATACAACATTAGAATTCTTCTATAGCTTGTGGGCGGAACATTCGACCGGAAATGTATGATTGCAGCGTCGTACAGTTTCACTGCTCCGTCGAATCTTCTTTGAACATTCGACAGACACCATAAGCCTTCAATGACAGATTCGACCTTAATTAATTCAGATTTTCGGACGAATGCAATTTCTAACGAAAAACGAAATAAATAAAAACGAATTTCGGGAGTAACTAAATAAATTTATTTTTCGGACGAAAACGAAATTCCGAAACGAAATATTTCAGTGTGCACATGTCTAGTAAATAATAGTAAAACAAACTATTCCTTGATAGGAGAAGTTGCACTAATTTACCATTTAGGAAGGAAGATTACGATTATTATTACAGGTGCCTGTTGGCGATTTCAAGGCAATGTGGGAACCACTATATTTTGTTGATTCACAGACTTCACATTGCTCCGTCTACTCCAAGAATTAGGCCTCATGCACACTGGACGATATAAAAATGCCAGCAGTGTTAGCTGTAGAAAGCTGTAGCTGTAGAATGAGTTTTGCAGCATTTTGCAGTGGCGTTTTTCAGCGTGTTTTAGTGTTTTTATTTTATTATATATTTTTTTTCTTTTTTTTTAGCAAAGCTATGCTCCTACAAAAGCTTATGGCTCAAAAACGCGTATAAATGCAGCGTCGTTTTTCATGTCGTTTTTTTTAACGACGTGAAAAACGATGGTGTGTATGCTTTGACGAGGTGAAAAAAAACGCGCATGCTCAGAATCAAGTATGAGACGGGAGCGCACGTTCTGGTAAAACTAGCATTTGTAATGGAGACAGCACATTCGTCACGCTGTAACGGACTGAAAAGCAGGAGGCTGAAAAGCGCGAATCGTCGCTCAACAAACTTTACTAACATGAAGGGTGGCACCATCTGAACGGAACTTCCCCTTTATAGTGCCGTCGTACGTGTTGTACGTCACTGTGCTTTGCTTGAACGTTTTTTAAAATGATCGTGTGTACGCAAGACAGGCTTGAGAGGAAACATGAAAAAAACATGGCATGAAAAACGATCGTGTGTACGCCGCATTAAAATGTACTAGTTCTGTTTTTTTTTCCAGCCAGAAAATGCTCCTGACAAAAAACTGTAGAAAACATCTAAAGCCAATAATAGCATCTGTAAAAATGTCCAGTGTACATGAGGCCTTATAGTCTGCAGTGGGCAGCAAAAGCATATACTTATTAGCAGTGTGCAGTAAAGCAATGAAAAGGCTAATAGTGGTATGCGTAAACAGTAAAAGTGACCATATAAAAAACAGAAAACCTGTGCAAAGAGAATATAGGAGCTACCATTAAAGTCTATGTGTTCAGGTACTTATATAGCGCCGTCAATTTACACATATATATTCTACATTCACATCGGTCTCTGCCCTTAAAGGAACTGTAAAGCTCTGTTTTTTTTGTTTTTTTATTAAATAAGAAACATGTCATACTTACCTCCACTGTGCAGTTCGTTTTGCACAGAGTGGCCCCGATTCTCCTCATCCAGGGTCCCTCAGCGGCGCTCCTGGCTCCTCCTCGCATCGAGTGTCCACATCAGAGAAGCGTTCTCCTTGGTAGACACACATGCGGGCGCGCTCCGGAGTCCCGCATCTGTGTCCATTCACACAGAATGCAGAACTCGGCCCCGCCCCCCTGGTGCTGCGTCATTGGATTGGATTGACAGTAGTGGGAGCCAATGGCTGTGCTGCTATCAATCTATCCAATCAGGACACGAGATATCAGCTAGATCTGGTGTGCTCATTCCCGGCCGAAGAATGACAGCGTTCAGGTGAGTAAAACAGGGGGGCTGGGGGGCTGCAGCACTACAGAAGGTTTTTCACCTTAATGCATAGAAAGCATTAAGGTGAAAAACCATGAGGGTTTACAACCCCTTTAAGGAGCTTACAATCTAAGGTCCCTAATGCACATTTATACATACACGTAGTAGGGCCAATTTAGACAGGAGTCAATTAACCTACAAACATGAAGAAAACTTGAGTATCTCGAGGAAACCCATTTAGGCACAGGGAGAATATGCAAACTACTAGGCTTGTGCAATTTGTTTCGCAACGAATCGAAATTCGTCCGAATTTAGCAACTTTCGGACATTCGGAAGCATTCAAATTTCCGAACAGAGCAATTACGAATAAAACCGAATCCGAAATAAATTATACCGCAAAATAGCGAATGCCCGAAGGTCTTCGGCATAATTCGTTATGAAAAAAGTTACGAATGTACGAATCCATTCGAAGCACAATAACACTCACTCTGCTCTCTGCTTCTCCCTCACCATGCTGAACTCCCTCTCAAAATGGTGTACAGGGGGCGGAGGCTATAGCCGCATGAAAAAACGAAAGTAAAATACGAGATTTCGAATCCATTCGAAGCACAATAACACTCACTCTGCTCTGCTCTCTGCTTCTCCCTCACCGTGCTGAACCCTCTCAAAATGGTGTACAGGGGCGGAGCCTATAGCCGCATGTAAAAAACGAAAGTAAAATACGAGATTTCGAATCGTTACAAATAACCGCTATGTATTTAGAAAAGTACAAATCCATTCGAAGCACATTAGGCATAATAGGCAGCGTCGTTGTGAGAGAGACACGGAAAATTACGAATCAACGAACCCAAAAAAAGTTACGAAAGTAGGAGTTGTGTCCAGAATCAACGAAAAACAACGTACTCTACCGAAAGTACGAATTATAAAGCAACAAAAAATTCAACGAAAAATGTCGCTTGCAAAAATACGAATGAGTCCGAACATGAAAAATCCCGCCTAGCAAAATTACGAATGATTACGAATCAACAGGACCGGAAAGAAACGAACCGAAACGGAACAAATTTTTCCGTTGTGCACAAGCCTACAAACTACAGGCATGTAGTGACGTGGTTTTGATTAGAACCAACAACCCTACTGTTGCTAACCACTTAGCAACTTTGCTGCCCTTTGGTCCACTTTTGATAAAATGGTCTTTAATGACTCTTGATATGTCTCTCAGTAAAAATCCAATAATGAATGAATGAAAATATACAGTAAATATTTGTTAAACCAAAAACTCACCTTTTTTATTAGCTGAGATAGTGTCTAACAAGATCTACTCTTAATTCTAGAAGAACACAGGGGTCCACCCTTTGGTTCTTTCACACCAGTAGAATTCTGAAGGAGTGAAGTTACGACTCCTGTGTTCTAACGTGTAGTCAAAATAAAACAAAAAACAGCACAAGGGATATGACTTACAATTAAAATTCTGCGTCTTTTGTGCTGCTGACTCCTAGTTCCCTTGAAATTATCTTTCTTCAATCCATTCACACCCCTGCCGCCATAATCTTCCAGTATGGTGGGGGTTAATAGAACGTATTTTCTGCTCAGCTTGACCATGAATGGAATAGGATCTATAATAGGAAGAGGTGCATCTTTCAAACATCAATTTTTCCCCCATTTATACTGTAGATTGTGTTTCATTCATAGAAGCTGGAGTACCAGCTTCTATCAATGGCAGCGCTGGGTGGAAAGAGTGGGCATAGACAAGCACTGTTAATCAATGAAAATGACAGCTCCCTCAGTTCTATTAACCCCCAGCCACACTGGAAAATAACAGAGATAGAGATGGGGGCAGTGAGGGAATCAATGGAGGAGGATTTTAAGGAAATCAGAAGCCAGCAGCACAAGGGACGCCATGCATTAATTAGTCATGTCCCTTGTGCAGATTTTTGGTTTGTTTTTACTATGCTTAGGCTTTAAAGATCTCTCCTACTGAAAATGCTAGTTTCCCTGCTGATCAAATGTCTTTAGAACCTCCTAAGTCATGATCAGAACAAGTCTGCCAATAAGGACTTTGCTTTGTTTTAACTGGGTGCATGCATGTTAAAGCATGTGACTAAAGTCAAAATACAGTATCATGCATGGCAATTAGCATGTTTTTAGAAGGAAGTGAGTAATGGCACGCTGTATTATGCTCACATTGCAAATTTTCCTTCAGCTTTCTAAAATCAAATCATTCAAATGTTCAATTTAACTAGTTACTATGGGTTATAGCACTTTTCCCTTGAATAATTCATTTTTTTTTGTCTTTGTGGTCCTCATGAAAATGTCATTGCAACTAAAATACATCTTGTGCTAATTTTCTTGGGCCAAGTTCTGCCTCTGGTATCTGAACAAATATCATAAACCATATGGCTAAAGGAATCTATACAGCAAGGTTGATTCTGTAGTCTCTAAAAAAAGTTGTATGTCGTAAACGTAAAGTATTCTTTAAGTTAAGTTATGAGAGCCCATTCACACAGGGACGACTTTGGATCCGACTTCAAGTCGCCCCAAGTCGCCTCAAGTCGCACTGCATGAGAAAATCAATGTAAGTGAATGGAGACGTCTTAATGCACAATACTGCAGTCGCTCCAACTTCAGAAAAGGTTCCTGTACTACTTCAATCTGACTTCTAGATGACTTGTAGGCAACTTGTTCCCATTGATTTCAATGGAAGTCGCCTCAGAAGTCGGATCACTGTCTTAACAGAAGCAACAATACAGGAAGAGAACATACATTTCTCAGGCAAACCCCTCCCTCCCCCTCCCTCCCACAGAGCTTTTTCTTGTTTGATTGGCCACTGGAAAGCCTCCTGTCCTGGAGGCAACTTGAAGTTGCCTTGTAAGTTGCCTCATGTCGCGCTGTAATTCATACTCAAGTCGTGTCCAAGCTGCCTCCCAAAGTCACGCTGGAAGTCGTGTTGCCCCTGTGTGAATGGAGTCTAAATGTATAACTACAGGACAAAGTATTATAAAGTGTTACTTGAGACTACAGATGGTGCCAACATCCCAACATTGTTTAAACATTGTTTTTGGGTGTCGGGGACTTTAGAGGTACCTACTCACCAGACAATACATAATAATATAATACAACTTTTTTTAAAACACATGTAAAAATCCATAAAATTAAGTGTGGCTGAATATGTCAAAATTCTTGTGTTCTCACAAATATTAGATTATATAACTCAATCATCGACAATTCAATATAGAAGCCCAGGTGCCCGACACGTTTCTAGTTTTTTCTTTCTCAGGGGCAGCAACTGAATACTGATGTCAGAAACAAAACATACAGTGATACATACATATAATACTGTCATATATAGTGGTATTTTGCAGTTCAATTACTATTAGATGCATGGACTTCAAGCATTTCATTGTTGACGCGAGACCTATGACAATGTATAACCACAACTTTCCCTATTGAAAGATTTCCCCTGTTCTGTTAAAATGTTGGACTTACCATCACTTTCTGTCTTGATGACAGTGGTCAGAACAAACATATAAGGTTAATGTACTCAGCAGGGACTGAGTCAGCAAAACAATTGACAGTGTTTCTAACCCTTCTCTAATCTATGCAAAAGTGTGAATACACTTTGACGCTGAAGTCCATAAAAAAAGTTAGATATTTGCTTTGTAAAAATAAATTACCTTTAATGATGGGTTTACCATGTGTAGGGATGTCATCATTAGTGTAAACTCCAAACCTCTGGCGCTGAAACTTACAGTGCTGGCTCTAATAGTGAAGGATAATAGGCTGCTTCCACTTCTTTTCACAGAATACAAGGCATGCTGTGATAGGACTAGGAGAAGGGTGGATAAACATCACAACCTCCCTTCATCCAATCACAGAATACCTTGTATTCTGCAAAAATGAATGCAACATGTTTTGTGAATTTATGATGTGGAGTGAGAGCTGAATGTACTGTATAAGAGCTGGAAAGGTATGTTTGGCACTTACATGAGTGACAGGATGAAATGAAATAAAGAGTTTTACATAGTTTGCAAAGTCAGTTATCATATATTCAACAAGTTCCTCAGTACTTGACTTTATTGCAGCAAGGATCATCCTTTTCAGTATCAGGTGCACAGCAGGGGAGTACCTATTTTAAGCAATATTCTCCTCCACCTCAGCAGATAATCGAGGTACGGTGGGAGAGAAGAAAATATAAAACAAATATTCATTCAATTATCATGGGGAATGCAAGATCTTTGGTGAACAAGGTAGATGAGTTAATGGTGTTAGTTCAGAGTCAACATGAAGAAAAAAAGCACAAGGAGGTTGATTTTTGGGACTGTACGGTACCAATTAGTACAAGAACTAATAAATGTATTTAAAAAAAGTTGCAAATGTTTATTAAATATTTATTATTAAAATTGATCATATAATACATTTAAAAAATCCTATAAAAATATCTTCATATAGTATAGTGTGTAATGTATAACAACAACTACTATTCCATTAGTCCGTCAGAAAAGAAACCTCAATGTGTTTCAACTTGTTAGTCTACCTCAGGGGGTTACATATTATCAAAATTGTTTTTTCTGCAAGAAATACATGCAACAGTATATTTCATATTACACTGAAAAGAGCCATTTATACAACATTGCATACTGAAGAGTAAACAAAATCAAAATAACTTAATTAAGTGTTGCACACACATACAAAGCTTCTGACATATGCTGCATGTCTCTAAAGGGGCACTCCCCCCAAAGGTCCACAAGGCACACAATGGATAACAAAGTCCATATAATAAGGTAAGTCTAAATAAATGAATTAAGGAGGAGTAAATATGAATAAAAGTAGTATTACAATATAAGTAGATATGCAATCAGTATACTGTAAAGGCAGACGTATAACGCCAACACAGATAAATTGCCTGTAGGCTCACTCCTGGGGGGACCCGAACACGTCAGCTGCAGCCACCTTCCACTCAATGTCTCGGCGAGACTTTATATGCTGTGAACGTTCGTTTACCCCGCACTGGGATTACAGTACTTCACTTGTGAGTAGCCTTTTTAAGGTTTACTAAATTGTATTGGATACAGAGAGCACTATGCATATTTCTTATTGATTTTACATGGCACAACGAGTTTACCTTTGTATCATTGATTGGGAAATCTGAATCGGAGCAGTGGAATGTGATATTAATTGGATATCTGGAGAGGCATTTAAACATTTCCATTTACCCTAGCTAAAGGGAAAGGCTTGATTTGTCCTGTCTGTTAGTTCAGATGGTACATTGTGTGAGGTGAGCGGCTTGAACTACTGTCGTGAAGGTTTTTTTCACAAACTATACACAGATGAGAAGCCCTTGACACAACTCTGATCACAGCTGAGGATTCTTATTTATACTCCCTGTTCCTTTTTTCTATCCAGTTTCTACATATATGCATGAACATATCTCTTAGTATTTGTTTGTCTTATATATATTTTTAGTGTTATATTCGCACAATTGCCAGTTGAAGTAGCGCAGTGCTGAATAGCAAAAAATTATCTGGTCCTGAAGCCATAGGTCAGGTGGGTAAAGGAAGCAGTTATGATTTTGCTAAAGATATAGTTAACCTTATAATAGCTTAAAAAATAAAATAAAAAATATGATGAGTCTGTACTAATTGAATATAGCCTGTTTGCTGGGAAGGCCCTATTTGCTTTGCTGGTAAACCTGATTAGGGCCGGCTCACACTAGATGCGATGCAAATTCACAGAATTTCCACACCAAATCAAAATCGCAACCTGTTGATGCAAACTGATTGTGGATTGTATGTTAAGTTAACAACACCCAGCAATCAGTTTGCAAAACACAGTGTGATTTGTATAATTGGATTGCATGGGTATAAGCACCCATGCAATCCAATTCCGGTGCGGACAAAAAAAGGGACCTGCACGAGTTTAGTCTGAATGCGTTGCAAATTCAGCCATACCATTTGTATGGCTGAATTTGCATCGCACAGACATCGCATGTGATCTGCACAGCAATGCAGGGCGAATCACATGTGATAACTAGCATCGCACTAGTGTGAACCGACCCTTTAGTCAGTGAAATGTTAAAGTGCTCCACCTTTGGAAACATGGGCTCCCTACCCCTTGAATGACCTCAAGTTCCTTTTTTGTTTCCAATTATTATGCCTCTATCTTTGAAACAGATCAGAATATTACCCCAGTAGGGACACGTTCAGAAAAGACCGGGCAGGTGTTCTACCCTTCTCTTACCTAGTTATAATGGCTATAAAAAGTTTCAAAGTTGGGTTGTGACTGTCTTATTAAATGCAACAATGCTGGTTTTCATTTAGGTATTTTTGTTAAGCTATTTTGTTCCATATACTGTAGATATTGTATAATACCCGTGTTGTATAAGAATGATTTTCCATGTGTATTGTCTTATTTTTGGAAGAAAGCTTTATTCATCCTTTAACACTTTATTGTTTGGTCAACTAAGGTTATCACTTATCGGGAGCACTTATTGCAGAATTAATAAAACCACACTCTATACTTGTTGAAGCAAATGTTGCTGCAGTAAATCAATTTAACAATTGCTGACTTCTATTATCACATTTTGCAACCTTGCGGGTTGTAACTCACTGCTCTGTCTCATGTGAAAATTAACTTTGCGAGCACGGACTGTTAGTAAATCATTTCGGTGTCTCCAAACTCATCCAGAATATTCATACATGCTGAATATAATCTTTGAATTATTTTTATGTATCCATCAGTTCATTTAGTGAATATTTGATGCTTCCATGCTATGAATTAAGAAAAATATATTTTATGTGACATGTGTGACGTTGGTTGAAAATAAGTGGCAATTATGTAGTATGCTTTTTAATTTCAAATACATTTGTGATAATAGAAATCTATTAAAATACTGTTGTTTTTCATTTTTATTAAATAAAAAAAAAAATGTATGTCTGTCAGCCTGACATTCTTCAGCATTGCAACAAAAGCATAATCTGAACAGAATTTTGCAATATCAATATTACCAAAATATATCCAAACATGGTATGATGTTTAGGTGGTGTTATACAGTATCTGTACTAAATTGAAATTCTAAAAAATCTACAATTATGAATAACTTTTAATGATATGTGGCACTGTACCAGGAACCAAGAGTGGCATGAGCATGCCTAATTCAAACTATGTAAATAAATAAAAAAATATATAACTTATACAATTACTACACAAGCCATAATATGATTGAATATTATTAAAAAAATACCTTTCTTTCCATTTTTCAGCACTGTAATTTTCTGCAAAATTCAATTTAATGTGACAGTTTGGTGGCCTTCTGTACACAGTTGGTGTACAAAATTTCCCCGGAAATATAATTTCCTGCTTGTGTGATTGGCCTACTGATTTTTCAAGAAGTCTGCACTATGATACAAGTCAGATTTTAGGCATCCTCTACAAAAATTAAATTTTGGGTGAGATAATCCAAAAAGGTTAATCAATTGCAAATTAATGTTGACACTGCAACTTTCCTCATTAGAACACTGCAAGTGAATCAACTGATTAACAATGAAAAAGTCACTCCTGTTCAGATTCACTCTGAACATAGATACAATCAAAGAAAGAGGCATTCCTTCAGACCAAAAAAAGGTAGGAATCTGCATCAAAGTTTGTTAAAATCCTTGTAATGAACATTGATCACCCGGAGAGGGTTGCTCTTTAAGTAAGCCTAACTGAATACCAGATCCAAGTGCAGAAAAATTGTTTGTGTCAAGGTTAACATGGAGAGTTATACAGTACCTGATGATGGAGAGAAATGCGTCGTCAAATGTGAGTTTGACCCGAACCCAGACTGTTTGTGGTTGGGTGATTCACCATACATATTGGCCCTACAGTATTTAGCTGGCTCACCAGTGAAAATTCCTGTCTGTGCTGCTTTCTGTAAACAAATCAACTCAGGACATCAAGCAATATTATTGATCAAATATGGCCATGACTGGTTTGTTTTCATACTGTACAGCTGCTAAGGATCTGACTGTGGTCTAGTGGCAGTAGTGCGACGGGTTGTCATAATTGACAATGAAACTTTATTGCTGAAAACATGACTGATGTTGCATATACACCATGGGACAAAATTTGCTTTGTTTAAATAAATGACTGTTTCATGATGTGGTTTATTTATTTAGACTTTTTTTCTTTTAGGAAATTAGTAAATAGGGATATTAACATACCCTGTGTTGAAAAGAACAACAGCATGGTTGCTAATAAACTGACAATACTGTATACATTATATCTATCTATGCAGCAGGTGGCACTGTAGTAGTATGTGTATTCTATGGTAATGTAAAGAGAGGAAGTGCTTGGTTTCCTCACTGTGTATGCACGCTACTTGTTCCTGTTTGATGTTTCTCATTCTGTAAGACATGTTCTGTAATCCTCCATGAAAGCAAAGCTATTGCTGAAAACAAGAAGCTTCCAGCGCATGATTTCAATACTCAGCTAACACCCTGTACTAAATCCCCTGAGGTGAGTGGATATTTGGTAGCCCCTTTATTATAAAGGGGGCTTCCGAATTCCCACTAACCCTCACATCTTCTTTGGGAGCATATGTGGGGGTGAAATATTTTATTAATTAACAACTTTGTGTAAAAAAATACTTTTTAATTTTCTTTCCTGCATTGCCCCAAAAAATTGTGGTACAAAATGATTTTCAAAAGACTCACTATGCACTTCATACCTGGAAGTGTTTGCATTAAAAAAAAACAGGGTATTTCCACTGTCCTGGTGTTCCTGGGCCTCCAAATATGTGCTAGTGTTAGAGATTCATTATATATAGCCCTACAGAACAGACAGTGGACAGTCCATATGGGCTTTGCTGCTTAACTGCAGACATAAAACAAAAAACTTTATTCATTGAAAACACATAGAGTTTACAGTGCCATAGATGCAGCTACAAACTTCTAAATGCTGCCATCTACTGGTTGAAGAATACAGTTCTACTATATACTGATGTACAGTAGTTGTTGAACAAAATACAATTTTGTATTCCAACAGGCAGGTAGTCAGGAAATTAAATGCATCATTTATGCCCCTGGAATGCCCAAGTGTTCTTTGGATTGTGGGCCCCTTTATGCAACTGTGTTGCAAACATTTTTCACAAATTTGATATTACCTTACAGGCATTGCAGAATGTGTTTAGGGGTGTAATTCTTAGTACGCCTGTACGCATGTTGTGTGTGAATAAGACATTTATTACATTTCTTCATTTTCCAAAAAACTGTGACAAAAAATTACAACTTCAAAACCTGGACTGTCTAATTTCCAAAAATACGTAATTTGGGGGGTATTTCAAGACCTCAAGAAATTAGTAATCAGTACATCAGGATTGATCCATTTTCAAATATATATACCATACTAGTCTGTAGACTTTATAACTTTCACACATACTAAATAATATACACATATTTGGTTTATTTTTAAAATGTACAGTAGAAGAAATACACTTAGGCCTAAATTTGTGAAGAAAGATGTTTACCGTATTTATCGGCGTATAACACGCACAGACGTATAACACGCACCCTAACTTTAAGAGGGAAGTTTCAGGAATTTTTTTTTACACAGCCCCCTGCGTATAACATGCAGGCACAGTTTACCCTCTATTTTCAGGGTAAAAAAGTGAGTGTTATACGCCAATAAATACAGTAATTAGCAAAACTATATAACAAACACTAAGATAAACATTTTTTCCCCCAAGATTCTTGGTCTTTTTCACAAAAAGTTAAAAACCCAGTGGTGATTAAATAATACCACCAAAAGAAAGCTCTATCTATTTTTTAAAAAAAGATGAACATTTATTTGGGTACAGTGTTGCATGAGTAGTTGTCATTCAAAGTGAGACAGTGCTAACAAATTAAAAAAGACAAAATAAGGTTTTATGTTGCAACCAAAAATTATAGTATATCATCTGAGAGACAATAGCTATATATATTGTACAGTGGTGGGACAGTATGTAAGCAACTTAATTGGTCTGAAAAATAAAGCTAAATCCCTTAAATTCATACCAAAAGATCAGTGAAAAAAATGTTTTTTTGTATAGTTTGTAAGCTTGTTTCACAGTACTACACCATATTGTATGTTACATGTCTAATAAAATGTCAAACCACAGTGCGAAAAAAACAAACAAAAAAAACCACTTTAAAACCAAAATTACATTTAATGAACTCCCTCCCATCCATGTATCCCAAATTATTCCTACAATGTTCAAAATCTAGATTTCAGGTATGGGGTTGGTAAACACTGGCTAGCATTAGGAAAAATACACACGCACTTGAAAGATTGCACAGCAACTGCACTATTATTAATACGCCTTTAATAATAAGAACAAAATAGTAGCAAGCAGGTGATTTCCCACCAAAGTGCTAGCAATCAGAAATAAATCACAGTTTCCTAGTTGACCCTAATGCAGTTTGCAATCCCTCTCTGTGCAGTTTATAATTCCCTCCTTTTCTCTCCCACAGCAGCTTTCAGTACACAAGCTTTTAGAATGAGCTGCCTTAACACAATGCATGTTAACACTCAAAAATAATATAAAACATAATAAATAATAAAAAAACAATATAATAATAAACATTATCACCATGCAATAGGTAAAGTGTGAATCCAGTCTTATAGTAAGGGAACTTGCTAATCCAAAACCCTCTTTATTGGCATTTCTTAATTTGCTGACCATGGTTCAAAAGTCATGCAGTGTATTATGGTTTAAAAAATTGCCCAGGTTGAACTTGTACTCAAATGTGCTTAGACTGTGAATTTTGAACCTGCGGAATTTGCTGTGAACTCATGATAGCAATGAACCTGAACCTCATTCCTATTCACTTTCTGTCTTGATAACATTAGTCATAGGACAAATACAGCATAATCTATCCAAAGTTAAAAATAAAGTGTTAGCTTTAGATACACTGTAAGCTGATTACTTGGTGTGGATACATTTTTGTTGCAAATTTTTGTGTTTTTTCTGTACTATTTCTAAAAAAATTGCCCAGGGTAAACTTGCACTCAAATTGCTGGACAGGGAATTTTGAACCTACAGGATTTGCTGTGAACTCATAATGGTAATGAACCTGAACCTCATTCCTAATCACTTTTTGTCTTGATAACACTGGTCATCGGACAAATACAGCATATTCTATACAAAGTTAAGGGCCGGTTCACACTGCTGAGTGGTGCAAGATCGCATGTGATTCGCACCGCACTGCAGTGCAAATCAAATGCGATGTCCGTGCGATGCGATTTCAGACATAGAGATAGTATGGCTGAAATCGCATCGCATTCGGACTAAACTCACACAGGACCCTTTTTTTGGCCGCACCAGAATCGGATCGCATGGCTGTTCACACCTATGCAATCCGATTCATGTCCGAACTGACAGTTCACAGTGCGATATGCGAGCTGAAATGGGGGTGTTGTTAACATTGTATGACACTCCCCAGCAGTTCGCATATGGCAGTGTGAAGTGCCGTGCGAGTCGGGTACGATGTGGAAACCTGCAGTGGATTCACAGGGTTCCCGCATCGCACAAGTGTAAACCAAGCCTCAAACAGTATTGGCTTTACATACACTTTAAAGAGGAAGTAAACCCTGATGGGTTTTACTTCCTCTTTTTCTCCCTGAAAACCCTGCAAATTAAAAGCATAATGGGCTAGTATTAATCGCATACTAGCCCATTATGTGACACTTACCTGCAAAAGAATCCGAGCGCTGTCCCCTGTGCAGGCTGCATCCATCTTCTTGACCCTCTTCCTTCCGGGCCGTGGACTCCGGCTCTGTGATTCGCCAGAGCCGCGTGACGTCACTCCCGCGCATGCGCATGGGAGCCGTCAGTAATGGCACACGCTAGGGAAGAAACGGCACGGAGGTTCGTTTCTTCCCAGTGCATGCGCCGTTTACATTATGGGCGCACTACAAGTGAAATTTCTCCTAAACGGCACACGTTTATGAGATATTTCCACTACCTATAGGTATGCCTTATTCTAGGCTTACCTATAGGTAGAAGTCACACAAAAGGGTTTACAACCACTTTAACTAATTACTTGGTGTGGATACATTTTTGGTTACAAATGTTTATGTTTTTTTCTGTACTATTTCTATTTTATAGTGTATACTATTTCTATTTCTGCACAGCTCACTGTTTCAGTAAAAGTGGTTCTATGCATGAAGGTAAAAAAAAAACCTTCTTTGTGCAACAGCCCTCCCAGGCCCCCCTAATACTTACCTGAGCCCCATCACAATCCAGCAATGTGCACAAGAGCCTCAGCTCTCTTGTGACTCTCCCTCTTCATTGACTATCAATTACAGCCAGTGAGCCAATGAGAAGAGAGAGGGGCGAGGCAGAGCCATGGCTCTGTGTGTGAATGGACACACAGAGCAGCGGCTCGGGAGTGAGCCTACTTGGATGTCCCCAGAGAAAGCTGCTTGCTCTGGGGGCACTTGGCAGGAGGGATGAGCCAAGAGTGCCAGCGGGGAACCCAAGAAGAGGAGAATCAGGGCTGCTCTGTGCAAAACCACTGCGCAGAGCAGGTAAGTATGACATGTTTAATATAAAAAAAAAACACTTATCACTGAGTTCTTTGCTGAATGTTTGTGCATAATCCCATTTAACTAGTAGTGATCTGGGGGAGGGCATACGTTAAATAGTTTGGAGCCCAAGCTACACTTAGTTGTCAACTAGACCCCTGGTTTTACAAAGCATTATGGGTTTTCTAGAGGACAGGGAGGGATAAGCTGTATATTCACCTATATTCAGCTGTGTGTGTAAACATTTGATCTTGAGATATTGAACTCTGTAAACAAGAATCTGGAAATGTGTAAATACTAAATATTTATATACAATATTATATAATATCATATATACTCTATACCAGTGATGGCGAACCTTTTTGAGCCCGAGTGCCCAAACTGCAACGCAAAACCAATGTATTCATTCCAAAGTGCCAACATATACAGAACACGATGAGCGTGTGCTGTGATGTCTGGGGGTGAACATGGGACACATCAGAAATCATTGTGTATTCACTATGTAGTCATAGTGTTTTGTACAAGAAGATCTAAAACTAGAACACATTTTGACAAAAGTTACATTTTTTGGAAGCTGTCCTAGCATTGTGCAATCAAATTCCAGTATCACTATTCTACTAACTATACATTAATATTCAATACACTCAAGTTGCCTGACAGGTGCACTTTAAATTACTAGTTGTTCAGTAGAAGCACTGGCTGGATGATAAAGAAATCCTGTTACAGGGGGTGACATGCAACCAGCAACACTCCAGCTGCAGCAGAACTTACAGTCCCCCCATTTCCTGCTGGCACACATTATGCACTCTGACTGCCAAGGTATGTTGAGTAGGGATGAGCTTCGAGTTCGAGTCAAACTCATGTTCGACTCGAACATTGCCTGTTCCCCCGTTCGCCGAACAGCGAACAAATTGGGGTGCAAATTCGAAAAGTCTATGGGAGAAATCTAAAGTGCTAATTATAAAGGCTTATATGCAAGTTATTGTCCTAAAAAGTGTTTGGGGACCCGGGTCCTGCCCCAGGGGACATGTATCAATGCAAAAAAAAGTTTTAAAAACGGCCGTTTTTTCGGGAGCAGTGATTTTAATGATGCTTAATGTGAAAAAATAAAAGTGAAATATTCCTTTAAATTTTGTACCTGGGGGTGTGTATGATATGCATGTAAAGTGGCGCATGTTTCCCGTGCTTAGAACTGTCCCTGCATAAAATTTCATTTTTGAAGAAAAAAATGCATTTAAAACTGACTCGCGGCTATTAATGAATTGTCGGCTCCCGGCAATACATACAAAAGTCATTGATAAAAAAAAAAAAAAAAAGCGTGGGGGTCTCCCAGAATTCAATTACCAGGCCCTTCAGGTCTGGTAAAGATATAAAAGGGGAACCCTGCCACAAATTTAAAAAAAAATGCGTGCGTTCCCCCAAATATCCATACCAGACCCTTCAGATCTGGCATGGATTTTAAGGGGAACTCCACCCCAAATAAAAAAAATGGCGTGGAGTCCCCCCAAAAATCCATACCAGACCCTTATCCGAGCACGCAACCTGGCAGGCCGCAGGAAAAGAGGGGGGGACGAGAGAGCGCCCCCCCTCCTGAACTGTACCAGGCCACATGCCCTCAACATGGGGAGGATGTCCCCATGTTGATGGGGACAAGGGCCTCATCCCCACAACCCTTGCCTGGTGGTTGTGGGGGTCTGCGGGCGGGGGGCTTATCAGAATCTGGAAGACCCCTTTAACAAAGGGGACCCCCAGATCCCGGCCCCCCCATGTGAATTGGTAAGGGGTACATTGTACCCCTACCATTTCACGAAGAAAGTGTCAAAAAATGTAAAAAAAAAACACACACCTTGGAAAAGTCCTTTATTAAAAAAAAAAAAAAAAAAAAACATTCCAGCGGTGAAATCCAGTGTCCCGCGGCGATCAGATGTCCAGCGCTGTCCGTCACTGGCTGAGCCTGAGCGGACCTGATGGGAAACTTCCTCCGCAGTCTATTACATGTATAGACCCGCCCCTTCTAAAGTTCCCCATCAGGTCCGCTCAGTCAATGACGGTGTAAGGCTGAGGACCTGATGCGGAACATGAGAAGGGGTGGGTCTATACATGTATTACACATTGAGGGAAGTTCCCCATCAGGTCCGCCCCCTCGGTATGTCAGACCGCGCCTACGTCATTGGCCTGAGCGGGGAACTTCCTTCACTTTGTAATTTAAATTTGCACAGTGAAGGAAGTTCCCCATCAGGTCCGCTCAGGCCAATGACGTAGGCGGGGTCTGACATACCGAGGGGGCGGACCTGATGGGGAACTTCCCTCACTGTGTAATACATGTATAGACCCGCCCCTTCTCATGTTCCGCATCAGGTCCTCAGCCTTACACCGAGTCATTGGCTGAGCGGACCTGATGGGGAACTTTAGAAGGGGCGGGTCTATACATGTAATAGATTGTGGAGGAAGTTCCCCATCAGGTCCGCTCAGGCTCAGCCAATGACGGACAGCGCTGGACATCGGATCGCCGCGGGACACTGGATTTCACCGCTGGAATGTTTTTTATTTTATTTATTTTTTATTTTTTAATAAAGGACTTTTCCAAGGTGTGTGTGTTTTTTTTTTTTTTTTTTTTTACACTTTCTTCGTGAAATGGTAGGGGTACAATGTACCCCTTACCAATTCACATAGGGGGGCGGGATCTGGGGGTCCCCTTTGTTAAAGGGGTCTTCCAGATTCCGATAAGCCCCCGCCCGCAGACCCCCACAACCACCGGGCAAGGTTTGTGGGGATGAGGCCCTTGTCCCCATCAACATGGGGACATCCTCCCCATGTTGAGGGCATGTGGCCTGGTAGGGTTCAGGAGGGGGGGCGCTCTCTCGTCCCCCCTCTTTTCCTGTGGCCTGCCAGGTTGCGTGCTCGGATAAGGGTCTGGTATGGATTTTTTGGGGGACTCCACGCCATTTTTTTTTATTTGGGGTGGAGTTCCCCTTAAAATCCATGCCAGATCTGAAGGGCCTGGTATGGATATTTGGGGGAACCGCACGCATTTTTTTTTTAAATTTGTGGCAGAGTTACCCTTAATATCTATACCAGACCTGAAGGGCCTGGTAATTGAATTCTGGGGGACCCCCACGCTTTTTTTTTATTTTTATCAATGACTTTTCTATGTATTGCCGGGAGCCGACAATTCATTAATAGCCGCAAGTGAGTTTTAAATTACTTTTTTTCCTTCAAAAATGACATTTTATGCAGGGACAGTTCTAAGCACGGGAAACATGCACCACTTTACATGCATATCATACACACCCCCTAGGTTCGAAATTTAAAGGAATATTTCACTTTTATTTTTTCATTTTAAGCATTATTAAAATCACTGCTCCCGAAAAAACGGCTGTTTTAAAACTTTTTTTTGCATTGATACATGTCCCCTGAGGCAGGACCCGGGTCCCCAAACACTTTTTAGGACAATAACTTGCATATAAGCCTTTATAATTAGCACTTTAGAATTTGAACGTTCGAGTCCATTGTATTTAATAGGGTTCTAAAGTTCACGTGAACATTCTGTCTGTTCGCAGGTTCTGGTGTGAACCGAACAGGGGGGTGTTCGGCTCATCCCTGATGTTGAGATCTGTAGTTCTACTCCAGCTGAAGACATACTGGTTGCCCTGCATTGCTGTAGCAGAAGACTACTTAGAAAATCTCTCATTCCTGACTATGTTCATAGTCCTATATGTCCAGGAAACATCCTTCTGAACATGAACACTCAAGGACAACTATAACAATGCTTTACCAATGGTTCACTCACAATGCCTGTGCAGTTCATTGCACATCGAATGCACACTCCCAGCAGCAGCTCTACACCTCCTCTGTATAATGCCAGTGATTCTGGACTGTCTGTCATGTGACTCTGGTGTCATGAAATACAGGGGGATGGCAGGGACAAAAACTATATGTATTTACATCTCACACTGTACTGCAGTGGTCTCTGCAAAATCTAGCAGGCATTCCCAGCCAGATAAACCTGAATAGCCAACACAAAGCATGAGACATCTGCTGTAACACAGACAGCATATAACACAGACAGCATATACACAACATTATTCTGACCATACAATTTCATATTTTGTGGCAATATTGGGAACAAGAAGAAGAAAAAAAGGTCCCCAAGGAATAGATTCTATTTGAAGAGGCACAGAAACAGGGTACACAGCTAAACACATTTATTCCCCACACAGCATGTACACTTACTTTAACGGCGATTGCCACAGCACTCCAATAATACACGCATCAGCCGACTCAGTTCCCGGGCATGAGAACGGCCTGTGATTGGGCATCTTCAGTAGGCACCATCACGGCCTCCCATTGGCTCAATCCCCACCACGTGTTCCGCCTGCCATACAACCCGGAGCAACTCTTCATCTCGTCCACGCCCCATCCTAGACACGGCCCCCCATTGGCTCAATCCCCACCACATGTTCCGCCTGCCATGCAACCCGGAGCAACCCTTCATCTCATCTACGCCCATCCTAGACACATCATCCCTGGCCCCAGAGACTTGTGGGAGATGTAGTTCTATGTGGAGGGGAGCTGTGGATGAGATACACCTCAGTACAGGATTTTCTCACGTGCCCACAGAGAGGGCTTGGCGTGCCGGCTGTGGCACGTGTGCCATAGGTTCGCCATCACTGCTCTATACTATATGCAAGGTGATTGAAGCTGTGAGCTGGCTCTCTTCAATGCGTAAACAACACAAGATGTTAAAATACATCTTACCATACACTGCTGTAGATTACAAATAGACTCCCCAAATTCAATCAATAAAATGCACCAGCTAAATGGAATACCCTGATCAATTGATGTGCTACTTCATTAAATTAATATGTGCACAGCTTTCAAAGAAGCAATACAAATATACCATGGAGGTTAGTATGACTTTTACAGTACATTTTTATTAACCTTTCTTTGCACAGTTTCATTCAAATAAACACCCAATTTAAATCAATGCCTATTTAAGACTGCTATGTTTTCACAGGGACTGACATGTAAGATGCTTTTTTTAAAACACTGCCTTATCACATCAAAACAGCCACATTATACAATACCCCAGTGGAAAAACACTGCAGTGTTAAAACAGACAGCTATTAGAAGACACTGTCCCACTAGAGGGACTGGCAAATACAGAAGTTGTCATGCTATCAAATTTATACTGTTAAAGAGACTGCCATTTTATAGAAGTTTCCCTGTTAGCTACCATACAAAGGAATTGTCATGTGGAGAGTAGGGATGGGCCCGGTGCTCGATTCGAACCCATGTTCGAATCGAGCATCGGGCGTTCGCTCGCTCGTCGAGCCCAGAACTATTTGGGCCGTTCGCATCACATTCGTGTGATGCGAGCGGCCCCGCAATGCATTGCGGCCGGCGCGGCCGGCGCAGTGCATTGCTGGCTGATGATTGGCCAAGCATGCACTGTGACCCCGCATGCTTGGCCAATCACAGCGCCCGAAACTCGGAGAGCAATAATTGGCTACAGGCAGGACGGCTGTAGCCAATTACAGCTCAGGGGCTTTAGTACACGCCCCACCATTTAAAAGGCCGCCACGCCATCGGCCCCGGTCACATGAGTTCCGGCTTTAGGAGAGATTAGTCTGCTGATTCTGTCTTTGCTTGATACTGAAAGATTTGCTCTTCTTTGCTAAACCATTGGCTATTTCTTTGCTAAACCATTGCTACCTAAGTCATTGATCGTTCATTGCTGCTGATTGCACAGTTAGTGTGTTATTAGCTGCTGCTGGGGATTAGTCTGGTGCGTGCTTACTGTTAGTACAGTATTGCAGTAGTACCAACCGCAGTGCTGTTAGCACAGCATTGCACCCCAACAGCACCCATAGGACTTCTAGTGTGTTAGTGGCAGCAAACAGAGCTCCTATATTTTCTTCTCAGCAGCACCCATAGGACTTCTAGTGTGTTAGTGGCATCACACAGAGCTCCTATATTTTCTTCTCAGCAGCACCCATAGGACTTCTAGTGTGTTAGTGGCAGCAAACAGAGCTCCTATATTTTCTTCTCAGCAGCACCCATAGGACTTCTAGTGTGTTAGTGGCAGCAAACAGAGCTCCTATATTTTCTTCTCAGCAGCACCCATAGGACTTCTAGTGTGTTAGTGGCAGCAAACAGAGCTCCTATATTTTCTTCTCAGCAGCACCCATAGGACTTCTAGTGTGTTAGTGGCAGCAAACAGAGCTCCTATATTTTCTTCTCAGCAGCACCCATAGGACTTCTAGTGTGTTTGTGGCAGCAAACAGAGCTCCTATATTTTCTTCTCAGCAGCACCCATAGGACTTCTAGTGTGTTAGTGGCATCACACAGAGCTCCTATATTTTCTTCTCAGCAGCACCCATAGGACTTCTAGTGTGTTAGTGGCAGCAAACAGAGCTCCTATATTTTCTTCTCAGCAGCACCCATAGGACTTCTAGTGTGTTAGTGGCAGCAAACAGAGCTCCTATATTTTCTTCTCAGCAGCACCCATAGGACTTCTAGTGTGTTAGTGGCAGCAAACAGAGCTCCTATATTTTCTTCTCAGCAGCACCCATAGGACTTCTAGTGTGTTAGTGGCAGCAAACAGAGCTCCTATATTTTCTTCTCAGCAGCACCCATAGGACTTCTAGTGTGTTAGTGGCAGCAAACAGAGCTCCTATATTTTCTTCTCAGCAGCACCCATAGGACTTCTAGTGTGTTAGTGGCAGCAAACAGAGCTCCTATATTTTCTTCTCAGCAGCACCCATAGGACTTCTAGTGTGTTAGTGGCATCACACAGAGCTCCTATATTTTCTTCTCAGCAGCACCCATAGGACTTCTAGTGTGTTAGTGGCAGCAAACAGAGCTCCTATATTTTCTTCTCAGCAGCACCCATAGGACTTCTAATGTGTTAGTGGCATCACACAGAGTTCCTATATTTTCATCTCAGCAGCACCCATAGGACTTCTAGTGTGTTAGTGGCATCACACAGAGCTCCTATATTTTCTTCTCAGCAGCACCCATAGGACTTCTAGTGTGTTAGTGGCAGCAAACAGAGCTCCTATATTTTCTTCTCAGCAGCACCCATAGGACTTCTAGTGTGTTAGTGGCAGCAAACAGAGCTCCTATATTTTCTTCTCAGCAGCACCCATAGGACTTCTAGTGTGTTAGTGGCATCACACAGAGCTCCTATATTTTCTTCTCAGCAGCACCCATAGGACTTCTAGTGTGTTAGTGGCAGCAAACAGAGCTCCTATATTTTCTTCTCAGCAGCACCCATAGGACTTCTAGTGTGTTAGTGGCAGCAAACAGAGCTCCTATATTTTCTTCTCAGCAGCACCCATAGGACTTCTAGTGTGTTAGTGGCAGCAAACAGAGCTCCTATATTTTCTTCTCAGCAGCACCCATAGGACTTCTAGTGTGTTAGTGGCAGCAAACAGAGCTCCTATATTTTCTTCTCAGCAGCACCCATAGGACTTCTAGTGTGTTAGTGGCAGCAAACAGAGCTCCTATATTTTCTTCTCAGCAGCACCCATAGGACTTCTAGTGTGTTAGTGGCAGCAAACAGAGCTCCTATATTTTCTTCTCAGCAGCACCCATAGGACTTCTAGTGTGTTAGTGGCATCACACAGAGCTCCTATATTTTCTTCTCAGCAGCACCCATAGGACTTCTAGTGTGTTAGTGGCAGCAAACAGAGCTCCTATATTTTCTTCTCAGCAGCACCCATAGGACTTCTAGTGTGTTAGTGGCAGCAAACAGAGCTCCTATATTTTCTTCTCAGCAGCACCCATAGGACTTCTAGTGTGTTAGTGGCATCACACAGAGCTCCTATATTTTCTTCTCAGCAGCACCCATAGGACTTGTAGTGTGTTAGTGGCAGCAAACAGAGCTCCTATATTTTCTTCTCAGCAGCACCCATAGGACTTCTAGTGTGTTAGTGGCATCACACAGAGCTCCTATATTTTCTTCTCAGCAGCACCCATAGGACTTCTAGTGTGTTAGTGGCAGCAAACAGAGCTCCTATATTTTCTTCTCAGCAGCACCCATAGGACTTCTAGTGTGTTAGTGGCAGCAAACAGAGCTCCTATATTTTCTTCTCAGCAGCACCCATAGGACTTCTAGTGTGTTAGTGGCAGCAAACAGAGCTCCTATATTTTCTTCTCAGCAGCACCCATAGGACTTCTAGTGTGTTAGTGGCAGCAAACAGAGCTCCTATATTTTCTTCTCAGCAGCACCCATAGGACTTCTAGTGTGTTAGTGGCATCACACAGAACTCCTATATTTTCTTCTCAGCAGCACCCATAGGACTTCTAGTGTGTTAGTGGCAGCAAACAGAGCTCCTATATTTTCTTCTCAGCAGCACCCATAGGACTTCTAGTGTGTTAGTGGCAGCAAACAGAGCTCCTATATTTTCTTCTCAGCAGCACCCATAGGACTTCTAGTGTGTTAGTGGCAGCAAACAGAGCTCCTATATTTTCTTCTCAGCAGCACCCATAGGACTTCTAGTGTGTTAGTGGCAGCAAACAGAGCTCCTATATTTTCTTCTCAGCAGCACCCATAGGACTTCTAGTGTGTTAGTGGCAGCAAACAGAGCTCCTATATTTTCTTGTCAGCAGCACACATAGTACCTATAGTGTGTTAGTGTCAGCACCCATAGGACCTACAGTGTGTTGTGAGCACACATAGGAGTTCTATTTTTTATACTATATACACTACCGACTACAATGGCTGGAAGACCGCCAAGGAGAGGCAGAGCGTGCCGAGGCAAGAACACAGGGCAGGCAGGCTCTGTTTCTAGAGACAACAGTGCTGGCCGTGGACGTGGTCGTGCATCGTCATCAGCACGTGGCCATGGGACACGCTTGTCTTTGTTTTCGGCAGCTGGACATGTGGAGCCGCATCATGCCGAAGGCTTGGTAGAATGGATGACCAAGCCCTCCTCATCCTCCTCATCCTCTCTCACCCAGGCTCAGGGTACTGGCAGAGCAGCTGCCAACGCGTACTCAATGGCATCATCAGCCACCCCTTCCCTAGACCCACCATGTCCTCCTGAGGAGTCCCCCGAACTGTTTGAGCACAGTGTTGGGTACATGCTCCAGGAGGATGCCCAACGATTCGAAGGCTCGGATGATGATACCCAGCTTGAGGAAGTCAGTAGTGTGCGCGCAGAGAGAGGGGATGCTGAAGGACAGCAATCTGGCAGTAGTGTTCCACCAGCTGCAGCTTACTGCCAGGTTTGCTCTAGTGGTGAAGAGGGAGGGGATGATGAGGTCACTGACTCCACGTGGGTGCCTGAAGGGAGAGAGGAGGAGGAGGAGGAGGATGCAGCGTCACATGTCCAATGAGGCAGGATGCCCCCTGGAGGCCAGCTAGAGGCCAGCACAGCAACTGTACCACACCGCAGAGCTCCGCCTGTGCAGGGCGCTGCCTCTGCACGTTATCACAAAAGTTCTTTGGTGTGGGCCTTTTTTGAGACGAGTGCATCAGATCGCACCACTGCTATTTGCAATATTTGTCTCAAGCGTATCTCGCGTGGCCAAAACATCAGCCGCTTGGGCACCACAAGCATGAGCAGACATATGTCGACCTGCCATGCAGCTCGTTGGCAAGCACACATAAAAGACCCACACCAAAGAACAAAGCGGACCTCTCCTTGCTCCTCATCAGCTGTGATCTCCATCCCCACTATATCTTCAGTCCTCTCTGAAAGCTGCTCTGAGAGGACTGAAGGTGTAGAATTAGGTGTGTCACAACCAAGTACTTGCAGTACACCGACGTCCGATTGTAGCAGGCAAATTTCCCTGCCCCAGCTGCTGGACCGTCGAAAGAAGTATACTCCCAGCCATCCACATGCCCAGCGGTTGAATGCTAGCTTGGCTAAATTGCTAGCACTTCAACTGCTGCCTTTTCAGTTGATAGACTCGGCCCCCTTCCGTGAGTTTGTTCAATGTGCGGTTCCTCAGTGGCAGGTTCCCAAACGCCACTTTTTCTCACGGAAGGCGATTCCGTCTCTCTACTGGCATGTGGAAGGCAATGTCCATGCCTCGCTGGACAGGGCGGTCAGCGGTAAGGTGCATATTACCGCTGACTCATGGTCCAGCAGGCATGGACAGGGACGTTATCTTTCTTTCACGGCCCATTGGGTCACTCTATTGGTAGCTGGGAGGGATGCAGGACAAGGTGCAGTAGTGTTGGAGGTTGTTCCGCCACCACGCCTCCAAAATGCTACTACTGGTTGTGACACACCTCTCTCCTCCACCCCCTCCTCTTCTTCTTCCTCCATGTCCTCTTCGAGTGCTCTGTCCTCGGAACCAGCGGTGCTCCGTAGGCGTACAAGGGGCTACGCGAGTACGCAGGCAAAAAGATGCCATGCCGTGCTTGCGCTGGTGTGTTTGGGGGACAGGAGCCACACTGGGCCAGAGGTTCTGGCAGCTCTGCAGGGGCAGGCCGAGAGGTGGTTGACGCCACGCCAGCTTAAGCCAGGAATGGTCGTTTCTGATAATGGCACCAACCTCCTCTCCGCCCTGCGACAGGGGCAGCTCACCCATGTGCCCTGTATGGCTCACGTCCTCAACCTGGTGGTGCAGCGGTTCTTGGGCAGGTTCCCAGGCTTACAGGATGTCCTGAGGCAGGCCAGGAAAGTCTGTGTGCATTTCCGCCGATCTTATAATGCCAGTGCTCGGCTGACTGAGCTGCAAAAGGAGCTGAACCTGCCCAAGAACCGCCTAATATGTGACATGCCCACCAGGTGGAACTCAACGTTGGCCATGCTGCAGCGACTGCACACGCAGCAGAGGGCCATCAATGAGTACCTTTGCGACTACGGCACCAGGACAGGGTCAGGGGAGCTTGGCTTTTTTTCCCCACGCCAGTGGAGCATGATCAGGGATGCATGCACTGTCCTCTCACCATTTGAGGAGGCCACGAGGATGGTGAGCAGTGACAGTGCATGCATCAGTGACACTGTACCTCTTGTCCACCTGTTGGAGCATACGCTGCGTGGGATAATGGACAGGGCACTTGAGGCAGAACAGAGGCAGGAAGAGGAGGACTTCCTTGTCTCTCAAGGCCCCCTTTATCCAGACAATGTTCCTTCTGTCCCACCCATCACACAGGAAGAGGAGGAGGATGAGGAGGAGGATTGTGTGAGCATGGAGGTGGAGCCTGGCACTCAGCATCAGCAGCAGCAGTCTTTTAGGGATGATGTACAGTACCAACAAACCAGTGGACTTGTACGTGGCTGGGAGGAGGTGGCTGGCGATCATGTCATCCTCAGTGACCCAGAAGACTCCGGACCGAATGCCTCAGCTAACCTACGCTGCATGGCCTCCCTGATCCTGCAAAGCCTGCGGAAGGATCCTCGTGTTCTTCGGATCAAGGAGAGTGACCATTACTGGCTGGCCACTCTCCTTGATCCACGGTACAAGGGTAAGGTTGCGGACCTTATCTTGCCGTCGCAGAGGGAGCAGAGGATGAGACATCTCAGGGAGGCCTTGCAGAAAGGTCTGTGCAACGCGTTCCCAGAAACTGGGAGGTTACAAACTCCTGGTCCTGGACGACAAGTTGCTGAGGCTTCGGTCAGTAGCAGAAGGAGCGGTGGGGAAGGTGGACGTCTGACCGATGCGTTCAGACAATTTTTTAGTCCGCAGCCCCAAGGTATGATCGGTTCCAGCAACCATCGCCAGCGTCTGATATACATGGTGCAGGAATACCTAGGGGCAAGGTCAGACTTGGACACCTTTCCCACCGAAAATCCTCTGGCTTACTGGGTCCTGAGGATGGATCACTGGCCAGAGCTTGCACAGTATGCAATTGAGCTACTGGCCTGTCCTGCATCCAGCGTTCTTTCTGAACGCACATTCAGTGCTGCTGGAGGATTTGTCACCGATCATAGGGTGCGCCTGTCCACCGACTCGGTTGATCGACTGACCTTCATAAAAATGAATCAGTCTTGGATCACCACCAGCTACCAGACACCTGAAGCGGATATAACGGAATAATTTATAATGTCACATCCCTTCAAGACTGCCTATGCTGATGCTGAGTGACTGTCCTGTTATGTTCACTGACTATCCTCTTCCTCCTCCTCAATGATCCATGCCACCACACCAGTGCCTAAGGCACAATTTTTCAGCCCCTGTATAACAGGGGCGTGTAATTACAATTTTTTAAAAAGATGCTTCGCAACAGGTGTGACTGCTGTGCTCAGAGTACAGTATCTGTGAGGGGTTGCAGTGTTGTGGCACCAGCACCAGTGCCTAAGGCACAATTTTTCAGCCCCTGTTGGGGCGTGTAATTACAATTTTTAGGCAATGCTTTGCAACAGGTCTCATTGCTGTGCTCAGAGTACAGTATCTGTGAGGGGTTGCAGTGTTGTGGCACCAGCACCAGTGCCTAAGGCACAATTTTTCAGCCCCTGTATAACAGGGGCGTGTAATTAAATTTTTTTAAAAAGATGCTTCGCAACAGGTGTGACTGCTGTGCTCAGAGTACAGTATCTGTGAGGGGTTGCAGTGTTGTGGCACCAGCACCAGTGCCTAAGGCACAATTTTTCAGCCCCTGTTGGGGCGTGTAATTACAATTTTTAGGCAATGCTTTGCAACAGGTCTCATTGCTGTGCTCAGAGTACAGTATCTGTGAGGGGTTGCAGTGTTGTGGCACCAGCACCAGTGCCTAAGGCACAATTTTTCAGCCCCTGTATAACAGGGGCGTGTAATTACAATTTTTTAAAAAGATGCTTCGCAACAGGTGTGACTGCTGTGCTCCAAGTACAGTATCTGTGAGGGGTTGCAGTGTTGTGGCACCAGCACCAATGCCTAAGGCACAATTTTTCAGCCCCTGTTTAACAGGGGCGTGTAATTACAAATCTTGATCTAATAGTTCACAGCAGGGCCCATTCCTGCGCCCACCAAGAGTAACTATGAGGGCCTACAGTCTTGTGGCAACACCGTCCACCACCACCACCACCACCAAAGGCCCAATTTTTCTGCCCTGTTCAACAGGTGCATGCAATTACAAATCTTGATCTAATAACTCACAGCAGGGCCCATTCCTGCACCCACCAAGAGTAACTGTGAGGGCTTACAGTCTTGTGGCAACACCGTCCACCACCACCACCACCACCACCAAAGGCCCAATTTTTCTGCCCGGTTCAACAGGTGCATGCAAGTACAAATCTTGATCTATTAACTCACAGCAGGGCCCATTCCTGTGCCCACCAGTCTTGTGGCTACACCAACATCTAATAGGGCAAATTTCTGCAGAGTATATACGGCAGGCCCCTACTTTCAAACATCCAACTTACAAACGACTCCTACTTGCAAACGGCAAGAGAAAACAGGAAGTGAGAGGAAATCTACCCCTAGGAAGGAAAATTCTATCCTGTTAGATTTAATTTGGGAAAAAGGTATCTCCTCTCTACTGATGCTTTATCACCAATCCTTGTTTCAATTAAAACCCCACTTTTCCAAAAACATTTGTCATTGGGACGGAAAGTGAGGTGACATGTTCTGAACAGATGTGCAAAGACAGCAAATGTTACAGGGGTGATAACCCCTCCCTATGTTCTCCAAAAAGCTTAAAAATTGATTTTTTTGGGATGTAGCTACACTTCATAATGTACCTGTTCAGATTCTACTTAAGAACAAACCTACAGTCCATGTCTTGTTTGCACCACCTATATACTGCTGTTCAGAGTATATAGGGTTGTAGGTATAGGGTTTTATTTTGGGTGCGGGGTCCCCCTTAGTATCCATACAAGACCCAAAGGGGCTGGGGTGGGGGGGGGGGGTGATGGGGTAGCCATGCCATTTTTCTCAAGGATTTTCAGCCATATGGCGGCCAGGACAAGACATGACATTAAAGCCGCAAGTGGTTTTAAATGGCTTCTTTTTTTCCTTTACAAATGTCATTTTGTGCAAGGACAGTTCTAAACACGGGAAACACATGCCACTTCACAGGCATACTTTAGACACCCCCCAGGTACCATATTTAAAGGAAAATTTCACTTTTTTTTTTTCACTTTATGCATCATTAAAATGACTGCTCCCGAAAAAACTTTAGTTTTTAAAATTTCTTTTTGCATTGATATATGTCCCCTGGGGCAGGACCCGGGTCCCCAAACCTGTTTTATAACATTAACATGCATATTGGCCGTTGTAATTAGCAATTTTGATTTCGAACGTTCGCGTCCATTATAACGAATAGGGTTCGAAAATTCGCGCGAACTTTCGGTCCGTTCGAAGGTTCTGGTGCGAACCGAACCCGGGGGTGTTCGGCTCATCCCTAGTGGAGAGACTGAAAGAGTTTGATAGTGTCATACATGGAACAATTGTAGTTCTGATCATATTGTCAATAGATTTACTTGGAAATGCAATCACTAGATCGAAAAAATAGTTCAATGCACCATACATTCGATGATCATATTGAATTATCTGATTTTCTACAATCTATTTAATTTCCCTAATCTAGCAGAAATATTTTGATTAAATTGATCAGATTTGCTCAAAATCAATAAAAAATGCAGTATGAGTGTAGCGGCCCCCTCACTCCCTTCTTTCTTCTCTCTCAGCTCGTCTGTCTCTTGTCTAGGGGTACCTCCAGAGGGGAAGGGAGTGGGGACACCACGCCTAGCCTTCACCACAGGTGTCAGAGTGGTGTAAGCAAAATTCTTTTACCTTCCGGTCAGTGTTGTGCACCTGGAACCTCCACCGAGAGTTACCTTGAACAATGTCTGTCAGGAAATGAGCCCCACACCATTAAAGTTCAACACTCCTTTATTCTTCTTGAATGAACACAATCAGTTGAACTCCCTTGGTAGAAACAGAACAGAAAAGGAGGTGTGGATGCGAGTAGGTCCAGACACAATGTGTTCTCCACTTTCCTCCCTGAAAGTGAGTTGCGGTCCCCGAGCGAGGGGGGATTTCCCTCCAGGGCTGCAGGGAATTACACATCACTGATGTCTCTGCCAAGTTCAAATTTACACCCGGGAAAGTACATACCCGCTACACTCTCCCCCTGGTGGTTTGACACTGCTCCCCAGTTTCTGGAGTAAATCATGCCCTCAACGGCTGACATAATCCAATCCAGAAACCGACTAACAATTGTACAAAAATAACACTTTAGAAAAAAACTACACAACTGAAACATTGTGTCTGAGCCCTGTAATAAAAAGGGAAGAAGGAAGGGAGAAAACAATAGCATTAAACCACAACTTAGAATCACATATTCACATTTTACTTTTCCCACCCATCCTGACTAAGACCCACCCCATACTCAGTGGTCTTGATGGGATGCTCTCCTGCAGAGGGAAAAGAAAAGGGATTAACACACATAACCCTGACACATGTATTCGTGTGAGAGAAAAGAAACGTCTCCGGGAAGAAATCCCTTTTCTCCAAAGAGTGAGTGTGTGAAAAGTGTTTAACGTTGCGCAACACTGCCACCTGGTGACAGCACCGCGGTAACTGCACTCGTGGAACTTTCCTCTTCTCTTTGGCCCTATCTACCCAGAGTCCATGATCTCTTGTAGGAAAGGTGAAGAACAACAGGAACAGTCCTTCATTCCTCTGGGCACAAAAGCAACGGGCTCCAGAAAGTTCAGCAGCATAACAAGAACAGAGTCTCTTCTCTCCTAAAAGGTAAAAACGGGGATGCGGCAGAACAAGTGGCTTCAAGTGTTGATCCATGGTCTTCAGATGATACTCCACATCTTCTCCCTCCTTGCGCTGGATCAACACCTTGTCTGCATGGATGTGCCGTCCCAACATCCACTCTGCCTTGCAGTCTTTAAAACATTGAGAAGCCTTGGGAGAGCATGCCAGGTACCTGCGGGCGTGCGGAACCTGAAGGTGGGTCCACACAAAGTCATTGTACCAGCGCTCCCGGCACACTTCCACCTCATAGAGCAGTTCCTTCGACAAGTACGGATACTCCCATCCATATTCTGCAGCAACCTTCTGGCCAAATAGGCGTTGTAGTCTCGCCAAAGGAGGCATGGTAGCTTTGTCCCCTTCGCCAGGCAAAACTATTGAGTCCGGATGACGAGGGACCTTGAGCACATCTGATCTGGGCATTGGTGCCCGCAGTAACAGTCTCTTTTCTCCGGTCTTTGGTACAGATGGCACCGGAGATGTAGAGGCAGGCTGAGGACGGGACCTCTCTTTAGGCGCTGGTGCCTCCACCCGGGGTGTACTTTCCTCTGTAGACATGGGTGGATCCCTGGTCCTCCGGGATGAAGCGAGAGGTACTTTGTCCCAGCCCTTTTCTGCAAACAGTTCATCTATTGCAACGTCGTCTCCCATGTCCGAGAGCGACTCTAGGTCAGAGGTGTCACACTCCTCCGCAGGCAGGTACCCTGTAGTGGAGACTGAGCTTTCACCTCTTCCCACACACCAAATCTCCCCACCAGGCTTACCTCGGCCTTTACTTGAAACGGGACGTCCGGAACTCTTGTCGACGGACCCATCTGGGCCGGGCGTAAGCGGGCGAGACGGTCCACCACAACCGCTGGTCGGGGCTACCATGCCGGTCTTTCTCTTCGGTGGTGGACGCTGCGAGACAGTGGTGACCGAGTCAGCATCCTCGGATTTCTCCCGTTGAGTATTTACGACCTCCTCCGCGGTCGCTGCAGTGTGCGCAGGGATGGCTGTCACAGCAGTGATTCCTCCTCTCTGAGTGGTGTTGCCCGTAGCACGGCCAGGGTAGATGGCTCTCGGCTTCTCAACCGCCGGATCCACTTCGAACAGGAACTTCCCACAGGCCTTGCATCGCCCGAATGGCTTCAGTTGGCACACCAGTCCCGAACAGCCGGGACAAATCACACCCAGGGCCTCAACGTCCATGCACGAATACAGGGCGAATCAACCCCTTGGCTTTAGCCCGATCTCCATATCTGTTACCGGAGCAGCAGCAGTCAATGTCGTGGTGGAAGGGTAAACTGGAATCCACGATGTATGTCCGAACATGGCGACCTGTTGCTGATCCATCGCACACTGCAAAGTTTTTGCGCCAACGTCCCACGTGTAGTCCTTCACACGTATTGGACTCCTCCCCTTTGCTCCAGTTCGCAAGCTTTTCTTCTTTTCTGTTTCTGAGTCACGCCCACGAACTAAGCGATGGGGGTGTGCCTGGTGGTGCAGTGCAATAGAAGCCCCCACGTGTACTACTTCACACGGCTGAGCTTCCCCCTTTTTCCACTCTTCTGCACGGGCCTTAACCTTCATTGGGCCATGTCCACGACTTCGAGCAGGGATGCACTTCGGCCAATGAAGGCCTGCCTACTCGCGTAACTCTTCCAGCAGACACGTTCAATACTGTGGTGCACAAACACTATGCCGGACCCGAGCCCCCACGTGTAGCGGCCCCCTCACTCCCCTCTTTCTTCTCTCTCAGCTTGTCTGTCTCTTGTCTAGCGGTACCTCCAGAGGGGAAGGGAGCGCCTAGCCTTCACCACAGGTGTCAGAGTGGTGTAAGCAAATTTATTTTACCTTCGGGTCAGTGTTGTGCACCTGGAGCCTCCACTGAGAGTTACCTTGAACAATGTCTGTCAGGAAATGAGCCCCACACCATTAAAGTTCAACACTCCTTTATTCTTCTCGAATGAACACAATCAGTTGAACTCCCTTGGTAGAAACAGAACAGAAAAGGAGGTGTGGATGCGAGTAGGCCCAGACACAATGTGTTCTCCACTTTCCTCCCTGAAAGTGAGTTGCGGTCCCCGAGCGAGGGGGGATTTCCCTCCAGGCGGTCTCCGATGAGAGACTCACCCATCACTGGCAATATGCTGCACCAGGTCTTCGAGTGAGGAGCTCCCCCCGGTCCATTACGCCTTCCGGATTCGGGTACCCAATCCCTGGGTACCCTAGGATCTCCTTCCCTCGCAGAACTCAGTGTTGGGCACTGAGCTCCAGACCTCCATCCGAGTACCTCACCCCAGGCTAAAGGTGCCTGGGATGGAACACGACCTCCGGCTGTCCTCTAGGTCTAGGCCGCCTAGAGGACCGACACGAACCACCGCCCACAGGCTGAAGGTGCCTGGGACTCGACCCCGTGACAAAGATGGCCGGCCCCTTTATACCCTCTCCCAGCAAGCACGGCGGGTTCCCCGCCCCACCATACCTTCCAGAGAAAGATTTTACTAGCACCAATAATCAGGTAATGGATGCCAATTCAGGAGTATATTCCACCAACAGCCGACGCGAATATCAACTAGAGCTTCCAACATGACAATGATACTCTGCGGACTCTGGCCACCATCCTCAGCTCTGCCTGGGAATGCACAGCTATTTATAGTGTAGCCCGGTTAGTTGGTCGGCAGGTGCCTGGCACAGCTCCAGCAATCTTCTTTCCTGGGGCTCACCCCCGGTCACAGCTCTCCGTCCTCCCGGTGATCACACACAGCCAACGGCTCCGGCTCGCTCCCCTGTGCCCCCTTGTACTTAATGAATGCAAAAATAGTTGCTGTATCTTGTTGTAGTCTTAACACGGCACCCCAAAATATCAAATATAAGAAAAAAGACCCCCATGTATTCCCAATAAAAAAAGGGAGGACAATGAGAAGGTAAAAGGGGATTTATGTGCCCACTCACAAAATCAAGAAACATAATCCATACAATTACATTTATATCTACATTAAAATTGACAGAAAATAAAAACATATGTAACAGGCATTCTGTCATTGGCCCATTCAGGACATGCATAGATTATAATGTAAGACTATTTGATCCAATCAAACATGCTGTTTCTCCTTTTGACCACAAGATGGAGATAGGGGGATGCCGACCTTTCCTTCCTGAACATGAGGAGACAGAGAGGACACTGGGTAGAAGGGGAGTTTTCAGGAAATGCTGGGGTGATTAAAGAGATTGAACAGAGGGGAGACTGAGGTGATTTAAAGAGAGGGAGACAGGCTTCCACACAGCACTACAGAGAGAGACAGGCTTGCACACAGCACTACAGAGAGAGTGCTGACAGGAGACTGAAGAGAGGGAAGGCTGAGGTGATTGAAGAGAGAGAGACAGGCTTCCACACAGTACTACAGAGAAAAGTGGAGGAGAGGTGACAGGACTGTGTGGTGAAACTCCATCTGAAAGAGAGAGAGCCACACTGTCTAGCGGTACCTGCTAGCCACGCTTTTCCTGAGGCTACTGTGAGAGTGCTGACAGGAGGCTGAGGGGAGCAAGGAACAGTGACAACAACACAGTTCGCCAACGTTCAGCCCAGGCACCCTGCTCAGCAACCCAGTGCTGCCCAGCAGATACAACCCACACCTCTTCAGGGATCGCAAAATACATTCAGGTGTCCAGTCGGCCGATGTCCGGTCACCTTGCCAGTTTAGCTACCAGCCAGCCTGATCGGCCAACCGGAGGCGATCTGATGCCTTATAACATTGCCAGGAGCCTGAAACAGCATTGGGAATCTCTGTTGTGTCATCGCACAGAGGATTGATGAGCGGGTGTAAACCCAAACATCTTTCTTAACACAGTACAGACACTGCATGCAGACACATATTTCCCTTTCTAGTGTCAGAGGATGATTGTTTGGAGCTGCCACCTTTAACCACTACCTAATGGAATATCCTAGATGATTACCGTCTCCATTTTGCTTGATTAAACCTACTCTCTTTACAAAGGGCCCAACGTTTGCTAGCAGAAGGTACTAGTACTCCTCACCCCAGGACCTCTAACATTATGGAACTGTGCTTACTGTATCTGTTAACCAATTTCTTCATATTTTTTTGTGTTGTTACTTTTAATGGTGATTGTGGCCCAGAAGTAGCTGAGAAGTTGACAAACCTTCTCTCCTCCTTCTCAGCACCCGTGCAATGGACATGTAGATTATTTTGCTTTGTTTTCTATATTTACAGTTATTTGATGTTGTCATTTCTATTGTATTGATACTCTGCAGCAAGGTTTAACAGTGCTGTAAGTTTCCACATTTCTTTTTGTGATACTCAACTTATTTATCACTACCAGGTGTGTCTGTCTGTTTCTGCTAACAATCCACTGCCAGGATATCAGTATTTTCTACTTGAATTCTTGAAAGTGTTTGTAGTGATTTTATATCTAACCAGATGTGCCAGAGGGGCTGAGGCCATTCTTGGAGTTGAGGCACAGAACAGAGTACCCAAAAAATCACGAAGCGTCTCCTTCAGGGGTGGTGCTATACATATATCACCAACGATAGTCAGATACAAAATATATAAATGCATCCAAATATGGAAAGAGGATTGGTTGATATACGCGTTTCGCTTGAAAAAAAGCTTCCTCAGATTCACTTAGTTGTCCACTGTTTACAACATGATAGCCAACCGATGGATGCAATCCATTGTGAAAATTCAGAACATTATATATTTATATATATACCATATGATACAATACATAGGAGACAACTATTACTATTACTAGGTACACAATATTTAATAAGGTAAATGCACATACAATGGGTACAGTGTACAAACAATTTGAATCACATGGATAGTGCCCAAAACCAAGATGGCCACGTCTGGTTCGCAGATGCGCAGTGGCGTGTCTTCTGACTCCGCCCAATGCATTTCATCATACGTGATGTCATCAGGGGCAAGAGACACACACACCCCCACTATTCTCCATTTATACATGTCTATGTAGCAAGGACCACAGCCTGACTGGATTAAACAACTCAGGCCCAATATCTGGTTGACATTATCTAGTAAGATCTTCCCCAGAGCGACAATGTCTATAAATGGTGCACTACATCCATTAATCCATAAAAAACAAACAGATATAAAAAGCACTTATGCAGTCCTCCCTATGTTTTACAAAATAAATTAAAACAACAAACCAACCTGTATTTACTAAAATAAAAATTAATAATTATGTAGCGGGGGTCTCTAAATTTAGGTGGCACACCCAGGTGTGTAAGTATGGGAATAGTGGACCACTTGTGTTCGTGGAGGATTGGATGGTGTAATAATCTCCTTGGCCTCTGGGTGGCGGGGTACCTGGAGGCTCAAGGTAGATTTGCCATTACAGTGCTACCCTTTTTGTCCCTTTCCGGAGATGGTATGGCGAGGGCGGGGAACCTGCCGTGGTGTCGATGGGAGGAGAGAAAAAGGGGGAGACGCCCTAACCATGAGGTCTGTCTTGAGGAGGATCTTCTTCACGTGCCCAGGCACCTTAGGCCTGGGTGCGGGCGGTTCTGGATTCCGGCCCAGGCGCCCTAGGCCTGACCGGAATGGAGTTGGAGTCCATCCCAGGCACCTTCAGCCTGGGGTGAGGTACTAAACTAGGAGGCCTGGGGTCCAGTGACTTCGACTGGATCCCGCGAGGGTGGAGACGTCCGAGGGTCCCTGAGGTGGATGACGCCCATGTCTGAGGTGAGGAGGCCGGGGAGGTTACCCATTCGGAGAGTCTGGAGCAGCATCAACCCAGTGACGGATGGGCCTCTGGTAACTCCCTTGGAGGGACATCTTCCCCTGATAGGGGCCGCAACGCAGCGAAGGTACTCCTATCTACGTTCTCTTGAGTCGCTGGTAGAGACTCTCAGATTCTAAGTCCTTTCTAGCTAAATGCTATAGTAACCGCTGGCGAGATCGCAGTGGTTTAGTTAATAACCAGGATAGTGCCTCGACCTGCTCATTCCTCGTATCAAAATGTTATCAAGTCGCAACCAGATGGCTACTGAAGCACTGTTTATTGTGAGATGTACAATAAAGCAAGAGTTGGACTGTGATCGGTGTGTGGAACTCTGGTTAATGGCAGCAGAGGGAAGTGTTGACACAGCAGGACTGTATTCTAGACAAAAGCACACAGGCCCGAGGAAATATCTGATACTGGCCTTCACCTCACCCACAGCTATGGGGAGGACATGGGCCGTAGCGCATCTCACCCTGTCGTGTGACATATCCCTTGACAAAGGAGATGGGGTGAGGTCGCTACACGTGGGGGCTCGTGAGTCCGGGATGATGTGTTTTTTAACTTCGGAAGAAAGAATGGCTGTGTCTGGACTTTGCTGCCTGGAGGAGTTCCGAGCAGGTCGGCCATGTGATTGGCCAAAGTGCATCCCTGCTCAAAGTCGTGGAAATGACCCTAGGACGGGAAAGGCCCATGCAGAGGAGCGAGAAGAGGGAGGAGTCCAGCCGTGTGAAGTACTACATGTGGGGGCTTTTATTGCACTGCGCCACGAGGCACCCTGTGACTGTACAGTTCGTGGGCGGAGCTTGAAGGAAGCCCGCGAAAACGTGCAAGTCATGGGAGGAGTCTGGCCATGTGGAGGAACTCACGTGGAGACTTCGGTGCGTAGTCAGTGCGTGATGGAGCAGCAGATAGTCGGGATGGCCTCAAGCTCCCCGTGGATTCTGGTTCCCTACCCCACAAAGATGACTACGTTCGCTGCTCCCCTTACAGACACGTGGATAAGACTCAGGCCCCGAGGACAGTTGGCTTTGTACTCATGCAGAGACACGGAGGCCCTCGGCGTGATCTGTCCCGGATGCTCGGGACTGGTGGTCCACCTGAAGCCATTCGGGCGTTGCGAGGCATGCAAAGAGTTCTTGTTTGAGGTGGAGCCATCCACAGCAAGGCCCCGGGCCCTTCGCCTCAACAGCCTCACAGGTACCGCTACTCTAGAAGGAGAGATCCAGGCCTTTGCGGAGGTTCCCGTACGCACTGACCAGGGCGATGTGACTGCCCAATCAGAGACTGAGAGAGAAAAATCAGAGGATGCTGCTTCGGTCACCACAGATTCTCTGCTCCCACCTCTGAAGAGGAATGTTGGCCTGGTGCAGGCCTCCTGTGGTCGTGGAAGAGCTTCACCCCGTCGCTTGCCTGGCCTGGATGGATCCGGTTGGAAGAGTCCTGGACATCCCAGTTCTACAAAAGGTCAAGGTGAGCCAGGGGCTGGGACTGTGGTGGTGGTTGGAGGTGTCGGGGGTCCACAGTCGGTGGAGCCCGCAAGGGAGGGTAGTACCACATCTACCAGAGACTACCTTCCCGCCGAGATGTATGACACTTCCGACCTAGAGTCGCTGTCCGATTGTGGAGATGACGGGGAGATTGATGAACTGTTTCATCGGAAGGGCTGGGACAAACGCCCATTGCCTGTGTTACATGTACCGCAGGATTCCCCTATGTCAATAGGAGACAGCACGCCCCGGGTACAAGCCCCGGAGTCTACGAGGAAGTCTAGTCCTCAGAGTGCCTTCCCACAATCTACAACATCGCCCGTCTTGGTGGCGGGGATGCAGCGAGCCTCACTACGAGCACCGAGAGAAAAGCCATCAGAGGTAGTGAAAGTACCTCGGCATCCGGAGGCCATCGTTCAACCCGGAGATGGTGAGCGGGAAGCCATGCCTCCTTTGGCCAGATTGCAACGACTTTTCTCACAGAGAGTCGCCCGTGAATATGGGTGGGAATATCCCTACTTGCCTCGGGACTTACTTTTTGAAGTTGAGGTCATAAGCCAGAGATGGTATGACGAATTTGTTTGGGAAAGTACCCCATGCACGAAGATATTTGTCCTGTTCGCCATCCGTGTCGAAAAAGTTTCGGGACTGCAGAGCAGACTGGATGTGGGGCCGCCATATCCACGCAGACAAAGTGCGCATCTGCAGGAAGGATGGAGAGGATGCTGACTATTCAATTGAGGTTTTTGATAAGCATCTGAAGCCTTTGTTCTTGCCTGACCCGAAGTTCTATTTGTGAGAAGATACTCACTTGTTGTTTCCTTTCCTACAATCTTCCAGAGGTGTTCTTGCCGGAACATCCGAACTGTGCCCTAGTTTTTTATTTGGGTTTTTGTTTTCTACTCTTCAGGAGGAATGAGAGCAGTTTTTTTGTTTGTTCTCTCTTCCTCACAGCTCAAAGACAGACTTTGGGGGTAGAGTTAGTGTAGGGACGCAGGAAAAATGAAGATTGCACCAAGTGTCATTACCGCGGCGCTGTCACCAGGTGGCAGTGTTGTGCAACGGCTGTTTGTTTTTTTTTACACGCGCATCACTTTACTCATTGGAGCGAGTGGGTCTATTGGTTGATGGACCCATTCATTCCAAAATAACACAGAAATGTCAGGATGTGATTTTATTTGTGTGTGTTGTGTTTTTTTTTTCTTCCCTTCTGCAGAAGATTCGTCTGTCAAGACTGCTGAGTATGGGGTGGTTCTTAGACAGTGAAGGGAGGGATTGTATATGTGTACATGATAGATGTTTTTAGGGAAAAGTTTTATTGTTTTATATTCCCTTTCCCCTTTGAGCAGGTCTTGGTATGGTTGAGGTTCAGAAATTTAGGGATAGCCTCTGGGGCTAAGCTTGTGTCATCACTCCATGGGAGACATGGGTTCGCTCCAGACGCTGGGGACCAGCGTCAAATCACAGGGGGGAGTATGTAGCGGGGTCTCTAAATTTAGGTGGGACACCCAGGTGTGTAAGTATGGGAATAGTGGACCACTTGTGTTCGTGGAGGATTGGATGGTGTAATAATCTCCTTGGCCTCTGGGTGGCGGGGTACCTGGAGGCTCAAGGTAGATTTGCCATTACAGTGCGACCCTTTTTGTCCCTTTCCGGAGATGGTACGGCGAGGGCGGGGAACCTGCCGTGGTGTCGATGGGAGGAGATAAAAAGGGGGAGACGCCCTAACCACGAGGTCTGTCTTGAGGAGGATTTTCTTCACGCGCCCAGGCACCTTAGGCCTGGGTGTGGGCGGTTCTGGATTCTGGCCCAGGCGCCCTTGGCCTGACCGGAATGGAGTTGGAGTCCATCCCAGGCACCTTCAGCCTGGGGTGAGGTACTAAACTAGGAGGCCTGGGGTCCAGTGACTTCGACTGGATCCCGTGAGGGTGGAGACGTCCGAGGGTCCCTGAGGTGGATGGGGCCCATGTCTGAGGTGAGGAGGCCGGGGAGGTTACCCATTCGGAGAGTCTGGAGCAGCATCAACCCAGTGACGGATGGGCCTCTGGTAACTCCCTTGGAGGGACATCTTCCCCTGAGAGGGGCCGCAACACAGCGAAGGTACTCCTATCTACGTTCTCTTGAGTCGCTGGTAGAGACTCTCAGATTCTAAGTCCTTTCTAGCTAAATGCTATAGTAACCGCTGGCGAGATCGCAGTGGTTTAGTTAATAACCAGTATAGTGCCTCGACCTGCTCATTCCTCGTATCAAAATGTTATCAAGTCGCAACCAGATGGCTACTGAAGCACTGTTTATTGTGAGATGTACAATAAAGCAAGAGTTGGACTGTGATCGGTGTGTGGAACTCTGGTTAATGGGAGCAGAGGGAAGTGTTGACACAGCAGGACTGTATTCTAGACAAAAGCACACAGGCCCGAGGAAATATCTGATACTGGCCTTCACCTCACCCACAGCTATGGGGAGAACATGGGCCGTAGCGCATCTCACCCTGTCGTGTGACATACCCCTGGACAAAGGAGATGGGGTGAGGTCGCTACAATTAAAAATTAAAAACGCTATTAAAATATCTTTGTGAGTTTTAGGTTAATAAATCACACACAGCTCTCCAGATTCAGGTCAATAAAGGTTACTTAACTATTCAGAGGGTGGGATCAGGGTTGGCCCCATACAGTATATTTTTCTGTGGATCTATAATCCTATTTACAATGACCCCAGATCTATTAAATACTCAAAAGAGTGAAAAATAGGACTTTGTAGGCAACACAGGACATGAAGTACAAAATAATTTTATTATCACAGGCACTATAAATATGACAACATTGGGAGTCTTTCCTTGTGATCAGCACGAGGCTGACTCCCGGGGGCGAGCACTGTGACGTTTATTAGTCAGGTAAGAAGCATTTTGTACATCACGACGGTCGTTTGTGGACACTAATTGCTTTATTTAAACACTTCAAACATTAAGCCTGTGTTCAAACAATTCTTGTCTTAGACTCTATATAGTGGCAGAATCCCTACTACACTGGCTGATTCATCTGCACTTCTATTGTGAATGCTTATGGTTGGATTTGTTGGCCGTAGAGAACTTTACTACCATAACGTCTTCTACCCCCGTTCTGGCAATTCTGCTTGGATACAGCTGGTAATTCTTTATTCCTGATCCTATAGATATATATTTTGGGCTTTAACATATACCTGATTACAATTTATTGGTCTCTGTAGATCTGTCAAGCTAGTTGTAGCTGCAAGTATCAAGTTTGTCCATCTATCTCCTCGCGGACTATTTTACTGCGATTTTTTTGCCTTTTGACCAGCAGGTATGAATTTTGAGTAATTGCAATCTTTATTATTATTTTTTACATACAACACCATATAGCCCTCATTGAGACATATATATTTTATATGTTCTCATTTATCTCTACTAGATCATGTACACACACTTATTTCCAGACTACATATATGGATTGGTAGCCTGTTGAACAACTTTTTGCTATCTGGACTGTCTTCCAAGGTATTTTTGCATTTTGTATTCTGGGGTTCAATGGCGTTTGGATCTGTATGGAATTGTTGATGCGCAGGGAGAGGGGGATGGGTGGCCGTACAGCACCAAAGATGTTTCTATACCATTTTTATGTTTTTTAACTGTATATATATTATATTAATTTGTATGTATCTCATTTCAGATAGTGAGATCTTGTCCCAAGTGTTTATGTAATCGTCCCCCCTATTTTGTCCGTCCTGACGAAGCCTCACGGCGAAACGCGTCGACGATTAAGGGACTCTCCATTGTCACTTTATATACACTGTATGGTCTTTTAATCCTTGTTTAACATTTTTCTGTGATAATAAAATTATTTTGTACTTCATGTCCTGTGTGTTGCCTACAAAGTCCTATTTTTCACTCTTTTGAGTATTTAATATATCCCCTTAAATTTTGGATGTGGCAATGTGAGTGCTTTTCCCTCATTCCCCTTTTTTATATTACTATTTTGGGTGGCAAACACCAACTCCCTGTACCTATGCACTCCTGGTGTTAAGTCCCCTACATGTAGGACTTCACCGACTATATCAACCATATAATTTTGGCTGATCATTTTCTTTTATTGATGTGACTATTTCTATTTGTTTATAAAGATTTTTTCTCTGAAATCCCTTTGCGGATTATTTTAACCGTGTGGTCTATACACCCATGACGGACTTTGCAGGCAACAACTGGGAGGGGTTTATGATGGGAATCAAACAACATTGTTCCTCTCTCAAATCCAATGATGTTGAATGTGAAATTGTATATCAGAAACTTATTCAGACTTTTGAGAGAAAATCCAGCCTCTTTTGGCATATCAGATATTTCGAGCAATACTTGGTAGATGATTTCAACCCTAAGGGATTGAGAGTACAGGTCTTCCCAAACATCTGGGCTCTTGATCCTGACTTCAAGATCCGATGGGAAGCTAATCTCCAACTATGCTCAAAGAAAATGATGGAGCTCATGATTGAATACTATATGCAAGAATCTAAGGTGGTAGACTGTGAAATTAAGAGGATATATGATGAGAACATGGTAACACTAGACAATCCAGACTTTGGACCCTTTGATGTGCGCCTGAAGGAGCACATACAGGGTTTTACGAAAGATCTACTCCTCAAGAAGGAAGACAAATTTGCGCGTGATAGATTGGCGTTTGCAGGGAAATATGCCTATAATTGGCCACTTGCCAACAGCCAACGTGGTATACGGAGGGGACCTGGGCCATCTAGGAACAGGAGACAACCTAATGACAGAGACAAATATGACTCTGATTCTTCTGTCAATTCTCTTACTTCACAGAACTCACAAACGGGTGGCCGAGGACGACAGGGGAGACGAAATCCAAGGAAAAGACCTCAAAATGGTGGGGGGCATCAGACGGGCACTCCAAGTAAGAAGCACATTACAGGGGATTGTGGGCGATCACAAGCACACAATCCCTCTGACACTGGTTTAGACCCGAACCCTTTGTATAGAGGGGTTTCCATGTTCCCCAATTCCTCACTTGGTGTCTCCTCTGAGGCTTCCTCCATCCCCACCGCGACTCCTCGGGTTGAATCTGACATTCGCCAACATATCATTGAAACAGCACAGGTGATGGCCAAAACACACAATTTGGCCACCCCCGGTGCTATCGCCAAGGATAGTAAAAGATGACGTATTGATCACTTTTTTCCCTGTATACGCACTCTTGATGCTTCTGATGAAGTAGGCCTTTTCGATCATATTCCATCTACTCCCTCTATTGATCCTACCATCAATGTACTACCTTTTGTAAACAGTATAGAGGGGGGAATTCAAAAAAAGGTACATCGCTTAGAAGTTATCAACCTGTCCTCTTACCCACTAAGTGAGATAGAAATAGACCTTCTTAGTCTAGGTCTTAGTTTCTGCCCCAACAATTCCTCAAATAAGTTTGAGCTCATAAAGGACTTGTACTTGTTTGCTCGAAAATTTACTTTCAAGTTTATGTACGACAAAGAACGATGTACTAGACAGACGGAACTATCCCATCAAGAGATTTGGAAAGACTTCACGGTGGCTGAATTTCGAGCCCTTAAGAATTTGGTGTTGCTGTTGGACGAAAGTGAGGGAAGCGAGTTTTCTGAAATCAACTCAGAAACAGACATGGCTAGGGGCCAACGTATTCAGAATACATAATACCAAAATGATATTGAATCATTAGGCAAGGCAGTAAAAAGGAAATCTACCCAATTTCCCTCATTGCATACCAACTCAAATGTCTGGGCCTTTTTGACCCAGGCTATTAGGGACATTGAATCCCTGGCCCTCAATAGATCAGCCAACCAGAACCTCTCGATACCTCAACGTCAGGCTCTGGCCGGCCTTAGTCATAATCCGAATTTGGTGATCAAGCCCTCGGACAAGGGCGGCAATGTGGTGGTCATGGAAGAGTTAAATTACAGGAATATGTGTTGGGACATCCTTAAAAACCGGGATTGGTACAGACCAATATCCCAGGATGTTATAGAAAAATATAACCAACAATACAATGACACCATTCAGTCTGCCCTCTCCGAGGGTTTGATCACCAAAGAGATCTTTGAGGGCATTCAGGTGCCCTACCCTAAAACTCCATGTTTTTACTCTCTTCCTAAGACACACAAAAATGTGTCTAGACCCCCGGGTCGTCCAATAGTATCTGGCGTAGGTGCCAAGATGGAACGAGCGAGTAAATTTTTTGACGAATATCTGCGACCTCATGTTATTACCCTTCCCTCCTACATCCAGGATACCCCTGATCTCCTCAGAACTCTTGATGGCCTCAATGTGCCCCCGGGATGCTTTTTAGTATACATAGATGTAGAAGCCCTTTATTCATCTATTCCACACAAATTAGGACTTCAAGTCACTTCTCGGTTCTTGAAGGAACGAGGTCCTAAGTCCACCGGCCTAAACTGCTTTGTACTTAAACTTTTGGAGCATATCCTAACCAAAAATGCTTTTTCGTTCGATGGGTCCCACCTCCTCCAGGTACAGGGGGTCACTATGGGCACATGTTGTGCGCCTTCATATGCGAACCTGTACCTGGGGGGTGGGAACGTGAACTTTTTTCCAATGATGAACTTGGACACCTCCTTTGTTTTGTTCTAGGGTGGTTTCGTTTTATTGATGACGTTTTGATGCTATGGGCGGGATCGCTCACCACCTTAAATGAGTTCATGCTAATGTTGAGTATGAACAGATACAATCTTAAATTTACTATGGCTTATAGTCAAGAAAAGATTGCATATCTGGATATATTGATCTATGTCACAAAAGGTGGTATAATCAAAACTACCTTGTATCGTAAGCCTACGGCGGGAAACACTATTCTGCATGCGATGAGTTCGCATCCCCGCTCTTTGATTCAAAGTATACCGTTCGGGCAGTATCTACGTCTAAGATGGAACTGCACTGACGATATCAAATTTAAAGAGGAAGCTGATCGGCTATATACACGTTTAAAAACGAGGGGATACAGCAGAAACTGTCTCAAGAGCGCTTACAGAAAAGTCCTCATGAGACCTAGGAATGCTGTATTGGCTAGAACTCCCAAAAAGAACTCCTCGGATGTAGTGAGATTTATAACTACATATTCCGACCAGCATGCTCAAGTCAGGACAATCATGCAAAAACATTGGCACATTTTGACGGCCGATAATGTTCTTAAGAAGTACATTGGAACTAGTCCAGAAATCACCTTTCGACGAGCCCATTTGATTCGTGATCATCTGGTACAGAGCAATTACAGGCGATTGGACAGTACACCTCAGGAAGTGAAGGGACTCTATAGGTGTGGCCACTGTGACTATTGTGACCTTCTGATCGAGGGTCCTAGGATCACTCTACCGAATGGTCAGGTTCATGTTTTGAAACACCATGTTACTTGTCAGACCAAGGGGATTATTTATATTATTTTTTGCTGCTGTGGATCCTTTTACATCGGTAAAACCATCCGAGCATTTTGGAGAAGGATCAAAGACCATGTATATTATGCAACTAGTGGCCTCCTGAACACCACTATTGGTCATCATGTGGCGTTCAGGCACCGCTATGAACCCCAGGTCTTCAAGGTTGCCGCCCTGGAGCGGGTCTATGAGGACCCACGGGGAGGAAACTTTGATCAAAGAGTCCTCCAAAAAGAAACAGAATGGGTATATAAATTAAAAGCCACCCAGTATCCGGGTCTGAATGACATGGTTAGCTTTAAACCATTTCTGTAACATTCCTATCATGCCTGATCTGGTTTCCCTTTCCAAATTGCTGCTTGCTTCTCTTCCTACCCTTCTATAGAATGTCTCCTGAGTGTATTTACTTCCACCTGATTGAAACATCTCTCTGCCCTTTTTCTTCAGGGAGAGTATTCCAATCCTCATTAGAAGGGGTTTCTCTATTTACAACATGAATATTATTAGTAAAATATAAACCTAAAGAAGACTTTTTATATTGCTCTGCTGAGTGATGACAGAGCTATATGAATTGATATGAACAATATATGTAACGCACACAACAGAACTGTGTTCTAAGGAACACTTACCCATATTGAGACTTATAATATGTGTACTGTATCACTATATGTATATGTTAAACTGTATGATATCTTTGTGTGCTCCTCGGTGCCTATCCCTTCCTTTTTGTGCACCTTTTTGCCTTGATGGAAATTGCCATGCCTAGTGCTTCAATCGACCGTGTTACTCTATCTTTGGTAGCACTAATTTTACTGTGCACTCCTGCCTTTCTTTTGTTCTTACAAGATGATGCGCCAGATACTTTGTTTGTTCTGTTTGCAGCGCCCAGATGTCTTTCCCTGCCTTTTTCCCACTTGCAAGATGGCGTACGCGCCACTTCCGGTTTTGCTTGCGGCGCGTGGTCGCGATGACGTCAATGCGCATGACGCAGATGAATGACGTCATAGCGCCGCACGCAGATGCCCGATTTTTGGCGCGATCTGGCACTATAAATATGACAACATTGGGAGTCTTTCCTTGTGATCAGCACGAGGCTGACTCCCGGGGGCGAGCACTGTGACGTTTATTAGTCAGGTAAGAAGCATTTTGTACATCACGACGGTCGTTTGTGGACACTAATTGCTTTATTTAAACACTTCAAACATTAAGCCTGTGTTCAAACAATTCTTGTCTTAGACTCTATATAGTGGCAGAATCCCTACTACACTGGCTGATTCATCTGCACTTCTATTGTGAATGCGTATGGTTGGATTTGTTGGCCGTAGAGAACTTTACTACCATAACGTCTTCTACCCCCGTTCTGGCAATTCTGCTTGGATACAGCTGGTAATTCTTTATTCCTGATCCTATAGATATATATTTTGGGCTTTAACATATACCTGATTACAATTTATTGGTCTCTGTAGATCTGTCAAGCTAGTTGTAGCTGCAAGTATCAAGTTTGTCCATCTATCTCCTCGCGGACTATTTTCCTGCGATTTTTTTGCCTTTTGACCAGCAGGTATGAATTTTGTGTAATTGCTATCTTTATTATTATTTTTTACATACAACACCATATAGCCCTCATTGAGACATATATATTTTATATGTTCTCATTTATCTCTACTAGATCACGTACACACACTTATTTCCAGACTACATATATGGATTGGTAGCCTGTTGAACAACTTTTTGCTATCTGGACTGTCTTCCAAGGTATTTTTGCATTTTGTATTCTGGGGTTCAATGGCGTTTGGATCTGTATGGAATTGTTGATGCGCAGGGAGAGGGGGATGGGTGGCCGTACAGCACCAAAGATGTTTCTATACCATTTTTATGTTTTTTAACTGTATATATCTTATATTAATTTGTATGTATCTCATTTCAGATAGTGAGATCTTGTCCCAAGTGTTTATGTAATCGTCCCCCCTATTTTGTCCGTCCTGACGAAGCCTCACGGCGAAACGCGTCGACGTTCAAGGGACTCTCCATTGTCACTTTATATACACTGTATGGTCTTTTAATCCTTGTTTAACATTTTTCTGTGATAATAAAATTATTTTGTACTTCATGTCCTGTGTGTTGCCTACAAAGTCCTATTTTTCACTCTTTTGAGTATTTAATATATCCCCTTAAATTTTGGATGTGGCAATGTGAGTTTTTTTTCCCATTCCCCTTTTTCATATGACCCCAGATCTACTGACACAAAGAAACGGTTTACTACATACATACAGTATGTATGTAGTAAACCGTTTCTTTTCTTGTTTTTTTTATATTCTTTATTTTATTTTATCAACATTCCAATCATGTTACACTGTTACATTTCCATAAAAAACAAGTCTATATCCTTATATAAACATTCAAAGAATCCCAATTTACCCCTCCTATACACCCCTCCCCCCACACTATCTACCACCCCTCTACCTCTTGATTTCTATTCTTTCTGTTAACATTTTTTCTTCCCTCCTCTTCTTTTCCCGTTGTGCCTCTAGTCTCTTAGGTTTTCCGCATAACTCCATGTTTTCTTAAATTCTTTCCAACATTCCCATTTATCTTTGAATCCTGTTTTTTCCTCCTCTAGGCTATACTTCAACACTTCCATACTATGTGTTTCTTCCACCGAGTCAATCCACTCCCACACTGATGGGCTTTCCACCTCTTGCCATTTTTTTGGGATCAGCCTTTTAGCCGCATTTAACAGATGTGGGATCAATGACTCTTTGTACTGTTTCACTCCTCCTTCCCCTCCGTGGAATAAAACTATCCATGGGTCTTTTTTTTATCTCCTTCTTGGTAATTTCTTTTATCAAGCCCAGGATTTTCTCCCAATATTTTTTTATTTTGGGACAGTGCCACCACAGGTGGGCCATTGTTCCCGTTTTTCTGCATCCTCTCCAACATTCTGCCCTCTGTCCCACTTGAAATTTACTTAACTTATCTGGAGTAGCATACCAACCTGTGATACACTTATAGTTCATTTCTGCGGTCCTGTTGTCTATGGCGGAAGAGTGGGTCAATTTTATAATTTTTCCTATAGTAATTTTATCCCTTTGTGTTCCCAATTCCCTTTCCCTTTTCTTAATGAATGAGGGTGTCTCCAGTTCGTCCACTGTCAGCAGCAGTTTATAGAGCTTTGATATGATGCCTTTTTAGTTGTCTGCTGTACATAGCCGTTCCAACGGCGTAAGCTCCTCCCCTGACCTAATTGGCTGGGGCAAATTTTGTACAAAGTGGCTCAACTGGCGATACCCCCATTCATCCAATATCATTAGTTCCTATTGTGTCTTAACTCCTGGAATGGTGTCATTTTTCCTTTTTATTATATCTCTTAACTGTGCTTTATCCTGACTAAAGTAACTTTAAGCCCAGGTTCACACTGGGGCTGCGGGAGTGAAGCTTAACTCGCACAATTTCACTCCTGCTGGCAGTCCCGCTTTCAGCCACAATTTCAAAGACATCTGAAACAGATGTCAATGTAAATCGCGGCTGAAATCGCAAAAAGTAGTACAGAAACTACTTTTTGTAATTGGTGCAGCGCCGCAGATGCAGCGTCGCACCGATTAGGACGGTGCCATTGGCCGCAATTTGCGGCAAATTTCGCCGATTTGACATGCGATTTGACATGTCAAATCGCACCAGTGTGAACTAGGGCTAATGCTTGAAATTTTTTTGATTTTATCTTTCAATAAATTGTTAAATTGTAAACATTAGTTATCTAATTGTAAACATTAGTTATCAATTTATATCTCTCCCAAATAGTAACTAACAAACAGTAATACAGGTATTCATTTTTATTTGATCATCCACGAGGCAGTGCATAGTACAGACGTCATCGTCACATCCAAATTAGAATTGTACAACAAATTCAAATGTCCACCAAAATGTTACTTCTACAACATAAAGATCAGGCTTATCCACTACTTATTTGAATGTTTACCTGAAAGAAACCAATGTTTGATCTGGTTGGTTTCTGATAGAATGGGGAAGGCGTAGAGCAGTGGCCCCCAAACTGCACTACGTGAGCTGGATGCAGCCCCCTTGCTTGCCTTTATGCTTGCCACTATTCCTCCCACCAAGATGATGGGACACTATTCCTCTGATTGATGCCAACAGTGGGGCACTATTCCTCTCACTAGCATCATTGATAGGGCACTATGCCTCCCACTAATACCAGCTATACGGCACTATTCCTCCCACTGATAACAACAATGATGGGGCATTATTCCTTCACCCACTAATACCAACAATGGGGCACCATTTCTTCCACTGACACTAATGATGGGGCATTATTCCTTCCACTGACCCAACAACAGGGCACTATTCTTTCACTGACACCAACGATGGAGCACTATTCCTTACACTGATTCCAACAATGGAACTATTCCTACCACTGACACAATGATGGGGCACTGTTTCTCCCCACTGATACCAACAATGGGGTACTATTTCTCCCACTGACAACATTCCTCCCAATAATACCAACTATAGGGTACTATTCCTTTCACTGACACTAGTGATGGGGCATTATTCCTCCACCCACTGACCACAGGCTTTGGGTAATTTTTTAAGCCCATTGACGCCATGACATTTTTTACTTCCACTGGCCACAATCTGGCCCCTAAAGTCTGAAGCAGAATGAACTGACCATTTGCTTCAAAAGTTTGGGGACACAGATCCACGGTCCTGCTGTAATCACGGGCAATCGCGGGTGCCCGGCAGACATCGCGGCCGCCGGGCAAGCGCACCGGGTTCCGATCAATGCCACGGCGCGCGCCCCCTAGACGGCCGGGAAGCCCAGGATGTCATATGACGTCCACCCAGGATGGGAGATCCCATCTGTGGACGTTATTTGACTATGGGCGGGTAGGTAAGTGGTTAAAGGTAACCCTGCACCAAAAAAAAAATGGCATGGGGGGCCCTCAGGCACTATATACTCTGAACAGCAGTATATATACTATACGGCCTGCCCTACATACTCTGCAGCAAAATGGGGCCTTAGGTGTTGGTGGTACCAGAACACTGTAACCCATCACAGTTACTCTTGTTGGGTGCAGGAACGGGCCCTGCTGTGCAATATTATATCAAAAATTGTAATTACCTGCCCCTGTTAAACAGGGGCAGAAAAAGTGGGCCTTGGGTGGTGGTGGTGGTGCCACAACACTGTAACCCCTCACAAGATACTCTTGTTGGGCGCAGGAACGGGCCCTGCTTAACTATTATTTCAAAAATTGTAATTACATGCCCCTGTTAAATAGGGGCAAAAAAATTGGGCCTTGGGTGGTGGTGGTGGTGGTGCCACAACACTGTAACCCCTCACAGATACTCTTGTTGGGTGCAGGAACAGGCCCTGCTGTGAAATATTATATCAAAAATTTAATTACATGACCCTGTTAAACAGGGGCAGAAAAATTGAGCCTTGGGTGGTGATGGTGATGCCCTAAACCAAAAATATTATTGGAAGCTAGCATCATCAAGATTGAGGAGGAATAGGATAGTCAGCAAGCATATGCAATCTTCAAGGGATCCCAGATCCATAGCAAATTCAATCAGTTACATCAGCATCAGGTGCTTGATAGCTGCTGATCCAAGACTGATTTATTTTTATGAATGTGAGCCTATCAACAGAGTCTGTGGACAGGCACACTCTTTGATCCGTTGCAAAGCCTGGATGCAGGTCAGGCCAATAGCTTGATTGCATATTGAGCAAGTTCTGGCCAGTGGTCCATCCTAAAGACCCAGTAACCCAGTGGATGCTCTCTTGGAAAGGTCTCCAAGTCTGCTCTTGCCCCTAGATATCGCTTGCGATGGTTGCTTAAACCAATCAGATCTTGGCGCTGAGGACTGAAAAATTGTTTAAAGGCATCGGTCAGCCGGTCACCTTTTCCACCGCTCTTTTTCTGGCTGAACAAAGCCTCAGCAACACGTTGTCCAGCAACCAGAAAATGGTAACCTCCCAGGGTCTGGAAATGCGTTACACAAATTTTTCTTCAAGGCCTCCTGAAGATGTTTCATCTTCTGCTCCCTCTGCGAAGGCAGGATGAGTTCTGAAACTTTACCCTTGTAATGTGGATCAAGAAGGGTTGCCAGCCAGTAATGATCCCTCTCCTTGATACCAGAAATCCTAGGGTCCTTTCACAGGCTTTGCAGATTCAGAGGCCATGCACCGTAAGTTTGCAGAGGCATTCGATTCTGAGTCCTCTGGGTCACTAAAGCCCCATAAACACGGTCAGACTTTTGGCCAACAAACTTCATTTTGAGCAAGTTGGACCAACAATCCGACCGTTTGTACGCTCCATCGGACAAACTTTTTTTGCTTTTTTCTTGTTTTCATCGGACAAAAGTTGGGTCTGCAAACGGACAAACTTTTGCCCAACAAAAGTCTGATGGAGCAAAGTCCGACCGTGTGTACAGAAAACTGTTGTAATATGTTGGCTGATTTATTGGGGACGTTATGTTATTAGATGTGTGTGTATATATATATATATACATATATATGTGTATGTATATATATATCTATGTATGTAGATATATATATATATGTATATATATATATATATATATATATATATATATATATTTATATATATTTATATGTGAGTACAATATTGACCAGGCCAGATTTTAGTAGATAATTCAGTTGTCAGAGTCAACTGGATTACAGATATGGGAGAGGCCAGAAAACAGCTTTGACGTGTTAATCAAAGGTGTGTGAGGTACTTATTTGTTGACCAAAGGGCCAAACAGGATTTACTACACATATCAAGGGGACTTGTTTATGTCAATCTATTTTTACATATCAAGGCGGTGTTCAGGCCACCTTCCGTCTCCGCAATCTAATTGCATATGTCAAAAGACAGCTTGTTGATGTTGTTATGCAGGAATACAAATGAAGGCTGGGGTCGTCTCCGGCTAGGTTGGGGGTCATTCTCTGTCATCCTGAATGACAGAGTGTAGATCAAAGACAGCCAATCAAATTGCTCAGTCATTTCAATAGATAAGATATGTAAAGCTAATATTCAGGCTAGTCAGTTATATTCCTGCATGATTATGAAGGCACAGGTATATTCTGTAGGAATATGAAGGCACAGGATATATTCTGTAGGAATATGAAGGCACAGGTCTAGAATATGATCTAGGAGACGTGGGATTCGGGAATATATGTAGTCTCTGATTGGATTCGTTGTCATCTGTGCAAGTATTGTTCTGTATTGGAAGTCAATAAAGCGCAATCTCTGGAGAACGTGGGTGTATGCTGCGGGACATAACTTATATACATCATATTAGTAACCTAAGTATTGGGTCATCGGTGGACTATATATACTACTTCACTACAAAAACCAGCGGACTTTTGTCCGATAGACAAAACAACTAATGTTAAAATCAACCAACAATAGCAGAAGTTGACCAAAGGGTGGCGGTAAAGAGCAGAAAAGAGCAGAAAAACCACGTGATGTTGCAAAAAGTTTTGGGAAAGTTTGCAGAAAAGTCCGAGCGTGTGTATGCTATGGGTGTTCCTGAACAACTCCGTTCGGACAAAAAAACACGGAAAAGTCCGATGGAAGTCCGACCCTGTGTATGGGGCTTAAGGATCGCATTATCTGTAACTACCTCCTTCCAGCCACGTACAATTGCTTGGGTTTCTGGGGACTAAAAACCATTCCTTGAAGACTGACGCTGAATGTTATCCTCTACATCCATGCTGACACAATCCTCCTCCTCCTCTTCTTTCTGTGCGTTTGGCAGGCCCGCAGGCCCTGGATCAAGGGGGCCTTGAGTGGAAAGGAAGTCCTCCTCTTCCTCCCACTGTTCTGCCTCAAGTGTCCTGTCCATGATTCCATGAAGTGTGTGCTCCAGCAGGAAGACTAGAGGGACAGTGTCACTGATGCATGCATTGTCTCGGCTCATCATCCCTGTGGCCTTCTCAAATGGTGACAGGACAGTGCATGCATCCTTGATCAGTAGTTACTGGCGTAGCAAAAAGAAGCTCCCCTGACCCTGTCCTGGTGCCATACTCACACAGGTACTAAATGATGGCCCACTGCTGTGTGTGCAGCATTGCCAAAATTGAGTTCCACCTGGTGGGCATGTCACAAATGAGGCGATTGGTGGGCAGGTTGCATTCCCTTTGAATGTCAGCCAGCTGAGTACTGGCACTGTATGACTGACGGAAAAGACCACAGACTTTTCTGGGCTGCCTCAGGAGATCCTGTAAGCCTGGGTACCTGTTCAAGAACCGCTGCACCACCAAATTCAGGACGTGTGCCAAACATGGAACATGGCTCAAGTGTCCCTGTCGGAGGGCGGAGATAAGGTTGGTGCCATTGTCGCATACAACCATTCCTGGCTGAAGCTGGCGTGGCGTAAACCACCTCTGAGCCTGCCCCTGCAGAGCTGACTGAATCTCTGCCCCAGTGTGGCTCCTGTCGCCTAGGCAGACCAACTCAAGCACCGCATAGCATCTTTTAGCCTGACTGCTTGCGTAGCCCCTTGAACATTTACGGAGCACTGCTGGTTCAGAGGACAAATCTTCAGTAGAGACCATAGAGGAAGAAGAGGAGGGGGTGGAGGAGGGAGCTGTGGCAGAATCACCACTAGCATTTTGGAGGCGTGGTGGCGAAACAAGCTCCAACAACACTAAACCCTGTCCTGCGTCCTTCCCAGCTGCCAGCAGAGTAACCCAGTGCGCCGTGAAGGAAAGGTAATGTCTCTGCCCAGGCCTGCTGGACCATGAGTCAGCGGTAATGTGAACCTTACTGCTGACCGCCCTGTCCAACGAGGCCAAAACATTGCCTTCCACATGCCGGTAGAAAGCAGGAATGGCCTTCCATGAAAAGAAATGGCATTTTGGAACCTGCCACTGAGGTACAGCACATTCCACAAATTCACGAAAGGGAGCAGAGTCTACCAGCTGAAAAGGCAGCAGTTGCAGTGCTAGCAATTTGGCCAAGCTAGCATTTAGACGCTGAACATGTGGATGGCTGGGACCAACTTTCTTTTTACGGTTCAGCAACTGGGGTAGGGAAATTGCCTGCTAAAATCAATTGGTGGTGTACTGCTAGGAGATTGGCTGCAAGTACTTGGGACACCTATTGCTATACCTTCATTACTCTAAGTGCAGGTTTTTGAGAGGACTGGAGGTACAGTAGGATTGGAGATCCCAGATGAGGAGCAAAGTCGAAGTCCACCTTTTTCTATGATGTGGGTCTTTTAAGTGCTGTTGCCAACAGACTGCATGGCAGGTCATCATATGTCTGGTCAAGCATGTGGTGCGCAAGTGGCTGCTGTTCTGGCCACGCTTGATCCGCTTCAGACATAGGTTGCAAACAGCAATGGTGCGATCTGCTGCACACGTGTCGAAAAAGGCCACAACCAAGGAACTTTAAAAAAAAACAGCAGGGAGTCAGCAGTGCCCTGCACCTACGGAGCTCTATGGTGTGATGCAATAGGGTGGCTGCCCTTAAGCTGCCTCATTGGAGTTGTGACTCCTCCTCCGGTGTACACCGCCTGAAGTGTATTAGAAACAGTACACCACCAAATTCACTGTAGATATAGGCTACACTGAATGCAGAGCATATATATATATATATATATATATATATATGTGTGTATATACTATCCACGGGTGTGTAAAATTCTTGCTAAGATACTTTCTACTAGATTAAATAAGGTTATTAAACATATTATCCATTCAGATCAGGTAGGATTCATGCCCAATAAGTCAACCGCATTTAATATCAGACACGCATATTTAAATATGCAGGTTGCGGCTCCGGGCCACTCAAATCGTGCCTTTTTGGCGTTGGACGCAATCAAGGCTTTCGATAGTGTCGAATGGCCATACCTATGGGCCATCCTCGAAAAATTTGGGCTTGGCTCTGGCTTCTGCCAGTGGGTGCGTCTGTTATACTCCGCTCCGGTGGCATCGGTTAGGGTCAATGACCTTCAATCTCCCAGTTTTAGACTCTTCCCGGGCACTAGACAGGGGTGTCCACTGTCCCCCCTGCTTTTTGCCCTAGCTATAGAGCCCTTGGCATGTCTTATGCGGGCCTCTTCAGATGTTACCGGCTTGATTAGGGGAGATATGGAAGAAAAGATATCATTATATGCAGATGATCTTCTTCTTTTCTTGACCAATACCTACTCACCCCTGCCAGCGGTAATTAAATATATTAAGGAGTTTGGCAGGTTTTCCGGGTTAGGCATAAACTGGGAGAAATCCATGCTAATGCCTCTGGATCCCCTTCCAGATTCATTGCCATCTACACTTTCTCATCTTAAGGTTGTTTCTTCTATAAAATATTTGGGTATAACTATGTCTGACTCCCCACAGTCATATATTGTGGATAATATACTTCCATTACTTTCTAGATTCCAAAATCAAAGTAAAACCTGGAATAAGCTCCCCCTATCGTTAATAGGTCATATTAACCTAATTAAGATGATATGGATGCCTCAGCTTCTTTATTTTTTACACAATGCCCCGATCTGGATACCCATACGGATCTTTATTAAGATTAATACCATATTTAGGAGATTAATATGGCGAAACAGAACCCCTTGCATTAAATTGGAGATTCTACAACACCCCAAAATGCGAGCGGTCTGACAGTTCCTAATCCAAGGTTATCCTTTTTTGCATCCCAACTACAGCATCTCATTGGATGGGAGTCTGAGCAGACACTTTTTCCTGCTCAACGATTATTTTCTTATGCATTTAAGGGTCAGTTACCACTCTATGTCCTAGGAGGTGCAAAAGGGGGTGTCTTGCTTGCTGATATGCCTACCTGCATGTTAATATGTAAAATATGGGACACAGTTAAAAAAATACTGGGTGTCTCTTATCCTACTAGATACACCCCCATATGGGAAAATGATAGACTTCCTCAAATTTTGGCCCTTAGAGGCTTTCAGAGATGGGGGAAATTAGGAATAACAACTCTAGCTCAGTTATACGAAAACGGTATAGATAAATCCTTTGAAGACCTAAGGGGAGAGTTCTCTTTACAATCTAACTGGTTCTATCAATTCCTGAAACTAATGCCCCATACACACGATCATTTTTAATGTCATTTTTAAAACTGACGTTTTTCTCGTCATTTTTTTTCTTGTTTCCTCTCAAGCCTGTCTTGCGTACACACCATCATTTTAAAAAATGTTCAAGAAAAGTGCAGTGACGTACACCACGTACGACGGCACTATAAAGGGGAAGTTCCGTTCGAATGGCGCCACCCTTCATGTAAGTAAAGTTTGTTGAGAGACGATTCGCTCTTTTCAGTCTAGTGCTTTTCAGTCCGTTACAGCATGACGAATGTGCTATCTCCATTACGAACGCTAGTTTTACCAGAACGAGCGCTCCCGTCTCATACTTGATTCTGAGCATGCACATTTTTTTTCACGTCGTTAAAGCATACACACTATCGTTTTTCACGTCGTTAAAAAAAATGACATGAAAAACGACGTGAAAAAAGAGAGCATGTTCGAAATTTTTAATGCCCGTTTTTCACGTCGTTAAAAATGCTCTGGAGCATACACACGATCATTTTTAATGGCCATTTTTTTTAATGGCATTTTTAACGGCATGAAAAATGATCGTGTGTATGGGGCATAAGACATGCTTTACATGCCCAATTCTCTTCTGCTAGGATATTTTTTCCCCCTATCCTTGTTTTTTTTTGGGGGTTTTGTTTTGTTTAATGTGATTTTGTTTGTATAATTTGTCTGTATTGTCTTAATGTTGTTTCCATATAAAAATAAAAAGGGATCTGATTATTTTTTTTATATATATATATATATATATATATATTGTGAGGGGGTTAGCTCGGCAGCGGGTGTGTGTGACCCCCGGGATGGGCTCCCCACACAAAAACAGGCCCAGCAGACGGAGGTTGTGGTTTTCAAAATCAAAAAGGTGCCGTTTATTTTCTATTTACAGTGACAAAAACACAGCAAAGCAAAAGAAACAAACAAAATAAATCCTGGTCAACTTGACCTCTGACTAAACATACAGGTTTCCTAACTAACAACTGGGATCAGCCTAGTGCTGTCCTAGTCCCTGGTTTTAAATGTCCAAGCAAAATATAGCCACACAGGCTTTCTCTCACCGCACAGGGGTTCACTCTCCCTAGACAGTCCACACAGGTCTGCTTCCAGGCATGAGCTAACATCTAATGAAGCTGGGCTTTTTATAGAGGCCTTAAACGAACTGACAGGCTTCAGCTGGCCTCATCAACTCCCTGCCTGCACGACGCCCAGCCCTCTCCCTAGAGGTATGAGTCATCAATGAGCCCACTAGTCTCAGCTGGGCTTATACAACTCTCCACCTAGCTGTATAAATCGGCGTAAAGCCTGAATCTGGGCGAAATATATCTACCCCCCTGGATGCAACCAGGTGACTTTACCTTCCTGCTGTCACATACCCCCCCCTCTTGTTTTAACCTCGGGGTTGGAACACCAGCAATCAGGCATTCATGTACTCGAGACAAAGCATCCACATTCCCCATTTGAACGCCAGGGCGATGCTTTACTGTGAAGTTGAATTCCTGGAGGGCCAGGAACCACCTATTCACTCTTCTATTTGTTTCCTTGTTTTGAGCCATCCACTTTAACGGAGCGTGATCCGTAACCATGTCAAAGTGCCTACCTAGCAGGTAGTACCGAAGGGAATCTAGAGCCCACTTCACCGCTAAACACTCCTTTTCAACGGTGGCGTAATTTACCTCATGGGACTTCAACTTCCTGCTGAGGTAAATGACTGGGTGCTCTTCCCCGTTCCAGACCTGGGACAATACTGCTCCTAACCCCACATCTGACGCATCACTTTGTACGACAAAGTCTTTAGAGAAGTCGGGTGAGTACAACACTGGCTGGCTACATAAGGCTTGTTTCAAGAATTGGAATGCTGCCTCAGCCTCGGGGGTCCATTTAATCATGACCGACCCTTTCCCCTTCGTCAGGTTGGTTAGGGGCACAGCCTTAGAAGCAAAGTGGGGAATGAATCGCCGATAATACCCAGCGATTCCCAGAAAGGCTCGTACCTGCTTCTTGCTGTTGGGACGTGGCCAACTCTGGATGGCCTCGACTTTGTTGAGTTGGGGTTTTATTACTCCCCTCCCAATGGTGTACCCAAGATATTTGGCCTCCTCCTGCCCAATGGTACACTTCTTGGGGTTAGCCGTAAACCCTGCTTCCCGAACAGAGTCCAGGACTGCTTGCACTTTTGGCAGATGTGAGGCCCAATCTGTGCTATGGACAATTACGTCATCCAGGTAAGCCGCAGCATACTTCCGATGGGGCCTCAGCATCTGGTCCATTTTCCGCTGGAATGTGGCCGGCGCATTCTGTAACCCGAACGGCATTCTTTTATATTGGAACGCCCCGTCTGGGGTTACAAATGCGGTTTTCTCTTTGGCTGACTTGGCCAGGGGGATTTGCCAATACCCTTTTGTGAGGTCAAGAGTCGTCATGTATCGGGCTGTTCCCAGCCGGTCGATCAACTCATCTATACGTGGCATGGGGTAGGTGTCAAATTTTGTAACTTTGTTCAACTGACGAAAATCGTTACAAAATCGCCAGCTCCCATCCGGTTTAGGCACCAACACAATGGGACTAGACCAATCACTTTGGGACTCCTCTATCACCCCTAAGTTCAGCATTTTCTGTACTTCCTCCCGTATTGCCTCCCGTCGGGCCTCTGGGATCCGATAGGGTTTTAACTTCACCCTTTCACCGGGCGGGGTAATAATGTCATGCTCTACCCCAGATGTTTGTCCCGGCAGCTCAGAGAATACCTCCTTGTTGCGAAGCACAAACTCCTTAACCTCCTGTTGTTGGGGTTGTGACAAGGTGGCTGCGATTCCAACCTCAGGAATCACGCAACCAGTTTGAGCTGGTGACCAAGTGTCTGCGACTAGGGACTCTCTATCCCTCCAGGCTTTCAACAGATTAACGTGATAGATCTGTTCGGGCTTTCGCCTTCCTGGTTGTCTGACCTTGTAATTCACTTCGCTCACTTTTTCCATTATCTCGTAGGGGCCTTGCCATTTGGCAAGGAATTTACTTTCAACCGTAGGGACAAGTACCAATATCCTATCCCCCGGGGAAAAGGTACGGGTCTTGGCTCCACGGTTGTACACTCTCTGCTGTGCCAACTGCGCTTGGGCCAAATGTTCCTTCACGATGGGCATTACCTGTGCAATTCGATCTTGCATCAGGGCGACATGCTCAATCACACTCCTGTGGGGAGAACTCTCACTTTCCCAAGTTTCCTTGGCAATATCCAACAGCCCTCTTGGGTGTCTCCCATACAGTAACTCAAAGGGGGAGAATCCCGTAGAGGATTGGGGCACCTCCCTAATAGCAAACATCAAATAAGGAAGTAGACAGTCCCAATCCTTTCCATCCCTATCCACCACTTTCTTCAACATTTGTTTTAGGGTTTTGTTGAATCTTTCAACCAGCCCATCGGTTTGGGGGTGATACACAGATGTACGTAATTGCGTCACTTTGAACAATTTACACAGCTCCTTCATAACCCGGGACATAAAGGGTGTACCTTGGTCCGTAAGCAGTTCTTTACAAATACCCACCCGGCTAAAAACAAGAGATAGCTCTTTGGCTATGGTTTTGGCCGAGGTATTTCTGAGAGGGATCGCTTCTGGATAACGGGTGGCATAGTCCATTATAACCAATATGTACTGGTGCCCCCTAGCGGACTTGATTATAGGACCTACCAAATCCATTGCGATTCTCTCAAACGGGACCTCAATGATGGGTAGAGGGACCAGCGGGCTACGGAAGTGTGGCATCGGGGCCGACCTCTGACACACAGGGCAGGAGGAACAATAATTTTCTATGTCCTTCATCACCCCAGGCCAATAGAATCTCTGTAATACCCTCTCTCGGGTTTTCTCTGTCCCCAGATGACCTCCAAGAATGTGCCCATGGGCCAACTCCAACACCAACTTCCTGTAAGGTTTGGGCACCACAA